>OY757545.1:6834706-6961706 GCA_963584105.1 Alviniconcha strummeri
AAACGTTGTGAACAGCTGTGACGTGTGAACTGGTCACTGGACTTCACATCATGACCGTGACATAAACGTTGTGAACAGCTGTGACAGTGGACTGGTCACTGGACTTCACATCATGACCGTGACATAAACGTTGTGAACAGCTGTGACGAGTGGACTGGTCACTAGACTTCACATCATGACCGTGACACAAACGTTGTGAACAGCTGTGACGAGTGGACTGGTCACTGGACTTCACATCATGACCGTGACACAAACGTTGTGAACAGCTGTGACAGTGGACTGGTTACTGGACTTCACATCATGACCGTGACATAAACGTTGTGAACAGTTCTGACAGTGGATTGGTCACTGGACTTCACATCATGACAGTGACACAAACGTTGTGAACAGTTCTGACAGTGGACTGGTCACTGGACTTCACACAATGACCGTGACATAAACGGCCCACACCACCTGAGTGCTGAGCAGGGCATAAGGTCGAGCTGGTATCTTTATGTTTCAAGCAATGTGCTGGAAAACGTTTTAAACATGAGAGGGCAAATGAATGATTTCATGTTTTGCAAGCAATTTTCTGGAAAACGTTTTAAACATGTAATGAACAAACGGTAGATTTCATCAACAATGGACCAAGAATATTCTCAAGGTCAGGAAAATGAAAGCGAAACTGGGCATGCAGTGTTGACCAGAGGTCAGACCGCAGAGGTAGGTCTAGGTCACGGCGTGTCACGTGATCAGGGGCGAGGGTGGATGGTGCAGAAAGTCAGGAGACGTTCCAGACTTGAACTGTGCCGATAGCCTCGTCAGGTCTTACTGAGCCATTCATTCCTCTCAGCATACTGTTTCGTCCGATTATTTTGAGGTAGAAATGCAATGCGGAACACAGTAATAGTACGAATACTGTTACGTCTCTCTCTGTGTCTCTTGAATTCTCAGTTTTTTTCTTGGCGTTTTCGATAGATCCGTTGTCGTCTGGAAAAAGACTACATTCCAGCCACGATTTGGATGCCTGCTTATGCTAAAAGCGCTTAGGGTTTCAAATCCGAAAGTACCCCCCCCCCCCCCAACAACAACAACAACAAACAAACACAGAACCACCCAAAAAAACAAAAAAACAACAACAACAACAACAAACCGCCCTAAAACTAGAAAAAACACATATTAAAATAAAGAAGAGTATACATAAATAACAAAGTTCGCGGCAATCGTGAAACCTGCTGCCATTTACTTTGGAGGTGGAATCTTCACAGACTAAGGTCGCTGGATGGGAACAAACTATTATGAGCCTTTCGCTGGCTGATGAAGTGAAAACCCTTTGACAGACATTTATTCATGCGCCTGTGTCCAGCGCCCCCACCCCGGCCCCACGTCCCCGAACGGTTCCCGTCGGTACTTGACATGTTCTTGTGTGACTGCGCGCACGGTGGGATCGACAGACTATCGACAAACACATCCATCCTGGGCTTGAGTACTTTCTTTATGCTTTTCATCAGTCCGTCATTTCCACGCCTGGCTCCGTGTCCCTTAATTAATTGCTCTCTGTTGGCCGGGTGCGATTTGAGAGCTCTGCTGGGTGCACTTAGACGGGAAGTGCGGGTTTAGAACTGTGCTGGGTGCACTTAGACGGGAAGTGCGGGTTTAGAACTCTGCTGGGTGCACTTAGACGGGAAGTGCGGGTTTAGAACTCTGCTGGGTGGACTTAGACGGAAAGTGCGGGCTTAGAGCTGTGATGGGTGCACTTAGACGGAAAGTGCGGGCTTAGAGCTATGATGGGTGCACTTAGACGGAAAGTGCGGGCTTAGAACTGTGCTGGGTGCACTTAGACGGGGAGTGCGGGTTTAGAGCTGTGATGGATGCACTTAGACGGGAAGTGCGGGATTAGAGCTGTGCTGGGTGCACTTAGACGGGAAGTGCGGGCTTAGAACTGTGCTGGGTGCACTTAGACAGGAAGCAGCTCTTTACACGGCCAGAGGGCGACTGCTGGACTCCTGCTGCTGCTGGCAGTGTAGGCCTACTAGTAGAGTCAGTGATATCCGTCTGTTTACAGGAAAAGGTTGGAGAGAAGCGCGCGCGTGTGTGTGTGTGTGTGTGTGTGTGTGTGTGCGTGTGCGCGTGTGTGTGTGTGTGTGTGTGTGTGTGTGTGTATGTGTGCGTGTGCGTGTGTGTGAGTGTGTGTGTGCGTGCGTGCGTGCGTGCGTGTGCGTGCGTGCGTGCGTGCGTGCTTGCGTACGTGTGTGTGCGTGTTGTTGTTGATCGCTTTTATACAGCGCTATGCCGTGCGTGCATACCTGAGTGTGTATAAGCGCGTTTGCCAGCATATAAAATATTGAACTTTGTATCAATATTATGACCATAGGAGTGTTCGTAGACCAAACATTACTGGACATTAATTTCGTGCCTACAGTTTAATTCCTTGTTGCCGGAGACATCCTATTTTTGAATCGCTGCTGTCATTGATAGAAAGTTAATATGCACATCACTTTGCCTTAGTAGCTGAAAAGCAAAATAAATTTGTTCCACAGGTAGAACAGATTAAAACAAAAGCTCAAAATTAAAGGGGGATTGAAGCGAATAAAGCATTACGGGCACCATCAACAGGAATGGAATCAAAAGTTAATGGACAGAGCAGTTTTTCATTCGATTTCCGCGCCTGGTCCTGTTTATTAAAGATCGACTTTTAAAAGTCGCGAAAACACGACCGTATGTGACGTCATGAACACGGCCAGAATGTATGCAAAGAGGTATGAAATATATAACGAGCCAAATGTCTTTTGCTCCTCAACCAAAAGGGCTGCGCCATGAAGAGCTCAGTCAATGAAATAGATAGGGTTAGACCTACCAGGCTTTTAGGGCCGTGTCTCCCGCCTTTGGTCTAGTCTCTGGAGAATAGTAACTTCACTAATTCTACCTGCCTTGTATTGAAACAAAACAAACACTACACTGCAGCCACCAGGTCTGCATTTAATAGGTATCTGTGTGTGTGTGTGTGTGTGTGTGTGTGTGTGTGTGTGTGTGTGTGTGTGTGTGTGTGTGTGTGTCCAAATTTCAGACAACACAGATGTAAAACAAACATCCGGATTTAAGTTTCTTCAGTTTGTGCCTTCTCAGTCTAGTACCGCACACTTATTTTGAATAGCATCTGGAGCCTGTGTGTTTTGCGAGTCAGTTGGGGCGGTCACGGTGTTCAACGGGGTCGGGGTGGAGATGCGGGGGCTAATCTAATTGTATAAATGCTATTTTAGGTGAGTGTGTATGTGTGTGGGCGGACTGAGATGTGTGTGTGTCCTTTTTAAGGATTAATAAAGTATCATTGTATTGTAGTGTGTGTGTGTGTGTGTGTGTGTGTGTGTGTGTGTGTGTGTGTGTGTGTGTGTGTGTGCCGTACTGGGAGAGGCCCCCTCCCCCGGCACCACACACACACACACACACACACACACACACACACACACACACACACACACACACGAGGCCGGGACTTGAGGAGGATGGGTGTCTTCAGCACTTAGTGCAATATTGGAAGTAGACATATTTTGGAATGATGTTATTTAAGCATCTTGACAGACATCCTGTAATGGCTGCGGTGTGAATGTTTTGTTGTTGTGTTTTTTCTTCAGTTAAACCAGTGTCTCAGTCTTCCCAGTCTTCTTCAGCAAGTCATGTGGAACTCTTCTTCGGAGGTTAAACTTCTCGTGTGCTTAGAGGATGTTAAACGAACATGATCCGCATTAAAGGTTTTGTGATTAAATGGGCCGGGGTTTTTTGGGGGTTTTGTGTGTGTGTGTGTGTGTGTGTGTGTGTGTGTGTGTGTGTGTGTGTGTGTGTGTGTGTATTTTTATTTAACGATTTTAATAATAATAACAATGAATACTTAGATCGCTTAACCCGCACAGGCCCTAAGCGCTTACACGTTCTTTACAAAACATATTGTCAGAATTCAACGCATACAACATGAACGCACACACACACACACACTCACACTCACACACACACACACACACACACACACACACACACACACAAGAAGAAAGACTCGCATACCGCGCGCGCGCGCACACACACACACACACCAGTCGCATATTAGGGCAATGAGAGTGAAGAAATGTTTTCAAAGAAGACTTAAAAGAGCTAACAGAGGTAGAATTGCGGACAAAAACATGGAGTTGGTTCCAGATAACTGGAGCCTGGTAAGAGAAAGAGCGCTGACCACAGGACTTTGTTCGGAAGGATGGTATTCTGAACACTTGGGTGTCTGTAGAAGTGCGGAGCTGCCGGGAAGGAGCATAAAGGCAAAGAAGTTCTGAAAGGTAAATGGGAGCCTGATGAGAAATGATCTTAAAGCAAAGACTGTTTGTATTCGATCATCTGCTCAGTAGGTAGCCAGTGAAGAGAATGAAGCATAGGAGTGACGTGGGCAGATCTGGTTGTTCCGAAAATAAATCTTGCAGCATTGTTCTGTTTTGGGAGTTGGAAAGAAGATAGGGCAGCCCGCCAAAAGTGAGTTGCAGTAATCTAGTCTTGAAAGAACAAACGCACACAACAGTTTTTTCAGTGGTGACATCTGCGGACAGATAGTGGCGTATTGCACGAATCCGACGAAGTTCAAGATAGCAGATACGACAAACAGAGATTTGCTGTTGGAAAGAGAGAGTAGGATCGAGACAGACACCTAGGTTGCGAACTGTGTTGGCAAGTCTGATGTCAGAACCCTCCAGATTTATGGACTGTGGAACAGAGTCAGGGTTGAGAACCGTCTTTGTAGCAATAAGAATCATTTCCGTTTATCATTGTTTAACTGCAGTTGATTATTTGTCATCCCTGCTTTTACATCAGAGATGCAAGACTGAGTTGAATGAATAATTTCAGGAAGTTGAGTAATGTTGCCAGATTTGTACAGTTGGTTGTCATCAGTGAAACTATGATGTGAAAGAGAGTGATAGGACACAATTTCAGAAATAAGATGGGTGTAGAGGACAAAGAGAATAGGACCAAGCACTGACCCATGGGGGACACTGAAGTTTAAAAGAACTCTCCTTCGGCGGCTAAACTTCTCGTGTGCTTAGAGGAGGTTAAATGAACATGATCAGCGTTAAAGGCTTTGTGAGTGAACGTGCCTTGATTTTATAACGATTTTAGAAGAGGACTTTCCCAGACAGTGTTACTGTTTTCACGAGCTCTTTCCCGCGTTTCAGTATGACATCATTGATGGGATACCGGAACTTCTCAGTTTTGTGTACATGTCATGTATACATTATTTTTGTCAATGATTATTTTTTTTTAGATCAGGACAGTCTGTAAAATATTTTCCTTTCCCTAACGTTTTCATAGGGAACAGCACAGAAAATTCGGAAATAAATTGATAGTGTTTGAAATTGCCAAGACGAACAATGAAATGACGTCTAGCGTTCTTTCGAACATTTTAGGGTGGCCTAGGGGAAATTCATCCAAAAAGGTACGTTTGATTCACATCCACGCTTCGAAACACGATTCTGTCACACTGGTTCAAACAACACAAGCTCGTTGTGGTTTGTAGACACCTTCGACAAATCGCAAACTAGTATACAACACAACTACCCGTGTGATTTCATGAATATGAAAGAAAACGTTCTTTTTCTGAGGAATGAGTTGAACAACTACTGGTGAGGATGACAAAACTGATAGAACAGAACTAAGGAATGTATTCACCAATACGACGAAACACAAGGAAACACAAGGGAAAAAAAAACTTTTTAAATTGTCTTCGTCAGGTGCAACAAAAATTGGTAATAATAAAAGAAGAAGGAAGCAAAGAGGAAGACACACAAGAAGAAGCTGATGTAAAAATTGTTTGTTAAGAATGGATACGCAGATTTAAAACGACATCAAAATGACGAAAATTAGGAAGATTTTTAAGTGAGCAGATCGTGGCAAACACTGAACTTCAAAACAAACAAGATCTGCCAACAGTATGTCGGTCCTTCCTTTTCGTACAACCCACACTATGTTTTTGTTTTGTTTTTTTGCAAGCGAATAGCAAGGCTCCCAAAGTAGAACAGGTTTTCTCATACGCTACTTGTAACAATCACTCGTTTGTTGTTTTGTTTGTGGAGTGATCCATTATAAAACGGATGTTACAGTTTGGAAAAGTTCAATTGTAGGGGCTGATGCGTAGTATTGAGTACAGTTCACAAGGTGTTTGGGTGGCCAAAGTTCCCCCAACCAATCGAGTGGACGAATTTCCCCCATGCCACCCTATGTGTTTGGCTCAATGGAATGATGGCAAGATCATTTTGACGTCATTACGATATCAATAATTTGACGCAAATTATAGAAAGGAGAAGGAAGAGTCGAAGAAAACAATGGCTCTAGAAGTAGTTACTGATGGCATGAGAATGACAAAAATGAACAGAACGACTAGGAATATTTAATCAAGAGAACACGGGACAGGACATGTGTTTTGTTTTGTGTGCCGCCTTCTTTTGTGTTAATAGATAGTAAATACATTCTTTCATGTGCTATTATAGGAGCAAATAGCTCGTTGAACGAAAGCAACGAAGAACTGAGAATGAAACAGTGATGTTTATATCTTCATAGTTCTTTTCAATTTTTTTCAAGATTATGCAATCAAAGCAGAGATAATTTGGAGTTACTACCATTTATCTTCGGAGGACCAAAATAAAAAGAACGTTTAGCTCGACTGGCAAGAGACCGACAACGTAGATACAGGTCGTGGCTGGTAAACCTGGGTGACCAGGTGGAGAGGTGGAAAGAGCGGTGCACAAGGTTAGACGTCTGCGATAGGAAACTGGCAAAGCTGTTACTGGACAAGTAAAATAAAGGGTTCCTGATACTTCTTTTTTGATTGATAGGAGTAGTCTACCGGAACCATACGTTTAAATATTCTACTAAGTACTACCTGTTTGCGTAAGTGTGTGTGTTTCTGGCGTGCCACAGCCGGTAGGTTTTTCTTTTCTTTTCATTATTATTATTATGGTGTCTAAAATATTTCCTGTAGTGGCATCAGATCAGTACGCTGAGAAAGAATTGTCACCCAACATTCTGCACCTCGGTCCATCGCCGAGCATTATTAGTAAACGGCAGCTCAGCTACAGGTCTCATCCACTGTAGTGAAGATTAGGAGATTTATTCAAAGAAAGACATAAAATTATTCACACAATCATCAGTTAAGTCGCCCGACAAATTATTAGGCCTGAGCAGATTACGTGCCTGAGACAACGCCATTGTCAATCGTAGGCCGAGTCTACAAAACCTTGTGTAAAACAACAAAATGTAATGACGTAATACGCATTCCGTAAATAGCTGCACCGGGGGGAGATCCCCAATCTATTTTTAGACCACTAAGTTATTCTTAAATTGCCGCATTTCAACTGGACCAAAGCAGGAATTAATGCTACATAATAATCGCACATTAAACAATAATAATTCATGCAACAACAACAACAACAACAACAAATCGTTTTTTAGCCAAATCTGCGTGGGCCAGTACCTTTAGGGCCGCATGAGCAGAGAAAACACCATTGACAGATACAACCTGAGTTCGATCAGAGAGGTATGACTGAAACCAAGATAGAACAGTGCAGAAATTCAGAGAAATGTGGATGACATCAAGAGCTGCGAATAAAAAAAAGTAAGTAAACATGGTGCTTAACATCCACAGAAACCATAAGGCTTATTAGGGACGGGTAAAGGGCTGCGAGGAAATCGTTTGCATTTATAAGAAGGGCAGTTTCGGTGCTCTGGCCCGAGCGACAGGCAGACTGAAGGGAGTAAAGGAGATGATTACTTTCAAGATGTTGGGATAGTAGAAGGAGGACAATCTTTTCGGCGATCTTGGAAAGGAAGGGCAGGTTGGAGACAGGTCTATAGTTCGTTACATTTTCAGTGTCAAGAGTGGGGGTTTTCAGCAACGGCCTGAAAACGGCGGATTTGAACACAGAGGGAAAGCTGCCTGTCAAAATAGAATCATTAATAACTGAAGTAAAAGACGGAAGAGAGTCCAGTTGGCATGTTTTGATGGCGGTCTTGGTCAACATTTCGCGTACTGTCGATTCTGACACAGGGTGGAAGGCAGTCAGTGGGGATACATCAAAAACTGCGTGAGTGACGGGAGGTAGAGGCATGTTCTGGGACTGAATAGAAGCGGACTTTCCCAGGAAGTGTTACTAACTCTGTTTTCACGAGTTCTTTCCCGCGTTTTAGTATGACATCATTGATAGGATACCGGAACTTCTCAGTTTTATGTACATGTCACGTACAAATTATTTTTGTCAGTTTATTTTTATTTTTATTTATATTTATCTCAGCCAATGAAAGCGATTTTACAAGTAAGTAAGTAAGTAAGTAAGTAAGTAAGTAAGTAAGTAAGTAAGTAAGTAAGTAAGTAAGCATGATGCTTAACGTCCACAGAAACCGTAAGGCTTATCGGGACGGGGCAAGACGAACAATCAAATGATGTCCTAATAGGGTGGCATGGGCGAAATTCGTCAGTCACTCGGTTGGGGGAACTTCGTCCACAAAAACACCCTCTAAACTGTACTCAACACTTCGCATCAACCCCTACAAGTGAACTTTTCCAAACTGTGACATCAGCTGCATAATGGATCAGCCGGCCACAAACAAAACAGCCCATGAGAGCGATTTTACAAGTAGTGCCCGGTATTGGGGGAAAACTGCTCTTCTAGGAGCCGTGCTGTTCACTTGACAACAACTGAACCGGCGTAGCGTGGGTTATACCAAAAATTATAAATATTTATTTATAATCTTTGGTTATACGCAAGACGAGCACACTGTTAACTGATGTTGTTTGTTTTGATCGGAAGTTCAGTGCTTGAAAAGTCTGTCGAATTTAGTGTACACACATTTATCAAAAGCTGATGAATCGACATACGTCAATTATTCAAGTTCAGCACTTGAAAAAGACATTCACACGAAATGTTCAAGACGGACGCACTTCCCCCGACTAAATTATGCTTGGGTGAAGTTCGCCCACACCACCCAGTGGGAGAAATTCGGCGCCGTTTTTGTTTAATCGTAGCTTTTAATACATCGCTAACAGTAACTGACATGAAGGAGTGGGACTTGCTGACACTTGAATTGAAAGGAATGGGGGAAATTATGATGTTGATCTCAGCCGAAAGGGGGGCGGGGTAAACAATGAAATGAAACTGAGAAATTTGTAATAGCATTGGCCGATTAATACGTTAAGAGAAAAGCCGTTCGTCACCCAACACCGTGTCCATCGCCGAGCATGATTAGTAAACGTCACTGGCTGGCCTCATCCACTAAGTATAGTCTGGTACACAGTGCACGACTGGGAGATTTATTCAAAGCCGGAAAGACATAAAATTATTCACTGACATAGTTATGCGACGAATTAAGCGACGAATTATTAGGCCTGAACAGACGGCAGATTCAGTAGGTGCCTGAAACGAGGCCACTGTCAATTGTTTGCAGGCCGAGTCTACAAAAACGTGTGTAAAACAACAAAATGTAATGACGTATTACTCATTCCGTATGAATAGCTACACCACGTGGGGAGAGCTCCAATCTATTTTTAGAACACTCCCTTTAGTCTTATCAGTTTGAAAAGGGCCAAAGCACAAATTAATGCTACAGAAAAATCGTACATAAAACAATATTGAAAATTTCATGCAAAAAATCGTTTCAGTTTAGCCAAATCTGCCGCGTCGGCTACTCAGTCCGCCTTTAAGGACTGTTGGGGTCCGCCGGGGAGCCCTGCCGCCATGACGTCGGGCCGCCACAGCCTCAACCTGCTCCGCCTGAGCCCTGAAGCCAGTATGTCAGTCTATGCTTTTCTCACTGTTATAACTTATATAATAAATTTCAAAGTGTGCGCGCGTGCATGTAGGTGTAGCTAAACTTGCACTGAGTTAAAAAAAGAAAAAGAAAAAAAAGAAAACGCAGCAACACTGAAACAAGAATCAGTGACTGCTAGCCGCGGTCTAAAACAAGATCTAAACTCCGCACATGAAAGGTTCAAAAGAACGCCGGCTATTTATTAGTACAAGACAAAACCAGCAAATTTTCGGGGTAATCTCCTTTCAGTGTAAAGCTACAAAACGACACTAATCGAGCTACTGTCAAAAACGATGAAACGCCTAAATGACCACTTAGTCTGTTTTTGGTTGAGCCAGTATGTTGTTTTCCTGTCCAGTGCTTCTTCTTCCAAGCAGTCAACTGATGAAAAATGGAGTAACTTGAAAAGCTAAACCGCCCTTACCTGTTTCAGTTTGGTTGAACTATGTTGTTTTCCTGTCCATACTTCTCACGTTCTTCCAAGCACTCAGGAAAACAACGTCAGTAACTCAACCAAAAACAGATAGCGTAAGTGCTTTAAGTTTTTCACTTCATCGTTTTTGACCGTTTAGCTGTTATTTAAGTGTCGCGGTTTCGTAGATTGACAAGGCCGGCCGTGATTGCCCCGAATATTTGCTGGTTTTGCCTTGTCCTAATAAACAGCGTTCGTTTGAACCGTGCCTTTGTGTGTTTAGATCTTGCAATACAGTCGGCTGAAATGTATAGTCGCGGCGATTCAGCTGAGTTTCACATGATGCAAGACTGATTCAAGATTACTTCATTCAAGTTATCTCATCAGAGAAATTAAAACGTGGCTGCACATTAACCACATTACAATACACAATAACACATACTGTGTATTTTACTCAACAGTTACTGAAAATTCCAAATTGAAGTTACATAACTAAACAACTGACTCAGTCGAGTCGTAACTGTTTACGCACACACTGACTCACACACACACACACACACACACACACACACACACACACACACACACACACACGGGATAGCAGCCTGTTGTTGCTTTTACAAATAACAGTTGCTGCTATAACTATACGAGCAGTGACTTGAGTAGTGTGCTTTGGACCTTTATGTGAGTAGTCGGTGTCTGTTTTAGTCTAGTCCGTTTTTACCGGGTACGGCGCAACTCTGATGATCTACTGCCGAAGAGTTCACTTTGCCATCTTTGTTAATTTGAATATACTGAATAATATGTTTGCTAGTGATATCCCTTTTGACTGAATGGATCGATTTTGTTGATGTTAAAAAAATCAAAACAGTGGCACGTGGGTTTTTCATTTATAGGCGGGACTGTTGTTACACTTCGATGGAGGTGTTGATCTAAAAATAGCTCAAGTCGACGCAAAAGGACAAATATATTCATACGCAAGAACTAATGTGAAATCTGCTCCATGATTGCGCTATATTTTTCATCAGAAATTTCACCTCATGCATAATGGTATTAATACAATTACGACTTCTTTTTAAAGGACAACATCAATGTAAAAACAATGGTTAGTTATTTATGGACTATATTCTAGGTCGGATGGTCTCAATCTGTGTGATATGGTCTTCGTCCATTGCGATCATCACGTACGCATAAACGCTACAGAGATTGCTGTTAATTTTGTGTTGTTCACAACTGTAACCAAGGTGAGGTTCCATTTATTGTGATGGTGTAACGAAAGGATATGATCTGAATAATACTGAGTGTGTTTTTCGTGCATAAACGTTTGCCTTATTTATTATGCGGTTTAAAAGTGGACACTTTTGCGAAGCTTACGTGACCCCAGTCACCGGCAATTGTGCTGGACTTTTGGGGGGTCTAAGTTGGTATATCGGGTTTTTAAATTGTCTTCCCATGCAATCAGCAGAGTACACCAGCATGATCGAAGATCTACATTTTTCAGATTGTTTCTGCTCAGTTTTGCGTTGAAATAATGGATTTCTTTTGGCGAATATTTCGCGTCACTGGTTTCGACGCCATCTTGTTTTGGGCACCATTGATTCGCTACCCCTTCCCTGCTGGACAGACGAAAGATTTGCTTTCTGTTCCACTTACTGCTTTATTTTTTTTCCCCCAGTAGTGTGGGGCCCGTCTCGTTGAAACTGCATTTCTTCTTGGGTAAGATGTGAGAACAGATTTGCGCCTGCAGTTGAAACAGTTTCTCTTCGATCAATAAATCATCCATGTTTCTGATGAGTGGATTACTGCCCTTGTTTTGCGCTGCTGAGCATTATATTTTATAACCACGCAGTGATCGTGTGGTTTCCTCCCTTATGACGGATTTCTTTGATGATGCAGCAGCGTGGTTTCTGTTAGTGACCAGTAACAAATAGTATTTTGGAGGTAATCTTGTTTTGTTTTTGTTTTTAAATTTTATATTTGAGCCTGTGCCAAAAGGTGGTACACAGAAGTTAGACATATATGACTAAAAGGTGTGCATGAAAAGTGGACACAGTAGGTCAGAAAAAAGTATGAAATAAAGTAAAAAGAAGTAGGTTTTTAGAATGTATACTATATTGGTAATCATCAAGTCAAAGTGGAAGATAACGACTTCATTAGTTTTTGAGAAAACGAGCTTTGAAAGATGAGAAGTGTATTATGTCGGATGTCAGGGATTGCGACACAAAAGTGCTACTGTATGGCTGGTAAATTATTATTTTTATTCCCAGCCACTTTAGACAGATTAAGGATGTCTTCACAAGTATTTTCAAATAAATTTATTGCAGTCTGACTTCTTACAAAAATATTGACATGTACTGTTTGTCGCAATACCTGACATCCAACATAATTTAAAAAAATACCTTTACTTTCTGACAACAAAAAGCACAAAGTTTCATCCATTCTGCCATTCAGACATTTTAGTGCAGGTAACAACAGACACACTGGAATGTCAGTTTTGAGGAATTTGTTTCTTTTTTTGACATAGCAGCACCAAAAAAACTATTTAAAAAATGTCGAACATCAGCATTACAGCAAAGTGACAATGTCATAAATGTGACTTGACAGTGCAATAATTATTGAAGATTCTACAGTTCTCTTCAACTATAAATGTAAAAACATATGTTTAAACACAGTGCTACATTCAACTTATGATTTTGGGCTTTTAGTTTTGCTGCAGAATCATAAAATGTTGAACTCTTGAACATCAGCTTGCGACAGTAGTAAGACTTGACAGTACAAGTCTCTACAACATTAAACTTTCTCTTCAGCTATAAAAATACACATAAAGTAGTAAAGTAGTATGTACTTAGATCCAGAGTACTGCATTCAACTTCCTTTTTGATAGGCATTACATACAGTTGGCTTGTAATTAAAGCATTGTAACCCAGTTGAGCACTTCTGACTGGCTATCTCATACTTCAGTCAAAAAACCAACATTTAACAGAAGTGCATACCACCTCCTCCAGTATAAAAAGAAACTGTACCTTGACTGTTTCAAGAGAAAGCACACCAAACAGCAGAGCACAAAGAAAAAGAAAAAAACTCTTAGTCTTGCAAACAAACATGAAACAACATTGAATTTTGAGTGTCCCACTGGTATTTCACATCTTCAACTAGGTCAACCCAGCTACTCGCTGGGGGACTGGCACAGCCCTAGCCAGCATCAACACTACGTACTTTGGGGGCATGGCCTACTCCAAAGGTACTGATTTTGGAAGACGTGAACAAAAAGTCTCAAGGGTGGGTGCAGCAGCCACATCCTCAGTGAGGTCATTTCAATCCTTGATTGCGTTGGGGGAAAAGGAGAACTTCCTGTAGTCAGTACAACACTTGACAGGTGGGCACTGGGTGTAACAGGGAATGGGAATGATGGGCTCTTGTGATACTGGGATAGTCACCTGGTATTCACTAGTCTTGCTTTCCTGCACCTATGTTGGAGATATGGTCAGCCTAGTGTTGTCAGCATGTTGTTGACATTGGATATCCTGCAGCATCTCTGTGGTGTCCACCATGCTGCCTTTTGCTGTACAGACTCTAGGCGGTTGATCAGCTTGATGTTGTTTGGGTGCCAGATAGAGCTTGCATATTTCAGGATTGGTGTGACAAATGCATTGTACTTGTAGGCCCTGCCTTTTATTAAAGAGGAGCCGATCTTCAGGGTTCTTCCCAGAACCTAGGGTCCTGCTTGCTTTGTTGGTGATGTTGATATGTCACCCATGTGGTGTCTGAGGTCAGTGTGACACCCAAGAAGTGAGTACTGTTGACTGACTTGAGCATCTGGCCATGCAGAGCATGGTAGTGTTTCCTCTTGCTTTTAGTAACACTTAGGATGTCACATCTGTCCAGGTGGAAGCACATGTTCCATCTGCCTTCTCATTACCCATACAGAAATTGTTTAGATCTTTTTGGAGTATTGCTTGATCTTCAGCTGTGGAGATGGGGCACTGACAGATGGTGTCATCTTCAAACAATCTATCTCAGTCTGGAGGTAGGCTGTTGTGGCAGGTCACTGATGTATAGGACAAACAATTCTGCGCCAAGAACACTGCCTTAAGGCACCTCTGAGTCCCATGGGACAAAGTTCGACCTCATGCCATCAACATGACACTGACAGCTTGTTGATCTCTCAGGAAGCTCTTGATCAGTGTGTTTGTTCTACCGGTGATCCCATAATGGGACATCTTGTGAAGCAGGCCTTGGAGAAGTCCAGCCCACAAGGTCTACCAGTTTCCCTGCCTGAAAGTCATGCGCAAGTTCACTGATTTTAGTGATAAGGCCAAGGAGTTGGGTTTCACATGAGCAACCACATCTGAAGCCATGTTGTTCAGGAGCTATGATGATGTTGTCTTACTGCATGATGCTACTGATGATAATATGTGAGAATCTTGCACTAGTTGCAGACGACACTGGTGAAGGAAATTGGTTGGAACCTTTTTGAATGGTAGCATTCTTAAAGACAGGTTTGATAAGTGTGGTTCTCCACTCTTCAGGCACAGTGCTGCTACTGAATGTGGAGTTGATGATCAAGGTCATACTCATAGCAGGGCAATTTTGTCCTACTCCTGGTCATGTCAGCAGTTACTGGTCTGAAATAATAAGACAATAACAAACAATATGAGAAACATCATCAACCAAAAATCCTATCCACAAACATAATTTATCCATAAAATACAATGAATAATGCAATAAAATTAAAAGTATCAACCCTAAACTAAAACCAAACAAGCAAAATAAAAAGCCTAGGAGTACTTATTAAACCATCAGAAAATGACTCAGTAGCCATACGAAACTTAAACAAAAAGGTGTCAAATGTCATCAGCAACAAATTTTGGGGTAACCCTGACGTCTGACCGACTTCATCCTCGTAATTTGTTTATAATTTTTTTATGTTATTACTGGCCATCCCCGATTTCACAAGTCGATCTTGTCAAACGAAGCGCTATGCAATGTTGGGATGGCAACTGGCATATTTCACAAATGTCTGCACTGTGCAACTGGACGTCAGTTTTTCGCCACATGGTGATCAGACGTCCAGATTACAGCAAGAGCTCATGCCGCAACATAATTCTTCATTGTGATACTAGCACAACGTCAGCCACCGCAAATCTCACCTGCTGCGTAAAAACGACACTTCGTCCTACTGCGCTCTAACCTGAACACAAAAGATCATCTAAATAACTGTTAACTAGCTGATTTGATAAAATAAACGGTGCAAAATTGTGATCAGATGTCAGGAATGGTCGGACGTCATCCTTATGACAATAATTGTAACATACCTTTCGATGTTCGCAGTAGACGATTCCCTCGACGCCATTCAGATCAAATGTGACCGGGAAGTGTCATGTGGTGCCTTCGTGTTTGTTGACAAGTGTAAACCTATAATTTTTTGTTTTTTGCTCACAACTTGTTAAGTGATCGGACGTCATTTATTACGACAGAATTTGAGGAGCAGCAAATTTTGTTAATACAACAAAGGTTTTTTTGGTTAAATCTTTTCAAAGCTGCTGAGTGATTGACCGCGAGTCTGACGTGCATATGACATTTCCGCTCATGTCAAGGGTCAGAGTTGTTTTCAGTCTGTTGTGGAAAGTTCGTATTATGACACAGATGACGTCCGATCAAACGAAGTTCGATATGCTTTTTACAAAAGCATAATTTAGTGGAAGTCTTTCTGATTCATGGATCTTGTAAAACGATCTTTTGCTAAAATAATAGGTGTGATAAATATAACTTTTCCTTGTTTTCTTTAACCAAAGACAGGCTCTGTGCCACTGTCCGTTTTTTGTGGTTGAATTTCAGCAGTAAAATCACACTTTATCAGACATATTTCCCAAACCGCTTCAAAATTTCTGCTGCAATTATTTCAGCTATATCCTCATTCATTTTCACACACATTCAACCCACACTCATAACAAAATATTTTTTTTAAACATCTTTTATTTTAGGTACTCCAAAGTGATTTTTTGATTCAGCAGTGCAGTATTATAATTTATATATTTGTACTGATCTTTTTAATCTGATTCCAGTGACATAAACTTCATGTGGATCACTTGAATAGTTCCGAAGTTATAAAAAATTTAATATTTATTTTTTTGCTGCAGTTTGTTCACAGTTTGCAAATTAGGGAAATGCTGAAGTTTAAGGTCCCATATGGAAGCTATTTTGCATATAACCTGTCCAATATTAAAGAATCTCATTCTCTACAGTACAGACATCAAGCACATTTTTTTGCAGACCTTGATCTGTATTAGTTTTGCAGAAATTTTGCATTAAACTTGCTAAATTCATCAATTTCGTCGATTTCTGCTGACCATCAATAATAAAATGTACAAAAAAACATGACTCCTGTTATACTTGTCCTATCACTATGTTTTTTATACCAAAATAATCAGAATTAAAAGCTCTAGATGATGGTACACCTTTCTAATTGATCACAGACAAAAACTGAAGTCCACTTTTATAGGCATGGCCAGCTGGCAATGATTCATTACACTTACAGGCCGTCTGAGGACAAACGTTAGGTGGCAGTCAATGATGACGATCAAGTCACTTGTGGTTTTAAATTGATCCTAACAGCCCTCTTTCAGTGCATCATATGCAGACACAATGTTGCTGATCTCTGCCACATGCCACATCCTCAAGTTGCTGCTGACAGGGTTGACATCCAGATCCCACCGAAAGACATAGCAGGAGGATGTTTCAGCCAGATCTTCCACTCTCGGCCATTTGAAGTAGTCACTCCTCCCGGTTGTTCGCTCCAAGTAGTTGACCATGGCCATGTCCTTGTTTATCACATGAACAACTTGCCCAATGTAGAACTGATCGTCGTAGAACACAGCTACCCACTGTCCTTGGTGCTGAAACGCAAATGGTTCACTTTCCAGGAAAGCTTCTACTGGTGCTTGTTCGTCACTGTTCTCATCTTGGAGATGATCTTTCAGAATCTGCGTTAACTCTTCAAGGCTGCCAGAGAGTCGGAGGTCACCTTTCCTGTTTAGTATGCTCTTCTGGTATCTTATCTGGTCCTTGAGGGCATTTACCAGAACTGACTCCTTCTCCCTTCGCAGACGCGAAACTAAAGCATCAATGTCATTTGATGTGAAGCAAGGCCCATCATGTATAGCTAGTCTCCTGATCAGGTCAGCTTTGGCTGCAGCTTGCTTTGCATCTCTCTCTAGTCTCTTTTGTTCATTTTGAATCAGTTTCTCCCTGATACGGAGCATCACAAGCTTCTCTTGTTGGCCATGTTGCTGCCTCAGGGACTTGCCTTCTTTACGTGCAATCTTCATCAGCTTGGATGTTTCCACACAGTTCTTTTTGTTCAGCCATTTTGAGGTTTTATTGTGGCTTAGCATGTTAGTAGATGACCGATGGTGGGTGGAGGCATGTCGACGATAACCCATGTCGAAATCCAAGTCACTGAAGATGTTTTCACCAAGAAGATTGGTTAGAGAACAGTGATCAAGTCCTTCTGGGAATGTTGCTGGTGGTCCACCATAATCACCACCTTCATGGAAGTCCCCAAGTTGTCTGAGAAGAACACGGAACATCTTGGGGATCAGCTGCTGCAATGCACTTGTGACCTCATCAATATGCTGGATAGCAAAGGAATACACGCTCTCTTTCAAGGTTGCCGTCTCACCCTCCAATTCAAATTCACCCTCGAACACACCTCTGAAGTTTGGATCAAGTAGTTCAGCGGCATCTTCTTCCCACTTGTCCATGTAAAAACTAAGACGCTGGACACATTTGTAGAACTCACTGTACTTCACATGGCTCTGCAGTAGCCCCCAGTATGGGCCAGTAATTCTGATGAAGATCAGGGCGACAGCACACACACATATCATGAGGCGTTGATCATCAAGGTCTGCAGCCAAACTCTCAATCTTAAGGTTGGAGTGTCCAAGTGATGGGAAAAAGCTGTGCAGGTCAGTTTGGTGATGGATGATGGCTGCTGCTCCTTCAAAAAAAGAGTTGAATCTGTTAGACCTGTAGCTCATCATCCTGCTCTTTTGATCTTTTTCTTCACAGAAGGCTAACGAGTCCATCCGACACCCATTTTTTTCATCACCACGAGGTCCTGTGAGGTCAGCAGCTATCCTGATGACACGACATGTGGCAGCCTCTGTGGATTTGAACATAACAAATCTGGTGGACTTGTCTCGACCTAGCTTTTCTTGTGGCTGTGATTCCTGCACCAGTTTTTCCTCTGCATGCTTCAGTGACAGCTGACATGCCTTGCTTAAACCCAACAAAAAGTGGGCATTACAGTAAAGAAGATGTACCACTGTCTCTTGCCCAAGCCGTGTCCTGATGAAAGAAAGGAACTCTGTTGAATTTTTTCATGACAGCAGCCCTGTCAGACATGAAGCTGGTCAACCTGCTCAGTATCTGCTGAAATGTTGTCTCCATGTCTTCTTCCTTATACTTGCAGTAGAGATTGGTCATCTCTTCCAGCTGGTGCAGCATCTTCAGTGGCCACATTCATGAAACCAAAACTCAGCATCTCACCACTGTCCAGGGTGATCTGTTGGCTGACTATTTTCCTGTGGTCCCTTGAGGTCCCATCTGTGTGAAGTGTGCTGTTTTTGCTTGCCAGGATTTTTTCTGTAGCTTGGATCTTTCCCAGGACTTGACCTTCATCAGAGATGTTAATTGATGTTTGTGTACAAGGTAGTTCTTTGTCAGCAAAGTGTTGACCATACAGAGTTCCTGAAACTATCCTGATCACAGCAGCACATTTACTAGCAGGAACATTGGCCTCTGCTTGAAGCTGGAGTACCGTCTTTCTAATCTCGTCTGTGAATCTGTTGCTTTCATGCTTCACTCTTGTCTCTGTCAGGTGTCCACTGGCAACAATCAGCTCTTCATGCAGTGCTTGAATTTCGTTCTTCAGGCGTGCATTCTCTTCCTTTTCTTTTTTCAACTTTTGTTTCTGTTTTCTGCTTTGTCTGAGAAAACTTTCTCTGGCTTGCTTTGCTTGTGTCTTTTCTTTTGAGAGCTTCTCTTTCGCTATGGTCAGTTCCCTCCGAACAGTCCTGTATGCCTGTATTTCAGTTCTCAGATCTTTTATTCTTGATTTCATCCGTTGCAGATTGTTAGGTTGCAGTTCTCTGATCATTTGCTTTTGAGTCTTCACAACTGCCTGCAAGTGACGAATTGTTTTCCTGAAACTGTCATTTTCTTCCACTCTAGCTGTGAGGCTCTTTTTGTCTGCACTTAGGACTTAAATTGTGCTGTGCAGAATTCCAGTTTCAGTTTCCAAGTTGCCAACTCTCTCCTGAAGCCTTTGTTTTTCTTTTGTTGTCTGTGAAAGCAACTTCTCAGTTCCGCTAAGTAGCAGGGGAGCAGGTTTTGGGCAACTGTGCCTGTCTGCCTTTGTGTGCACAGTAAATGGTGTGGCAAGGAAGACAGCTAACTTCTGGTCATGAACACCTCCTTTTTTCCTCACCAAAGATCGGTAGCATGTCATCATTTGTTTTATGTTGGATACAAGAACCTGATCAGCTTCTGTACTGCCAGACAGTGACCTAATCCACTGGGATGTAAACTTATCCTTCAGCTTTTCCCTGACATGAAAATTCTCTAAGTCAACAATCACTTCATGCGTCACAGGGTGGCTAGGTTGAGTGGTGTTGATGGTAACTGCTCTGTCAGTCTCCTCTTGTAACAGATGTCCCCTCTTGAGTTCAAACTTCATAAGTGATGGAGACACAAAGTCAAGGTCAACGTGGTTTTGCAGAAAAGACTTGATATCAGCACGCTCAGCAAATAGGTTTTTGGTCTTCTTCAGAACACTGCCCAGAACTCCACCCAGACGAGAAGATGGGTAGCTCACAGAAGGAAACAGTCTTTCAAACCACACTGCAACCTCAAACAGAAGGGGAAAACATATAGCGGGTTGATGCTGAGTGTGTGCATGTATACCTGTATATATATACAATTATGTGTAAATAAACCCAGGTTAGTAATAATATGCTGATATGGAACTAACCTGACAACACTAAAATGCATAAAGCTGAACCACTTTAAGATCAACTGTATTTATAATAATTACTGCAGTATTGAAAGTGGTCTGCAGCATTTTATGATTGATCATTTAATGGTAAGGCAAAAAGGAGAGAACACTGAAATAAAATGTTTACACAAAGCAATCTAAACATCATCTTTTACTCACATCTTTGTATGTTCTTCTGCCTTCATTTTTGAGAACTTCAAACTGCAGAAGAAGACGGTTTGTCAGGAGCACTGTAGGTGGATCTGGAGGCCTTCCTTTGCCTTTGGGCAGAAAGGTCTTCTTCGGGCCTCATAGGTTTCATCAGCTGGAGATTTTTTTTTTATAATGATCTTACAAGCTATAAATATTCCACCAATTTTCATTTACAATTCTCAGCTGAAAGTGCAGTAACTGAATAAGGAAATACGCACTGTCCACTGTTATGTATTGACAATTATCAACTCAGTGTCATGTTTTGGACCAGGTTTCAAACATAACAAGATTAATTTTTCTCACTGACACTATGTACCCACACTTATTCCATTGTTAGTACCAATATTTATTACCAAGGCATTGCCACAACCACAGAAAAATAAAATAAAAAGGGAAATACTAATGAATAAACAACCGCAGATGAGAAGGCTATTTTTAGATCATAACCAGTGTTGATAAACTGAAGTCACGTGACCATAGTTTTTCTCGCTTTTGGAGCCTCAGAAATAAATAAGCTTGTCAAAACCTTCACAGTTTCTGTGCAGAAGGCCTCCTCCACACAGTCGGTAACAAACATTTTGCTGAGAAGTGATGTGCCTAAATAACTTTGACTGTGCCTTCACCCGGGGGTTCACACAGTCGGACAGTGCATACTTAACCGGCTCCGATATCATTTCAACCCAGATTTAATCACTTAACTCGGAATTGTATGCGGTTAAATCGACATCTTATGAAAAGAAAAATCATTTTACTCACCAACAAGATCATTCAAACAGAATTCAGGAGGTTCTGGAATCGGAGAATCGGCTTGATCATTCGCTTTCTGACTCTGGAGTGAGCCTGCTTCGGTGGCCATGACTGACCGCGTGGTTCGGCAGACAATTTGCTCTGTTTACATCTCTCTTAGGCAGAGTGTTTGGCTGTGTAGTTGCTTTAAGCTTCAATTCCACTGTCTTTTAAGAGATGAAATGTTGCTCTTTCCAGTGATATATTTTTGAAAGGGGTCTGTTGCTCGGAAATAGTCAAGATACTCTACAGAAGTTTTTCATCAAGTTTTTTTGCCGCTTTCGCCAAGCTGAGACAGCCATATTGGATATGGAAATGAGGATAAGAGACAGACCTTATGATTGGTCGAGTTTGTCACCAGAAAGTTCGTAGAGCGAACCCCGCGAGCTCAAAAAGTAGTGAATGAACGATGTTTGCACTACAAAATCGGTGATCCATAAGGAGGTGGCAGCTACCCCAAGGCACTTCTGGTTAAGATTAAACGCTCTTTTTCACAATACAAGGTAACATTCATGCAACAAACAGAAAGATAAGACTTCAAATTTTCCATTCATGCAGTTTTTATTCAGATCGGATCTCAAACAGAAAATAAATCAAACATTCAAAAGTCAGTAAAAATCGGTCAAAACAGCATGGCGGACCACTGATACAGGCGCTTTGGAGTACCTATTTATTCTCGGCACAACCAAGTCACCCATTGCAGACCCACCTTTTGGCACTTAGTCATATGTAGTGAAATTGCAAAAATGTAAAAAACAAACATCAGAACTGTTTATTACAGGTTAACCATGTTAAACTTAAAGTACTGTGTTTAAAGGTTATATTTTTACTTACAAAAAATGGTTTTATCATATGCAGTACATGAGGAGTACAACGTAAGAGTAAGAGCTGACCCATTAGACCTGGGTTTTTTTTGGGATTGATGATCGCTTATATATCGCTATTCTCCGCTCTCTTGAGCAGACTCATTGCGCTTGTATGCGGTTCTGCATGAGTGACTAGCTTTTATAGCGCGTTTTTTGAATATCCACCGAAGTGGTGTACTTACAGCGCTGGCATGGCTGGTGCCACATGAAACTGCAGCCGTCTAGGCGCAAGTCCTGTGTACACCATACAACCATGCACCATGTCACTTCATGCAAAGCCACATACGTAAGGTGTATGCATGTTTAGCTGTAACCTGCCACCTGCACTTTTGGCAGAATGACCGGGATCTTTTACGTGCTACTGTGGTAACACGGGGGTGGAACGGATACCGAAATAAGAGTCAGCACCTGGTCAGTTGTAATGACCTGTTTAGTCTACGCAGTTGGTGTAGAAAACTACACATTTGAAGCCCAAACTACACATCTACGCTTGCATTACACGAACTACACAGATGACTTCATTTTGGCTACGCGATACCGACAAGTGTGATTCGGTCCTATTTTTTGATGCGATCCTATTTTTTGACACAGCCGCCATGTTCAAAAGGTATGTGGGCCCGCTTATGATACGCACGCATCAAGTCTTGCAATAGCGATGCTGGTTTTGGTGCAAACATAGGTTCTGAACGCAGCCGAAACTCGCTTCAATTGGGAGATAATGTCCGAGTCGAAGAAGTGAGTGTATGAAACTTCTTCAGAGGAAACTAAGTGTTAGCCGCCAAAGGCTCTGCTACTGCGATTAAAAGGACGAAAGTTCCATCCCAGAAATTTCTCCCAGCTTACCACGAAGCTTATCTGTGTTTGGTTCCTTCGAGTTCGAGGAAAGGCAGCGAACTTGTTCTTTGCACCATTTGCAAATCGGACTTTCATGGCGGTCGATTTGACTGTAAGCAACCTGTTGAGAGCAAGTCCTACAAGGAGTTCAAAGCGACTGGAAAGTTTAGTTGTTGTTTTTCCAGCTTCAAGTCTCTCTTTCTTCCTTCTCCCTCTCTCATTTTAATGCAGCAAACATATAGTTTTTCCACACTTACAAACATCGATAGCACTAGTCTGTAGAGTTATCTCCCTTGAGCGTTTTTAATCATCATTACAAAGAACGTGCATTGTGATTGGCTACTTTGTTGGGGATCAGCCAATCAGAACATTTGTTGCCCACACTGTTGTGAGGTCCAGAAAAATTGTACTAGGAGTAGGACGCTTGCGGCCAGGGTTGTTTGTACACAGGGGAGGGGGGGTCTACACATCACTTTGGGTGACTGGCAGACTGATCTGTACAACTGCATTCTCATTCTGAGTCAAGCTGTTGGCTTTGCAATTTTCCCACATTCACATGTGCACGGCCCAGCAAGAGACCTGAACGGATCTACACCACTTGTGTGTGGCTGAGACCATGCTAGCAGTGCCAATTCTGCGATGCTGTCGCCTTATGTTTATGACTTACATTTTTAGGTACTGTGGTCTTCTGATTCTCAAAATTATATAAATTCAAGCGCATAGAAACAGAGATAGAGAGTGTGTGTGTGTGCATGTGCTTTGTGTGTTGCACAAACTGATAATCTTGTTTTAATTTGTAACAGAAAGAAAAGAAGGAAAAAAATGAAAAAACACTACACTTACACTACAACAAAATAATTGTATTTGTTGTTTTATTAAGTTTCTGTGTTATTTTGACTTGAGTGAGAATGACTCAATGAGAATCTGAATGTGTGAATGATCAATTGGTCAGGTTTCAACTGATGCACTATGAGTATGACTACACATCGTACCTCCTGACTACACATTTAGACTACCCAAACTACACTTGTGCATTTGGGGGGTAAACAGGTCTGGTCATTACACCAGATACAGGGTTCGCAACAGTAGTGCAGTAGACAATTGTTACTGGGCAGTTCTAAAGCTTTTCATAGATAGTTCTGTCTGTAAGTATTCTCATCAGAACAATACAATTGAGATCATGGCTTTGTCTTCTGAAATATTTACCAATCCCTGTGTCCTTCTGTGACGTTTGACCACATCAGATACTAAAAGTTTCATCCCAGACAATACAAATGATATTGACAATTTAGGTGAATATAGTTATTCAAAAGCATAAACACACACACACACACACAGTTTATGGATGGTAATATTTAACATGCTTGAACAATATATTGCTATGTCCAACATAACTTGTGCAGTATGAAATGCAGTAATGTACCAGAGAATTGTTACTGAACACTTCTAAATCTTTTTGTTGTGTGTATTGTTACTAACTAGTATAACTGTAAGTAATGTCAGAACAGTGAAGTCGAGTACATGGCCTTGTCCTCTGTAGTCTTCTAATAATACTAATATTGTCCATATGTGACATTTGACCACTGTAAATATTAAATGCTTCTTCCCAGACAATACCACTGAACTTTACAGTAAGTAGATTTATTCAGAAGCACATCTACAAGTACAAACAACAAAAACGACAGAATTTGTGCCTGGTAATCTTTGACATGCTTGAACAAAATAATGCTGTGTCACATGTCACATATTTAAACAAGGACACAGGGTGCATCATGAAAAGCTTTCTTTAACAATTGAGAAAAAAGTGAATATGAGTCATGTTCATCCTGAAAGAATCAAATAAAAGAAATTTATGGAACTTATTAAGTAAAACATGCAATAAATGACTAAAATGTAACTTGTGTAAAGAAACTGAAAGTGAAACTGCTAAACAATTAAAATGTATATATTTTTACTAAAAAGTCTGAATCAAGATTAAAAATGCTTCAGTGTTCAGTTTGTTCAAACAGCATCATAGAGTTGGAGAAACAGATCCAATCTAACAAAGAAGAATTACAAACAGAATATTAAAAAGAAAAAAGAGGATATTTTCAGGTCAGAAAAAAGAATATCCTAACAGTAAGTGTAATTATTTCTTTGTTTTTATAGACGTTCAGGGGTCACGCTGCCTTCTAGAGATTTGCACCATCTGACGTGAAACATTACGTATTTTGCGTCGATGGCACGAAAAATGTGTACAGCATAACCTGAAATTAATGTACATACAAAGCCAAAACTGATGATGGAGTAACCTGATTGTAGCTATTGGGCGATTCAGGCGGGGTTGTTAACTCCCTTGACTTTTGCCCGGCATCGCTTAAGTCTCTTGCCTGCTTTTACTTCTGGTGTGTACTTTCTTCACAATGGAAGGCGGTGACAGTGAATTTGCGAATTTTACACTGCCAACATTAAAGGCATTTTTGGAGGCACGTAGTCATAATGTGTCTGGAAATAAGCAATAACTTGTTGCTTGTGCTTTGGGATGCCCCAAAACGCATTTTTTCTACGAACTCGCAATCGTCTGATCAGGCCAAAAACGACACAAAGACACTTTTTGTTCACCCTCCGTCCCCTTTCCACGGCAATTTTTGCAACTGCAACAGTATTGCCATTTGTACTGCTTCGCAATTCTAATTTCAACTTCCACTGTTATGCACAGCGTGAAGCATCGCCTACTCAGAAATCGGCCTGGAAGTGCGCTGCGACCTCTCGCGACTTCTTTCGCGAAAGATTACAAAGCACATTCACTCTAGCAAACCAGCTTCGCTGAATCACTCAATAAAGTGAGCAGATGAAAATAATAAAAAGGTCTATTCGTGCACACAAAAAATTGCTGTTCGCAAAAAGTTTGCTTAGCTTGGAACATCATACGCGGCATTATTTTCTGAGGATGAACTGCAGCAGATGATGTCGGCAAACCCAGTTCTTGTTTACCGCAGAATTTAGTAACAAGATGAAGTTGAAGTCAAGGCTGCTGCCATTTTCTCTCACTCATATTCAGGTGTTGATGCATGTTTTGCTTTCAGTTTCGTATGGTAGTCTTCTACCTTTGAGTAAATTCTGATATTATATGCTAACAGACTAGGCATACTGGGTCATTCCAAATTCCAATGTCTGGGATCCTGTCCTCTGTTGACTAACTGGAAAATATTACTGATCAGTTTGGCAAAATACGCAGTTTCTGGCCAGTCCGATACGGAGGCCGATCTTCTTCCAGATCTATACGGGTTCATTTCGATTCAGTTTCAAATTAATCATTCTTGTTTTTTGGAAAGGTATGCAGATTTTATTCACAGACAGGGCACTACTGACAATAAGGCACATGGATCAGATTTTAGGGGGGACAAGTATCACAGTAGCCTTATCTAGACCAAAAATTATGGTAGCCTACCTGTTTATTTCGTCTAGATTCCACCCTTCTTTGACTGGACTTGTGTGGCTGAGATGACACTGAGTTTGTGGGTAGATCTAGTGTTGAATGACGCAGCGGACACCATTGAGGCATAACTTGTTTAATCTGTGTTGTCATTTTGCGTACAGTGACACAGCGTTGTGGCTAAAATGCATTTGGCACTTGAAAAATGCAATATTTACGCATTGTTGAATTAGTGTGATCATGCCTACCGGTAGTACTATTTTATTCTTTTTCTGCCAGTCTCATTTATGTGCTGATGACTGATGAGGGGAAATGAACAGAAAATTGATAATGATAGCATTTCTTTTTAACACAGGAAACTTGGAAATAAGTCATTTTACTTGTACTAAAACTGTCAGGCTGTTTATAAAAAGAAAAAGAAAAAAAAAGAAGGGAGGATACCTTCCAGGTCAGAAAAAAAGACGACCCCACCCCCACCCCCCAAGCCAACAGCAACACACACACACACACACTCACCAAAAACAAAAAACATTAAAAAAAAAAGAAAACCATGTAAATCTAAGTGACTCAGAATGTAAATCTCAGCATGAGTAATTTTCTTTCCAGCAAACCCATCACCCTTCTTTCCTTTTCTCTGTGTGGTCTGTGAATAGAGGTGTTCTGTCAGGCTGTTTATAAAAAAGAAGAAGAAGAAAAGAAGAAGAAAAAGAGGACATCTTCTAGGTCAGAAAAAAAAAAAAAAAAAACACCTCCCACCCTGACACCCCCCAAGCCAACAACAACACACACACACACCAAAAACAAAAATCATTAAAAAAGAAACCCTGTAAGTGTAACTCTAAGTGTCTGAAAATGTAAATCTCAGCATGACTAATTTTCTGTTCAGTACACCCATCACCCTTCTTTCTTTTTCTCTGTGTGGTCTGAGTGTGAATAACAATAACAACAGACTTTATTCATCCCAGTGGGAAATTGAAGCTTTCGTATAATCGCACAAGAAGAGCATATCTCAATAATTTTAAGTCATGAACACATGCACATACACACTCTCACTCTTAGACATATGCCCCCTTTCTTTCAATCTGCATACACTAATAGCAAACCCAAAATTACCTGGAATAATGCTTTCTCTGTCAAAACAAAACGTAAAAACTCTCAAATAAAAATCATTAGGTTCACACATCCCGAACCCTCCCTTAGAAAGTTGTCATCCTCAACAGATGTCTTGATGCATGCACACACTCAGTTAATGACTGGTATAATTTCCATTAAAAACTGACAGAGTTATATATAAATGTTACATTTTAGTACTTTTACAAGAGACAAACTCTTGTGTCTGGGTGATGGTTGAACAAGAAAATGGTGGCTTTGCTGGTCTTTGCTTCGTCGTTGTTATTTCTTTTCCCCACAGCATTCAGACTCAGAATAATCACTGAAATTATCACACTGTGTAGGCTTGTACTTGCAAGGATTACAACTGCTAAAATCGAAAGTAAAGTTACTTGTGACAAAAACACAGTGGAGAACTGGTCATCTGTCACTGATACGGTGTCTGCTGGTGTCCAACATCCAAAACATGTACCTTCGACAGTCTGCGCAACCAAATTCAGACAGCAACATGCAACCAAGTTCAGACAGCAACAGTTGTAATTCTTTTATTTCACACCAGTAAGCAAAACTAGAAGAATACTAGTTGGCACAATCTTTAGTGGAGAGCGACAGTAAGCAGTATTGATTAAGCATCACCAGAAGAAATAAGTGGACACAGTTTCAGAATTTGTTGTCCTGTGACAAATCTGTGGCACTTCTTTAAAACTTCCATGTGTTATCAACACATAGGGTCAGTGCTAAAAATAGCAACAGGCATGGTGGTGAAAAGCAAATTGATTAATCGTCACCAACTGACATAATTTGGCCTCGGAACTTATGTTAACCTACTTGGCCCCAGACCAGCTGCTGCCCTTTCACTACAAAATCCCATGCAAAGGGAAGTAACTGTGTCAAATGATCCTGGTATACAACTTCAAAAATCAATAATAAACACCAAACAAATGTTTCAGCTCACTTTGTATTTTTCCCAGTTTGCAAATACAGTGTTCTTGTATATCCAACAGGTTTTGATTTTTTTCACTCAAAAAATAAAATAAAAATAAAATCCCAAGTCAGAAATGTCTGCATCTGAAAGTCAGGTTTTGGTGTGCCTATGGGGTAACCGACTGCACAATTTCCAGTTTGAATCTCCAAAGATGAAGCTCTGTGAGTTTGTTAGGGTGCCCACAGTAAGCAACTGAGCCAAATTTGCAGTTCAAATTTCAAAGGATAAAGCTCCAGCGCCATTGCTAACAGTAGGGCTTTTGTTAATTTTCGTGCATCTATCGCATGTCCATCTCACAACTTTGAAAATTCACAGCGTCTCTCAAACTCCACTGAACTTTGAACAAAGGACATCACTGGAAGTAGTAAACAATAGCAGAAACAAGGCTACAAGTCTCGTAAGAACCCCATTCCTAATTGCATAAGCCAAGATGCTAGTATGGATCGTCTACTAGCCGGTTGCTACCGGGGTTTCACAGTAAGGCAAAAGAGCGGGTGGTGACAGGGGTCTGGGTCCAAGTGGGTTAGATTTTTGGCAGATGAAAAATCTAGAACTCCAGCTTCATTCAACAAGCAGAAATATTTCAGTTCCAGGGAGGGTGAATTCTGCAGGAAATGCTACAGTCACCAGAGCAGATAACGTTTGCATTAACTGTGCATATGGACACAGTGGGTGACGCTTGACTGCTGCATTTTCAGTGTGAATTTTCTCAGAAACAAAAACAAGCAAACATTTTCAGTGATACCAGAAAGGAAGTTTATTTTTACAGTCTTCAGGTTACACCCAAGTTGAACACAATGATGCAAGTTCAACATTGGTATAACCAGTATCAGCTAATCATGCCGATGTGTCCCACTTTTTGGAAGCCGTTTTGCATCCCAATTTTTTTTTTTTAGTGTGTTCTTTGATACTCAGCTTGTTCTTAACCACTTCTGTTCTTCTTTAAAGTAAAAGTCCAAGATTTGAAAGTATGCAAAATGACCTTTGAAATGAGTGACTAGTTTCAGATTTAATGAAATTTTTAAAAAAATGTAATAAAAGTCCAAGGTTTTTAAGTATGCAAGATGACCATCGAAATGATTGACAAATGAGTCACTAGTTTCAGATTTAATGATTTTGTTGTTGTTGTTTAATTGGGTTTTTAATCAATTTTATTTTCTGTAGGCTTCCCCGGAAGTGATGTCAGTCTGGAGAGTCAGTGCGGTTGCCATCTTAGATTCTTCAGTAAGCTGTGTGTGCATGTGGTCAACAAAAAAGTTAACTATGCCGGCCTACTGTGTTGCCGCGAACTGTAACAATTTGCAGACAACCCCAGGTATAACAATGCATGAGCTCCTGCGCAATTGACCCGCAGTGAGGCGAAAGTGGATTAAGTTTATACAATTCAAACGAGCTGACTTTCTTGCTGTGCCGCATCACGCCCACTTGTGTAGCAAGCACTTCAGTGAGTGCGATTTTGCAAACCCCATGGAATACCGCATGGGGTTTTGCTTCAAAGCTGACATGATGTTTCAGTACTCTTTCAAAATCCTGCCTGACAGGCTCAAACTTACAGCTGTATCCTTGTGGGTCTCTCGGGTAAAGTGTCAGTTTCATCTTCAGAGCTCAAGTTAGCCATTTTGCAGTGACTCCCCAGAGTGACATAGTAGGCATATGGTTACGTGATTTGGGCGTCATGGCGACGCTTTAGGTATGACAGAAAATGCCTTTTTTTTGTGCATTTATAACCCTGAGATCACAGTTTCACCTACATCATAGTTCTCGGCGAGCTTTAACGGAAGTCGTGTCAAAAATCACCCCTAACCTTGGACTTTAAAGTCTCTTCTGTAAAGTAGGCCAAACAGTAAAATAAATATTTGACCATGAGGATCAGTGTAAGTCCACAAATAGAGGAGATGTTGCTGGGAGCGCCTTTTGGCACAGGCTCATATATGAGCCTGTGACAAAAAGTGCTCCCGCTTAACCCGGGTATGTTTGTATACTCCTATTTATTTTCGTCCTACTACAGTTACACAAAACTGTGGTTGCTTTTATGCAGTATGCATTGATGAGTAGTTAAAGTAAAAATTGGCAGCTTTGGTCACCAAGCGGAGGATTAAAAACAAAAATACTTGACGAAAATCGACGAAAAGCGGCTTCCGGAAAATGGGACAATGTGGGTTGCTTGACTTCAGCTCAAAACAGCAACTAACCAGCTGAATTATTCTTCACACAACTTGTACACCATTTGACTACTGAATAAACTAAATTTAGTATCCAGTCAAATTGCAAGCCATGCGTGACATTTCATAACCAAAAAAATGATATTGAAAATACACTGGCCGTTCGTAACGGACTGTGTCCAAATTTCCCGTAAGTTTAAAGATCGTCTGCTACCATCCGCCATTGCATTCACTGCGGACCTTCGCTTCTCTTATTTGCATATCAATCGCACACCGAAAGCAGTCGATGTTTTTACTGGGGGCATTTCCGTGTCTCTTTTTTTTTTACCCAGACGTAAAAAATCTAAAACTTTGTCCATTTGTTACGAACGACCTTTTGCAAATTTTATCGGCATCGCAAACATTTAATTACTGCTGACCGCTTCTAAAACTACCACTGGCCTTCCTGTTGACATCACATGGCCGCTTGTCGCTGACAATGGTTTCGTCGAAGGGGTGGCGGTGAGTATTCTGACTGTGTCCGGTTATTTTGTTTTGTTACGAGTGTCCTAAATGTTACGAACGACCCACATAATTGTCAAATTTCTGTCCTCATCATATATTTTCCCAAATAAATGCTTTCTTAGCCACTAGTAAGTGATATAAATGGCACTGGTAGTGTGCTTTGTTTACTTAATTGTATTATGGCGGGAAGGGGGCAATTTCAGATTGTGGACACAGTTTGTGACTATGTCTGTGTTACGTGTGTCCAGATGTCTTTTCTTACGTTAGTCTGCAGTCTATGTCTGTAATTATTGCAGATTTAGCTAAGCGGTTGATTTAAAAGTTGAAATGGCTCACAGCTTACCCTTCAAGTGGTTGTTTACAAACTTTTACGTCCGACTGGAGGCTTGTGCATATTAAACAAGTACTCTGTAAACTTTGTAGCAGGTGAACGTAACATGGACACAGTGCTACCCCCCGTCCCCCTTACCTTTGTGTTACAGTCTTAATTTTGTTTCCTTTCCGCATTAAATCAATAAATGTAATAGTTGACTTGCCACTGTAAATTTATTTTTATTTTTATTGATTAACTGTGCATGAAGGCTGACTTTGGGGGCCGGTGGAAAAGGGGGGCGGGGGGGGGGGGGGGGGGGGGTGAAGACTGTCTTACAATTAAATTTATTATAAACATTTTCACTGCTCTTGTATAAATAAAGACCTTTGGTATGTAAGGGCACTTTAGGATTGTTACAGTCCAAAGTACATGTATAATTTTTCTGTTTTCCTTTTTTACATACTGAAAAAGTTAATACAGGTATCTGAGTTAAAGATACCATACTTTGTGACCTGATCACATTTTTAATGTGTTGTTGTTTTTCTTTTAGTTTTAGTAAGCATACATTAGATGACGTCTGTCTGTCCCTGGTATTCAAGTCTGTATTAAATTCTGTTACTTTTGATAACTGTGGCAGGTTCTGAAAGTGTGCCAAGCAGAAAATCATGTATGGATCCAGTTCTTCACACACAAAAAGGAAGCATGTTCTTCAGGCCCTCACCACTGGACATATTATGGGATTTCTTGATTGCAAACAGAAAAAAAGTTTCCCTGACACTGAGTGCAAAGTGAGGCAGCAGTTTTTCACTGACAGTGATTGACAGGTTTAGTTTGAAAGGATGTCGTTTTATGTGTGTGTGTTTGGGGGTTTTTTGGAGGGGGGGGGGTGGGGGGGTTCTTATAAATTGTCCTAAAGTTTTAATGTGATCTGCATGTTCAGAAAGTTGCTCCTTTAACCTGTCATATCATACTGTTACTGTGCCTAGATTCACTACAGTTGTGTACTGTTTGTTCAGTCTGGGTGAAATAGTATTTTGGTTTTCATAGACTGTTACCACTGCCATAGTGTTACGTTTGTCCACTTAAACAAGTTGGAATGTGTGAATATGCCTCCTGCCTTGCATTTTTTTTGCATTTATCATTACAGTGTATACTATGAAATAAAGTGTTCCTTGTTTGAAAACTTGACTGAAGTTGTTCTGTGTTTGAAATGATTATTTGTAGAACTAGATTCTTGAGCGCAAAATTTGGACACAGTGATTACATAATACTTACATTTAAAGCAGAATTTGTTTGTCCTGCCTGCTCTGATTTTATTACTAGCAGCTACTTAAATGCACCAGAAGCATTAAAATTGCATACAAATGGTTTTTCTCTGTATTATTATGACATTCACTGTGTCCATTGTTACAAACGTCCACACCTGACCTGACCCCAGTTTTGATGCCATACAGCACACACTTGGATCAAAACCATTTTTTGATGATGGAAATAGTTACTTGAAACATACCACTATCTAATGGTAAGACTGAAAATAGCTTACTGGGAGTTTGATTTTGAGGCAGTGTGTCCCACTTTAGATCACAACCTTTTGTCACAGGCTCATATATAAAATTATTATTAAAAAACAATTGAAAGTTAATTTAGAAATAGCATTTTGCAATGATTTGTTCTTGACTCTCTTTTCACACTGTACCTAGGCTAAAATTGTGTACCTGCTTGTTGCTAAGGACTGTATGATGTAAACTTTGTGTGCCGATTTTTCAGAATGATATGCTGTGGTGGTTGACACTTCTGGTTGTTACAAATTACAAGACCAGTGAACTGATTTTAATAATTTTTGCATAATTCTAAAGACAGTTTTGTGTTTTCTACTGTGATATAAATATCTTGAATTAGTTGAAATGACAAAACTTGTCAGTGTGACATTTCAGAAGGTAGGGTGACAAATGTCCTAAAAGGTAAAATGCTATGAAAAGTTCAAAACAGACCTCTCATGAAAAGAACAAACAGTATGGCTATTCTAGAAGTGAACTAAATCTTCTCTTCAGGCTTGAAGAGCTCTCATTTGCTGCGAGCTCATCTGAAGTACTGATGCAATGCAGTTTGGGACTGTTGCATACATTTGGTATGGGACTGTAAGACTAACAAGATTGTGTGTTTTAAATTGCATGCAATGAGGGATTGCTCCTTTGGGCTTTTGAAAGAGGGAGGACAGTTAAAGCACAGCAAGGCCTGGCACTGCCTTTCTGCTTTCTACTAATTCTAGATCTGTTCATGCTGGTGGCTGGTCAGAAAACTAGCCCTTCAGTTTTTGTATACAGACAGCATTACACTCACAATTTAGGCAGTGCATATGAGGCATTCAGAAGTGTGTCAAATATGTGTAAGACATGTTTTAATGTGATCCTTGAATATATTGGCACTTCATCAACAGCATGATAGACCAAACCCCAGATTCTCCAGCCCAAAGTAGGAGTCTGAAATACTTTTGGAATTGTAATTTGTATCTTTTGACTTTGGAGAGATGACAAGGCATTACTCCGCTTGAAGAAATTAGGGGGAGGATGTATTCAGCATCATCAGATACGGTCAACATCGTATTCTTAACAGTCAGTACCAAGTGCTGTTCACACACAAAAAAGGCAGAGAAGTATAGTAAAACAAAGTAAAGCATCTTAATATCACAAAGGACACCTTTGCATTTATGCCAGCTGTAGAAATTTATGAAGATACTAAGATAAGGTGGAGAAACTTGAAGACTAACCTTTCAAAGCAACATGACCAGGGCCCATAATTATGTATGATGAGCAAATAGCTCCCCAAATTGTATTTATCTTCTACGTAAGTAATTGCGATGCTTGAAGCACTGTAAATAACTTGGAAGACTTTTCAGCTGGCCAAATCATGTTTGAAGTTAATAGACTCATGTTTCTATGTTTATGCATCCTAAACACCATATAAAAAGTTTTTAAATGGCAGCCCTTGGATTGCCAACAGAGACTGCTAATACACTGTTGAGAAAATGAACACTTGTCTGTACCAACACCATCCCATGTACCATTGAGAACCACAAACTATTCAAGCAGTTTGATTCTGAACATCAAGACATAATTGTAGCACATCATAATCAACACAAATGATAAAGAGAGGAACAGGAAAATCTATTGGGAAGGGGCCACTAGGTCACTGACACCTCTGCTACAGTCCAGCAAGGCTTCTCACATTTCATTGAAATGATGCCCTAGCTATGATGCAAAAGAAATGATACACTTGCTGTGTTTGATGACAATGTTTTGTTAAGCCAGTTCTTCAGTGACTGAAAACCTGATATTATTAATGATTTTCTGCTCCATCAAATTCAAAATCAGTCTGCAACAGATGAGGTTGTAAATTGTAAGTAGAACTAATTATGCCCAAGGTTCACCTGCTAAAATGATGTTTTCTTTTTCACTAGTTTCAGTGAAGTTCTAGATTCTTGCAGACTTTTCCATGAATATAGGCTGTCAGAATCAAACAGTGTCCATGGCTTGACAGTAGCTTGAACTGAACTGTGATTCAGATCTCCTGTTGGCAATTGACCATTCAATTCACAGCAGTTGTTAGATCTAAAATAAAACAAATAGTTATTTTTGGAGCCTGTTAGACTTGTGCATGTGGAACCAGAGCCAGGACTCTTAGATAATTAGGATAAGGGGCTATCAACCTTTAACTAAATTAGCTCTTCATGCATATGGGCCCAGATAAAATTCCAATATGAATCCTTAGACTGTTTGAGTGTTTAACTTGGATCATGTGATTCTGACTCATCAGATCACCTCTAATGTTTACAGAGTGAGAGGGAACAGCCAAGATCCCATGCTTACAATATAATGATCATTGGGCCATACATTTCTGAAGTTGACGATTCTTTTTGTCCAGGTACTTTGAAAAACATACAACAGACACAGCTATACAAGATGGAGAGCTCAAGTGGTGGGACACAAATTCCTCGCATAATGGTGTTTCGTCCCACCATGGAAGAGTTCAAAGATTTCAACAAGTATGTCTTGTACATGGAATCTCAGGGAGCTCACAAGGCTGGCCTAGCTAAGGTAAGTCGTCAGCTTGATGTTAAAAACAACAACAAAAACACTGGGTTACTGGCAATATTGTGAGCAAACAAAAACCAGCTCTATATATCCTTAATATTTTCTCTCATTTCATTTCTACTGTAATTTGTAGTTGTAATGAACACACAAGTCTTTTCAAACATTCTTTGTTTGGATTAATTTTATTTGCGTTATCTTTCTGTTTTTGTGCCCTATTTTTTTGTTTTGGCTGTGATTCGGATGTGAGCTCAAAATCTCTTCTTTTTTTTGTAGCAACAGGTACAGATTGCTGAAAACAGAATTTTGGAGCTTGGCAAAATGTCTTTTGAAACATAACAGCTTAGGAAAAGAGGACTTTTCCAGAGAACATTTGGCTTGACTTTGTTCATTTTGACTTTGGTTGTAGCCCAGCCATGGCAGCTGTTACGACTGGTGGTAGCCAGGTCAGAAAGGGTTCTATGAAAATATTAATAATATTAGGAACATTGTTTGTGCTTGACGTTAATTAAGTCCGTGGCATTACTTTACCTCCACAGGTGATCCCTCCACCAGAGTGGGTGCCAAGGAAATCGGGATATGACAACCTGGACTTGGTGATCCCAGCACCAATTGAGCAAGTTGTGCAAGGATGCCAGGGACTGTACACACAGTACAACATTCAGAGAAAAGCCATGCATGTCAGTGACTTTAAAAAGCTGGCCAACAGTGAAAAGTAAGTTTGTGCTGTTGAAACCTTTCTCTCTTCTTTCTTTTCCTGCTATTGTCTCTTGTCAGAACAAATTTCTTCAGCATTTTTAAGGGCTAATGAGATGGGTTTTTTGTTTGTTTGTTTGTTGGAAATGCAGAATTAGTATCAGGTCAGATTAAAACTACATTCATCAATAAACTGTGCATAAAATGACAGTATAAAACAGAAGAATATTGGCGTGAGATGAGAATGCCCAGCCTAGGAATATAAAGAAAAACAAGAGAAAAAAAGAATACAAGCTTGAGGCATGGGAATTGTCCATGCAAACACAAATTTCTGTGGCAGTGAAACTGACTCGCAGAGAGAAAACAAATTGTCTGCAGGGAAAGGAAATTGGGGGTACCAAAAAAAAGTTTTTTAAATGGAAGCACTGTTTTAGTTCTGCTGTGAATATCCACAAAACATGGCGCATGTTCACACATGGCTAATGCCCATCTTAGTCTTGGCCTAAAATTGTGAACACTGCTGCTGTCTGTCACTCTTGCAGCAGGCATTAGACTTCAACACAGTCATTCCTACCCGCTTCTGTGTCATGGTTCAGTTAAGAAGTAGCAAATGTTCTGAAAGTTTTGAAAGTGAAAGATTGACCCTGACTATCGCTGGAGTTGTAAACTATGGCAAAATGTTCAACGACTGCGGCTGTGCCAATAAATGGGAGTATATGTCGGTAAACGGTCACCTGATTGGTCTACTTGGTCGGAGACGTAAAAAGCTGGCGGGACACTTGAAACTCCATTTGTACGCATGCATTTTTTTTTAAATATATTTTTTAAACTGCTGCGCAACTCCAAACAGTGACATACTCTTCAATATGATGATGGAGGAAACTTTATGGAAGAAGAATACCAGTTGAGCTGGAAGTGAAAGTTTGTGAGGAACTAAAGCCTGGAATGCATCAGTGCACAGTTCTGTGATGCTGCAGTTCCTGATCTTGATTTCATGTGTTGAAGGACCTAATTTTCAGTTCAGATGCAATGAGACTATTAAAGGACAAGTCCAAGGTTAGGGGTGATTTTTGACACGATTTCCGTTAAAGCTCGCTGAGAACGATGATGTAGGTGAAACTGTGATCTGAGGGTTATAAATGCATGAAAAAAGGCATTTTCTGTCATACCGAAAGCATCGCCATGATGCCCAAATCACGTGACCATATGCCTACTCCGTCACTCTGGGGAGTCGCTGCAAAATGGCCAATTCGAGCTCCGAAGATGAAACTGATACTTTGCCTGAGAGACCCACAAGGATACAGCCATATCAGTTTGAGCCTGTCAGGCAGGATTTTGAAAGAGTACCGGAACATCATGTCAGCTTTGAAGCAAACCCCATGCGGTATTCCATGGGGTGTGCAAAATCGCACTCACTGAAGGGCTCGCTACACAAATGGGCGTGATGCGGCACAGCAAGAAAGTCAGCTCGTTTGAATTGTATAAACTTAATCCACTTTCACCTCACTGCAGGTTGATTGCGCGGTAGCTCGTGCATTGTTATACCTGGGGTCGTCTGCGAATTGTTACAGTTCGTGGCAACACGGTAGCCTGGCATAGTTAACTTTTTTGTTGACCACACGCATACACAGTTTACTGAAGAATCTAAGATGGCAACCGCACTGACTCCCCAGACTGATGTCACTTCCGGGAAAGTCACGTGACTGATGGAGAACCCAAGGCTGTAGTCTCGGCCAGCTTACAGAAAATAAAATCGATTAAAAACCCAATTAAACATTTTTTTTATTTTTTTATTTCATTAAATCTGAAACTAGTGACTCATTTGTCAGTCGTTTCGATGGTCATTTTGCATACTTAAAAACCTTGGACTTTTACTTTAAGATGAGAGTGTGTACGGGAGTTAGATGATGCTTGGGGTGGTGATCGGTCGTTGGAAGTCTTGAAGTGTAGGGACTTTCACCTGGTCATCACTTAGGTGGTTCCAGTTGGTGGCAGTGCAGATGAAAAAGTTGAACTTATTTCCATAAAAGTGACCTGGATAACCACAGATTACATAGATTTTGATCTTTTGAGGCAGAAAGTTTCCAAGGGAGAGGGAATGCCACCCCCCCCCCCCCACCCCCACACCCCAACCCCCCTTAGAATTCAGAGCTTTTCAGAGTTTTTCTTTCAAATCGATACCCATGACTGGGACTTGCATATTAAGTCCTTTGGATGAGGCAGAAGAGCAAGATCTCACTTGCAGACATTAACTTTGTTAATGTTATGGAAGCAGAAAAATATGTTGGTGACATTTTGTACAAAAATACACCAATGGCAATGCCAGGTAGGGTTGGTTGCTCAGGTCTGTTACAGCTTGCCTTTTGCAGGGAAAGTGACTGTCATTTCCTGTGTAAAAAATTTCTTTGGACTTCTTTTTGGAATTTGTTTTGCCCGTGGTGATGTGAACACCTTCATTCAATCAGTCAGGCAATTTTCCAGTGGTTTTACACTATCCTCTGATAGCCACATTGTACACTCACCTTTCAGTTACAGTCCATATACCCATATAAACTGTGTAGAATAGCAAATTGTCAAGTAACATGAACCAATCCTATGAACATGAGTTGCTTGAACTCTGTCTATTTTTGTGCATTTGAAGCTCTCAGTACATAGCCTGACTCAGAGGCACAACCAGAGCATAGAATAATGACAGTCATCATCTTCTGCTTGTACCTGTGATACAGAACTATTAAATGGACATTGACCACCTCAAACAGAACTGAATAGGACTCCTGTCCCCTCTGACTTCAGTGATCAAACATTTCAGGGTATTCATGGCTTAGTGACCCATGGCCAGTATTAAACTACGTTTATGTCCTTATTAGACTAGAGACAGACAAGGACATGATAGACAGGTAATTGTTAATGTAGATTTTAAGTGACTTTGAAGACTTATTTCTTTCAAATGCAGCTTCACAAATGTTTTCTTTACCTAAATTTCTATTGAATAAATGTCTTACCATGTTGCATCAGTTTGGATCACTGTTGGAATGTTTACAGGTACCAGACACCAAAGCATTTTGACTATGAAGAGCTTGAAAGGAAGTACTGGAAAAATGCAACTTTTGGCAATGCTATCTATGGTGCTGACATTTCTGGCTCTTTGACTGATGAGGACCAAGATGTTTGGAATATCAACCGTCTTGGAAGCATCCTTGACTATGTGGCTGGTGATTATGGGATCAAGATTGAGGGGGTCAACACAGCGTACCTCTACTTTGGTATGTGGAAGACCACTTTTGCCTGGCATACAGAGGACATGGATCTGTACAGCATCAACTTTCTGCACTTTGGAGCCCCTAAGTCTTGGTATACTGTTCCACCTGAACATGGACAGCGACTAGAGAGACTGGCACAAGGTAAATACCATCATTTATGGACTGCAAGGCTCTACCCAATAAAAGGTGTGTCCCCTGCAAGTTTTGACCACCAAAACACGAGTCCACGCATAGGTTGTAAAAGCCAGCATAATTGTGTATTATTACAAGCCACAGAGAGATGAGCAAGAGATATGGAACAACATCAAGGTCTAGATGTTGAGCCATCCTATTGTCGTAAGCTAATTAATGCCATATGTTTCATTAGCGGGTTAAGATATGTAACAGCATGTACTGAGGCAGTGTAACAAGGCACATAATGTGGGAGTGGGGGTATTATGCCGCACAGGTAGCAATCTTTGCTTATCTTACATCTCTTGTGTTGCAGGATTCTTTCCTGGCAGCTTCCAGGCATGTCCTGCATTTTTGCGGCATAAGATGACACTCATCTCCCCACATATTCTGAAAAAATACTCCATCCCTGTGAACAAGGTAATTACATTAACCTTCATAAGTTTGAACTTCAGCTGGTGTTCAGTTATTTAACGAGGCTGTTGTATTATGAACGTTGTGTCAGAACCTCTGCTGTAATTGTATCAAACCCTCTGCTCTAGGTTAAGGCTGTGAAGTATTAATTGAAGTAATGAGTATTATCACACAGAGTTGCCCTGATAATTATAACCATACTGGTGGACTGGGCGTAAAACCTCAAGTTAGTTACAGTGACACAGATGTTTCGGTATCTGTATTACTGTAGATTGGCAGAAAGAGTTGAGGGGTGATGGTACTGGTAGCAGAACTGCTTTTTCTGGTGACATCAGAGATTTATGTGCAGCTCAGAGGTCAGGGAATCTTATGGAAATTCCTCAGCACGTGTCCAGATTTTCATCTACAGCTGTGGCCAGAATGGATTCATAAGACTTACAGTTCCACTGTATTAGCCATGTAAACGTGAAACTTGTATGTATTATGACTAGCTTGGCATGTTACGGTAAGTTCAAAAAAGTGATGATTTTGTTGTTTTGGCATCAGAATGCAACCTTGTCATTTCATCTGTGATTTTGTTCTTTTGGCATTGGAATGCAACTTTCATTTCACCTGTCACTAAAATGGTGGCCTGCAGTGCAGCTGAATGACAGCCATACATTGGCTTCTCAGTTTCAAGACTGAAACTAACTGATGACAGGTCAGATCTGAGTTTTATCCAGTGTACAAAAACATTTGGAAACAAATGCAAGGGAAGAGTACATTCTTTATCTCAACTACAGCTAAACTCTGCTATCATGACTTCACTCATGTTGTGCTGAAGACTGTTGCACATGAGAAGGAAGACAGTTTGGTTACATCACTAGTACTACCTTTACCAACATCTTCTAACTCCCATTGTTTTTATTATGGCCAGAAACTGTGCTCTTATGTGTTTTGTGACAGTGTAATAATTGCAGAAACCAGAGACAATTCATAAAATTAAAGCCACAAAATCAGGTAAAAAATGTATGTTACACAATTTGTGCAATGTAGCATGATTTATTATTTTGAAAGGGATATTTGCTAGATCTCTGATGTGTGTGTATCATTTGGATGACACTTTTCTGCTTGCCTTTCAGATCACCCAAGAGGCTGGGGAAATTATGATCACATTTCCATATGGCTATCACTCTGGCTACAACCATGGGTTCAACTGTGCAGAATCTACCAACTTTGCCACTGAGCGCTGGATTGAGTATGGGAAACGTTGTCTTCAGGTCAGTGAAATGTTGGTCCCACTGAACAGAAGCTCTTTATATTGCAACAGTGCTCCCAAAATATCTATGCCTGTGTGTTCAGATTATATACCTTGGCTCTGTGTCAAATTTGTGTTAAAGATTTAATGAGTGGGGGTTTCATCTTGGCTGACTGGGCATTGTATGGAATGAGGGGAAACTAGATTCAGTCAGTCAGCATTTTTCGGTCTCTGACAAAAAGAAAACAGGCTTTTTCTTCAGTGTCAAGATAACCACTTGAGAGTTGATGATCATGACTTTTCCTACAAAGGCCATGTCAAAAATCACAGGATCTACATTGACGCTGCTCTGTCTGTGGTGAAGCATATTGACCACATCAGGCGTTCAGTGTATCTCAAGATTGAAGAATTAGTTCTGTCCGCCATCTCCTCATGGATAGAAGTATTAGCTCTATGTGCCATTTCCTCATGATGAAAGTCTGAGCTTATGTATTCTTTTGTTCTATTTGTTGGACTAATGCAACTCATTGGTCATTGACATCAACTGTGATCATATGCACAGGCTGCAAAAAGTTCAAAACCACGCAGCGAAGGTTGTTTTTATGATCATGAGCATGTTAGATCATTGTTCAAGTCACTTTACTGGATGCCAGTCAAAGACAGGATTATTTTTAAGATGGCCACTTCTGTTTTCCATTTCTTTGATGGTATCTGACCACCATACCTGTCATCATGTCTTTCCAGTTCTCCTGTCTGTTCCAGTTCAGATGGAAAAAAAACTTCCTTGTACATGGTGGAATCTTGAGGGCTTTGTTACCAGTCATTCTGTGTTCAGGCTTCCCTTGTGTGGAACAACCTTCCTGCTCACATCCAACACTGCAGTTCTCTCTCACAGTTCAGAATTTCTCTTAAAACCGTTCTCTTCTGCCTACTCCAAGTTACTCTAGCCCTTTCACAGGCATTGGATGCTGTACTTGATTTTATGTTGATTTTGCTACTGGCTGACTGATGATTTTGGGGGGATGGGAGGTGAGAGAGACCTGGAGAGAGCAGGAAGTGAGGGGTTGCATGATTGTCTGTGGGTGTGCATGTGTGGATGCAGGGGGGGGGGGGGGGGGGGGGGATAGAGTAAGATATGTAATGCATTATTAAATTGGGTTGTTGTAATGTTTGATGTTTTGCGCTTTGAGCCTCACACATGTGTAGCATTAAGCACATTAGAAATGCAGTTATTATTATTAAAAAAGCTGAAGTGCATATATTGGTATGGCTGAAGACAAAGAATGGAAAACTTTGGAGAGGGAGAGAACTGTAGTGTGAGCTGTGCCGTGCTGCTCATACCAACAGTGCGTTCCCAGCCAATACCCATTCTGATCTCGGACCTGTCACCAGAGGTCCACAGGAAGAGGCATTAAAATGCTGGCAGGCTAGCCTCCAAAGATAATTATCAAAAAGGGGGAAAAAATGGGGTGGGGGGTAGATGTAACTCATTGGTTGCAACAGGTTATACATGCTCAGTGGTTGTGACAGGTTGTATGTACATGATGTTTGAGTGCTGACTGCTCAGTTCTCTATCGCTTTGGCATACTTTGTACATTTTTTTATGTTGTTTTGACACTTTACAGTGTGAGTGTCGGAAAGATGGGGTGAAAATCAACATGGACTGCTTTGTGAAGCGTTTCCAACCCGAGCGATTTGAAGCATGGAAAGAAGGGAGAGATATTGCTCCACATCCTGAGGGGCACACTGCTGCTCGGCGGCCACAAAAATCGTGAGTTTATTTGGCTTGGGCGATGCTGATAGAGGTTGAGTTGAATTAAATCTGAGGCCATTTGTCCTGTACAGTGGCAATAATTGAAGGTGTTTCTTTGGATGTAGGCATGTTGTTGCTGATGCCATTCCCATAGCTGCATAGTGAGCATGAAAGGCCACTCTTATAGCTTTCGTTTTTCACTTGCATGAAAATGTAGTTTTGTAATGATCTCTTAGGCCAGCTAGCCAGGTGTAATAAAGACTGAAACATTGCAATCTTCTTGGACATTATGAATGTGATAAAGTTGAACTTTGTATGGCATTACTCGTTGCACTTTAGTGGTTAAATACATGGATTAGACAGATGAAGATCGTGCATACAGTGTTTTTGTTGAATGTGTCTATATTCAAAAAGATATTAATGCATTTTCTTTCTTGACAGACCATAACATTTGCCTTTAATTTTTCTCAGACATTGTTCAGTTACCTCTAACACCAGTGATATGTATACAGAATTGTTGATACATCACCTTTTTGTGGTGTTACACACTCGGTGTCATATTGCAGGGATCCGAAGAAGGATGGAGATGGGCTGGTGTCAAAGCGTCACCCACCTTCTAAGCAGTTCTCCAAAGGGAACAGGAAAAAAGCCCTTGAATCAGAGGATGAAGAAGAGTTTGAAGATGATTGCAAGGATGTGGATTTCCAAGTCAGTCCCTTGAAAAAGAAAGCATCCAAAAACCCTAAGGATAAGAAAGTGACAGGAGAAAAGAAAACCAAGCCCCCACCCAAACCCAAGAAAAGGAAAGTTGTTGACCAACAGGAAGGTGACAGTACTCTAGCTGCAGTAAAACCAAAGAAGAAGAAGAAAAATGAAGTCACTGCGGACAGTGTTGATGGTACCCCTCCCAAACCCAGGCCCAAAAAGCCTAAAGCCAAAGTTACAGCTCAGAAGATGGTGGAAACTTCTACATCTGATGCTTTACCTACTAAAATGGAGATGTCTGTCCAAACCATGGAATCTGTGCCACCTGATCAACCCATGACTGCACCAGGAGCAAAGCTGAATTTTTACTATAAAGACAGCAATGCCAGAAGACCCACCATCACACAAAAGAAAACTACCTTTGAAGAAGAATTCTTGAGAAAGATAGCTGGTCTTGATTCAGTTGGAAAGCCATACTCTACAAATTTTTGCCCTGGTAAAACAACCAACGCCAAAACTGAGCCACCAGCTTCTGAAAATGACAGTATGTTGTCAGAGAAATCACCACCAGCAGATGAATCCGAACCCAGTATGATTTCAACTCTTGCTTCTAAAGTACCCAAAGGTGTTGGAATCTTCAAGCTGGCCACCATGATGGGAAATGGAACACCATTCAGATTTCCACAGACTCAGGGCAGTGATATTCGACCAAAGAAAGGAAAAAAGAAAGCTGCCCAACCCACAGCAGTGTCCACACCAAATGATACCAACACCAATCAGGAGGTTCAGGCCAGTACATTAGACACCCAGAACAGTGCAGGCAGTACACAGAATACTGCTCAGCACAGTCAGTTTCAGAATCTTCACTTCTTTAACCCTCTCAAGAGCACTGTGAACACTATGGGATCCCTGGGAGTTCAAGGAACTTCTGACTGCAGCCAAGGTCAGCTGTCAGTGTCTTCAGGGACCAACAAGCCCATTTCTGCCATCTTACAGGCTTCCAGAGACAGACGTGCTCTTCTGAATCTGACTGCTGCCAACCCTCATCAACAGGCAATGCGGACTACTGCCAGCTCTGTCCAGCAGGGGATGATTCCTCTGTCCAGCATTTGTGGACAAGCCAAAAATGCTCAAGTTCCACAGGCAGTGATGCAGACAAATGGTGGACAGACTATGCTTCAGCAGGCTGTTGTGCCTAGGACTCTGCCAGCTGATCTTCCATATCTGCAGAGCATGCAAAATGTTCAAAATCCGATTCATAAAGCTGAACATGACTATGTTTCATCGCCATGTGCTCTGTCAGAGCAGCAGTCCCCACCACCTCCAATTCTGTCCCCAATTCCTTCTCCTCTAAGGAAGATTGATCAATTTCCCCCTCATCTGACTTTGTCAGTGGCGCCAACTCCAACAAGTCCCCAAGACCTTCAAGTGCTGCAACAAGCAGCCATGTCAGCAGCAGGGAAACCAGAACAACAGTTGCAAAGTTTGAACACTGTTATTCTACCAAACTCCGAGCGGTTTCAGTCTGTCACAGTTCAGCCCATGTTAAGATCTGAAAGCAGTGAAAGTGACAGTAGCCGAAGCAGTGATGTGTCCAGAACACCTTCCTATTCAGGGGTCCGAGGGGCAATTGCAGAACAGTTGGACATTTCTGATCTGACACCTCCAGCATCTATAAAGTCAACAGACCTGCGGATCATGGAAATTTTGGCACAAGCACAACGGTTGAAGGAAGCACAAGAACAGCAGAATAAGCACCAGAAACAGTTGGAGGCACAGGTACATATTCTGTAAAATCTAATTAGATTTTGTGGTACTATTGTTACGGTTACTGTTAGCTCCATTAGTTTACCACTTGAACGATAACGCTGAACAGTACAATCAGGGGTCAAATATACGCAGAAAAAATACAGTTTTTATGCAAAATAAACCCCTCTCACACAGTTGCTCAAACCCCATGTGTTTACACACACAAAATCCATATCCGTATGACAGAATATGTTTTGATTGCAGTCCCTCTCTCATTTAGCCTCTGACATTGCGGTTTGAAGTCTGATGTCAGAACATTATCAACTTTGACAGCTGCCAGGCCAGGGTGGGTGACATTGAATGAGGGCAGTGGTAGTTCACTGCCTACATCACTTTTGGGCTGCATTACTTTGCATGTGGGACCGACCGACCAACCCTATTAATTTTTGAAGCTTGGCATCGTGTAACATGTTGTGAAAGACAACACAGAAACTGACTTCTTTTTTCTTCTTTTTTTTTTTTGCATAGTCTTGATGCAAATATAACAATTCTTAACCAATTCCTTCCACTAGCTCTGAGCTGGTTGACAGCAGGCCTCCTACACTAATAACGTAAACAAACAAGTTGGGAATCTGCCAGTACCAGCGAAAGGCTGAGATCTAACTTAGGCACTGGTGACAGTTGCAACTCCAAAACAGATGGAAGATATTTTCTTTGTGTGCACTGCAAAAGGTACATATCTCATTATTTGTGACTTTCATTTTTTTTTTTGATGTAACATTTGTAGTGAGGACCCTGTGAACTAAACATATCTGAAACCATTTCAGTTTTACTTCATGTATTTTTTAAAGTTTCATAAAAAGTTGTAGACCAGTCAGTATTCTTAGACGGTACACTATTCCATTTAATGCAGCACTTTGGTTTACTTTTATTTTCAACAAAAATGTCATCATAACTTTTTGTTCCTTTCTGTACTTTGCCAGTTATTGTTATGGATTTTCTCATGTTTAATTTTTTTAAACTTTGGACAGTGATATCTAGACCCTTGATATATTTCTTTACTGCCTGAACACAACCATTGTATGTAACAAAGTCAGTATTTAAATCATATTTCGTATTAAACTCCTCAAGGCACAAAAAAGCACCAAAATATGATAGGTACAACAGACACCCTTTTCAATCCATCTTCTGTGTAGTATTATGTTATTTCCAACTTGAATGTTGCCATTATAAAACAAAGGTTCTGTCACAAGTTCTTCAGCCTTTGCTGGACTGACTTTGTAACAAAAGCTTTTACAGGCCTGTAATGTATGCTTCCAACTTTAATTTGTTTGTTTTTTGAAGGCAGGCAGGGTCCATGGACATCAAGGGTTCTTATAATAGGAAACATAAGGGAAATAATGTTTTTCCATATATGATTATTATCTTAAAATTATGTATCCAAATTAGTTTTAATCCATTAATGAATTGTCATATATCCGCCTTTTAAAAAAATACATTTTATGACAGTACAAACTCATTTAACTTCAACACACAGCAGTGTGTTTTGGGCATGAAAAAAGATGGCATAGATCCAAACATGCACAAACTGATTTGATTCCTGAACATTTTGTAACAATTAACATATACAATATGTAACTGGGCACATTGAGGCGCGAAAGGGTCAGGCTGTGCTGGCAACAAACTATTTTATGCACAATGGTGATGCCAGTCAATGGCTTTTAACCTAAAATAACTTGAGGAAATAATGGATGCTTCACATTGACACTCACTGTCTCTTACCTCTTACTGGTAATGACAGCCATGGCCTATTTTTCTGGTCACAGGCTGTCTTGACAGAAAATGCATTTTTGCCATTTTGAATGCAAGTTGATTATTAAACTGAGTATCCTTTCTCATTTTTATTATTTTATTAAACTGTGTATAGGTGCGTCAGTCAATGGAAGGAAGTCCTGTTGTGGGAACCCCGGCTAACAAGTCCAGGGCCAGAGCTCCACGGCCAAAGAAGTCCAAAGTAGCACCACCTGCTGGCCAAACTGCTCCTTCACCCACTACATCACCACAATCCCAGTCACAGGGGGCTATTGTCAGCCAGCTTCAGAGTTCCCTCCCTAGCTTCACTGCTCCATACAGTACACTTCAACAGCCCCCCATGATTTCACCAGGGGGTAAGGTGTCCCAGCCAGCTCACACAGCCACACAGTTAGTCAGCAGAAGGCAGCTGGCTTCGGTGCCACACACTACAAGTGGAAGTCAGGTGGTGACATTGCCACAGTCAGTCAACGGAAACCAGTTGGTGACGCTGCAACAGCTGACAAATAACAATCCTGCACTTACATTGTCTTCTGCTGGAAGTTCTGATGGCATTACTATTATGGTAACACAACCCATGTGTCAGTTGCCTTCTGCTGCTGGACTTGTGCCAGTCTCTATAACCACTCAGCCACAGCTTGTGATGCAGGGAGTAACGTCTGCCCTTAATGGTCACTTGACAGCTGTGGCTTCCACCCAGGGTCTCAGCAATGTCTTGACCAGTGTGCTGTCTGCTCAATCTCCAACTGCAGTTGTCACCCATGTTCCCACTTCCCCACCCAGTGGGACTGAACAAGTTCCTCTCACCAGTGGAACTCTCTACAGCAACACTATTGTGCCGAAAGCTAGTAGTCCACTTTGTAGCACACAAGTAGGCAGCAGTTTACATAATTCTGCACCCAGCTACAGTGGGTCTCAGTTGTCGCATGCACCGGTCTTCCAGTCTGCTCCCCAGACATCTGTCACCTCAGGAGAGGTCCCAGCAGGCTCCAAGGCTGCAGCTAACCAGCACCGGAGGCAGCACAGCACAGCACAGGTGAGTATTTTTATCTTGATATTTTCACTTTAGATGCATTGGGGAGTGAAGCTTTGATGCACATCACAGGCTAGGCATTGGTTTCTTCTCGCCATGCTTACTGTTGTTGGTTGTTCTGATCTAACACAGCACAATGTTGGTCACTGGTGTTGCTGGGCCAGTTGTATGTTGTGCTACCTGTTGTAATGTAGGTACAGCAGAGAAGCACTGGCTGGTGTATGTTGTAGTGGAGATGCACTAGCTGGTGTGTGTATCTAGCCTTGCCTGCTGTGCAGGGCTTGCCCACTGGGACTTCACCCTCTCTGCTGGCCAGGGGAGCTGCAGGCCCCGCAGGACTAACGCAGCCACTCTTCATCAATACGGCAAGCAGAATGCTGGCTGTGTCAGGAACCAACCTGGCCCTCCCGCGCCAGCTGACCCCTCACCCTGCACCCATTGTATCCGGCAGCTTGCTAGGGGGGGTGGCTGGAGTTCCAAGTGTGACTGCTTCTCTGGGTGAGACTTCTGCAGATGCGCCTGCTCTGAGCCGTGTGAGCCTGGACACCACCCCTCCACCTAGCAGCAGTGGGAGCAGTCAGGATGGCAGTGCAACTCCCGTGTTGAACCCCCTGGCCCACCTGCACAACTACTCCCTCCCTAGTCCTTCGGACCTTCCTTCCCCTGCCCTGGGGCCTCTACCTCTTGGGGACTTGGGGCTTGGCCTAACCCCCTCCCCAGAAAATTGGTCCCACCTTGACCCTTCCTCAGGCGAGCTGCCCATAAGCAAAGGTAACAAGGTATATATGTGCACTTTCTTCCATTTTTTTGTTCTCATAGACTGATCATTGGCTCTGAACAGACAAACCCATATCCATTTTTTGGGAGACTACAGAGTGGTGCCAAATATACTGTAATAATTGGACTAAACAGCCTCAAATTTAACCTTATAGTTAAATTTAGTCTTGTAGTTGGTAGCATCTTATCTGTGAATAAAATTCTGCATGCATACTTTTCCAGAGAATGACAGTGATCATTTTGAACCCAAATCGTAGTGATCCCGTATCTGGAAGAATCATCTCCATATCAGACAGCAACAGAATTTGCATACTGTATGAAATTGACCAGTCATATTTTCCAGGTTATCTACAAAGGGCATGATCCTAGGAATGGGATTCAGAACAGCCCAATAGGCCTAGTCGGCATACAACAGTATTTACTTAAAGGTGGAAGATCATGGATATTGATCCCAAATATAAATGAAAGAAAATGGCGATAGACTTGGTTTAATTCTCATCTTGTTACCAAGCCTGATGGTAGACAAGAAAGGATTAGTTGACATACTGTCTGCCGCACTGTTTACCTTCAGAAAACGATGCTGCGTACAATGATTTACTGGAGATTAGCATCATGGTAAAATTCCTAGGACAACACCATGCATGGGGGAAGCAGAAGTGTAGTTATGGCCAGCCCACGTCTTGTCTGCAGGACTTCATAACAAGTTGCAAGCTGCGACCATCATCACCTTTGATGTTTTTGCTACAACAGAACTGACAAGTGTTTCTTATTTCATGTATTCCACAAAGAAAATCCATTGTTTGAGGTATTTATTACATGTACCTACAGTAAATCATCTTGATATAGATCCAGCTTTGAGTGTGAAATGACAACAAAACTGTCAGTCCTCACTGTGCAGCTGAATGCACACTAAAAGGAATTAGTCCCATATTCAGTGCAGTCACCATCATGTGTATCTACATTTCTTGTCTTTAAGAAACAAAGAACACACTTAGCTAAATAATGTTAACCAGCCCCTGTAGCACAGTGGTTAGCACATTGTGTTCAAATCCCATCAGAGTTGTGTGGGATTTTTCACCCCTGGCTGGCTCTTACCCAGGGCTGGGAGTGCTATGGGCCCAGTGGGAAGGCTGACACCACACAGCCAAGCTTCATCCACTTCACAAATACATCTTTGACTGTTTGAGAGTGTTGCTCTAATTACTTGACCAACACTGCTGGTGCCACAGTTCCCAAACCTTGTTAACACCAGGATAATTATGACAGGAAGCATGGTCTGCGTACCTGTCAGGTAGTCTCAAACCGAAATGGTCATCCATAGCATTGTTAGATATTGCCCTCATCCTGATTGATCACTGCATAAAAAAGTATCGGCTTCAGTAGCCCTTTATGCCATGCTCTCATGGTGGCCTGTCTTCGGGTTCCTGCCTCCTTCCTTGCCTGGGGCAGTTCTGATCAAAGGCCTCAACATCAGAAAGTCCACATAGGAGGATTGATGGAGGGACGTAGTGGCAGTCTGCTCTCTTGGGGGGATGCTCACTCAGTCTGACTCCACAGCTTAGCTAACATTGTCATCAGTAGGGGGCATAGAAGATGATGTCCTGTGTATGTTGAATCAGAACAGGCATTACTGAACACCACTGAAGTGACTCAGCGGCAGTGCGGTGTCTCCTTTGGATGACAGCCCACCAAAGATATAATGTTTCCTCCTGTGGACCTCTGGGGGCAGGGCCATGATTTGGAATGAACCCTGGGTGTGGCCAGAGATAGGGCTGTCGGAACAAGCGGTGCGGGAGCAGTGCCTCTGAGGTCGGCACAGATGATGGGACAGCAAAAATAGTAATAACATTCACAGAAAGTGAAGGAAAAAGAATTTCAGATCATGATTCTGTGCAGTGTATCCATAGGCCAACTGACAAACAGCGAGAAGCCCAATAAACGCAACCAAACAGTGAAAACTGATGAAATAGCATTTTTACAACAAAATTGAATTCATTAATCTCCAGATGGCTTCCATTTCTTTGATTTTCCTTTCTTGAATTTTGACAGTAGTCAGTAGAATGGAACATCTCCATTGAGTGGAGTGTGAAACTGAACAGATAATTTGTTGAATGAGCAAAGCCTGTCATGTGAGCAGACAACATGTCACTTGTGACTGAGCAGTAGGCCTACATCAGGGTGGCAATTGAAGTTGTGTCAGCATGTTATTTAAACTTGATGCTGGTTATGAAACAGCATGACTTAGCTGTGGACAGACTGAATGTTGTGATGTCCATAGAAATCGGCATAACATAGGTTGGTGCAATGGTGTTGACGCTGGCATTTGTACACAAGCTTGTGTGAGCGCATTCTTTTTGTTTTATCAGTGACATTTTCATGCAGCCAGACTCTCTGCTGTAGTTCTCTTCATTTTCAAAAGAGCTTGACCCACAGCTTAGCCAGACACCTATGAACAGAGTTGTAACAAACTGATTCAACCAACCACCTTTCACCAAGACATTGAACCTAATATCACATGTTCTTTTGCACTGCTTTCTAATCAATAAGGTACTGCAGAATAATCAACTGATTTTTTTATATATATATTTTTTTTAAAGCATTGCACAGTACACTCTGAGTGTAATAAAATGATTTATCAGTGTTGGGTCATATTTAGCTGTGGCAAAAACATTTTACATGTTGCTCTATTTTTCTGTTGTTGTTTTTTGTTTTGTTTTTTACAAGGTACATCTAAAAAAATTATATGATGGTTATGCTCATTGCTTTCACAGTTAGTGACAATATTTATTTAACTTTTAAAAACTGCAACTTTCTGTTTTAACAAATGAACACTGGAGTGACTCCAGTGTTCATTTGTTAAAACAGAAAGTTGCAGTTTTTAAAAGTTCTGTGATAAGTTCACACAGTGGATGGTTTAGTGTACAGTTCATTGGCTGTGTAATGTAATGCTGTTTTTTTTTACTGCAACAGAGGTACGCAGTATTTTGTTTCTTACTGACACGTTCCTACAGATCATAGCACACATTTTCAAAAACTGGTGCCTGCTGATTTTGGTCATAGATATGGTATTACTGGTACAGGATCCAGTGGTCAAAGCTGAGCAAAATAGTATTTCCTTCAGGGCTCCCTTTGGTGCACAATATTTGTGCTTCACTGATGCACTGGCACCAAAATCCACCCCTGTCAAGTTTGTTCTATGCATGAGGTTGTCCAAGATTTTGCTAGAGGTCCAAGAGGATGGTGTCTTCAACTTCTGACATTCTGAACTGAACTTTGGTCTGTAGGTGCATGAACAGCCATACCTGCAGCAGTTATACTTATAGCCTGGAGTTCTTGTTATTTTATTGGTAATTTCTGTTATTTTACTGATGAAAATCATCAGGCAACAGACTGTAATAATAATGAAAACAGTGAAATGGTAGAAAAGAAAAACTGAACTGGTTTTATATGATGTTTTCCAGTCATGTTGATCGAGCAATTGAGAGTGATGCGCATGAGCTAAAACTGAAAAATGCTCTTCATTTACTGTCAGAAGTGATGGCTTGTTTCTTCATTGCTATAAAAACTGGCATCATTTTCACTATGAACAGTGTCGGCTCATTTATTGGTAGTGTCAGTTGCAGAGTTTCAGCTGTGTCCCAGTTTTTATTCTCTGACTAACTTGAAGAAGTGTTTGCACTGTCTGAGTGTAAATCTATTGACAATAACAGTCTGTTCAGGGCTTTAGAATGGATAATACAGTATGTGTTGTAGTTATCTAGCTAATATTTCCTACTTACAAAAGGAACATAATTATGTGTGTAGTTTCTAATGTGATTTTGTTATGCATGAAATGTGTACAATATGTAATCGCATTGTTTTTATTCATCCTGCTTGTGCTGTTGTACAAATTATCTGTAGTGTAATACAGTGTAAAACATTTGATTCTGCTCCCATGTCAGAAATATAGATATACTATTTGCATACACTTTAAATGGTGAAAACAACTTTTTATATATGATATACACATTATATCAAACACACACACACACACACACACACACACACACACACACACACACACACACACACACACACACACACACACCACATGCATACATACAAACAAATAACTGCATTATCTAAGCTGGTGTCATTGTATTGCCATGTCCAGATACAGTGTTGTGCTCAAGTATAGTGCCCTCTGTGTTGTGGTTGGCCTGAAGGGACCCTATGTTGTTGACAGGATGTTAAAATCCAGTTAATGTGTGGTTCGTGGTGTGCTAGATCAACTTGATGTCAATGTTTTCTTGTTGTTCCTAAATTCAGTATCAGAATATATATGACTTAGTGCCAAAGGGTATGCATGAAAACAGGACAAAGGGGGTAGAAAATAAAGCTGATGATACATTGAAACTAGTTGTGTTTTTAGAATGTGCACAATGCTAGGAAAGATTTCTTAAAAGCAAAAGATAAAAACTCGAGCACTTTTGGAGATATTTGCTGACAAAGGTCATAAAAGGCTGCATGTTGTACATCAGATATTACAACATGCATAGTTCATTGTGTCTTCAGTTTTGCACAAGTATGCACAAAATCAAGTCACACTATTAGTGCATTCTCTTCTACTATGTTTGTGCCAAATTTTGTACACTCATATAATTTAACACATGATTGTGACATGTTGATTGTTGTAATATCTGATGGGCAATATAAACCCATAACTCAACATTTTTTATATAACAAGTAACACACCCTTTCATGCAATATACTATAATCAGCCATACAAGTGCATGCAAAAACACATTGAGAAGAGTTTTTCTCAGTTTGCATTTAATCACAAGTCATAAAAATTAAATAAAACAAATTTCTGTATTACATCAGTATTACAACAAAATAACATTTCCCGTTTTTTTAGCGTAGAAAACATTCTGTTTGCTTATATCAGTTTAACAAAAACAAATCAGAATGACCTGATTTTATAAAGATAATTTACATTAACAAGAGGTCTCTGCAGCCAGCCTCTCTCTGTACCGTCTGCAACTGTGTGTTTGATGTTTTCCTCCTTGCTGTACCACTTGGCTCAGGAGTATGCTTAGTTCCACATACCCTGGTCATGCCAATGAATTTGAAGTGTTATGAATTTGAAATTATTAAACCAATATCCAGCAACTGTCCCATTTCTGATATGCTCAGTACAGACATGTCAAACCTACACACCATGACCTCTATACAAATAAGTACTCAGTTCTCAGAACCACTATCAGTATTACTAACATCTGCTGGGCTTAATTAAACTTCAAAAGTTTAATGTTTTACGTCACATTACAACAACAGTTGTGTGGCAAACACGACGTCTGACGTAACTTTCAGGACAAAAAGTACTTCAAGAAAGAAAAAAAATAGAACTTCGTCACTCTCGCTCAGTTAAAATATTCTTGCAACACCACTAAACAGTCTACAAAAAGCATGCACTTATAACTGACAGGTTTTTGATGAAATTGAATAAGATCCTGAATCAACAGTTGCACGTAAGATTTACAAGCTATTGCCTCGTAATAAAATTCTTCATGCTGTACTCGGCTAAGTATAAAAAAACGGGTTTCAAATCTTCGGCGCAGGAAGATGCCACTTTTCACAGTACTTTCATTTTGCACACCCAAATCGGTGGAAAACTTGAAACTATTCTCAATAAACTCCCAAAAAAGCACACAGTGCATGTTCTACGTCAGATTCATGTATGTACGTCAGACCACTGAAGAAGACCTTTCAGTGTTTACGGCCTGGAGAATAAAGTCATTCAGGAGAGGTCATGTGACATGCCAGATGTTGTTGATAAAAAAGACTCTTTCTGCTTTGTTTTGTACAAAATATTAGATATCTTGTAGGGACGTCTGATGTGACAACAGTATCAAATGATTGGGGAAATATTCTTCAGATTTCATACAAAACTGCACTGGAAAAAAAAAAAAAAAGAAGATTGCTGTGTCGTGCAAATGCATGGATTGGAACACACACGACATTTCCGGTGATTCCGAAGCGATGCTGTCGTTTTTCGGTTGTTCAAAGTTTTCAGTTCAAGTTTACAGCACATCTCACGTACTACAGGGCAAACATTTGCGATCAATTGATCGGAAAAATACAACTATCATGAGCTGACGTTATCTGTATAAAACGATGTTTTCTGCATACAAATCAGTGATTGTTACTCCATGTGCTTGCAGTTATAAGCAAAGTGACGAAAATCATTCAGTATACGGATGTCTGTTTTTGGCGGTCATTTTTCTGTGCTTTTTCAGTGTGTGATGACTGTATCTTGAAATCAACCACAGCCTGGTTGCTGAAATTATCTGTACTGTATATTCATTCATTCATGCAAGTACACAACACAACATTTGAAATAAAAACAGTTTTCAACAGTGTTTTATTTTCAACTGAAGTGCATAACCCCTTGCATGCACACCTTTTGGCACTAAGTCATATATATATATGCTCATCTCAGGAGAGGCTAAATGTGAAAATGCTGTTTTACTGCATGTGATTGTGGGTGTTGTGGTTAAAACTTAAATGTGTTTAGTTGCTGGCACTGGGTTGTTCTAGAATCCTAGCTAGTGTAGTAGAGATATAGCCACTCACAAACATCAAACTGGCATAAATAATTAAAATAAGACAGTTATATAATTATGTAATCAGTATTAAATGAGTGGGGATGGCATGGCATCCCAATCCTCATATGACCTTTTACAGTTGATTGGCTGGATGTTAAAATCCAATTGCTAACTACTGACTAACCCCGTAAAATTGTGCCGCCCCCCCTCCAACATCACACACACACACACATTCTTGGCTAGTGGCCAGTTGCTAACTACTAACTAACCCTGTTTGAAAAGTAGTGCCCCTCTCCCTCCCCCCACCCCTTTCTGGCTTATGTGTCCTAAATACATGGATCATTCTGAGTTGACTTTCATGGAAGAAATTATGGTATTGTTCATTGTGGCTTGATCTGTTTTCAAACCCAAAATAACTGTCTGTACTTGGTCGGGTTTTGCAATTTTGTGCATGCATTTGTTTGCATGTTCGCTCAGTTTAACATGATGTTCATCCTAAGGCAGCCCTGTGTAGTTGACAGGATATTTAATCCAGTTACCGATATTGCACAATAAATGTCCTTTTGTCATATTTTGATGATCCAATTAATGCACTTGACATTAACACAGTAACAGTTATCTTATTAATTAAAGTTTTTAATTTCACAGTAACCATACTCTTGTAGATCATTCTACTGAGGTTTTGACCATCAGCATGGAGAAAAGGGGACCCTTAAGTGTTGTCGGTTTGTTCCATTTAGCCGCAGCCCTTTTTATAAATATAATACAGTTAAATATGTATGCTGAAATTAAAGTGGCCTATCTTTAAGGTGAAGGTCACTATGCAGTCATGATCAAAATATGTCAGTTTGTACTGAACTAATGATTCTTTTGCAGCCAAATTAGTTGAGGCTAGATTATCATAAGTGAAAGTGTCCACTGTCATCTGATTGATGTATTTCAATTTATGTTTGTGCAAACAGCATTTTCTGAATTGCTGAGCCTTTTGTAACCAAACTTGGTGCCCAAAAACTGAGTTGCTGTCCTCAGGTCAAGGTCACAGGGCTTATAGAATCCAAATATAACTGTTTCTATTAATGCATTATATCTTCTGAACTTGTGAACATTCTGTGAACTGTGTTTGATGGTACATCATCATCAGCCTTGTGAAAAGATTGTTTTGCTGTGTTCAAGGTCAGGGTGACCGCAAAAGTTCAGAACTTCATTGAATGGTTATCCAGGATGATATCTTCTGAACTGTTTTATCTTTTGTGGCAAAACTTAGTGTGAAACATCATCATGAGCCAGAGTGTCTTGTGAAAAGATTGTTTTGCTGTCATTGTGGTCAAGATTACAGTGATGGCACATGTAATAAAAATGTGATTGTTTCTACTGTATCTTTCTACTCTATCTTCAGAGCTGTGGATCATTTTGCAGCCAGACTTAGTTTGATGGTGTATCATCTTATGTTGGAGCATCTTGTGAAAAGATTGGATTGCTGTGGTCAAAGTCATGGTGATGGCAGGCATATGAATTGTCTGCTGACTTTCCATGGAGAGTAAATTGTCTGCTGGGAAAAATATTGGGGGTACAGAAAAAAAGAAGAAAAAAAGACTGGTTTTAGCTCAGCACCAAATGCCTGCAAAACATTTGGAGTGCATTCACCTGAGGCCCATTGTAGTCGTTTTAGTTGTGAACACAGTAGCTGGCTGGAGCTCTTGTGGGCAGGCATTAGCACTGAACACATTCCTACACAATGGTTTGACAAAACTAATGTTTTCAAAGCTTGAAAGATTCACCATGTCTGTCGCTCAGGTTGTCCACAATGGCAAAAAGTTAGCAACAGTGGCTGTGCCAGTAAGTAGAAATAGGAGTGACATCAGTTGAGGTGGAAGTGAAAGTTTGTTAGGAGGTGAAGATCTTTCATCATTGTTGTAAAAAATCAAAATATCTTATTTTTGTCCAGTTTGGTATCTTTTTTTGTGTTTTGTTGTTGTTGTTGTTGTGTTTTTTTATTTCCATTATAATGACCTGATAGCTTCAGATCGTATAGATTTTGTTATTTTTGGGGTGAAATGTTTCAGAGGATGGCATGCCTCCAAACCCCCTCTAGTTTTCACAGTTTTTCCTTTGAAGTAATTACCATGCCTGCGATGGTTCAAAACTTTATTTACCTTTAGTCATAACCTTTCTGTACCACTTAAACCAGACCTAGTGCAAACAAAGTGGGAATGTATAACTGACCATAACAGTGACTTACAGTGACAGTATCTATACACTTGGGGGAGGGGTATTTTGCCATGCAAAGCAAGAACTCTTGTTGGGACGTGGTGTATGGTGTGACCTGTTTTTAACAAGTAGCAAAAATAGTAGCTATGCTCTGTTTTTGTCTTGCCTAATGTATAGTCGTTCCAAAGCAGTTGTTTTCTTCTTGGCTCAGACCTTTTTTATGAACATGGGCTTGTTGCTCTGTCATTACTTGAGGAGGAAACTGACTTACGAATGATTTATTTTTTGACATCTTGAACTTCTTCTTTTTTAAAGTTAGAACCAAATACCATGCACACTTGACCCCTTCTTCCAAAATGTTACAGTTGGTAAATTATTGTTGTTTTGTTAGTCTGTTATTTTTGTTCATTATTTAGTATTACAGATCACACACAAAACACGTTTCACATCAGTTGTTTAAGAATGCAGACTTTTCGTTCTTTAAAAAAAAAAAAATCATTGGCCCTCACCCCCACTGCCTTTTATTCCCCCTCTTCTTTTTTCTCTCTCTCGCACTGCTACCCCTGCTTTACATATACATGTATATACTAGCACATTTCAGTGTGAACATTTTGTCTTCTGTAACTGAAGCTTGTTTTATGCGAGTTTGTGCAGTTAGCACTAATAGCAGCTCTGTGTAGTTTATTGTTGCAGTGCTTGTGTCACTAAGAGTTGAATAGGTTTACTGCTTGCCAAAGTTCTTGTGTTGTAATTTGGATCCCTCTTGCAAACTGAATTCCCAAGAATTCAGACTTCTGTTTTGACTGCTGTTTTCAACTAAGGATGTGGATTGTGTTTGCAGGACTCCATGCTGCAGAAATCTGTAACCTCCAGTAAAGTGGGTGGCAGCAAGGGGAAGAAGAAGGGCCTGGCAGCAGAATCATCACTTAAGAAGGGCCTGGCAGCAGAAACATCCTTGGACAATTCCTCAAATATCTGTGATAAAGATGTAGCCAACTCTTTTCAAAGCAACATTGATGTGAACTTGTGTAGTGATGTGAATGACAGACTTGAAAAATCATCTGAGTCTAAATCCTCCAAATCAAAGAGAAAGAAACCTACGCCACAATCTGTTTTGACAACAACCACAACTACATCAGCTCATCTCAGCAGCAAAACTAACAGCATTGTCAAACTTGGCAGTTTGGATGATGGTATGTCATTGAAAATGGAAAAAGAATAATAAACAAAAGAATGCACAAATAAACAGCAAAGAAAAATGTGCGTACTGAGTGAAGAATCGTGTGCATTACTGACATCGTGTGCTATTGCAAAATGTCATGTGACTGGGACGGTATATTTGATGGTATATGTTGCTTGCTTTTAGGCTGTACTGAGCAATTTTGAATACTTCATCAGGGACACAGCAGGAAGTTGTAGTTCTATGTGTTACACAACACAATACATACAGTGTTTGCTTGGGCATGGTAGTTAGATAATTGGGCTTGTATTTTGATGACAGTGTCGTGAGGTGAGCAGATAATCAGCTTGCATCTACTGCTGCAGCAGCAGGCAGTTTTGAGTTGGGCAGATAATGGGCATGTTTTTATTATTGCTGCAGCAGACACTGTTGTGTGTTGGGCGATTTGCCACTGAAGTATGTGTATGATGCGGCAGCAGGCAAGTTTTCAGTCTGGCAGATAATTGCCATGTACTTAGTACTATTAGTAGTGCTGCAACAGACACTATTGTAAACTTGGCAAATATCCAGTTTGTATGTAATACTGCTGCAGCAGACACCGTTGTGAGGTAGACTTAAATTTTGTTTTAACTATAGACTTAAAGATAACCATTGATAATATTAAATGGTTTAAAATGGCCATTTTGTTTAATACTGCCAATTTATAACATAGTTCAAATATTGTTTCGTAGGTGCTGCTACCCTTGATGCTGTATCCAGCAACTTCAAACACCCAGCATCATGGGCACAACACCTGACCCCCTTGTGGCAAGGTCAACCTGTCTCCATGGCTGCTGAGCGAGCATTTAACCGTGCCATGTCACATAGACCTCCAAATTGTGCAATATGTGCTCTCTTCAAACGATTTGATGTAAGTATTATGAGGGGCATGGATCTAGTGAAAGCACATCATGACTTTGAAGCTTCACAGCTAAACAGGCTCAGGGTATGACAGTAACTTTTCCCCCCACTTGCCCTGTAGGGCAAGTAGATGAATTTTCTACTTGCCTGAGTGGCAAAACTAGTCGCCCATGCCAGATTCTTAAAATCAACTATTTTGATTAAAATAGGTGATATGTTTGTCAAATTGATTTTGATGGGTAGAAAATGTGATAAAAGTTCTAAGTAGACTCACATCACACACACACACACACACACACACACACACACACACACACACACACACACACACCATCTTCCCCACAAAGTTACATAAATCTGTAACATTGTTAATCACCAGGTCCATGCTTGAAAGAGATGAAATTCTGTAAAGTACTCGAGCTTACAGCTAAAACAGTTCTACAGTGCCACTGCCAGTGGTACCTGTCTCAGTACTAATGGTATCAGCAATGAATCATTGCAGTACAGAATGTGACTGAGCATAACTCTGCCTCATTCTGTCATGTGTCATGACTTTTGTGAAAGCCAACAGGCAGTTCATTTCATTCTAACACTGTAACAGTTCTAATTTCAGAATTTTAATTACTGTTAATATTAATGATCCAAACTGCCATGCATGCCCCAAGCCATGACCAACATAGCCCAGGCAGCTTGGATCAGTGGTTGTATTTTTTAACACAAAGAACTGTGCCAAACCTGCACCAGATACATTTCTTTATTTTCTGTGTTAATAAAGGATTCAGATTTATGCTAGTTTATTCCTGCCTTCATTATCTGTTATTTAAGAATGAGAAAGTTTTTTGTTTTGTTTTTTAAGGTCCAGTGTTTCCCCTGTTTCCACGATAAAACAAGATCACGAGTCGGGAGTAGTGTCCCTTTGCTGAATGGAAATTCCCGATCAGAACATGATTATGAATTTGAACATTTTAGTGGCCACAATTAGGTCTTTTAAAATGCTCATTGATTACACTTTGGATCTGACACCCGCCTTCTTCCCTTGCCCCCAATCCCTCCCTCAAATGAAAGAGAAGATGAAGAAATTGCTTTAAAATTCCCACTTGTACTGGCCCATGTCATCATTGCAAACACCCCAAGCAAATTCTTTCATATGCACTTGGGAACAAACTTCCTCTCTTTTGACTGGGATCTGTTAGCTTTTAGCTTTTCAAACTTATTTTTGTTTTCATCCCACCCTGCCCCCCTCCTCCGATGCTCCTTTTAAAAAGCTCACCCTGGCCAAAGCTAACTGATTGCGAGCCATGCTTCGCCACGAGTAAAGAGAGCTAGCTTCTGATTGGCTTAACTGCACTGGCAAGCCAATCACGTGCTACAACACTGAAGTTGGTCGGTGTGATGATGTAAAAGGAAACTGATGTTGCGATTGCGGAACCACAAAACAAAAACTATCACAATGACTCGAAATCTAGTGCGTGAATTGAAATATGATACTGTCAGTAAAAAAAATGATAACGCCTTGCCCGGTCCGGCAGGCCACAGATCTTTACCTGCCCGACTGAGTAAGTTACCTGCCCTGGGCAGTCAGGCAGTCCTTATTGTCTTACCCTGAGGCTGGAAAGAAGAACATGATACAGGTTCCATTTTTTTATATTTTTATTTTAACAATTGATCATGTGAATGACACTATTATTTGATAACGATGGTCATTTCTTAATGTCTGTGGGGCAGCATGGACTTGGCTAGCCAGTTGGCAGCTGCTTGTGTGATGTGCCCTCACACTGGAGCAGTGGCCCAGCAAATGGGGGGAGGCTAGATCTGATTCAGCCCCCTCTGCACTATATCTCGATGATGCATAATAGGATTAAGTCCGGACTCAGAGAATTGGAGCACACTTAATGATGTTTTTGCTGCTGCAAACAGACATTGATGACTGGCTGTAAGTGGTTGAGGGTTGTCCTGTTGGAAGATGTCATTAGCAGTAGCTTGCTGCTGAAAGTAAGGCTGGATGTGATAAATCAGCACCAGGTTCATGTAGTGTTGGGCTCTGACCCCATTTCCTTTTCTAGGACCAATGTTCTGGAGTAAAAGGATAAAAAACAACTGGGTCAAGATGCTGATTGAGCTCAAAAGCTTCCCCATTTTTAACACCAGATCCTCCCTGTGGGTTCTGCTCCTGGATACAGTTGTCAGCAAATCTCTCTCCCTCCCAGAGTTAACTTTAAAAGATAAAAAAGTAAACGAATTGATCAGCTGCTGCAGCATGTGGTCTGAGAGTTAACAGTGACGTCAGCTGCAGGACTCTAAAGCCCGTTCTTAACTGGGCGAATGTTTCTTCGCGAACCTAGTTGGAAGTATTCGGCGAAGCTAGTTGGTTCTTAATTGGGCCAACTTTTCTTCGCGAACCTAGTTGGAAGTATTCGTCCAAGCTATATTCGGGGTCCAAAAACCTTCGCTCAACATGTTCTGGGAACATTCGCCCTATTGGACGATCATTGCCTCTGATTGGCTGAGAGCAGAGCTCTCCTGTAAATGGAGAAAAAACAAAAATAAAAATGGATGACGGTGTCGCTAGGTTCTTCACTCGCTTCGAAGGGAATTTGTTTATTTGTTGACTTGTGTTGACTTGTGGAAGGCGCAGCCTTGTCTCGGAGAACCCAGAATGAGATAGTAGTTACTTGAATTACCCTGTGAGGGATGATTAAAGTATACTGACTTGACTGACTTGACTTTAGCCTACATTTTCGATCATGCTGTCTGCTGCGCGTCTGCCGCAAGTTCGGGCCGAATCTTGCATCTCATTACAAGCCAGTTGAGAATGAAGTAAAGTCTGGACTGTCCGAACCATATTCGGCGAACTAAATGTTCAATTAAGAAACGAATCATAGTTCGTCGAAGTGTCCGAAGTATGTTCGGGCGAACAAACATTCGTCCAGTTAAGAACGGCCTTAACAAAGCAGTTTAAAAAAAAAAATGTTTCCTTGGTCTGTGAAATTGGACATGTGGATGTGAAGACGCAAAGTAACAGTGTGTTATTTGTATGACAGATTGAATCTGAACAAGGTCTTTTCAACGAAGGTGGTCTGCAGATGGTGGTTCCTCAGCGCTCACTTCCCATGATCACTGAAATGCCCTTTGCCATCAGCAAGAGCAACCCCACTCCCTTTTGTGACTACAATGTGCTTGATGATGATGGACTCAGTGCTCTCTTGACTTGTACCTCCTGCAGTGTCTGTGTTCATGCTAGTAAGTAGTTCCGATTGTTATCCTTTATAGTTTGAGAAAACAAGTTCAGGTAGACTTGGTTACAGAGACTGCAAAGTTGTAATGGTGGCTTGATTTTAGCTCTTTTAAAGGCAGGATCTTTATAAATTTGGGGAAAATGTTTGCCTTTTTCCAGGCCTGGAAAGCTTGTGTGAAATGGCAGTTTTGGCCAAGGTCTCTTAAAGTTTTGGGAACTTCATGATGATGGTTAACAGATATTGGCAGAAGAGGGATTAAAAAAAAAAGTGGGACCTAAACCAGGTGTGGGAGTGGTTTCAAGCACAAGAAAATTGCACATATGTAACAAATAATGGTATAGCAGATGCATTGATGTTAGCAGATGAAGTGTTATCCGACAGTGTAAAAGTGATCAAGCATGTGGAACTCAGAAATCATTTGGTCTGGAAAAATGCGCTTTGCGAATTTTGAAATAAAAATCCTGTACAAACCCTATATTACACATATACTATTACTATGTTTCCCTCATCAGTGCCATGTGGCATTGATGTTGGCTTCTTAAGTTTTCCATGTGTTAGTGGACACTACTAGTTAAGTGTGTGGAAACTATGGCTTGCACCTCTGAGCCAGTAGTCATGTGTTTTGTCAGCTCTGTCATGTTGTTTTCTCAGGTTGCTATGGTGCTGGCCAGGTAGCTGACCCTGACAAGTGGAAGTGCAGTCGCTGTGCCAGCTTCTCCACACATGCTGTAAGATATTACTCGAGATACACCTGAACAGTTGACTTAGGATGCCAGTATCATCTGATTGATAGTTTAGAGGTGACACTTTTGTGAGCTCAGTCTGTGTACATCTGACCTGTTCTGCATTGACATAGCTGAGAGGGGTGGAAAGAATGGTTAGGAAAGGAAAATTATTGTGCAGAGTAATGACTGTGTATTTTATATTTTGCTCTTTTCTCTTTGCTCAGTAGTAAGAAGTAGCTTTAATAAATTATGTTTATATAATATGTTACATCTGAACTGATTGGTTGTTTCTTTCTGATAGGAATGTTGTCTGTGCGTACTGCGTGGTGGAGCTATGAAGCCGACAACAGATGGGAACTGGGCACATGTCGTATGTGCCCTAGCTGTTCCAGAGGTCAGCTTTGTGGATGTTCCCACTCGCAGCCCCATTGATGTCTCCAAATTGACTGTTGGGCGACAGAAACTGGTATGGAATAGTTTGTTCGAATGTGTAAGATTTCCTTTCTGAAACTGGTTTTGATGAGAATGTAAACCTTGAGATTTTTGTAATTTGTGGTTATTCTTCTCACCTCCATATAATTTGTTTCTGCTAGAATCATTTTGCATTTAAGTTTTTTGTTGTTGTTTTTTCTCTTCGTTTTGTATAATCAAGATGACTTCATTGCAACAAAGGTTTGTATGGTGCATTATAGTGAGCCAGAGTGTATCATGTGCTGGAGTAGCTTGTGAACAGTTGGGATTGCTCTCTCCAAGTTACAGTGAGGGGTCAGATGTTTAAAATAGGTTGTGTGTTTGTCTGACCCATATCCAATTTATCTCATGTGAAAGGCATAACCATTTAGAACCAGACATTTTGTGATACTAGTATATTATGAGTTGGAGTAGCATACAAAAAGATTGGATCACTGCCTTGAAGGCCAAGTTCACAAATTCAGCTCCCCCCTAAAGTACTGTTCTGTATCCTGTGTACTATTGAACTTCCACAACCAAACTGTGTGTGTTTGTACATTGTTATGGGACGGGGATAGCTCAGTGGTTAGAGCGCCGGACTCATGACTGAAAGGTCCCGGGTTCAAATCCCTGCAGGAGCGGCGGGAGAATTTTCTTCTCCAGGGTCGACTTTCTGTGCTGACTCTAATGTCGGTATCCGTTCCACCCCCGTGTTACCACAGTAGCACGTAAAAGATCCCGGTCATTCTGCCAAAAGTGCAGGTGGCAGGTTACAGCTAAACATGCATACACCTTACGTATGTGGCTTTGCATGAAGTGACATGGTGCATGGTTGTATGGTGTACACAGAACTTGCACCGAGATGGCTGCAGTTTCACGTGGCACCAGCCATGTCAGCGCTGTAAGTACACCACTTCGGTGGATATAAAAATATAAAAATAAAAATAAAAACGCGCTATAAAAAGCTTGTCACTCATGTAGAACCACAGGCGAGCGCAGTGAGTCTGCTCAAGAGAGCGGAGAATAGCGCTATATAAATGATCATCGATCGATCGATGGGCTGGAATAGTATGGGAAAAGTTTCAGCATCTCTTCCAGAAGGTCGCTGTCACAGTAATGGTTCAGATCCTCCGAAAACCATTTATTGGATGTAATGGAAAGCGTATGCTCTTGCTGTCAGAAAATGTCTGGAACAGTTTGAAAGTCTATTTTTTCCAAATCATCTCCTTAATTTTTAACTCTGTTAGTTTTGACTAACACCCTCACTGTTTTTCCATGTAGTTCCACAGAATGCAATAGTTCACCTTCATCAGAGTCACAAGCGATTTACATTCCCATTGTTAGTGCTTATGGAATATTAATAGGATTGGTACCAAAACATTTTATTGTGCATTGATAGATGGATAGATAGATAGATGGCTGGTGTTTAATGTTGTAAAAGTAAATCGGACTTGTGATTTAGTGACTTGTTTTGAACTGGTGTAAAAGAATGTTGAATGTGATTTGCTCTGAGGTGACCCTCTGTGGTTGATTTGACATTAAACTCCAAGGACTAACTTGCTAACTGATGATCTCTGAAGACAGACCTACTGTTCTGGGCAGTTGCTTGAGAGTGATGTGCTTTCTTTTCTCCCTGAGTGCAGTTAACTGGTGTGTGTTGAAGATGTACTCGGTGTTGGAGTATGGCATCATTGCAGGAGAGACAGCTGTGCCAGCATATACTGCTAAACACAAAAGCTGCCACTCTCTTGCTTTGCTGTGGAACTGTTGGTGATGGTGCCAGGACATTGAGCCTGCTGACTGCATAAAGATGTGCCATGTTTTGTGTTTCAGCGGTGTTCTCTGTGCGGACCAGTGACAGGAACTCAGTCTCAGCCGTCTGCATGCATACAGTGTTCTCATGGCCGCTGTACCCAGGCTTTCCATACCACATGTGCTTTTGCTGCTGGCGTGCAGTTTGAGACCAGTGACTGGCCTTACCCTATCTACTGCACTTGCCTCAAACACCAGAATACTAGCAGAGAAAAGGTCAGTGCTTTTGCACCAATGCCAGGTGCCAAGCCTTCACTAGAACCTGATCAGTGATGTGCCACTTAACTGCTTTGTCACAGTTCTGACTTGCTCCACACCCATCCATCCAAACAGAGACACATCACCACAAACACACTGGACTGGAAACTACTAAATTTAACCAGAAAATGTGGACATACATACTGCTGGGGGGGGGGGGGGGGGGGGGGGGGCATCCTTTTTTGAAGATGTACCTTTGGTGGAGTTTATGTAGCTCATATTTACTCACATGCCAGGTGGAATTTACTGTAGGTGACTGGTCTTTGTTGTTGTATTTGTATGTCTTTTGAGCACTAATTAACTGCCTTATGTGTTGATTGAGCAGGAAGGTTTTTAACTAGATTTTTGAGAGAGATGGGATAAGGAGATTTGTTAGATTGACTGGCTGTGTGTTTAAGACAAATGATGCCATTGTGTTTAACACAATCTTTGCAAGATTAATGCCCAGATTGCCAGCGCGTATGATTACATTTAACGATTATTCAGTTTGTGTAATAATATGGGTTTATAGCCAAGTAGATTATTATTGAAGGATATTTTTGGCAGGCATAGGTCTTTTCATGGGTCAGCAAATGTTTGTTGTGACATTAGTCACATCTGAAAAATGCATGAAAATATTGCAATGTAAAAGAGTGAACATGCTGTACACAAAATGATCATCACATACTACATGCCACATCAACCTGCATGTCTGTTGTTGTTGTTTTTATTCAGAGCAAACAGCGGCAACTGAATGATCTGTACGTGGGCAGTCAGGTGATTGCCAAGCACAAGAATGGGCGCTACTACCATGCCACCATCACCGAAGTTACACGATCCAAGCTGTATGAAGTTGATTTTGATGATGGATCAGTCAGCTTTGACCTGCTACCAGAAGACATTGTGGTCAGTATGATAGCCCAGGTCTTTCATACTGTCATGCTAAAGCTACTTGGATGTTGTCCTCTCATCAGTGAATGTCTTTCATAATGGAGACGGAACTGACATTTGAGGGTTGTATCCTATTCAAACTGGCTTCTTTTTTAACTTGTGTGTGTGTTTTCGGGATTGTATGGTTTAGGGGTGTAAGTACAGTCCAAACTCATCTTAGAGCAGAGCTTAAAAGAAACCCTCATTTTCACTAATGAAGTGCAACAGGTTTTACTAACTCAGACAGATAGGAGCAGGATAGCTCAGTGGTTAGAGCTCTGGATTCGTGACTGAAAGGTTGTGGGTTCAAATCCTGCAGGAGCGGTGGAATAATTTTCTTCTCCATTGTCAGCTTTCTGTGCTGACTCTTATTTCAGTAGCCGTTCCACCCCCATGTTACTGCAGTAGCATGTAAAAGATCCTGGTCATTCTGCCAACAGTGCAGGTGGCAGGTTACAGCTAAATGCACATACACGTTACGTATGTGGCTTTGCATGAAGTGGCATGGTTGAATGGTGTACACAGAAAGTAAGCCAAGATGGCAGCAGTTTCATGTGGCACCAGCCATGCCAGCGCTTTAAATACATGGCTTCGGTGGATATTCAAAAACACGCTATACAAAGCTAGTCACTCATGTAGAATCACATGCGAGCGCAGTGAGTCTGGTCAGGAGCAGAGAACAGTGCTATAAAAGCAGTCATCTTCATCAGATAATTTGATGATCTGCCTTTTTCATGTTTTAGTAACTGGAGCATATCATCTGCAGAGGATGCACAATATGAAAATTTATATATAGCCAGAGTTCATGGAAGAAGAGTTGCAGCACACTTAAGATGCTGAGGGAAAGAAAAGGAATCTGAAACTGTTACAAATAGTGACAGTTTTCACCATTTTACTTTGCTCAGTGCATGTCTTCAGTCGTAAGCACTGCAATGGTGATAACCTGCATGTTTTTTTACACTAAACAAAGATACAGTTGAGTATGCATTTCATAAGAATGATGAAAAGAAGGTACTTTCATATATCACATAGTATATCTAGTCTTATGGTGCAGCTTATTTCTGACAGAGCTTTGTGTTGACCAGGGCCACAACTGTGCATGGGATGGCCCTCCTGCAGTGGGTGAACATATTCAGGTGCGCTGGACTGATGGTGACCTCTATGGGGCAGTGTTCCGTGGTGTCAACTGTCTGGATGATTACACTGTGAGTGTTCCTCATTAGCACCCCCCCCCCCCCCCCACCCCACCTCAAGCTTTGGAGAACAACTTAACAGTAATTTTTGGACAATAATTATGGCAAGTCTTTTTACCTCAGATTTGACACCAGCACACAATGGTTGGTAGTGCCTTATCTGTGAATAAAGTTCAGCTTGCATGCTTTAAAAAAAAAAATGATAATGATTATTTTGAACTGGAATTGGTTGCCCCAGCAGACTGGAATAGAAATTGCATACCTTGGTGAACTGATCAGTGATTATTTCCTGGCAATCGACGGAGAACATGATCCCAGAAATCAGATCTGGCATGATTCTATAGGCCAGTCATCCTGTCAGCTTACAGCAGCATTTACTTTAAGATGGAAGATTATAAAACCAAAAGGAAAACTACAGTGACATGAAAGTAAATGAGAGAAATGGCGGCAGCCTTGATTTTAACTTATCCTGTTACCAAGTCCCATGACTAACAAAAATTTGGTTTGCTGATTATCATCTGCTGTGTTGTTCATCTTCAGAAAATGATGCCATGTATGCTATGCCAATCAGTTCAAACTTTTCATGAACAGCAGATTCACTGAATGTTTTCACCTTTCTCTATTTGGACTGATGGTAACCTCCATGGCATAATGGCACTTTGTGAAGCGTGCATATGTCCATCACATTTTGCTCATCGGCTGTGACACTGAAATGGTTGTGCTTTATATTTGGGAGCAGCTAATCTGTAGAATTTTTCACATTGGAGAGAAAAAGAAAGAATTGGGGATAGGGGGTGGCCTTGTGTCCTCTAGTACAGAAATTGTGCTATATGCATCAAATGCTTGCCACATGAATCAAAGTAAGTGTTTATGGTGTCTTCAGTTTGCATACTATTTTTGGATTTTCATAACACTGCTATCAATGTGTTTGTGATAGCGTGTTCAGGTATAGCTGTTGGTGTTCTTATGATGACAACTGAGATGTTCATAATATTTGCCTGTGTATGCTTTCAGGTGGAGTTTGAGGATGCTTCCCAGCTGGTTTTGAAGCGAGGGGAGCTGTGGACTGAGGATGAAGACCTACCAAAATATGTCAAGTCACGACTGGTCAGTCAAACGGTGTTATGTGAAGACACACTTGGTTGCACTATCACATTGCCTGTTTCTGAGTTCTTTACATGGCTTGCAAGTAAAATTTCTTTATACAGTGTGCCTTCAGTATATATGTTTTGCACTCTTTAGATTGTCATTCAGTTCACTAGCACCTTATTTATCCCACAAAGGGCAGTTCCATTTCAATGGATCTATGAATAGAAGAAAATTCAAAAACAAGAAATGACAAGCTAACACAAAACTCGAGAGTAAAAAAAAAAAAAGAAAGATAAAAACAGGTAAAAAATGTAACAAACTCCTGAAAAAGCGCACAGTGCATGTTCTACGTCAGACCACTGTACCGACGTCGCACCACTGAAGGAGACTACAACACACGTTTTGATGTTTCCGAACAAAGACACGCCATGCGGCTGGGAAAATGAATGCACTCGGGAAAGGTCAGGTGACGTTCCGGATGTTGTCGATAAAAAAAGAGACTGCTTTCTCGTTTGTTTTGTGCAAAATATTAGATATCTTGTAGGGACGTCAGATTTTACAACAGTATCAAACGATAGGGGAAATATTCTTCAGATTTCGTGCAAAACTTTGCTGGAAAAAAACGAGTATCGCTGTGTAGTGCAAATGCATGGATCGGAACACACGTGACGTTTCTGGTGATACCGAAGCGATGCTGTCATTTTTTGGTGGTTCAAAGTTTTCAGTTTGAGTTTGCAACACATCTGATGTACATGCAGGGCAAACAGTCACGATCAATTGATCGAAAATACAACTATCGTGAGTGTTGATGTTATATTATCCATATAAAATGATGTTTTCTGCGTACAAAACAGTGATTGGTTCTCCATGTGCTTGTGATTTGTTTGTAAGTAAAGTGACGAAAATCACTCGGTACATGGATGTCCATTTTTGGCGGTCATTTTTCAGCGCTTTTTCAGTGTGAGATGACTGTATCTTGAAATCAACCAAAGCCTGGTTGCTGAAATTATCTGTACTATATATTCATTCATTCATGCAAGTACACAACACAACATTTAAATAAAAACAGTTTTCAACAATGTTTTATTTTCAACTGAAGTGCATAACCCCTTGCATGCGCACCTTTTGGCACTAAGTCATATACAAGTTGCTACTATGTACAACACAGTGATAAAATCTGATCATAGATTTTGTTGTAGATTTTTTACAAGTGGTGCATGTTTTCACTGTTTGTACTGTGTAAGGTAATGTCTTGTTCACTTACAAAGGCACAGTGCTTGAAAATTCACAACGTTTTGTTGTGTCCCATTAAAAAATGCTTGCAGTCAGTTTTGTTTTGGATTTATCATCAGGTTTGTGGCTTAAGAAGAAAATCATTTTACAGAATTGGGTATTTCTCCTGTACATGGTGACAGTAGGTCAGGTTACTTGCAGTGGTTAGCTCACTGCACAGTGGAAACTGAGCACAATACTTCTAGCTCACTGATTTGGATCCCGCTGAAGACAAGAGTGAAGAGACTTTTCAGTTCTCTGAATTGCCAGTGTCTCTATCCCCAGCATGCATTGAGCTCATTGCACATACTGAAAACTGATAAGAATGTTTGAAATGTCAGATGGTGGCAGCAGCAATTATGCCTGTGCATGGTAATTTTGGAAAGAAAGTTTGAAGTTGTAAAATTAGCTTGAATGACTTTTTTTCTGGTCTTGGTAAAGTTTGTCTTTATAACAACAACAAAATGGAAATGTTTTAAGTGCCTACCTACAGCTTGTTGAAGTGCCCAACAATAGAAACATAGAACATAGATGTACTCCAAGAAAAAGGCTTTGATGAATTTAACAGGCTACTTAGAACAATGAACATGGGTTCAAACATAACTGACTATATGCAACACACACAGTCACACATTGGAGATTGTGGATAGGTCAGTGGTGGAGTGATCGACTCATGATTGAAAGGTCTCCAGTTTGAGTCCCAGAAGGAGTGGCAGGAGGATTTTATTCTCCAAGGTCAACTTTCTGTGCCAGCTTTTTATTTCAGTATCTGTTCCACCCCCGTGTTACTGCTGTAGCAGTTAAAAGATCCCAGTCATTCTGCCAAAAGCGTAGGTGGCAGGTCACAACTAAACAAGCATGCACCCTATTATATGGTTTCAAATAAAGTGACACTGTCAGTGTCAGCTGGTGCTTGGTTATAGGGTGTACGCAGAATTTGTGCCAAGACGGCAGCAGTTTCACATGGTACCAACCATATAACAGCTATACAGCACCATAACCACTTGGGTTGATATTCAAAACATGCTGTGTGAATGTACAGTCACTCATTCAGAGTTCCATTTAACAACAACACTGGGGGTCTGCTCAGAAGCAGAGAACAGCACTGTAGTTACCATGGTGAAGTCACTTGCTTAGGGCTCATCTCAGATGAGGCGCTTAACAAGTGTTCATATGAAAAACAAAAACATTGTAACTGAAACCTTATGAGACTGGTAGAGTGCTATTTATTATGACGAAATACAGCATGTGAACTTTCAGGAGAGTTTATTGTGAGAGGTGACAAAATAAAAATTGAAATGGCTTTAACGATTTTTGTTTAATTGACATCACATTTTGCTTAAATCCCTTGCTGAACTTCCAGATTCAGTTGTGTTTTGGCCCATGACAGATCAGACTATTTGTGATTGCTTCAGCTGCTTTGCAGTGCAGATTGACAAGGATTTCAGGAGGATGTTTTTCTCTTTAGAATGTTAATTATCAACATTTATGTTTTGTTCCAGTCTGTGGCAACTGAGCGAAAGTACAGCCTCTTCTATCCAGACCAAGATACAAAGAATGAAGGGCCGCGGCCCAAAAAGAAGATCGACTATGTGGCTATGCTGGCTCCCAACGTGTCCTGAACCCTTTAAAGACTCATGTGCTGAAGCAGTGTAGTTCTCAAAAATTGGATTTCAACACAGTCTTATTAACTTTGGAAGGAGGGTGCTATGTTTGGTGTTTTATCAAGTTTTGTCAGATTTTTCTTTTTCTTGCTCTTTCTCTCTCTCTTATTTGATGATCTAAGTACTTATTTTCACAGTTGCATGATGTTTTGGATACTGCAAATGCATCTTTGATAAGAGTGATTTGGGTTTTTATCTGGATAAGATTTAAAGAAGGCAGCAGTATGTGCAGCATTAACATTCAATGTTCTCCATTGTACAAGTTTTGTACATTTTTTGCAGTGGTTTTGTAGAACACTCCTTGCTTATTAATAAAGCAGGCTGGTGCATTTTGCAAGATTTCCACTGAGTGCTCTGGTCACCAATGAAACTTGATGGCCACCACTTGCCTGACAGTTGCTGTCAGATTTTTCTATTGTGTGAGTACTGGGCAGCACGGACTGAAGCTGGCAAAGACTTGAACAGTGACACTGGCAACTGGTTTTGTAGATTGGAGGAGGGGGACTTTCTTCAACCAGCTAACGCTGGGTATTTCTGGTTATATCTGTCAAAACTTGAATTAGATTTATGTGTTGGATTTGATTTCTTTCTACAGTTGATGAAGGGTGATTTATCTGTTGGATTTGATTTCTTTCTACAGTTGATAAAGGGTGATTTATCTGTTTGATTTCTTTCTACAGTTGATGAAGGTGTCTGTTTTCATGAGAGCGTTGTAGTTATTTTGGTTGAGAGAAGTAATTCCTGTTGCTGTATGTGTATGTACAAGGCACTGAAATGAAAAGTGTGTCTGTGTAATGATCATTGTTGGTCTGGCTGGTCAGCTAGCTGCTTGTTGGGCAGCATAATGATGTGATGAATGCCAGACTTTGTGTGATGGTTATGCTTACTGAGCATGACCAATCCATACCAGTTTTCAGTGACCGTCAATATTGAAAGGTCATAACAGCTTCAAACAAGTAAGTTAAAAGTTGTGATTCTGTGTGAGTTTATTTTCAGAGAAGTGCAAATTAATCTTGTAATGGTGAATAAACTGTTAAAGTCCTGGCTAGATTACACCTGTAATGCAATTTTTTATGTTGGTTTGATTATGTAATACTAATGACTTGGTGGGGAAACTGGAAACAATGGATTTTGATTTCAGCCTTGTTTGAGTGAGATCTTTTCATCTTTAGATGATGGCTACTGTTAAGCATTATGTGTGTGTTTAGTGCCACCAGCCAGTAGGCTTTCTCTTATCAGAAGGTGGACACAGGATTCTTGACAAGTGTGTGCTGTGTGCACAAAGGCAATTCAGTTCCATTCTGTAACGCTTTTGGTTTAAACAAAATTGTATTAATTCATCGTAATCATAAGTTAAGCAGACAAGTACCAGAAACACAAAAGCTGTAATGCTCTTCACTCTTCATAAGGGGCAATTCCACCAGGTAGGCTTACAACAACAAACATTAAAAGCAATGATAATGAGAGGTGCTGTTGAGTCTGCACAAGTGTTGGACTCCTAAGAACTTGGAAAAGAAAGCCTGACCCAGCAGTGCGATAAGGAGCTGAATCCCAGCCACTGGAGTTCCAACCTGGTGCATTAGCCAACAGGCCACATGATGTTTTCATATTGTGATATGATGTATGTTATTGTTAATATAATGTCATTTTGATGTGATGTACACACAAAACCTTGTGATAAAACACATTTGTGTGAAGTATATATATATAAAATGTATATATTGCACATAAATGTGTGTTACATAAAAGAGATAACCCATGGAGTTTTGATTTGTTTCTGTATCTTAGTGCCAGCAAATTTCAGTGTATTTTGTATGCAATTAGAACTTTGAAAGAAAAATTTAACTTGTTTGCAGTGTGTTGAGTTCTTCAAGGGTGGCAGTAAGGTACATTTTCTCATTCTGAATGCGAGTCATGTGAGCATTGGCTTTGTTGTTTGGTATTGTAGTAGTTGCTGGATGCAGGTGTTGCTGTGTTGGGGGAGGGATCCCACACTTCAGTAAGATTATGAATTTTGAGAGTTGGAAGAAGAGTGGTGGAGAGAACCTGATAGTTGATAAGCAGTTAATGGCTTTTGAGGTCTGTGATACTTATTATGTACAGAGTGGCTGCAAAAGGTGCATTTGTTGGGAGTGTGTGTAAATGATGGAGTTCCATTGTAACCTCACAACCCTTCCTGTCCACATGTACAGTTTAAAACATACTCTTGGTCTTTTTGTCACTCTTCATAACAAAGTTATTACCATGGAATTTATGTGTCTGGGCTTTGTCCAGACGATATCTGAACCGCTCAACTGTTTGTAACCAATGATGGTGCATGATTGTGAGTAGGAGTGTCATGCAAAACAGTTGAGTTGGTATTACAGTTGGCCAAGAAGTAAGTTGTTTTGTAAGCTTGCATAACCTTGTCTGAGGTAGGCCATTGTTACAGGTTAATCCTTCCTGTTGAGTAGTATCCCTTGTAACATGCAAGTTCTAACTTTAGAGCATTTTGAAGAAAGCTTTTAAAGTCTGTGATCTTGGCTGTTTTGTGATTAAACCTAACAGCCTGATTATATGTTAATTTGGTTAGTATTCACAGCAAGGAAAGTGATGGAAGTGTTGGTTCTGACACTATGACTAAAAGTATCACGAGGCACAATATGCGGTGGGCGTGGGGTTATTTTGCCGCGCAAGGCGACAAACCTTGTTGTAAATGAATTTCCCCACAACGGGGAGATGCATAATCATTGTGGCAGCAAACAGTGTAAATACTTTTGTAGTGTTATGTTAGTGTCTTGTAGTGTTATGTAGGTTGTATGTATGTAGTTATGTAGGTCCAGAAGACTGTACAGATAAACTGGTTGGTAGCTAACAGAAACACTTCAGGTGTTGTAAGCTAATGTAACAGTAAGCATATTAAAGTTATGGTTGGACTTGCTTTTATCATGTACCTGGCTGGACAGGTTGTACACTCACTTTTGCTTGATCCAGATTTCATGGGTGGTTGTGTAAGCTGTATTGTGTTATTTATGAAATTTATCTTGTCTCTTGTGTTCATTTGTATCCTGTAATACTATTCAGGTCAGGTGAATTTTATCATCTGAATATGTTTGTCTGAACATGTTTGTATGTATCTGGACACTCCCTTCCTCAAGTTGAAGTAGATGTAGCTTGGTTCTGAATGTTGTGGAGTTTTGCAGTGTTGGATATTGTGCTACAGTTAATAAAGACATGCATGCATTTTGGTCCAGAGTGGTGTATCAAACTCCAAGCATACTACTTGAACAGATGTCCAGGTAGAGAACACCCGTCAAGGAAAGCAGCCAATATATACAGTGCAGGTTTCTCTTTAGTTTGTAATTTTTTGTTTGCTTGTGCATAAACAAATATTAACTGTAAACAAATATTGCAGTGTCCATATTGGATGCCCTTTGTTTTTATTGTGCCCCTGTTTTTATTGTATTGCCCCTTTCCTCATCCCATGGTTTTCTGCCCCCTTTGTTTTACATTCACCCTCTTAGTTCTTGTGTCCTTTGTTTTGGGTTACCCTACTTGTTTCTGTATCCTTTGTTTTGGTTTATGCGCTTTGTGCCTGTGTCCTTTTGGGGGGGGGTGGTTCACCCTCTTTGTTCCTGTGGCCATTGTTTTGGGTTCACCTTCTTTGTTCCCGTGTCCTTTGTTTTATGTTCACCCTTTGTTTTGGGTTTATCTTCCCTCTTCGTGTAACCGTTGTTTTAGGTTACCCTTTCTGTTCCTGCATTGAAATATTCTCCGTCTTCTGATAGGAGAGTTTCTCAGTCATTTTTTCCCCTTCTTTTTCCCTTGACAAAAAAAGTTTAAAAAAAAAAAAAAAAATCATTAAAACAGTTTTACTAGAATCTGATCTGTGGTCTGTTGGTATTAATTAATGGTCATTACAGTTTTAATAAGCTTACAGTATGTTGTCCCCCATTCCCTGCCACCGCCCCTATTCTTCTGGGCCAATTCTTGATGGAAATATTTGAAAAAATGTAGCGATGTAATTTTGATGGTTCAGATAGTTCTGATGTAGGACAATCCATATCTTGCCATTTGTTACAACTGTTACTCATGTGCTGGGAGTACATTACGCTGAGGATATACGCATTCTTATGTTTTTCTTTGTTTTCAAGCACATTGTTAGCCCTCTCACTTTCTTCCTTGTCACTCCTGCTGGTCTTTAAACCCACCAATTGCTGCTGCTGCTCTTAAAACCAGTGAAATTCATACAAGTGTTGCCAATACACTGGAAACCACGAACAAGTTCCAAGGTTTTGAAATTGTAATGCAACCTCTTTTACAACCTTGAAAAACTATTTGAATCTAGGTTTCACAAGACTGGCAAACTGAGTTTTTCTTAGAGGTTGTATAAAATGAAACATTTTTGACTTTAACAATGTTATTACTGTTAACCACCTCTGATTGAAGGTCACAGTGGTCTCTGAAAGGTAAAACTGCTGGGTGCACTTTCTCAGCAAATTCTTTTGGAGTTCTAGTTTTGTATGGTTGTTTTCTTTTAGTGTTTTTCCCTTGCATCGCTTCTGTGCAAGAGTTTGTGCAGACTATTTGTGATCTGTCATACTTATCACAATAGATTATCTCTGTTTTTTACACTCTCATTCCAGTATGGTGACTCGCATGGATTTGAAAGGTCACAGTGGCATCAGAATGGTCAAACTATTTGACACTGTGTTTTCAGTCACTTCTGAATTTGACTGATCTGCACTTTGAGAAAGGCCCAGATATGCATGTGCCATCAAGCAAGTTCAAACTTTGATTGTAACATATGTGAACTGAACTTGTGGATGTAAGAAAGATAATTGGCATGTGTTGTGCCTTGACTGTAAGGTTAGGGTTTTCTTGGAGGCGGTTCACGTGAGGTCTTTCAAATTAGATGACCAACTCGTTTTTAATGTCAAACTAGTAGATAAAGAAGCCCACCAGCCCACCAAATGTTTGCTGTTCTTTCTCCTGAAGACTGAAAAAGGAGGATGGGTTAAAATGTTTTCAGATGAGTCAACTCTATTCCTTTTGCAAGGATTGTGTCGTCAGGTATCTGCATTTACTTTCTCATAAATAATTGGTTAACTGTTTTTAACAAAATCCTGTTCGATGATCAAACTTGGTTAGGTGATGTGATGTGTAACATGGGGATTTAGAGTTGAATGATCTTTGTTGGGCAGGGTGCTGTATTTTGATGCAACTACTGACTTTCCTCCATTTGTATTTTTCCTCTTTGCGCTTATATTCAACCAAAATGTAATTGGTTTAACAAGGTTTATTCTTCCTTTGTTTTTAAATTGTTTCACCAATTTTTTTTCTGTATCAATAAATGTTTGTTCTTAAAAACAAAAGTGTTTGCAGTTCAGTTGTGCGTTGTGACACATGCATGGGATGGAGGCTTTGAGAGGTTTGGCGAGTGACCTCTCGTATTTTAACATCCTCTCTCGTATTTTAACATCCTGTCAACCACACAGGGTTATTTCAAGACAAATCATTCTTAGCTCTTGGATTTTAACATCTCAACTGCACAGGGTCATCTCAAGACAAAACATAGGTCGTACAGGGTCATCTCAAGACAAAACAGGTTGTACAGGGTCATCTCAAGACAAAACATAGGTCTTTGATCATAACATCCCATCAACCGCATAGGGTCATTTTGGGAGCAATCAGTTAGCTCTTGGATTTTGCCATCCCAACAACCACTCAAGGTCACCTCAGGATGAACATTAACCACACAGTCATCTTGGCATGACTTTATAATGCTGGTATCTTCGTATGCATTCAATTCAAATACAAATGGTTGCACTGGAAGATGCATACATTTATTTCCAGACAACTGAAATTGTGTACACTCTGCCACGCTGATACAGGCATGTAACAAAGAATTATTTATCATCAATATTTACACATAAAAAGAAGTATATATTTCATGTTCAATGGTGATATATTTTATTTTCTCTACATCAGTAAAGTCAGTTTTATGAACATGTGACACTGACAACAGAATAAGGATGGGGAAATGCTGCAATAAGGAAGTATCTATAAAGTTTACAAAACAAGTGAAACTGTAATGTAATTTGCTCAAAAATAAAGGCTTTTTCACAGTATGCCAGTGTCAATTGTTAAAACTGATGAACACTTGTGCACACTGGTGAACACCCCCTCTTCTACCCCCCCCCCCCCCCCCCCCACACACACACACACACAGAACATGTGTACAAGTGATGTAAGCTTTTACAAAGGGTCTACATCCACATGTGTACTCCAAAACAGTTCAACAACCACATGCCATCACAATATTTAGTGATCATTATTATGATGTAATAAGATCTGTAATAAAAAAAAGAATGCATGTAACCACAAAAGATTATAACATACATGGTGCTGAAGCATTGGGTGAAAAGACGATCCTGGTAGTGTATTCAGAACACATCCACACCAGTACAAATGTATTGTCAACACACCAGAAACAATAGCAAACCCCTTCCACTGTCCTGTTATGAAGTAGTGTTGTTTTTCTTCTCTATAGTACGTATTAACTTCATTGTGGCATGTAATCACTGCATTAAATCACCCACCTAATTAACAGTTTTGTTGGTGTATGCTTTGATCTCAATTTGTTTTTTCTTCTTTTCACTCTAATCTCTACATTTTCTCACACAGCAAGACAAGCACTCTTTCATCAGCAGCAGTGTAAAGCTGAGGGCAATCTTTACACTGCACTGAAAATGCATGTCAGGGGATTTTTTTTCCTTCCTATATGATGGTTTTCACTGCATGAAATCGCAAGACTTGACTGGGATCCACATGTGAAACCAAAGATTCTGTGGGATCGACAGTTAAGGGAACACCCAAACAAACTGCTGCATACACTAAGCTGCTACAGGCACTTCATTTCATCATTTCATCTGGTAGTTCTTTCTGTAACACTGTCACATATATATTTTTTTTTTTAAATTATTTATTTGTGGTCTATCGCACATCAGTAAACCAAGAGAGAATTGTTTGTTGGAATAGAAGTTGTAGACTAACCAAAATACTGAAAGCATCTTGCTGTCCGAACTGCAGGTTTTTGCATTTTACCCTGTCCCAAGTTACAAAGCTACACCACTGGGGAGCATTCTTTTCAGAACATGAAACCTTTATGCACTGGGACTATCTGGTGTTACATGCATACCAGAGTATGCAATTCAGGTCTGTTGTGTACCTTCTTACAGGCATGATGTCAACCAAGTTCCATTTCCTGACCCTGCTAGACTCCCAAGCAAATTTACCCCCTTTTTCCTCTCTCAGAAATCTGACTCCTGATTTCAACTACACTTGAAATGTACTGGTATCAATATAGCCACAAATCGACCTCTATCACCACCCTCTGTAACCATGCCTTCCCAGTTCACCTGGACAATGGTTTTGTCCTGCTCCAGGACATGGTCATGTGGTAAGGTTTGACATCTCCAGAAACACAATGCTAGAGAAGCAGTTGCCAAATTTGAAATCAATGCTAAATCACTGTCATTGGCAATTGTACCCACAGTATTTAAAAACAAAACAAAAAAAATTGCCCCCCCCCCCCCCCCCCCCAGTTCCTTCTCTCAATACAAACACTAGCTCCGACTCTTTTTCAATTCTGTAGCCCATGGCCTTGCCCCACAGCATAGCCCCAGTCAAGCACGCTCTAAACACTGGCTAGGACACTTTCGCAACTAAATCCTGTGGCCCTTGCCCTCAAACCAGGTTAGCCTGTGTCCAAAGAGGCAAAAACCACACTCTGAAACAGGTGTGTCTAGTGCTTAGGAATATCTTGTAAGAGAATGTGGCCTGCATAAAATGATGTGATTGAAGGCTTTAAAACTTTGCCAATGCTCCTGGCAATTTTAATCCACAATAGCCAGACGTGATGTGGAACAAAGTAATGCATGAATACAATGAACTAAGGAACAAGTGTCTTGCCTTTGGCCTGTCTCACTGTTTACACACTACAAAAGACAAGTGTGCAACTGGGTTCTGGAGGAAAAGTCCTCTCAAATGAAGTAGGCATTTCAAAAGAAAATTCTTAAAGTTTTTATCCTGCAAGTTGGACAAATGTGTGTTTCCTCCACTGTTGACTGTTTCCCGAGCTTCTCTGACTGTACAGATGACAAAGACACAGAAATTACACACATCAATAATCAAAATGTAAAGAAAATGCAATGTACTGATCAATGTTGCAATGATATTTGCTGGACAGGGTTAGGGGTGCTGTGCAAATTCACATGAGAAGACAAAATAAGACACATGATTAAAAACTAGAAACAAGCACCTTCATTATCCTGAGCAAGACAGTGCAAGGTCAGTTCAACTGTTGCAACGTTTTGGCTTGCAATAAATGCATAGCATATTTAGAACCCCCCTGAACCCTTGCACAAAATAAACAGGGCAAAATGTCCACACTGCTGCTGTCCATCAACAGTCATTGTTCACATTTGCCCTGCTGACCACTTGGTTCTAATCAACAACAAAAATGCACCACACGATTGTAGGTAGGTAACTCAGTCACAAATTGAGAAAACAATCACATTCATACTCATTCTGAGCCCCCCCCCCTCCCCAATTTTATAAGCAAAGCCACATATTTTCTAGTCAAGTAACAATGGGAGCAAATGGTGGAGATCATATAAATGGGGGAAATAGGAAGAAAAAAAGAAAGAAAGATGTTTCAATTTTTTTGTTTCAAAAACATGTACAGTCAGACTTCGGGATCCCATCTGTGTTCGAAAGTACCAGCCAATTTTCCTTTATTCTACATCCTTAACAAATGTGAAACTTGGTTAGTAGTTTCTACAAGCTGAATACATGAATGAAACAAAGCTTGTATTTGGTAGTGCACAAGTGTTCTATGTTTAATGCCATGCTCTCTACAAAAACAGTCACCCTGCTAATGGTGGAATGTAAATGTACCATGAAGAACAAGTTACAAATAGGCATGTGTGTAAATTATAATTAACATATATGCAACTGCAAACAAAAAGACAATATATGCATTCATACACAGTGCCAGTCCAAATATTGGTGCCCCATTTCTTGTTCCTACTGTACCCTACCTAGTTCTGGGCTGCAATATACTAGTTTACTGGACCAATAAACAATCCCATCAAATCTTTACATACGTACATCAATTATCACATCCAAATTATACAAGAGTGGATCATGTTTCTGTGTCTAGGCTCCCAGCAATGTGAATCATACAAAGCAAAAAGGCAGTATCTATGCCATTTTCTTACATTCACAAACTATAGCTCCAACTGAAAGGCATCAAATAATAAAGATTCCTTTGTTTAAAAATCAGCCTAACACTAAGATTAAAATTTGCTTTAATTAATTGCTTTCTTTCTACAATAGCCTTTTCAAACTAAACTAAACCCGTTCTACAAGTCTATGCGAGTGCATGGTCCCAGTACTGTCCAACTCTAAGCAAGACCAGTTTCTTTCCCCTACACACTATGGCTGACAAGACAATTTCTAGGCAGCTACCAGAGCACCAACAATGACCCCAACATGATCTCAAATGACACAAAATACAGTGAACGAGTTGCGAGGACAGCCCTTTTTTTCCCCTTTTTCAATAATGCCATCATAAATGAATGTTACCTGGGTTTTCCTGTGGAAGAGTGAGGAGGGGCCACAAGACAGAAATAGGTACATTTAATGAGCAGCCCCACAGCTGCGTTTTATGCACATGCCTCACACAGTCCGATTCAAATCAACACTCTGCGTGGAACAAACTCTGAAGCAATAAGCACACAAGTTCAAGTCAAGATCAGACTAATCAGATTCTCTCACTTGAACACAGCATTAAACCACTCCTGACTCTGTCCCTGTTTGCCCATTCTGATGCAGCATGACACAGTTTGGCTCTGACAAACACTCACCCATTCTAACACAATGTGTCATAGCCTGGTCCTGACCAACACGCACCCATTCCGACACAATGTGTCACAGTCTGGCCCCTGAAAGATATTCACACATTCTGACAGAGGATGTCATAGTCTGGCCCTGATAAACACCAATTCAGACACAGAGTGTCACAGTCTGACCAACACTCTCTCTACAACAGTCCTGAGCAGTCTGGCTGACACTCTCTGTAACAGTCTGGTCTGGTCTGATTGACACTCTGTAACAGTCTGGTCCAGTCTGACTGACACTCTATAACAGTCTGGTCCAGTCTGACAGACCCTGTAACAGTTGGGTCCAGTCTGACTGACACTCTCTGTAACAGTCTGGTCTAGTCTGATTGACACTCTGTAACAGTCTGGTCCAGTCTGACTGACACTCTATAACAGTCTGGTCCAGTCTGACAGACTGTAACAGTCGGGTCCAGTCTGACTGACACTCTCTGTAACAGTTGGGGACCAGTCTGAGTGACACTCTCTCTATAACAGTCTGGTCCAGTCTGATTGACACTCTGTAACAGTCCGACTGACACTCTGTAACAGTCTGGTCCAGTCTGACTGACACTCTGTAACAGTCCAACTGACACTCTGTAACAGTCCGACTGACATTCTGTAACAGTCTGGTCCAGTCTGACTGACACTCAGTAACAGTCTGACTGACACTCCGTAACAGTCTGGTCCGGTCTAACAAAACCACCAGGGCCAATCACTTGCAGCATTTATCACGGGACCACAGAAAAATCTTCTTTAACATCTTCTGGTGAATATTTCTGGTGATCTGATGATAAGTGAGACAAAGTTTACAGATTCCCCAACAACAGCAACCTGTCCCATTCCTTTCTGAGTAATGATTCCTCATAGCCTGCCATGAGATAACAAACACAATAGAAAACAAGTGGATAAAATTATCTCAAGCGGACATATTTCACTGTTGGAAACTGATAGAAACTGTGATGGTGTTGGCTAATTTATAAAAAAAAGGACCAATAAAAAAGAAAAAAGAATAATAATAAAAGACCAACCAAAACATGAAAGCATATGCTTGCATGACTTGCATTCAAAATGAAAAGATCTTATTTCTCCTGTGGTCTTGAAAATGATTTACAGTCATCAAAACTAACATGAATGAGTAAAGCTTGCTAGAGATTATCACCACACAAAGTTTCAAAGAGCAACAGGAGCAAACAGCAGAGAAAATATTAAGTAAGTTTTTTTCACTGACTTAGGAAGTCCACTGGTTATCTTCTGAAAGACATCAACATTTTTGACACAGCAGACCAAAAGATCATTACAAAGACTTTTCTGTTGTTGTTAGTATGTCAGAAAGACAGCTGTTAGCTTTCGCAACTTAATACCCCTTCTTGGAGGGCTGGAAGCTTTCTGACCATCATTGTACTGTTGATCACTCAAGTGGCCAAGTTACGGTGCAGGCTGCTCCCAACTGACCCCTGCAGTGTAAGAGGCATCACCACTGGCTGCTCCCAACTGACCCCTGCAGTGTCAGAAGTGTGGTGAGCAGTTGCAGTGCTGACTAATCTACGGTGAAAGACTGCAGTGTTGATGACTCCCAGCTGACAGGTTGCAGTGCTGAGAAATGATGAAGCTGTTTTGTCCTCTGCATGCCTTGACCTTGGTGATCCTCACTCCACCACTCCACCAACACTGCTGGCTCTCATCAAGGTCGGTGAAACCTGCCAATCAAAGCAGCTGGTCAGCAACCACTACACTTCGGGTGAAGGAAGAAATAGTATCTTGTTGTTTAATAAACAAAACACAGGCTGACTCTCCCTCCCCGTGTTTTACCTAAAAATAAACATCTGGTTCATTGCCTCCTTTGTAAAAATACTTCCTGGTATGTACCTAAATAGTACAAGTTAGAATGGCGCTGTTAGCATATGGCCACTTTGTTTTCAGTCTGGTTATTAGTATTTTCAATAAATGGTATTAGTAATAATCCATCAAATCACTTCATTTGATGACAAAGAGATCAGTCAAAACAGACTTGACAAACTCTCAATGTTTTTAACCTTCAGTGTGACCTTGATCACAGAAAGATGTCACATCAAATTCAGTTTAGTTGTAAATGCATCACACCTTTGTTGTGACCTTGACCATGAACACTTAGCAATAAAGCTGTTCTGTCCTGTATTTTGATTATATGAGGCTTGTGACCTTGACCATAACAAACCAATCTTTTTGCAAAGTGTTCCAACTCATGATGATGCACTACAATGCCACTTTGGTTACAAAAGGTCGAGAGCTTCAGAGGATACCATCTGGACAACATTTGGACAGACAGAAATTCCAATATACTTAATTTTGTTGCTGGTAGTATAAAAAGGAAAAAAACTGCAGTCAGTCTGCTGAACACCGAACAATACCTATTTTACCTGAACCAAATAAATGTATGTAACATGAAATCAACTAACTCATGCCATTTAGGTACGGTACAAAACAATAAGATGTCACAGTCCTGTAAATAATCACTTATTTACACCATCTAAACACTTTCTTCACACAGTGTTTCATATACTGTTCTTTTGTACAAAGCATGCCAGGCACAAGACAACACTTTATGAGTGCACAGAACCTGCAATCAGCGACCTACTTCTTCAGCTAGCACCTGTTTTCTGGGTGCAGTTCTTGATGAAGTTGTGTCCTTCAGCTTCTCAAAGACCCAGGTGTTGAAAGAATAATTATGTCTGTACTGCAGGTGCAGGATTCAGTTGTACATGTGTGTACCTAGTCAACAGCCAGACAAGTTGGTCACAGCTATTTTTGCTGTCCAGCCAACAGATGCTGCACCATGGGTGATGGATCATAGCCATTTGTATTGTATGTGTGGTATTCAGCCAAATGAAGCTGCACCATGGGTGTTGGCTCATAGCTGATTGTACTACATCTGTGTGGTACTCAGCCAACTGAAGCTGCACCATGGATGTTGCCTGTTGGCTCAATGTAGCTGATTGTGCTACATCTTTGTGGTACCCAGCCAAATGAAGCTGCACCATGGGTGTTGGCTCATAGCTGATGGTACTACATCTGTGTGGTACCCAGCCAAATTAAGCTGCACCATGGGTGTTGCCTGTTGGCTCATAGCTGATTGTACTACATCTGTGTGGTGCCCAGCCAAATAAAGCAGTGCCATGTGTGTTGGCTCATAGCCAGATGTATCATAAATGGGTGCTACAGTAGTCACTTCTATTGTATTTTTATTTCATGTAGATGTGTTCACCTGGTTAGGTGCCTGCTTTCCTCATGCACATCCATCTCTTTGCTCTTGAATTCATTCAGCTCTCTGCGAATCACCGCCTGCAAAAATGAACATACACAATCAACACAGTGGTACAGTTGGTGAACAGGGCTGGCACTCTACGCTAAATGCTCCACTGAGTGAGGATAATCTAACCTGTAAAGGTATGTGGTATCTGAGTAGGGATAACCTCACCCCTATAAAGATATGTAGATATGTTAAATGTTGAATCACATGCAAGTGCAGTGAGTCTGCTTGAGAGCAGAGAATAACGCTATATAAAAACAATCATCATCATCATACGCTCTACCACTGAGTATAATCTGACACCTGTAAAGGTATGTGATGCCACCGAGTATAATCTGACCCCTGTAAAGGTATGTGATGCCACAAAGTATAATCTGACCCCTGTAAAGGTATGTGATGCTATGGAGTATAATCTGACCCCTGTAAAGGTATGTGATGCCACTTAGCAAAGCAAAGCAAATGACAGAGTGTAGCTTTGCTGGAATGCACTGCTAACTGATGAATTTGTCACCACAATGGTAAAAAGTCTATCGACTAGCAATGCATCATAGTGATGACAAATACATCAATTAGCAATGTACCACAATCAATAAGCAATGCATCACAGCAGTGACAATTACATCCATTAACGATGCACCACAATAGTGACAACACTGTGATGGACATTGTGTAATGTCCTGTTATGGTCCCCAATTTGTTATTCTTGGCACTTGAGGGGCCTGATTCCTATGAAGAGCAATGTTGTCTGCACTGGGTGGAATTTGTTTTTTACCTTGTCCTTGGGGGTCAGTTTGGTCCACGGCTTGTCTGCTCTGCGGTCATACTCATGAGCATCTGTCACCTCTATGTAGTCATTGAACTTGATGATCTTCCTCTCCTTCAGCTCTTCCACACTGGGTCGAAAACTCAACTGCAAACAGATGCAAATCAGCCATTGCTGGTCTCAGCCATCACCGACCATTTCTTTAAGTACATTTCTGCACATTCTACAGTTCACAAAGAAAAATGGCTCCCATATTTCACACACACACTTACCACAAAATCAGTTCAGAGCTAACATCTGAATAAACTGCATTTAAAGACAGCCAGACTAATAGCTGGTTTTTAACACCCTGTCAACCATGGCTTGAATCTAACAAAGTAAAACACTTACTGAAATAACTGCAACTGAATAATCCTACTGAAAGAAAGACATTTTTATATTCTCCCACACTGGAAAATAAGCAGATGCATATGCCTACCTTTTTCCCAGCCTAAAATTATTGTAATGTCTCTATGTTTTATAACAGATATTTTATGCACCATTTTACTTGTACTTGTTTTATATTAGTGTAATTTATTAAGGTTGTATATAATAAATGTAAATCAAATGGTATATATTATGTACATGTATGTAAACAAGCGCGTTAAGCTCGCTTAGCGGGGAATAGTGCTTTAAAAAATGTATGTATTATTATTATTATATTTCTTTATTACCTATGCATGTCAAGAAATGTGAAAGTATTTTTGGTCTTGACATCCAAAATGGTGTCTCAGTGCAAACTCTCTGGTGATGGACATGTAGCCATATTACCTCCCCTCGCCCAGCTGACTTTATGCAGTGGCTGATGCAAACTTGTTTACAAACCTGCAGGATTCCAAATCATAAATAACAAAATGATGAATATAGGTTTAGTGGTAAGTGACCAGTGGCCTTTCATTGCAAGTTTATTCACAATGATGTTAGCATTCATGAAACTAATTACAGGACAAACAACTCTTTCTCTCTTACCTTTCTGATGAGGAATCTCCGCTTAGCCTCTTTCTCTGCTAGATAGTCATCTGATGATTGACCTGTAAAGGCAACACAGCAGATTTAGAACCACCTGCTGTACAGCCTGATCCCCCCACCCCTCCTCCCCCACCAACACAAACGGGTGAGGAGCTGTTTTTATTTCGTACATATGCCTACCTTTCTTCCAGCTTCAAATTTTGTTGCATTTTCTCAAATTGAAACAAAAATTCAGCTTTAAAAAGTATAATTATTACACTAGTAAAAACAAGAGGTACAATGGGGTGTATGCTCCAAAGAATCTGTACATACTGTGCAAGATGTTTCTGTTTTCTAGTTCCTCCAGAGTGGGCCGCAAACTCAATCGCCTGCAAGACATGCAGAAACACGGAGTAAACATGTGGTGCACACTGCAGGAGAAAGTGAGTAACTTGGTGTTTTATACCAGTCAACTATTATAGTTATATCATGGCGAACACACTGCAGGAGCAGTTAGTAATAATAATAGATAATTCTAATAAAGCGCTATTCTCTTACATGAGTTAAACTCACTGCGCTGTCCAAACAACTTGACAAAAAACACATTAATATACATTTCAACAAACTTCACCATTCATGTCTTATTTCCATGCTGACATACACACAATCCATTGTGACAGTTAAACATTTTTGGCAAAGAAAATGTGCTGAAACATGTATAGCAATAAAAACTTTTTTAAACGGCTGCAAAACAATCTAAAATTGCTTCTTTTGTGGAACAAAAAGGCAGCCAACTTAAACAATCAGTTACTTTTTTACCCTCTGCATAACAATAATATTCCTTCTGTCAAACAGTGATCAAACTTATTGCCACCATCCTGTGACAACTGTGCACACACAGCAAGAAAGAATGTGCTTCTGTGGTTTCTGTACCATGGCCTTGCCAAGGTCAGTGGTAGGCTATCTTTGCAGACAACTGATCCACAGAAGCTTTTTCTTGCAGGTGTCTTGTTTTGATATATAGCAAACATGGGGAATTCCCTAAGTAACCAACCACCAAATGTTTAAAACATGCTCCCAGATACAGACTCTTATAGTCTTAGTCATGAAACCTTTGACATTGGTTATTCCAGAGTAAATCACACACATACACACACTTTCACCAAAAAACATGTTCTTGGGTAGGCTTAAGATTTCAAATAAACAATTCTAAACCAGGAGATATTTACTGGTCACCATACCCAATCACATCTAGTGCTCAAGTCACTGTCTTCACACTAACACAGAGAAACCTGCCCTGAAAATAAAGTTCAAATAAATCTACACTGAAAACAAAATCTGGAACTGCAAAACCAACAGTATTTTCTTTCTTCTTTTCTTTTAGTAGCCACAATCAGTACCATGGCTGTGATGCTACTTTCATGTCTCTAATGTATGTGCGTATTTCCATACTATCAGCATTAAGCTGTCCCTCATTGAAAGGTGGATGAGAGATTCTCAACATGTGCAACACTGTTAGTGTGTACTGTGAGACAGACCAACCGGCCTGAGCAGGTGCATACACACACGCACACAGTGTAACTCTGATTACAAAGGTGTCAGTGGTCTTAAAACACTCTTCTTCATAGCAGCATTATGTGTACCTGGTGAGTTTGGACCCAATCTGTTCCCGCATATTCGCCTTCTCCATCTCTGACTGGGTGGGGATGATGTTTTTTTCCTCCAGGTCTTGCTTGGTTGGCCGGTTGCTGAGGAAACGGGCTAAACTATCCTGCCGAGCCACCTTGGCTGCCAGAGAGCCTGTTGCAGACACACAAGTTTTGTCACTGCATAGTCACAACCATTGAATATTGAATCAACCATCTTTAACCTTCCAGCACAATCAATTTTACTCTACTGACACAATCATGATCACTGAATCAACTACACTTAACCCACAGAAAGGTACCAAGGCAGGTATATTCACAATCACTGAATCAACTAGACTTAACCTGCAGAAATGTACAAAGGCAGGTCCAATCACAATCACTGAATCAACTACACTTAACCCACAGGCAAGTACAATCACAATAAAATCATCTATACTGAAGCGCCAGTCACAATCACTGAATCAACTATATCTGACCCCCAAGCACAAGCACAATCAAATCAACTACATTTAACTCACAGGCACAGTCATAGTCACTGAATCAATCGACTATATCTGACCCCAAGTACAAGCACAATCAAATCAACTACATTTAACTCACAGGCACAGTCATAGTCACTGAATCAGCTATACTTTAACTCACAGGTACAATCACTGAATCAACTATACTTGACCCCTTCACTACATTAACTATCACTACTCCAAGACACAATTACCAAATTAACAGTCAAAATCCCTGAACCAACTATCTTGAACCCTGAGGCACACCGAGTCACAATCACTGAATCAAGTACTCCCCCCTCCCATACTGTTAAAGGACCACAATGCACAAAGTCTGGGCACTGAAATGCAAAACAGCTCTGCTGTATAATGACAATGATGTAATAATGGAGGGGGGAAAATCCTGGCAAAACATGGCTTTCAAGAGGAAGAGGGGTTGACCTACTTTCTTCATAGTCATCTTTGTAATGAATTTCTCCATCTTCAGAATCAGAATCAGAACCAGGCAGATTGTCGTAGTCTGGCTGTGACTGCTGGGGGTAGGGAGGAAGTGGAGGGGGTGGAGGTGCCATGTTTTCTTTGTCACTGTCACCAGCACCACTGGAAGATAAAAAGGCAGCAGTTACAGTTTGTCCCTAATGTCAGTCCAAGACATGTAACATGTCAGCCCCAGATCATCATCAGCTACAAAAACAAAATGTTAAAAGGAGAGACAAAGAAATGAAAGATGCACAGAACAGCTAACTGTATACAAATGCCAGCCCACCCATCTACCCAGTCCCTATTTTAGCTGTGGAGCAAATAGCCGATATCTTTTCAGAATTGCGAATAATCTATAGACAGAAAACTGATTTTTAATGCCCAACTCTCTTTATTTTTCCGAACTTTCCTGTGATATCAAATTTTGGCAGGTTACCCGAAATGATGACTGTTAGACAAGGCTTCATCATGGTTCTTATTGTCAGAGTTTTAAATATTTCACAGTTTATGATTTAATTACTGTAGTCTTGGGACTAAAAGGCACTTCTTTCTATAAGGCACCCCCCTTCCCCCATTTTTTATAACGATAAAGAAGGCACATAAAAATTGGAAATTAAAGATTGAATGATCAAAACACAAAATGTCAACATTTATTACATTAATAAGAATGAAGAAACAGAACAAGGTAAAACCATCAAATAAAAAGACAAATCAGAAAAAGAAACAGTAAGAAGAAAAGTTCAGGTAACTACAACCATCCATGAGAATGGCCAGTTGTTAGAATCTGCCAAGAAACTGGAGAATTCTTCCTCTTCTGAATTAGACACAAACAGTAACAGTAGTGCCTCATCCAACATTGCAGTGCTTGTGTTTTCTAAAATGGAAGTGTATCATACACAGATTGATGGGCAGCAGAATGTAAGCATGGTGCAGCTTTGATCACATATCACTCGGGTATTTGAATGGAGCTCAGGTAATGTCATGTTTTCACCAAGTTTGTTTTTCTTTCCTGGGCCATACACAATTTGCACCATTATTTTGGGGGCAGGGGTTGAGGGGAAAAAAGTAGTGCCTTATAGTCCTGAAAATACAGTATGTCCATATCATCCTTAAACACAGGCTAAAAAATTTTTTTTTAGTGTAAAATGATTTATCTAGTCCAATTATGTAATGATCCTACAAATATTGAACTTTATCAGCTGCCCATGAAATCACTTTTACTTGTTTTAGTTTGAACTGTTTGACACTGTCAAGACCCTACACAATTCAAGGAAGGTCAGTGAAAGTGGTATGAAAATGGTGGGCCAAGCTCAGTAGTACGACAAGCTCACAGTCAGAAACTGATCTCACATAAACTATGAAGTCCACCAAAAAAAAAAAACAGTGTTCAGCTCTGGGCCATGTCTGGTCAGCCTGCCAACTGGAAGGACAGCCTAACACTCACCACTGCCTGCACCGACACTGTCTGTGCAGGTCACCCTGCCAACTCACCACTGCCTGGACCCACTCTGTCTGTGCAGGTCACCCTGCCAACTCACCACTGCCTGGACCCACTCTGCGCAGGTCACCTCTGTATGCACACAGCTTAAGCCTTAAGCCTAAGGTCCCCTTTACTGACAATACAAAGCTATCTCCCCCTTACTGACAATACAAAGCTATCTCCCCTTTACTGACAATACAAAGCTATCTCCCCTTTACTGACAATACAAAGCTCTCCCCTTTACTGACAATACAAAGCTATCTCCCCTTTACTGACAATACAAAGCTATCTCCCCTTTACTGACAATACAAAGCTCTCCCCTTTACTGACAATACAAAGCTATCTCCCCTTTACTGACAATACAAAGCTATCTCCCCTTTACTGACAATACAAAGCTATCACTGAATCATAGGTTGTCCCCATTAAAACATGAAGTACATCAGAATACAGCCCTGCATGCTTCCAATACTGTCAGAAATTTAAGCTTGCTTAGTGTCTGATTTCCCAGTTTATTCAAACTCATTTTCCCACAGTCCCCTTCCAACATAAAGTGATGTGTGATGTGAACACACATCAGTGATGTAGACTTTCCTTATACTCAGTATTTCATAACTTGTGTTTCATCCTGGTACCACCTTTGTGGCTGGCTGGGCATTAAATTATCCAATAATGAAAATAATACATAATTTTCATATATATATATATATACTGTCGATTATCTACATAAGTTCACTACACTTTACAAGATACTCTGACATTTTCAACTAGGTGAAAAAAATATCAATGGTAACATGTTCCAGAAAGTAACACGTATATGACAACTAACACTACACAAGAAAAATAATGTACATGTGCATAAGAAGCAGCAATATAATACAAGAAAGAAAATAAGCTCATTACACTATTATCTACCCATAATTCCACCCCTCAAAGCACCCTCCCTCCAGCCCCCAACACACACACACACACACACACACACACACACACACACACACACACACACACACACACACACACACAGCATCCAGCTCTCACCAGAAAGCACACTCTATCAAACTCATGACCTGAAACACACTCCCACCCCTCCCACTGACCCATAAAGTATAAACAGGTATAATGGTTCATAGACACTCATGTGTGTGCACACATACACACACAGACATACACAAACACTTGACAGGTAGCAGTGACCATGTATAAATCAATCAGAAAGTTTGGTGGAAGAGATGAGTGTTTATTTTAGCTTTGAAAGTTTGGAACGAGGGTGAGGCTTTCAGGTCCGCTGGCAAAGAGTTCCAGACAGTTGGAGTGCAGTAACTGAAAAAAGATCCACCAAAATTTTTCAAATCTTTCTTTGGAATTTTGAGCAGTTGTTCTGTTGAAGAAAGGCAGGAGTGTGATGGTTGGTATGTACAGAGAGAAGAAGACAAATAGGACAGAAGAGTACTGTCAAAGTGAGAGACAGTAAGCGTTGCAATCAATTAATCATGCAAGTCACTAAAAGAATGGTGCAGGTTCATTTGTATTTCTCTGCATGTTTTCTTTGTGAGCAACACTTACTGTGCCTGATAGGAAACCAGCTGTGGGCGTGGAATGACGATACCAACACTTCTCCCCACTGTGGCAGCAGTGGCTGTCGCTGGGTGGGGGGATGCTGAACAGTTCATAGAGAGGTTGAAAGACACATCGGGTGGAGCAGGTGAGGAGGCATGAGGGGAGTGAGATGGAGACGTCTCCAGGGGGCGTGAGAGGCTGGAGGAAGCAACGGAACCTGGGAAGGGAGGGGGTGGAGACAGGGGGGCCAAACCACCGCTTGATCGTCCCTTCATGGCACTCTTGTTGGGCTTGCGACTGAGATCAGGTTCACTGGCCAGGATGGCCTCGTAGGGTGGGTACGGTCGGACCGCTTGGCCGTCCTCTGTGTACATCACTTGGGTTAGCTCTTCATCGTCTTGGTCATCCTGCTGGTCAGGTGGCTCGGGCTGCATAATCTGTACAGGGGGAGTATCTGCACACAAAAACACCAGACACTGAAATACAAAATAACTATAAAAGTGACTGCTCAGACAACTCATTTTCAATGGCTTTATTGCTTGCTCTGCTGTAGAGATCATAATATGCATAATTCAAAGCAAAGTGTTATAAATACTAACATCAAGCTAATTCATTCACAGGTTACCCCCCCCCCCCCCCCCCCCACCCCATTATTTGAAAGGATAACTGATTTTTAATGTCAAGTCAACCAGGATGTCTATGTCCGGGCAAGATTGTTAAAAAAAAGAGAGAAAGAAAACCCTAAAACAAGAACAAGAAAAACAACACTCAAATGACTAGCCTTACAAGATGGAGTGGCTCTGCAACACTGAAAAATGCCTCAGACATCCACTGATGGGCTCATCACTAAACAAGGGACCCCGCCCTGACCCCCCCCCCCCCATTGGGCTCATCACTAAAAAAGAGACCCTGCCCTGACCCCCCCCCCCCCCCCCACTCCCACCCGGGGAGGACCCAGAGGTCAGTCGCTAGGGGCGAGGTGACCCTGACAGAAACCTAGAAGGCTGAAGCAGAGGTACTAGGCCACAAGTGCTGCTAGAAATCACAGTACCACACAATGCAATAGCAGCGACTGAGAAGACAAGCCCTAAAAATGAGAAAATATAAGTTATTGTCTCCCATGAGCAATCTCAGCAGAGCAGCAGTGTTGAAACAGAGTAAACAAGAGAACACAAAATGCTCTGCACTTTGCTGGACAATGAGCAAATTATGGCAACAAAGCTCAAACAGATCACCTCATTTAATATGTGTAAAAAGAATCAGAAGTCTGTAGCAGACTATCTGTGTCGCACATGTACAGAAAACTGTCTTTAGTCAGATTAATATGCATCAGTTAAATTTAATATAAGCCCTCAGGGCATCAATGAACACATTATAAATGCTAATCATTCTTATTTAGGAATTATATATTGTCATTTATATAACCTGTTCTTTTCCACCCCTGTCTGATGACAAATGACTGTGTGTACATCACATCAAAATGCCATTATATACAAGACATCAAGCTCAAGCTCTCTCTCTAATAAATGACCTCATGGCTGTCCCTCTCTCACCTTCTCTCTTCCCAACACCCTTGAATCTCAATTATGCAGCAAAAGGCAACCAACAATGTTCTTGTTCTTTTCCAACCTGCTCTCAGATCTATTTCTGTGGCACATTCACACATAAATGGAACAGATAACAGATAAAGCAACTCAGCACACCACAAACTGATGAAACCAACTAGAATCCCACCACCGTCTTCACCTGTGATTGTAACCTGACGTCGAGGCACTTGAGTGATTGAGCCAGTGCTGTGTTCATCATCACAAGAGCTGACCGACATGCCACGACGCTGTACTTCTGTAGGAGCAGGCGACCCTTGGCTCTCCTCCTCTCCAGGGGCTGCAATGACTGGCTGGGGGGTGGGGCTGGGTGAATGCTGTTTGGGAGTGGGACTAGGACATGGCGGCACAATGATTGGCCGTACATGTGTGGAAGAGACTGCAAAGAAACAAAACAATGCTTTTCTCAACTTTTAAATGAAAGAGCAATCATCATGTCTGTCGCTGAGCTAGGCCATCAAATAACTAATTTGTTTTGACTTCAGTCTGATCCAAAGAGCGTATCATTCTGACCAGCAATGTCAGCCACAGGGAGTCACCAAACTTTCAGTGTTTCACCTCAATAAAGTAACATGTTTTAATGATTTTCTGGATGGTGTTCAGGGTATTTCTCCCAGTTTTCTCGTGGGTCTGATACCCTCCCCATCCCTCAACTAATCTCTCTTCAGAAAGTCCCAGTGGGCTCACCTTCATGAGGTGGAGTCAATACAATTTACATCTTGTGATATAAATCAGCAGAGCTTGCCCAACCCTTTCTAGTATTTTGCTCTGCTCTTGCTGTTTCTATCTTTACCATCTTCAACAATATTTTGCTCCATGAATTAGCACAACCCTGCAGGTCACTGTGGGTGCAGGGTACTGTGGACACAGAACTTATTCCCCTTTGCTGGGAACCCACAGCTGTGGAGGTTCTCTCCTAAAGCCTGGAGCAGGGAAGACTATGGTCACGCATGCTTCACCTACAACTGGGCCAAGCTCCCAGGTCCATTCAAATTCATTTCATCCAAATCCTGTTGATTTTTTGTGTTACAACAGGTTCCAAGGTGGACCTATTGAAGATAAATAGGATTAACACATAAAAGATAATAGTAAGCAAAATTATGTGCACATCATGACAGTGATTTTTACTTGTATTTTGATCTTGTACCAAAATGCATCACGCAAAACTTGTCTGAAAATATATTTGTCAGTTGTCATAAAGTCAAAAGTGTAACTATCATTTATTGTTTTATTTATTGCTTTCATTAGTACTGGGCTGATATCTTCTCACTGTTATATGCTGGTGGTCACTGATGAGCTACTTGGGTAGCAAAACATGTCTTACTTAGGTCTCACTTACTTACTGAGGATGTACCTCTGGTGGGGTTTATATACGTTGTATTGGCATTCATGCACTTTCACGCTGAATTGCAAGGTGTGGCTGCTGGTCATAAATAAACAGTCTGATTTTTAGGTTTGTTCCTTTCAGCATCAACAGTGAGGAGACTGAAAGTGTTGCACTGTCTTTATTCTATACTCTTTTGATGACAGTAATGTCTGTTCCCAAGGCTCTGCGACACTGAGGCCAAAGTTGGGAAGGAGTAATACTTTAATAGTTTAGACAATAACCTTGCTAAAGAGTCAGTGTGTGTGTGTATATATATATATATCTGTATTCCTTACCTGTTGTGTTGCTGTTAACAGGGGTAATCTCTGCCTGTGTAGTCACTGATGTGGATACAGGGGTTGCACTCTCGGACACAGTCACCGACACATCCACAGTTGATGCAGCAGTGACTGTGGTGGGGATGGAGGTGGCAGCAGCAACTCCTTCCCCTCTGTCTGCTGTGCAGGTGAGGCCCCCCTCTCCCTGACCAACCTGCTTGTTCTCATCCTCAGCTGCTTTCTCCTCATCTGACTCTTTCACACTCTCTGCAACATCCAAATTCACTTTCGTGTTATTTGGCTACATGTGTATACACCAGTATATAGACAGTCTTTGTTAATGTAATCAGTCTGTTAATGTAAACGGTCTATACTAACACAAAGATGTAAGTGCTTTTGTAATTAAACGGGTTATGCTCTTGAAAGTTGAAGTTTTTGTTTTGTTTTTTTATCACTGTTTTGCTTTTTCATCATAAAATGTCATGGAGATCATGGAACAATCGAGCAATCATAACCACAACCACACCAGGGCTCACATCAGACAGGCCATGATCAGTTCTTCACTGCCGGCTGACAAATAAAAAGGAAACCAATGTATGAAAGATCAACCATTATTTCTGCATAAATCTATCCCTGTTCCTCTCTCTTGCAAAAGGTTGCTCCTTTTTGTTTCTCCATTTCAATGGAAGTGTGTACCATTCACCATCGGAAGAGAGCAGCACATCAAACATCCCTAACCACTCCCCAACCTTGTCCTTGCGCTCCCTTCCTCGCCAGGTATACATTGGCACAAGACACTCACCTGACTGCACTACCCACTGGCACCAATGTAAGAGAGTAATTCAGCACACCTTCATCCTAGCCTACTGCACATTTAAGCCTGGCACATTAAATACACAGTGCAGCAAGGTAGGGTAGGTTGATCCAGTTGTGCTGCCATACAGAGGCACAGAAACTGCTATGTAGCTCTGTGTGTGTGTGTGCGCGCGTGCACGCACATGTGCACGAGAGAGAGAGCACGAGAGAGAGCAGGTGAGAGGGGAGGGGGGAGTGTGTGAGAGCAAGAGAGGGTGTGTGTGTGAGAGAGAGAGCCCTATTACAGGGTGGCACAGACAGTATTCTCTCACAACCCTTCCCCCCTTCTCAAAGTACTTCCATGGCAGTGTGTGTGTACAAACCTGTGTGTGTAAATGGACTGAATTCATTGCATTTAATTTCTGCTTCTTCAAATAATACTGTTCTACATGTGTGTAAAATATTGTGTTCAGGCTACACACACACACACACACACACACACACACACACACACACACACACACACACACACACACACATATGTAACCGCATACATAATGTGATCTCATCAAATGTGCAAGCAAGAGAGAGAAAACCAAAAAAGTTCCATTACAGCAGACATGCAGATCACACCCATGCGGATCATATTAATTATGGCCCTTTCCCCCTCTCCCATTTCTTGACCTAGATGGAGAACTGCTGTACATATGTGTCAATTGCATCTTGGAGTTTGACTAATCTGTGAAGAGAGACAAAAAAAGACAACCAAACTTTCGTTTAACCTACATCCATTTCCCTTCCTCTCAAATCGACAAATGCTACACTGACACAAACACTTGACAGGACACATGTCTCAGAATCAGACAGAACTATAATTCGCACCATAATGCTAAAAACCCAACTCTTATACACATTCACCACATCTACCCCCCCCCCCCTTCTTTTTTTCTTTTTTATGTGAGGTGGGGTAAACACTTAATCATGACAGGTTTGAAATCAGTTCACTGCATTATCAGCAACTTGGCAGCATACCCCTCTGGGCAATTACTTCCTTTAACATAGCAACAAGTAAGAGGATTTTTTAGAGTTTGTCTAACAGCAACGCCTGTTTACCTTGCTCAGCATCTTAGGCTACTAATAGCCTCATTTTTACTTCAGGACATTTTTTATTTTACTGACCTTCTGCAGCTACTGGAAGTGAAGCAGCAGTCCAGCATAAAGGCTGAACATACCTCTGAATTTTTATATATATATATGACTTAGTGCCAAAAGGTGCGCATGCAAGGGGTTATGCACTTCAGTTGAAAATAAAACATTGTTGTAAACTGTTTTTATTTGAAATGTTGTGTTGTTTACTTGTATGAATGAATTTCAGATAATTTCAGCAACCAGGCTCTGGTTGATTTCAAGATACAGTCATCACACAATGAAAAAGCGCGAAAAATGACCGCCAAAAACGGACATCCATGTACCGAGTGATTTTCGTCACTTTGCTTGCAAACAAATCAGAAGCACATGGAGAAACAATCACTGATTTGTACACAGAAAACATCGTTTTATATGGATAATATAACATCAACACTCACGATAGTTGTATTTTCGATAAATTGATCACGAATGTTTGCCCTGTATGTACGACAGATATGTTGCAAACTCGAACTGAAAACTTTGAATAACCGAAAAAACGACAGCATCGCTTTGGAATCAGCGGAAACGTCGCGTGTGTTCCGATCCATGTATTTGCTCTACACAGCGATACTCGTTTTTTCCAGCAATGTTTTGCACCAAATCTGAAGAATATTTCCCCGATCGTTTGATATTGTTGTAATATCTGACGTCCCTACAAGACAGCTAATATTTTGTACAAAACAAACGAGAAAGCAGTCTCTTTTTTATCAACAACATCCAGAACGTCACGTGACCTTTCCTCCATTTTTTCGGCCGCATGGCGTGTCTTTGTTCGGAAACACCGAAAGGTGTGTTGTAGTCTTCTTCAGTGGTCCGACGTAAGTACAGTGGTCTGATGTAGAACATGCATCTGGACTTGTTAATTTAAATTACCTTGATAAAATCAGGTCATTCTGATTTGTTTTTGTTAGACTGATCTAAGCAAACAGAATGTTTTCTATGCTAAAAATTGGGGAAATGTTATTTTGTTGTAATACTGATGTAATACAGAATTTGGTTTTATTTAATTTTTATGACTTGTGATTAAATGCAAACTGAGAAAAAATCTTTTCACCGTGTTTTTGCATGCACTTGTATGGCTGATTACAGTATATTGCATGAAAGGGCGTGTTACTTGTTATATAAAAAAAATGTTGAGTTATGGGTTTATGTCGCCCATCAGATATTACAACAATCAACATGTCACAGTCATGTGTTAAATTATATGAGTGTACAAAATTTGGCACAAACATAGTAGGGGAGATGTGCACTAATAGTGTGACTTGATTTTGTGCATACTTATGCAAAACTGAAGACACAGTGAACTATGCATGTTGTAATATCTGATGTACAACATGCAGCCTTTTATTACCTTTGTTAACAAATATCTCTCGAGTTTTTATCTTTTGCTTTTAAGAAAGCTTTCCTAGCATTGTGCACATTCTAAAAACACAACTAGTTTCAATGTATCATCAACTTTATTTTCTACCTCCTTTGTCCTGTTTTCATGCACACCTTTTGGCACTAAGTCATATATATATAGAGAGAGAGAGAGAGAGAGAGAGAGAGAGAGAGAGAGAGAGAGAGAGAGAGAGAGAGAGAGAGAGAGAGAGAGAGAGCTCAAAATCTTTATTTTCAAGGATTGTAGTTTAGGTTCAGTCAAAAACCTAACGACTAGTCCTTGCTAAGCTACTAGTGAGTAAATATAAAATTACAGGCATCATTTATATATACATGACTGAGTGAGTGAAATTTTATACATGAGAATTTCCACACAAAACAGAGACAGGGACAGACAGACAGACAATGTCTTTGTGTGTGGCAAAAACTGAACCAGATAGGTCTGTATAATTATAGCCTATTGGTTTATTTTGTCACTGGGTGACCATTTCTTATCCCACCACCTGGGCATTTCTCCTGACAGCTGACACTTGGACTATTGTTCCATTTGGGTTTTTCATGCTGCCACTCAAGGAATAAGACAACCCCTCTCAAAATTAGAAACAAACTGCTGACTCAGAAAACAGGAATCCAACAGAGAAAAATGTGCTGTAGAATCCTGCGTTAGCTATATGTTTGGCATTTCAAGCACATCTACAATTACTTTGGCATCTGGCTTCCTGTCCCAGCTTTCATGGGAAGCCACAAGGTGACACTTGGTAAAGCACTATATGTACATTCTCCTCACTGACAAAGACTCTCATGAACTTGGGTCAAGTCTGAATAATATTTCATAAAATTGGGTGCCAATTCCAAAACCTAATCAACCCTGCAACCCTTTTCCTTCCTCTCCATGTCATATTATTTTGGTCTACCCTGCCACTGTTTTTCTTCCACTGTATGATTCAGTGTTTGTTTATGTATTGATGCTCTGTGGATGTTGACCACTGGCTCTCCACTCCAAATTGAGATGACCAAACCTTGTACACAATGTCATCCAAAAGTGTTTTCAGTTTGGTTAGAAAGGGAAAAAAGTCTCACCTTCCATCCCTTTTTGGTCCAGCATGGCAGCAACAACACCAACACGAAATGTTTGCTTCACACCACAACACCACCAACATCAAGAGTAACACCAACCATGAGCTCACCTTCACTGTCTGACAGTGCCAGGTCAAAATCAAATGACAGTTGATGAATCATCAAAGATGATTTTCACTGGAAATGGATAGAAATGTCTACCATAGAAGCATAATGTGAGCACAAGTCACTTCTTCTTTGCACAGTGGATTATGGGTTTTCTTTTCTGGGCTTCAGGCTCTTGCTCTTTTTTAACCTTGTTAGTTTGTCACTTAACAGATTTACAGAAAATACACCAATATGTTTGACTTTAACACAAATCTCAACAACTTGGTTTTATTTCTGATGGGGACTATTTCTTCTCCCCACCCCCCTTCAAAACCACATCTTTTCTGCTCTTTAAAGATTCACTAGCAGTGAGCTACTTGTACTTTTAGTATTACTCTGTGATAGTTTTTCTACAACCATCTAACTGTGGTGATGGTGAACACCAGTCACACTCCCCTCTCCGTCAGCTGGGTGCAATATCCCGATGCACACGTGCGGGAAGCCGACAGCGGTGTGTCAGGCGAGCCAGCCAGCCAGCCAGAGGAGAGCAAGGAGTGGAGCGCCAGGTACAGGGCGGCTGGCAGCACTGGCACACCGGCCAGGTAGACAAAAGATATAGTACTGTCTCTGACATCAGAATCAAGGTGTGGCCCAAGCACTCTAGAATGAGGCTACTCATCTCGTAACCCCCCCCCCCCCCCCCCCCACCAAAAAAACAACAACTCCCTCTTCTCTCGTTTGCAGCCACGAACAACGGAGCCTCACTATTCTCTAAAAATCAATAGTCAACCGCGGTACGTAGTACCATCCTAGCGGTAGAGCGCCAAACCTGTGCGGTGCCCAACAGATTCGCTGATGGGTTCTAATTACACAATAACATTGCTATTAATGTATTATGGTGTTATCATCACAGTCACATTCAAGCACTGTTCTGGATCAGCCGAGAAAACAGACTACACGCCAGCTAGGTGCACTGGGATCACTGTCGACAACAAGCGATGCCCACGGCTCCGGCAGCTATGAACACCACGAGAAAGGCGCGCGCGCGCGCAAACACACACATGAAAAAACAAAAACAAACAAAAAGAAGAAAAAACTGAAAACGATTACGACGCCAGTACAGAAGGTCTGAAGTAGTATGCAATGTGCTTGGGGGGGGGGGGGGGGGGGGGGGGGTCAAATAACCGTAAATAGTTGGGTGGTACTTCATTCCCGGCCACGATCTTGGCTGTCGTGCCTGTGTGTGGCCTAAGCACGACCGAGTACTATGTAACATGGGGGGGGGGGGCAGCAGAACACGCACAGAAACACTTCTAGGCCCGGCCTGGCGCTAGAGAACTACGCACACTGTGTTTCCAATATATATATGTATTATAAAGAAGAGCCGCATTCCGGGGCCGACAGCGTAACCCTGGTTTAGGGAGGTCCATCTGAAGCAGCCGGCGTGAAGCAAAGAGCGGAGAGAACCAAATAAAGGGACGTTTTCTCCCCGAAGTCACGCGGCTGCCGAGGCAGTGTTGGTTGTGACGGTGGTGGTAGAGGTGGGATGGGTGTGGGGTGGGCGGAATGTGTAAACTTTAAAGTGGCTCTCCGCCAAGTAAAGGAAGGCAGCTCATCTGTGAGACTGCGAAGGGATGCCATCAGCCAGTGGTGGATAGTACGTGACTGACTGCGTGCGTGCGTGTGTGTGCCTCTTCCTTTTTCTCAACTGATGTGTGTGTGTGTGTGTGTGTGTGTGTGTGTGTGTGTGTGTGTGTGTTTTGTTGTTGTTGTTTGGGTTTTTTGGGGGGGGAGGGGAGGGGGGGCGGATTTATTTCCTGCCAAAAGTCTGTGACATTGCCTGGATGAATACGTATCCGACTCTTCATCAGTTTGGCCTGACCGTATCTTTGTATTCAAAGAACAAGACCTAAACAAGCAAACACTTCAAGTTACTCACAGACAGACCGTCGATTAACGATTTGGCTGAGCGGCCTAACATTGATTCCCCCCGTTCAGCTTGTCAGAATGACTGATCAGTGTGAGTCTCTAAGACGAGTGGACTTGAATTTTATTAGGAACAACCACAGCTTCTCACGGGACACAAAGTTAATATGAAGTTTAAAAAGAAAAAAGAAAAAAAAAAGGCTCAAAGTTCTGGACAATCAACAACCACAACCAAGTCAAAATAGCAGATAATATGCAGATCTCATTTTTACATTATTTTCACTTATTTAGAACTGAGAGAAACAATTTCACACACAAGTTCTCTGAGATGTACAACATGCGTCAGAACGCCTGCTTCCTGTAGCATGACGATAAAAAATACGTCACCACAACAACAGTTAATCCTGAAAGATCAAATACCCCGTTTTGTGAACGGAACTGAGATCTCGTCGTGTTATGCACTGCTTACAACCCAAGAAGCAAACAAAAAACAGCATCAAAAAAGGGGCAAAAAAAAAAAAAAAAAAGGCTGCAAAACAAAGGACAAACGTGAGAGGCTTCTGCTGCTTTTTCCATTCTCTCTCCCTCCCACTCCCTCTGTGTGTGTGTGTGTGTGTGTGTGTGTGTGTGCGTGCGTGCGTGCGTGCGTGCGTGCGTGCGTGCGTGCGTGCGTGCGTGCGTGTGCGTGCGTGCATGCATGTGTGTGGTTATAAAATGTGGAAGGTTTGGGCGTTGTTGAATAGTATTTGTCCTTTTTACTGACTGTTATGATTTTGCTGTTGTTGATAATGTACAGCACCGCAAGCTCGTACTTTCTTACGGGGTATAGTGCTGTATGAGTTATTAATATTAATAATACAAAAGGTTACACATGTAGCAACGGGTATAGTGCTGTATGAGTTATTAATATTAATAATACAAAAGGTTACACATGTAGCAACATCAGATAAATGAATGAGCGAAGTCCTTGTTTCATAGCAATCACCAATGAATCGTGACTGACAGTACACGGACACCTGGCCGTGCGTCACGTTTTGTTCATTAGCACGTGTTAATAACAAGCAGGCGCAAAATCCAAAACAGCAGCTCTGCCGTCTGCCGACAACCCTATCTAATCGAACTCATAGCTGACGGGCCATTGGTACGAGATACGTATTGCACAACAACACTGGCAGTGAACACGGGTTGCACAAGACGCTGCTGTCGCTGTCAGCATAGCTTGGGATGCAGCGAGATATAGAGAGAGAGAGAGAGAGAGAGAGAGAGAGAGAGAGAGAGAGAGAGAGAGAGAGAGAGAGAGAGAGACGCGCGCACACACACACTCACACGGACGCTTCTCGTATGTCACGTGCAGCTTCAACACTTTTACCACCGTAGGAGCTGCAAAGACTGAAACCATCTCCCGAGCCACCCACATGTGCCACGAGTGTGACTCAATTTCTGCTGACGAAACTTTTCGCACATCAAAGTAACTAACACACAACTCCCATCTCTGTGAGATGGCGTGGTGGAATCTCGGGTCTCGATACAAATGAACTACAGTTTGAAATGACGCGAGCTGTCGGGAGTTACACACACAGGCTAGTGCTGGGTAGGAAGGTGGCCTCCATTATTGGCAATATTCAATTCGTCATCCCCACTACCTCAAGTCTAAACCACACGAGGCTTTGCAACCCCTGCTTGTGACAACCTGCGGTCGGGCATGCTTGGGAACTGTGGCTTGCACACCGCCTGATAAGCCACATGGTGCTCGCCTGTCGCTTGGCATGTCGGTGCCACGCAGGTGAAACCGGCGTTAAGCGCAACAAAAACAAACAAAACTCGGTCGGCACTCGATCGGATGTTTACGTCGGAAAGCCGTCGCTACGGTCCTACTTCGCCCTGGACAGGTAAAATTGTGTCAATGTCCGGTGACGGATTCGGGCCCCGAGAACGCGGAGGAATTCCGACTTTCTCTTCGCGGCCGCCGCATAGAGTTTGGAATATGAGCAACCCAGGTAAACAAAACGACAGACGGAGCCCGCCATTTTGCTTGACCTACTTTCAGTGGATTACTTTCACCGGCACTGACTAACCAAAAGCGTGCTTTCCCTCCAATTATGTATAATCTTTGGACTGTACAAAACGTGTTCTAAACTCTGTTGTGCCTGCGCCGTACGTTCCGCCAAAAGCAAAAAAACCCAGAAGACATACCAAACAAGCTGCGAACAAAATCGCAGGTCGCACGCAGCCTTTGTCCACAGCACATTGTCATGTGATGATGAACCACCATCCCGAGCTTGCTATCATCAAACGGGTCAATGAAGATAAAGACGGCCGAATAAATAATCATATGCCGCTTTGACTGTTGATGATGACTGTTGTTGTTGATCGCTTTATAGCGAGCAGACTCACTGCGCATATGATTTTGAGTGATGAGTGACTAGCTTTTCAGTTAGAGTGCGTTTTTGCCGGATATCCTCTTGTGTAGCCTACGTGCTTAACTGGCTGGTGCCACAAGAAACTGCTGCCGTTCGGCGTTCTGTCCACACCATGCAACCAAATGTGCATGCGTGTTTAGATGTAACCTGTCTGCTTTTATGCAGCGCTATTCTCCGCTCTCGAGCAGACTCAATGTGCCTTTGTCGCAGGTGATTCTAAATGAGCGGCTGTCGTATTCTATAGCGTGTTTTAAATATCCCCGGCACCGAAGTATAGCGCGTTTTAAATATCCACCTAAGTGGTGTATAGCGCGTTTTAAATATCCACCTAAGTGGTGTATAGCGCCGTTGGGCCGTTACATGGCTGTGAAACTCGGCGCGTTCTGTGTACACCATACAACTACGTACCATGTCACTTCATGCAAAGCCTTACTAGACAACCGGTCATTCCAACTTTCAGATTAAGCCCCCCTGAGCCATCACACAAATTTTGCTTTCCGCTCAAACCACTTGTACTGCACTTTTTTTTTTTTTTTTATATATATATATAATACCGAACTTACGAGTCGGCACAGTCGGCGAATACCGAACTTAGAGTCGGCACAGAAAGTTCACCCCAGAGAAGAAACGTCTCCCGCCAATCCTACCGGGACTCGAACCCGGGACCTTTCGATCACGCGTCCGGCGCTCTAACCACTGAGCTATCCCCGCCCTGGTGATTTTCGAGGTGCATATATATAAATACACTGGACAATCCGTTTGCTTTGAGGTACTCTCAACTGAACAGACTTACTAGACAACCGGTCATTCCAACTTTCAGATTAAGCCCCCCTGAGCCATCACACAAATTTTGCTTTCCGCTCAAACCACTTGTTTGAAAATCACGAACAATGTAGTTTCTTGTCGAACTCTGTATGTCAGTTACTGATGGCCCTCGTGAATTCTCGGGCAGCAATTTCGGCACTCCGAACCTAGCTCATTGCAGATTCTTTCTGATATGCGGGATTAGGAACCAGCTGCAGCGGGCGAGGTCTGGAGAATAAGATCCGTTGTGCGTACTGGCGTCGTCACCGTCGTGCAGCGTGTGTCCACGAAGACCTCTCTTCTGGCGGCGCTGGCGTCAGGCCTAGAAGACCCGAGGCAGACAGTGGTGCATGTAGCAGTTAGCACTGACCGTAGTACCCCTATCCGCAAGGGTCACAGTTGCAAAATACCCAGCCTTCCTAACGAAAGAACGCTGCTTTATAACGTCCACGATCTTATGAATTTTACACAGGGAGAGCCTCCAGGAAACATTATACTGGCGAATGCTACTTGGTCTTGGGGCCGGACGGGTACATTCAAATGGCTATACCTAAGTATCCATAACCAGTGACGATGTCCCACGTTCACCACTGAATGTATGTAACATGAAATGGCATCTATCTTCTGCTCATCCGTCAGAACACGTGAAATCATCTTGCACATCGCCTGCATAAACCAGATGCTGTGGATTCAATGCCAAGCCGGATATCTTGTAACTGTTCCACAGTGATTGGTGCAGAATCGTGCACACATGCACCAGGACCGACCGTACACTGGTTGTTTATGACACATGATTTACCTTCTAAATTTAGCGCGATAGCTAGCCGCATGTGTGGTAGACGCAACAGGGCAGTGAAACACGTCATGTATGTAAGCCAGTTGTTGAGAAAAAAATTGGTTGTTTCAGCTGTTCTTCTTGGGCCTAACTTCATTTTATTGACGCAACACGTGCATCATACAGATTTGAAAATGTTCGTGTTACTAAACTGTTTGTAATTCGTCAGCACGTGAACTTGCTTTCTTAAACGATCGAAATCTAGAGTACCCAGTATTTTACAGCTTATTATTTAGCTTTAGTTGTTGTTGCACTCCTCTGTATCCAGAAAAATCGTGACAAGTGTGATCTCAACCATTTATTGGAAACTATAATGTATGATTTATTGATTGCAACTTTGCAATTTATGTGTTTGACTCAATCTAAGCCCAAAATTGTCGTCTGATATGTGAGGAGAGTTTAGAAATGTGTATTTGCTTATGACCCGAGTTTGACTGTCCTGAGGTGACCCTGTGTGGTTGACAGGACATTAAAATCCAATTACTACCGCTACTACTCGTCTGCAGACCTCACGCGTCACATACATAAAAGATGAGGTGACGACACTGGCCAACCAGGAAGCGAACGCAGATCTAGATCCGCAGAGCACATTTCGTCCGTGAACACTCCGGAGTGTCTGCGAACAAGTCGTACGCCCCATGAATGGTTTTATCATAAATCATGGTAAATCATGTGACCGAAACAACCAATGAATGGTCGGTCCTGGTGCGATGGCTAGCCGCATGTCTTTGATTACTTTCCTAACAGCTTCTACATAATTCTTAACTTTGCAAGCCTGACGGATAACAGCACTGCTTTCGGTATCCTCGAGCTTGGGACCCTCCATGGTAATCAACATATTTCACCATGTGCCTGGTTAGATCTCGGACTTTCGCTGGCACTCGCAGACTCCTCGCTCGTTTGTTTACCTTCTTGAGCCTATGGTCAACCGGCTCAGAGCTTGTGGAAGGCACTAGTTTAGAACTACCATCACGACTACGGAAGAAAAAGAAAAAAGTCTGAGTTCTCTGCGTTCTCTTTCGCGACTTTATGATGAGCTGCGAAATGTGGCCGCCGATCCCAAAAGCAAACCGGGAAACCAGTAATACAGCCCGAAACTAACATAGGCAGTTGTAAACTCCAAGCACGGTTTACGACATCCTTCCTTCAACCACTGCCGTATTTAATTACCCCATAGGGTCCAGAAAACTGTCAGCTAACGAGCAGTTTTTTGTTGGTGCTCGAACAGTGGTACGTTTGTTACAAACAACTCAAATAAAACAAGGCCTATCATTTATAGCCACCAACAAAGTTTACACCAGCACAAATAAAACCACAATCGTCTGAATCGAGACGGAACTCTTTACTTCAACCCGGGATGGATGCGTCTCATGTTTACGTGCGTGCTTTGGCGCTAGGTTGCTTCTACAGTCATATTTCGGAGGGCGCTGACCGCGTCGCTGGACAGCTGCGCGGAGATAACGAGTGGCGTAACTGAATCCGGCAGAGTTTGGAGGAAGGTGCCGGAAAGCGATGCTCGGAGTGTGAGGCAGTGAATTACCACTGACCTCGTTCGATGTCAGCCACACTGGCCCGGAAGCTGTCAAAGATGATGCGTTCTAACAACTGACATCACACGCCCGACATAAAAGTGACAGAGACTGAACAAAGAGACTACTTAAAGCCCTTAACTAAAATCAATTATGTTATACAGATCATCTAGGCTTTTCTTGCGTGTTGCGCGAGTGGGGTTTATTTTGCGTAAAAAACGCAGCTTTTCTGCGTATTTGAGCCAGTGGCAAAAGGTCACACAAAACATGGGACAATGCACTCAAAATTTCAACTCAGAAATTTAACTAACATTACTGAATTTAATCAAAGAACAAATAATTACTTCTTTTTTTTTTTTAATATATATATATAAGACCAAACCTGTTAAGTGAACATGATGTTTTCCCAGCTGCCCTATAGAAAATAATTTGTGATAAAAGGTTGGTTCTGATGACTGGACATGAAAACACCAGAGTGCCGTTTTTTTTGTTTTTGTTTTTTGTTTTTTTTACCTTTTTGTTTACAATTCTAGCTATATTTTGAGGAAATAAGGGAAAAAATAGTACTTTTATCACCAATTATTGATAATTTGAAATGTTGGCTTGTATTCTCTGCAATGGTAAAGAGAAAGCAGATATGCATGAGCAGACATGACAAATTACAACCAACTGGGAACAAATTCAGATCAAATAATCTGAAGTTTAGGAGCAATTTTTCTTCTTCTCCAGTTGTGAGTAGAAAATGTGGTCAAATGTATTGTGTCTTGTTTGCTCAGTACGTAAAATATGTGATAATGATGTAGTTGGCATCAATTTAAGATGCAATGGACAGGTGTGTAAATGCCCCATCTGGACCTCACCGAATTTCTGAGATTTTGCAAAGAAAAATTCATTTTTACCTTTAATATGGTGCTTACCCTTTTTATTCTGTTGTATGTATCTCTTACGAAAACAATCCAACAAAGCAAACATCAAACACACTGAGGATGTACATGTTAGTTTATTATCAGTTTAATACTTGTAGTGCACTGAATCACCACCTTTTGTTTCTGGCTCATTTACGAATTCATGAAGTCATAATAAATCGTCTCTCTCCAATCCCGCTATGGAAGCGGCTCACGACGGACCTAACACAGAGACCGGTCATGCACTTCCAGAGTTGTTTGGTCGCAAAGTAAATGGTGCAAGCTGACGGGACTTTGCAGTCACTGATAAGACTTCATTGTGTACATAGCCTTGCCACATGCAGCAGATCTTGACAATTTCCCGGAGTGCTCTTGGTATTATCACCAAGCCGTGACTACCCTTCCTACCCCTACCACAAACCCGGCCACAAACAAACACTTTAGGAGGCAGCATGCGAGATGAAGTGCTGTCCATCAACGATGCAAACTTGAGGGATGTATGCAGGCGCACTCAACGCGTCTCTCGTTAGGAGATGACAGACAGCTAGTGCAGAGCCGGGCGCATTCCCATTGCAGGCACGGCCTAGCTGGGTAAAAATAAAACAGCCGCCAGAAACTAAGCAGGCAAACTAGCGGGGCCAGGGTCGGTATGCATGCAGCGGAAAGTAATCCATGGTCGGGTGCCGTACTCTCATGACTAGTGACAAAGTGTTCGTAGAGCAGAAGAAAAGCCTGTTGAACTGTCTTCTCAAATGGACCATTAAAACAGCGGTCCGCAGTACAAAGCTCATTCTTGTTTGCACTTTCTCTAATCCTGGTGCCCAGCACTGCTCTTCTGAAGGAGCAGCGACAGCGCTAACAAGTATTCTAAACATCTGCACTTTGAAACCTTGGAATCACTCACACCGATCTTCGTTTCTAGCGAGCGAGCGAGCGAGAGAGAGAGCGCATTTTCATGAGTTCAGGATTGTGCACATTCAGCCAAACCCCACAACATAGCACCACCTATGTCACATCCTCTGCCAACAGAACATTGCTTCACCAGAAAACATGTTGCAAATTATCCGCAGCGGAACACTGAAAACAGCATTAACAATTGTAGCAACCTTCCCAGCCTTCAGCTGAGTTTGGATATCATCTAAAAGGAGAATTGAATGCCCTTTGGGCTTTTGAAAGCCAGCAGGCTAACAACAACGTATGCGCGAATTTATGACTGATTATGTTGTGCAGTCGTCCCTGTCTCTGTGGGTTGGCAGTTCTCTGCAATCGCCACCACATGGGGTTTATCACATCCACACATACGTACAGGCTGTAAAGTGACAGTAAAATGCCAGAGCCTACTCATCAGCGGAAGGCCCTCAGGATCAGGGCACTGAACTGGGGCAAACGCTCAATATCGTCAGATAGAGGACTCTGGAACGGCTCCTGTAGCAGTGGTTATCATATTTTGGTTAACAAAGATTTATTTTCTTACCAATTTTTTTTTTTTAGCAAAACGGAAAGAAAGGAAAAAAAAGGACTTCTTTACGCGATTTTTTGTTTTGATCGTCAGTTAAAACTGGACTTTGTTATCCGGTTCCCCCCCCCCCCCCCCCCCCCCCCTCCGTTTTTTGCTCCTCAACTGCAAGATTCAAAATGAGATTTAGACTCGAAATCCTTCGGAATCGTCCGTACCATATCAATGTGCTGGGAATGATCAATCCAGGTCTTTGTATATATATATATACACACACACACGTGATGCCACCCCCCCACCCACCCCACACACTTCCGAATGCGCAGAGCCTCCTGCGTTTCAGTCTGTCCGTTCTTGCTCATTTTGTTATTATCTTCTATTTTCATTTTTAAAATGACAAAAAGCCGCACAAGCAATCCAGAATCTATCACTGTACATGAGACACGCGAACCATGATCGATGCAGTCCTGTGCCTCTGTCCGATACGAAAATGCAAGCCAGCTGCAATACAAGTGGATGGCATCAGTCAGTGTCTCCAGAGACCGGATATATATTTATACAGTTTCTGCTGTCTCTTACCTTTGGATAAACAGGAACAGCCCATTCTGTACCATGACAGCAGACAAGGATGAACAGGGTCGGGGTGGAGGTTACAGCTACAAACAGCTCACTGCCACAACTGCATGTATCCTGTCGGAGGTGACTGACGAAGGAACAGGTTCAGTGGGTATGTTTTGTTTTTGCTTATTCTTAAATGTAACTTTAGGCTGGCAAAGAATTTCTTGATGTGTTTTGTCATACACTCCACTGGGATTTTAACACAGTTTCACGCACACATACACGTTGATCTGTCTTAGACTGTGACCCGTAACTTTCGGTATTCCACGCCGGAATTCCGTTACTCAAACCAGTCACAAATGACAAAACACAATCATCTCGACTGCACTATGTCCATGATCAGGTATACACGTTATTTGAGGTTCGTGAGGTAATTGCGCGTGAACATTTGTCACGTGCACAGTGAGTGTCCTGTCGAGTGTCATCGTGTCAGGCGCCCCAACTCCTCACCCGTCGGAGCCGCCCCGCCCCGCCCCTCAAAAAGCCGCGACAGTGTAAAGCGTGGACCCTGGTATTACAACCACGAGTAAAACCAAGTGATGACACAAACATTCATCGCTTCACCGCTATTAGCCGCCGTGCGACTCACAGTGTCAACACACCTTGTTCAAATTCCACAACTTGCCCCACTGCTCTCAAAGCTGTCTTATAGCAAGAAAAAAGAAAAAGAAAAAAGACAAAGGATACGATCCATTACTTCGAGTGAGGTTACCAAAAGGAACGAGTTTATCTCGCGCTAAACTTACAAGAGAGAGGAGATATCTGTACAAGTCACTTGTCAATGGAGATGTGAGCGTCGAAAAAAGCTAGGTTCCAAGTTCACTCCACACATATTTCACCTAGGCTTGCACATTTTTTGGCGAAGGTCCCACCTCCATGTCACACGCTTGAAATGTCGGCAACACGGAGTTGTTGGTCTCCCCCCCCCCCCCTATTTTTTCCTTTCCTTGTTTTCACAAACTTCCTTCACCAGGCTTTGTCGAATGTTACATAATGCACTATAATGTCCTTATCGCGCTGCCAGTGAACCCCTCTGGGAAAGCTCCCTTGCATAAACTGGGCAAGACTCGTGGATATATAGGTTTCCGAACTCGAGAACTTGGTCGGACACACTCCCGACCTCTATTCGTGTCAAAACCGATTATGCTGCATGTCATGCTCGTCAGCTTTGCAAGTCTAACTAGAAGCAGAATTCCTAAGGTTCTGTGCGGGGTACTGTGTAGCGGCACAAAAGTAGACACACCTGTTGATCCGACAAAAACGCACCTCTGTACAAACACCGTGCTGAAACTGTTGTGGAAGATCGCGATTTCGAGCACACACCCTCTGTGGGAAAATACAACCAACGGGACGAGGCACTTCACACTCGAACTTCAAAACTCCCACATACACACTCCTCCAAACAGCCAAACGCTCAGCTCGACGGACAGAACTACTTTTTTCAACAAAGGCGTGTAAGCCCCGCACAAATCACTGCATCCCAAAACCGTTGCACTCGATTTCAAGAGTGGCGGAACACGGAAGTTTGCAAGCGCATCATTTGCCGACAGTTTGGACGTAACGGGGACAGGAGTGTGAAGAAGCTGTGTACCAACACACATCCCCCCCCCCCTCCCCCCCCTTACCTGGGCCTGAAGAGGGCAGGTAGCACACGGGCTGTTCACTTGGTGGGAAGCCGAGAGAAACTCGGGAGGTAGTGGTTTGAAAGGCAACCCTCAACCTGGCCCCGCTGTGCAGCTAATCTTCTACCTGCCCGCTGCTCGGGTAAAACTCCCTTCCCTACCCTTTTAAACATAAAACTTAAAGTACTCTTTGTGTTTAGTGTACCCTATACTTGTGGAATAAAGTCAGTACTAGCCTCCGTTTTAGCTGTCAAAAGTATTAACGAAGAAAGAAGAAGGAAGGAGAAACCCCCCACAGAACAGCTGAACGAGTTATCACAGCAAAACCTCAAACTGCTAAACCCAACTTCCCCCCATTCCCTTCACCAACGTTTAAAATGATACAAGTTCAACTCCTAAGGGGCAACTAAAGGTCCTATAGGACAGTCCCTGGCTGCATTTCCTCCCCCCAGCCTTCATTGAGTCTGACGGCAACACAGTGTTCTGTTGCCACAACTGCCCAGCTTACTTGAAACTGCAAGGGAAAGGATGGACTTGTAAACCATGGTACTGTAGTGAAAAACAGTCTGGAATAATTTTTTCTACTTTAGGGATGGGGTTCTACTAAACCTCACCAGAATGTTGTGATTGTCGGATTATGAATCAGCCTTATTATAAATTTCAATAGCTGGGTTTACTAGGTGTTGTGGTGAACCCTTATCTGCCAATTGAGACAAAAGTCAAACCCAGACACTTATGTCCCCCCCCCCCCCCCCCCATAACACATTCATTGATCACTGGTTATGTTCAGAGATTTTTAACACACACAAAAACCTTACATTCCAACATCTGGAAATGTATTTTGGACAGTATCTGGTATACTAATTTGACAGGTCAGAATATTCCTGGTTCCAATGTAAGCATGTGCACATACATTAATATATACTCATACAGACATCCATGTGTAAATGCACACTTTGTAAGGCTACTGTTAAACTTTGTAAAACAATTTATTGAATTTTCCCATACACAAAAATTCTAGTTTTAGAATGGACTATTTGGCAAGGAATCAAACAACAAAAAGCCATAATGTACTGAATAACCTATAAAAATCATTTTCTTTTCAGTGATTACACTTTTGACTTTGGTTCATTATATAATCATTTTGCACAGAGCCCCATGTGCAATCAGATGAATCAAAATTTGTGTGCATGTTAAAAATCTCAAACACTGGCAGCCATGCCATTGTTATGACACATGGAAACAAAGCACACCCTAGGTCAACCCTTAAAAATAGAATGTGGCTGTCCATGTGGCAATGGATTTAAAAGCAGTCTAATATGTAATAATGTAAGCAATTCTGGTTAGAGACCAGCAGGTGCACTACCTCCTACCTCTATAAAAATAGGAACATACAAGTTGTGATGAAGATGTATGCAGTAAGAAAAAAAACTCAGGCATGTTCAGATCACACAACAGATGCAGTACAACAGACACTGAAAAATGGGGAAGTGATAAAACATGCAGTTAATCTGATGGCTGTGATGGGAATAAATTAATGAAGCCAGACTTTGGTTAGTTAGTTCTTGGATTTTAATGCTGCATCAATCTCACAGGGGTTGACTTTCTTCATCACTATTTGCTGATATTCAGTCACTGTGACCTTTCATTTAACATCGTGGGATGGTGCTGCCAAAGAGAAGCAGTCTGTGTTGTTACACACCTGTCAAACATCCCACCAAGGTGTATTTGTGAATGCACGGCATATGCACCGGCACAGACAGTGTGTACAGAAACACACAGACACCAAAACTTTGCATCACTTACCTATCTTTGGAAGATGATTCTGACTGTCATCTGGCTCTTTAATGACTCCCTTTCGTATCAACTCCTCTCGACTTGTTCGCATTGAAATCTTCCGTTCTATTTCTGCAAGGCAAAAGAATGTCTTAGGACAGTCAAGTCACAGATTAAAAATGTGATTCTTCACAAAATTAAATTTAAATCACATTTCAGCATGAGACAATACATAAGACTAAGAGAACATGAGAGAGAGGAGGGACTGTGTCTGTGTCTGAGAGAGAAAGACCATGTGTGTGTGTGTGTGTGTGTGTGTGTGTGTGTGTGTGTGTGTGTGTGTGTGTGTGTGTGTGTGTGTGTGTGTGTGTTGTGAGAGAGAGAGAGAGAGAGAGGTAGAGAGTGTGCTAGTAATCTTTTTACTTTTTAAATATTTTTTACAGTCAACATTTGAAACACAAGCTGCCTTCATCAAGGCTATCACTGTATTAACAAGACTGATTTCAGTTTTGTTTTCGCTTTTTACAAGAAACTGTTCATTCAAATTTGTTCTTCTTCTGAAATCAACTGGTTTAAGTGCAACATTTGCACTCTTGAGCATCTGACACATTATACCTGTAATATACTAAAAATACCCCTTGACAATCAAATGCCTTGTGGCTCAAAGGTAGAGGGGTAGAGTGCTTGAGAGATACAGACTCAACACCTGCTTTTTAAAGCAACCAATTAGTGCCTCTTTCAGTTTTCCTTTGAACATTATTTTGAATAATTAACCAGATTGGGGGGGGGGGGGGGGGGGGGAGGGGGGGATAAACCATTAATCAAAACAGTTGATTTTCAACACACCATTGAGAATGGCATTTCAGTTGTGACTGGGGATGAGAGGAATTCATGATTGTTGCCTTTCGACATTTGGGCTGGGGACCACTCAAGGCAGTAGAGTAATTTAACTGAGATTTCCTCTTTTATTCACTCAGCTACCAGGGGATGTCTAGGAAATGACCCCTCCTCTTCACACCACTTGCAGGTTTGCTTACAGATGTTGTCACAGGAGGCACAACAGTACAGCCTGTCACTTCCTGTTGCTTTGCCCAATAAAAAGTGAGAGCTTGACATAGTGGGCAAAAGGCAGAAACTCCCTTTCATTTTGGGGAAATTTGGGTGTCCTTATGTGAAGTACTGGTGCACTTGTTTTTAGCATATTCTGGGATAACAATGTCAGTAAAATAAACTGCCCTTGCCCCGACACTGCTCTTTCATCCCAGCTTAACTCTGACAGTCCTGTTCCTGTTTCTGAATTCTAGTTTTGCGGTGTGGGTGGCACATCACCTATATTAAGAGAGCTAAGTACTTAGACCACAACGTTAAAGCAACACTAGAAGAATGACCACAATGTGGATGTGGTGAACAGGAAGGCACAGTAAGCACCAACCAGGGTGCAATTTAATCAGGTAAGGAGTTTGTGGTGGACTGTTTCTTTGAAACACAATCAAAATCTCTGAAAACTGAATCTTAGGTCAAAATTATGTTCACATTGCCCTGAAACTCAAAAACACTGCTCTTTGTTTAAATATCCAAAGCACTGAACAGCACATGTATAGCTAGAATGGTGCAATTTGGGAGGTGTGTGTTTGAATGGTGCAATTAAGCTAGGAGTTTGTGGTGCACTATGTTACTTTGAAACAATCAAAATCTCTGAAAACTGAATCTCAGGTCAAAATTATGTTTACTCTGCCCTAAAAGTAAAAAAAAAAGAAGAAGCTTTTTGTTTAAATATCCAGAGTACTGAACAACACATATATAGCTAGAAGTGGAACTGTTGAACAGAAGAAGCCACAGAAGGCCCGTGAACCCTTCCTGTCTGCCACAGCTAGCGGGGCTGGGAGGACTATCAGAGGCTAGGGATTAGAGGGATGTTGGTGGGTGAGAAGAAGCAAAATTCATTCCTAGCTGTCATGTGGTCAGGAGGCGGCGAACAACCTTTCGCCCCCACTGCCTTGTCATAAATCAGTGACTGGCAAAACCGACCACCGTCCAGTAGTTTTGGGGAGCGTGACTAGAGGTCCGTGACTAAACCACCTGCGTGTCTGCTTACCGTAACACTTTTTTTTGTTATTTTCGCGGCGTTTATGAAGAATACATTCTTTGCTTTGAAAACAAGTTGTCTTAGGCAGAAAACACTAAAAATCTTAACGTCTCAAACAAAAGTCAACAGTAGAGCAATCAACTTTTGAAGATCATACTAAATACAAATCAACATCAAAGTGACAAAAACTGTCACTGACTCACCAACAGCTGCTTTTTCTATCCGTTCGCTCTTCTTCTTTCTCTTCCACTTCCATGGTTTGAAAATCCTGCCGAAGGCGTGGAAACGGCTCTTACGGTCAGCAGGCGGTGTGTTGGTGTGCAGGACGCTCGACTTGGCCTCGCCATTCTTGCTAGTATCTGTCCACGACACAGAAGAAAACGTTTCTTGAACTGGGGGCAGGACGGTACTGCTACCGTCCTGCAAAACGTACTTGGCCCTCATCCTCAACAGAGGAGCTCGGTCAGTAGTGGACCAGTTTTAGGCACTCAGACTCTACAGTCATATGATAAGCACAAGTAGACAAGTAATCCAGGAACAAATGCGTTCGGGTTCTCTTCTGGGGTATGGATGCAGTCACAAAAGTGGCAAAGCAAACGTGAAATTGAACGGTATTTCAAGAGATTGATCACATAAACTGCTTCTGTTCCGGTTGCCCCTTTGTTAGTTTGACATGAGACTAACGGTGTTAAAATGTCTTCACATTCCCGCGAACTCACAAGCAACGAATCTGAGCGTTCACGAACGTCGACAACTACTTATGGAATGTTGTTAATCTACAGACTTCCAATCTCTCCAAGAACAAGATAAACCAAAGCGTATCTTTCACACGCAAAACTAAAAATGATACTTTGCTGGGGTCTGTAAACCGCAAAAGATCTGACTCATTCTAACATCTTCGCAGTAACGGTGATGACGTTCTCTCCCAAAAACTCATTGGACCACAATTCTTTCACCGGATCATGTTCTGAACAATGCATCAAGGCTCCACTACCAAGCTGCTGTTTGCACAGCGCAGTCACTCAACAATGACCAACCTTCCCGCACACTTCAGCAATGCATACACTTTCTCTCACAACCAGCAACCACTAACACCTTTTCCGTCACGAAATAACTGTGCTGTACGTGTATTTGCGACGGTGTGCGAACGGAGGCAGGAGTAGTAACAGTAGGTTAGATTAGTACGCAGCTTTCCCAGACATGACAAGGTTGTCACAATGGAAGGGACGTGACGGATGGGCCTGTTTGTCTCTTGGCCTGTGCCATCCTGCAACGTCCCTTCAACCCCAAAACATCTGACACCTACGGACTAAAGTCAGGTGCACTTGTTTATAAATATATACACAGGCGACCTGACAACTACAGTGATAGGACAAACTTCTCAGAAATTTCTTCAATTCAAAATTCCTAAATAAGGTTATGTTTGACAGACAGCTTTTAAACATAATATGGGGTTCAGCAGCTAAGTTTGAAAAAATGCCCCCCCCCCCCCCCCCCCCCCTCCACACACACACACACATTTAAAACCATCTTCAAATTCAAGCAGGTAAACTGCACATTTCAAACTTTCAGTTCTTGGATTTTGATGCCCCATCAACCAAATGGGGGTTACCTGAGGAGGTATTACACATTCAGAGTTTGTTCACACAACTTCAAAGCACAAATAACTAAACCACATGTCAAAAAGCTGGATCACAGTTCTGGACACAACACAGTCAACAGCAAAATCAACCAAAACAGTCAGTTGATAACAAGCACATCTGAATATTTATATTTCACCCAACTACAAGTTACAACCTAACCTAGTGTAAGCTAACTGGCGCATGTGATTGAAATACTGTTTTCAAATACATGGAGACTTTTGTTCAGGTGCTGTAGCACAAGATATATCTGTAAGCATTTACTGATATGCTACTAACAACTGACCAATCTCTTCACCTGCTTGCTTGTTAACCCAAATACAGTTTATCAAACATAGATAACCAGAGCTGTTTATCACCACAAATCACTCTTCAAGGTACCTATAAAGGTTCCTCTTCTACGTACACCATAAAAAGGTCCTGACACTATAGTACTTAATTATTTTATGTACTGGACTGATATCATGGTGATGCTGATGGCTTGTCTTCAAAACAGGAGTGTGCACAATAGATCTGGTGTATTTGGAAAATTGCATGAACAGGACAAGGTGCAGAACTTGCTTTTGGCTATCGCAGCTCCTGCTCCCCATCCTGCTCTATCAGTATCAGTGGCCTTTTGCTGGTCATTCAAAGTTGTGAAGATCATCTTCTGCTCCAGAAAGGCATCTTCTACCCCATGGGACTGGTATGCTGCTTGGGCTTCTGTGCATTTGAATATCAGTTTTATGTTCACTGTGTGTGGAGGGAGAGGGTAGAACTCGCTACTGTGCTGCAAGTCACTGATTTCACAGTGTATGACTCACACAATGTCATGAGCTTCCAGGGAGGCACCAAGTCCCACACATTCACAGAGAATGTCCACTAAACTTATGACTCTACTTCACCCTCTCAAGGTCCCCAAACTCTCTCCCCTCTTCCTCTTCAAGAATGTGGACTTGTAACAAAAGACTACTCTGTATGACATGGTGTAATTAGTCAAAGTAAAAGATACTAAAATCCTCTGAGCCTTCACTAGATTAAACAGTGACATGTACACCTGGATCATCCATATCAGTTACTCATTCGTTTCAATGTTTGTCATGCCAATGGATTTCTACAAAGATGCAGCTGATATCTTCAAAATGTACAGAAAATCAGTCAGCCAATAAAAACAACAACAAAGAATAGAAAAGGGGACTAGTCTGAAACACCAAGTATCAAACACAGATGTAAAGAAGCTCCTCCATCCTCTTAGAAATTGAACATCATAAGCATCTGTACTTGTAAACATAAATATGAACTCTTTAATTAACATCCACCCAATGTCAGATATGTGAAACTTTTTAACTTTTTCTACAATTCTAGAAGTAGAATTCTTGTTATTCTTAATGTGGTAAACATATTTCAGGAGATGAAAATATGAATGGAGAGTTTTCATTTTCAACCCACTAGGGTCTTCTCCAGGAACTGGGTGTGAACATCTAATACTGAGGAAAATACAGGTTTACAAAATGTAATCTTTACTCATTCCGCTAAACACTGGTCTTTCTACTGTGTGTATTTAGTACCCATAGAGACCTTGTGCCCAGCAGTCTGCACTCACATTTAAGCATCTTGAGTACCAGTACTTCTCACCTTCTGAGTACTGAGCTCCACATAAAAAACTCAAAGAAAGCTAGAAACATCAAAGAAGTCAAAATTATGGGTTCATCTTAAGAGAACTTAAACGATGAAAAATATAATATATTCATGACCCACTTGAAAAAAATCTGCAGTTCTTATTAGTCTAAGTATTACTGATTGTATAGCACTCATTGGTCAGTGCTCTGATTCAGTGATTGTAATAATACTTTGTTGTCCTTAAAAGGAAATTTGCTCCAAAACATACCATCAAAGTAACATGTAATGAACAAAACTGTTCAGGAAAAAAAGTGTTTAAACAACAGTAACAGCTAAAACAAGTTAATAACAATTAAGGATAACATACATGCACACACGCATGCCTGCATGCACACACTCACACATACAAGAGAGAGAGAGAGAGAGAGAGTGTGGCATGCCCACAATCATACATATACACACATGCACAGCTGCAACTGGACACTTTCCTGCAACTTGACATGCACGCACAACAACAACACACTCATGAACGCATATGAACATACACAATCTGACAGCTGTACATTCCCTCCAAGTCTCTTGGTTCATCTGCTGATTCACCTATCTTTCACATTCCAATCAGATGCAAGAAATTCTAGGGGCAGCATGCTTTTGTTTATTCTGGCCCTGTCATCTGAAACTGGCTCCCATTTTCTGATGCTATGCTCAAACTTGAGTTTCAAATCTTGGCCGAAAATCCACATCCTCTCCATCTATTTCCAAGTGCAACAGGCCCAGCTGTGTCAAAATATCAATCTATCAGAGTGATTGAGCATACATGTCTGTGTACATGAGTGTGTTTGTGTGTACAAGTCAAAGTGTATGCATGTGTGTTTGGGTGGGTGGGGCTTGGGGCGAGTTTGGAGTGATTTGGGACTGAGTGTACAGTCCCCCAGTCACCACCCAAAGTTATTTGTTACACATGTATGTAGTGCTGGGATTTGCTGTTGTAAGACTTTTGAGTCTTCAAATAGTACAACTGAAGATGCACTTGTGTAAAGCATACCTTACTAAGTAATATGTTACCACCATCACATTAACACCTAAATCAGCTCATCTGGGATGAAATATCTATTATTATATATTATCAGCATCCTTATTATTATTATATTAATTGGCTAATTTTATTGTCTTCAGCGCTTTGTGTTTTTACTATTTTAGCAAAACTGAAAGGGTTATAATAATACTAAAAATGGTTAAAATTCAGCTAATCTCATGAAAGTCGTCCTGCCATTGTTTTCATTTTTGAGAAGTGAAACTGTCAGTGCAATTTAATGACATCAGTTACTCGTTTCTAATGCGCGCGTGTGTGTGTGTATAATATATATGTGTGTGTGTGTGTGTACACCCACATATGTGTAACATGGACAGAGAAAGCCACATGAAAGACAGATAATAAAAGCTGAAGACACAATAGCAAATCTCTCCCTGTTAGGACAGGAAGGCTATAAATGTTGTCTGACAGCTCCAAACCTCATCCACACATGATTTATCTGACCCTAATAAGGTGAATGCCAGTCTGTCCTCTTTCCTACAATCTGTTGCTGATGGCAACCAGACACACTGCAAGAGGTGTGCTCCCTCTGAGAAACAAAGAAGGAAGGAGTGGGGGGTGGGGGGTGGGGGGTAAAAACCGTTGTTGGAGAGAGATAACTGGTTGGTATTTAACACCTCCAGTCTGTGGTGTAGAATATCAAGGCAAAATACAATATGAAAATACACACACAACCCTAAAAACAAACAAAACAAGTTTGGTTACAAAGGGTTTAATGGTTCAGATGATATCATCTGGAAAAATTTATTCATAATCTTTCTGCTTTTTTAAAATTTTATTTTTTACATTCACCATGACCTTTACCTTGATCACAGTAATCCATCTTTTGCACAAAACACTCTGGCGTATATATGAACAATGTTTGCCACCAAGTGCTTAGATAATTGGATGGTTACATTTTGGCAGCAGAAGTTCAGAAGATGTATTAGTCTTTAAAAAAAATTATCTACATGAATTATGATGGATTATGAGCTCTAACTGTATCCTTGACCTTGAAGATTGCAGCCATTTTTTTTCCTGTACAAATCACTCCAACTTATGATGATGTATCATTATACCAGGTTTGATCACAAAAGGTCCAGCAGTTCAGAAAATATCATCCAGACAAATAGTAATTGAAATTTTGAACAGTTGCTTCCAACCTTAGGCATGACCATAGCAGTCCATGGAATATGTTGTCTTCTGATAATCTGTTATCAAACTAAGTAGGTTGCACAAGAGCCATTAGTTCAGGAGATGTAGTGGGAACAGTGATATCTGGAGCATGAACAGAACAAGGCAACTGACACACTGTGTGCAGAGACATCTCACTACAGTGAGCACAGAGACATCATATATCAGTATTAGTTTACAAGTGTCAAATTTTTATTTTATCTCAGTTTTTTAAGCCTGGGCGTAAAACACCAACTGACTTAGTCTTTTTTAAAAATTATTAATCTACATAATTTTGAAGTTTCTTTCCCTTGTCTTGTAATGAAACTATTGAAAGTCACTTGCATTGTTAATTGTAGCACACAGTTGCTACAATCAATCAATGCATTCATAAATTAAATGGTTTGAGAGGGCAAGGCAAAGATATAAAATTATGGATGTGAAAACACACCAGAACACCAGAAAAACATCAATGAGAAAGATGTGGGAAGAAATCCCACAAAAGAGTGAAAATCCAGAGAAGGCCATGTCAACAGGAAGGTGACTGTTCTTGGCAAGCTCAAAGAGCACACTTCACAGACCAGACCTTAGTGACAACACTGACCACAAGAGCCACTAGGGCAGCCTAAAGGCAGGCTTTTGCCACCACAAAGTCAACAGCGACCAGCAAGTCCTAATCAATACAAGAGTCAAAAGCCAGAGAGGGACAAACAGGTATTTTGCCTTAGATCCCTAGTTCCTGGGGACACAGGAAAGCACAATGGTGGGGCTCATGACCCATCAACACTGTGGGTGCACCACCAGCTTTCACTTGAAGCCAGACCTCTTCATTCTACTGATAATCAGCACTTTGGCAGTGTCTCCCATTTTTATGGGAACTAGATTGGAATCACCTTGAGCTACCTACTAGTGGCTGTTTAGCTCTGCTTGAACTAAATTCACAGTAGAGCCTCCAAAAACAGCAAGCTCATGAAAGTCTAAGGGTACACGTCTACTTTGAAGTTCTGCAATTATATACGTTCTCGTTATTCATTTGTAAAATGAATACCTCACCAAAGACAAACCACATTTTTGTTTGCGATTCTTAGGACAGTGGTAAGGTTGCAAAAGAGTTCAACTTTATAATGATCAAGTATTTATGCCTAATAATTTTCAGTGCAGTTACTAAGTCACTTGATGGTTTGACACAAACAGCTAAAAAGTGCACAGTAATTCAAATTATACTAAGTTTATTAAAGTTCAGATCGATGCACTATTTTTGCTCCTGTTGATTTTAATGTCCTGTTACCACACAATGGTCATATCTGAGTCATTTCAAAGAAATGCACATTCCAAAACTCTCCTCACACACACACATATTATACATATATGTAAACCCTTTCTGAAGACTGCAAAATGAATCCATACACAAATTTATAAATTTATATAAAACATACATACACCTGATACACAAACATCACACAATTTTCAAAAAGTTAGTGCTTCTATCTTACTTAGTTACAACCCTTGTTTAAAAAAACTGTTTAAAGCATACAAGGCTAGTATGTGCTGGTGATGGTTCTGTCAACCATCCTGTCTGATTTATTGGTAACAGATGAAAAGAGAAAAGGAATGCACAGTAACAAGAGTAAATAAAACAAATAATTTAATGTTACAAAATGGCTGCAAAGGCATGAACAGAAACAATACACATACATATATAGATACACACATGATATATATAAAAAAAAAATGTGTGTGTGTGTGTGTGTGTGTGTGTGTGTGTGTGTGTGTTGTTTTGAACCAACCAACATGGAACAGAGAGGAGCACTGAAACAAATTCCTTTAAATATATTTGTTTTTGTATTGCAAAGAGTGGGCAGGTGTGAGACTGACAACAAAACTGTACTTTGTAAACAGCAACCAGTCCTTACAACATTCAAGAATTTGGTTTGAGGAGTTTCCCATATTTGTTACATATTATATGACCGCCAAGTTATTGTTTTAGCTTGATGATTCAAATCAACTGATAATTGTTAAACCCCCATAAAAACTGTAAGGCTAGATTTCATAAATGTTGGTCTGAGGTGTGTCGGATTGCCAGGCTCAATGCTTCAGTGTATGAAGTGTAAATTGATAGGATTTCATCAGTGTTCTGCTGGAACAAATCACATGACTCCCTATTTACCATTGGGTATGGTGGCTGGTTTTGTATTTGATTAATAATAATAATGGAAATACCCTGCATCTCAAAGCACTGAACAAAAATAACACACATAATGTACACTGAGAGGGAGAAGGTTATCTGCAATTTAACAAAAGCTAACACCTAATGTACACATCAACAAGGGTTCAAGCATAACTAAACGTGCAACACACACACACACACACACACACACACACACACACACACTAGCAAACACACACGCTGACAGTGATAGGTGTTGACTAAAATGAAATATTGGAAAAGAGAATGTCTTCAGTTTACTTTTGAAGGAAGAGAGAGTAGCCTGGTGTTTTGGGGAGATTGTTCCAGATGTGGAAAGCAAACTGTGAGAAAGTGCAAAAGCCATGGGTTTTGCAGTTAAAGGTTGTAGTTTGATCATGTGTCCCACAAAGAGTGGAGTGAGTGAGACTGGAAGGACTGTAAAGTTGGTTAGATAATTTAGTCTATAGATCTGGATGCCCCATTGTATTGACCCTGAGTGCACTCATCTGAGAGGCAGCTGGCGGACACACCAGTCATGCAAACTGTTCATCATGTCCAGTGGGATGAACATCACTGCACACAAGCAGTTCACCCATGTTTTTGTATAATGTTAGGCTCTTGTTGAGCAGCTAGGAGATGATGGTAGGTGGCATGCACAACTGGTGTGATTTTGTTTGTTTTTCATACTTCATTGTCCCTTGTGGGAAAATCAGGTCAGCTTACCTGTGTAAGACATAGCAGCCACAAGAGCAGCACTACCCATTCTTACCAGAGTGTGCTGTATTTTCGTGTGTCTAAACAATGGTAGGGCTGTCATTGTGTCAGTGTTTGGTATTTTTATTGTGCGCACAGATGTTGATGCATGTGATTGGACACAGGGGCACCAAGGACTCGAACCCATGCCAGTATTGCTGGCTTTTCAGTTGGATGCTTTACCAACTGAATTATCCCCACCATTTTGCACAAAACTGTATGGGTCATAATATCTCTATCTATATATATATATATGACCCATTCTCAGAATGTCATCTCTGAAGTATGACACAAGAGGGAATAAATCAGTAGCATATATAAATGGAAATCTTAGTATTAGTGGGTTGTCTAACTTTTATATTTTCTAAATATAAGAGCTAGAAGATAGTTTGTGGCCAATTGTTGATGTTGAAGGCGATTTTATTGAAACTGCCTACCTTGACTGGATGCGACTGATGACATGAAAAGTAGTCAAACAAAGTATTAATATAATCAGCATATGTTGTTAAATATACATTAACTGAAAGATGTGTGTTGCTGTCACCAGCTGAAATAAGACTTATCTCATAAAAGATTTTTTTCATTGATTTTGAATGAAAATGTCATGTCATCAGTAACATCCAACAAAAGTCCTTTAATTATTTGTGCTTTACATTAAGCAAAATATTGACAGTAATTAACAAACACAGCTTATGCATGGTACAAATACTGTTTATTTCATATGCAGTATAACAACCAGAAAAAATGCAGAAATTTCAATAATATCAGAGATTAAGAAAAAAAATTGTCATCATCACGTCCAGTCAAAAATCTCAAAACAGTCTATTAATAAATTATGTGATACATTTTTGACATTTGATTTATTTTTACTTTGATGCAGTCAAAACTTTGACACTGCAGATCATACAAGCATGACAGATATAGCAGGGTGCTAAAAACTATTACTGTATTACTATTATACATCTAGTATTGTTCTTTTTCTTTTCTTTTATTGTCTTTTTTTTCTCTCTCCATTTTTAAAACAAAGTTGTGCTCGGTCGTGATTATGACAGGAATTTGCTTTTTGTCACTCTGAACTCGTCTTCAAATTTGAACAGTGTGCAACCAAAACTATCGGCCTTCGATGTGGACTACATTGTTGCCACATCTTCGATAGATGCAAATTAGCCATGATTTAGTCACTAAATAGTGTGAAACTTGTGTAAAAGTGCTGTAAGTGTGATTGAATGTGACGTAATGTATGGACGTGATTTGTCAATGACAAGAAAAGTAAATCACTAACCATGCCTGGTTTTCGCCATTTTTTTTTTACATCAAAACAAAGATGACTACTTCCGGGTCACCTGGTACTACAAAACTAGGATCGGAACATATTGCTGCATTGAGTAGTTTGTTTGGGTTTCAAATTTGATTGGTCGTGATGACATGACAAGACACTATCGTCGAAATAAAAACATGGAGAGTAAAGCTAAATAAACCACAGAACAGCTGAAATAAATGATGCAGACTATTTCTGCTGTAAAGACACACACACTGGTGGACTTGTTACAGCAATTTTTTCTTTTATGAGCCGA
>OY757545.1:6961906-6992577 GCA_963584105.1 Alviniconcha strummeri
TGACCCCTCCTCTTCACACCACTTGCAGGTTTGCTTACAGATGTTGTCACAGGAGGCACAACAGTACAGCCTGTCACTTCCTGTTGCTTTGCCCAATAAAAAGTGAGAGCTTGACATAGTGGGCAAAAGGCAGAAACTCCCTTTCATTTTGGGGAAATTTGGGTGTCCTTATGTGAAGTACTGGTGCACTTGTTTTTAGCATATTCTGGGATAACAATGTCAGTAAAATAAACTGCCCTTGCCCCGACACTGCTCTTTCATCCCAGCTTAACTCTGACAGTCTTGTTCCTGTTTCTGAATTCTAGTTTTGCGGTGTGGGTGGCACATCACCTATATTAAGAGAGCTAAGTACTTAGACCACAACGTTAAAGCAACACTAGAAGAATGACCACAATGTGGATGTGGTGAACAGGAAGGCACAGTAAGCACCAACCAGGGTGCAATTTAATCAGGTAAGGAGTTTGTGGTGGACTGTTTCTTTGAAACACAATCAAAATCTCTGAAAACTGAATCTTAGGTCAAAATTATGTTCACATTGCCCTGAAACTCAAAAACACTGCTTTTTGTTTAAATATCCAAAGCACTGAACAGCACATGTATAGCTAGAATGGTGCAATTTGGGAGGTGTGTGTTTGAATGGTGCAATTAAGCTAGGAGTTTGTGGTGCACTATGTTACTTTGAAACAATCAAAATCTCTGAAAACTGAATCTCAGGTCAAAATTATGTTTACTCTGCCCTAAAAGTAAAAAAAAGAGAAGCTTTTTGTTTAAATATCCAGAGTACTGAACAACACATATATAGCTAGAAGTGGAACTGTTGAACAGAAGAAGCCACAGAAGGCCCGTGAACCCTTCCTGTCTGCCACAGCTAGCGGGGCTGGGAGGACTATCAGAGGCTAGGGATTAGAGGGATGTTGGTGGGTGAGAAGAAGCAAAATTCATTCCTAGCTGTCATGTGGTCAGGAGGCGGCGAACAACCTTTCGCCCCCACTGCCTTGTCATAAATCAGTGACTGGCAAAACCGACCACCGTCCAGTAGTTTTGGGGAGCGTGACTAGAGGTCCGTGACTAAACCACCTGCGTGTCTGCTTACCGTAACACTTTTTTTTTTTTTTTTTTCGCGGCGTTTATGAAGAATACATTCTTTGCTTTGAAAACAAGTTGTCTTAGGCAGAAAACACTAAAAATCTTAACGTCTCAAACAAAAGTCAACAGTAGAGCAATCAACTTTTGAAGATCATACTAAATACAAATCAACATCAAAGTGACAAAAACTGTCACTGACTCACCAACAGCTGCTTTTTCTATCCGTTCGCTCTTCTTCTTTCTCTTCCACTTCCATGGTTTGAAAATCCTGCCGAAGGCGTGGAAACGGCTCTTACGGTCAGCAGGCGGTGTGTTGGTGTGCAGGACGCTCGACTTGGCCTCGCCATTCTTGCTAGTATCTGTCCACGACACAGAAGAAAACGTTTCTTGAACTGGGGGCAGGACGGTACTGCTACCGTCCTGCAAAACGTACTTGGCCCTCATCCTCAACAGAGGAGCTCGGTCAGTAGTGGACCAGTTTTAGGCACTCAGACTCTACAGTCATATGATAAGCACAAGTAGACAAGTAATCCAGGAACAAATGCGTTCGGGTTCTCTTCTGGGGTATGGATGCAGTCACAAAAGTGGCAAAGCAAACGTGAAATTGAACGGTATTTCAAGAGATTGATCACATAAACTGCTTCTGTTCCGGTTGCCCCTTTGTTAGTTTGACATGAGACTAACGGTGTTAAAATGTCTTCACATTCCCGCGAACTCACAAGCAACGAATCTGAGCGTTCACGAACGTCGACAACTACTTATGGAATGTTGTTAATCTACAGACTTCCAATCTCTCCAAGAACAAGATAAACCAAAGCGTATCTTTCACACGCAAAACTAAAAATGATACTTTGCTGGGGTCTGTAAACCGCAAAAGATCTGACTCATTCTAACATCTTCGCAGTAACGGTGATGACGTTCTCTCCCAAAAACTCATTGGACCACAATTCTTTCACCGGATCATGTTCTGAACAATGCATCAAGGCTCCACTACCAAGCTGCTGTTTGCACAGCGCAGTCACTCAACAATGACCAACCTTCCCGCACACTTCAGCAATGCATACACTTTCTCTCACAACCAGCAACCACTAACACCTTTTCCGTCACGAAATAACTGTGCTGTACGTGTATTTGCGACGGTGTGCGAACGGAGGCAGGAGTAGTAACAGTAGGTTAGATTAGTACGCAGCTTTCCCAGACATGACAAGGTTGTCACAATGGAAGGGACGTGACGGATGGGCCTGTTTGTCTCTTGGCCTGTGCCATCCTGCAACGTCCCTTCAACCCCAAAACATCTGACACCTACGGACTAAAGTCAGGTGCACTTGTTTATAAATATATACACAGGCGACCTGACAACTACAGTGATAGGACAAACTTCTCAGAAATTTCTTCAATTCAAAATTCCTAAATAAGGTTATGTTTGACAGACAGCTTTTAAACATAATATGGGGTTCAGCAGCTAAGTTTGAAAAAATGCCCCCCCCCCCCCCCCCCCCTCCACACACACACACACATTTAAAACCATCTTCAAATTCAAGCAGGTAAACTGCACATTTCAAACTTTCAGTTCTTGGATTTTGATGCCCCATCAACCAAATGGGGGTTACCTGAGGAGGTATTACACATTCAGAGTTTGTTCACACAACTTCAAAGCACAAATAACTAAACCACATGTCAAAAAGCTGGATCACAGTTCTGGACACAACACAGTCAACAGCAAAATCAACCAAAACAGTCAGTTGATAACAAGCACATCTGAATATTTATATTTCACCCAACTACAAGTTACAACCTAACCTAGTGTAAGCTAACTGGCGCATGTGATTGAAATACTGTTTTCAAATACATGGAGACTTTTGTTCAGGTGCTGTAGCACAAGATATATCTGTAAGCATTTACTGATATGCTACTAACAACTGACCAATCTCTTCACCTGCTTGCTTGTTAACCCAAATACAGTTTATCAAACATAGATAACCAGAGCTGTTTATCACCACAAATCACTCTTCAAGGTACCTATAAAGGTTCCTCTTCTACGTACACCATAAAAAGGTCCTGACTCTATAGTACTTAATTATTTTATGTACTGGACTGATATCATGGTGATGCTGATGGCTTGTCTTCAAAACAGGAGTGTGCACAATAGATCTGGTGTATTTGGAAAATTGCATGAACAGGACAAGGTGCAGAACTTGCTTTTGGCTATCGCAGCTCCTGCTCCCCATCCTGCTCTATCAGTATCAGTGGCCTTTTGCTGGTCATTCAAAGTTGTGAAGATCATCTTCTGCTCCAGAAAGGCATCTTCTACCCCATGGGACTGGTATGCTGCTTGGGCTTCTGTGCATTTGAATATCAGTTTTATGTTCACTGTGTGTGGAGGGAGAGGGTAGAACTCGCTACTGTGCTGCAAGTCACTGATTTCACAGTGTATGACTCACACAATGTCATGAGCTTCCAGGGAGGCACCAAGTCCCACACATTCACAGAGAATGTCCACTAAACTTATGACTCTACTTCACCCTCTCAAGGTCCCCAAACTCTCTCCCCTCTTCCTCTTCAAGAATGTGGACTTGTAACAAAAGACTACTCTGTATGACATGGTGTAATTAGTCAAAGTAAAAGATACTAAAATCCTCTGAGCCTTCACTAGATTAAACAGTGACATGTACACCTGGATCATCCATATCAGTTACTCATTCGTTTCAATGTTTGTCATGCCAATGGATTTCTACAAAGATGCAGCTGATATCTTCAAAATGTACAGAAAATCAGTCAGCCAATAAAAACAACAACAAAGAATAGAAAAGGGGACTAGTCTGAAACACCAAGTATCAAACACAGATGTAAAGAAGCTCCTCCATCCTCTTAGAAATTGAACATCATAAGCATCTGTACTTGTAAACATAAATATGAACTCTTTAATTAACATCCACCCAATGTCAGATATGTGAAACTTTTTAACTTTTTCTACAATTCTAGAAGTAGAATTCTTGTTATTCTTAATGTGGTAAACATATTTCAGGAGATGAAAATATGAATGGAGAGTTTTCATTTTCAACCCACTAGGGTCTTCTCCAGGAACTGGGTGTGAACATCTAATACTGAGGAAAATACAGGTTTACAAAATGTAATCTTTACTCATTCCGCTAAACACTGTTCTTTCTACTGTGTGTATTTAGTACCCATAGAGACCTTGTGCCCAGCAGTCTGCACTCACATTTAAGCATCTTGAGTACCAGTACTTCTCACCTTCTGAGTACTGAGCTCCACATAAAAAACTCAAAGAAAGCTAGAAACATCAAAGAAGTCAAAATTATGGGTTCATCTTAAGAGAACTTAAACGATGAAAAATATAATATATTCATGACCCACTTGAAAAAAATCTGCAGTTCTTATTAGTCTAAGTATTACTGATTGTATAGCACTCATTGGTCAGTGCTCTGATTCAGTGATTGTAATAATACTTTGTTGTCCTTAAAAGGAAATTTGCTCCAAAACATACCATCAAAGTAACATGTAATGAACAAAACTGTTCAGGAAAAAAAGTGTTTAAACAACAGTAACAGCTAAAACAAGTTAATAACAATTAAGGATAACATACATGCACACACGCATGCCTGCATGCACACACTCACACATACAAGAGAGAGAGAGAGAGAGAGTGTGGCATGCCCACAATCATACATATACACACATGCACAGCTGCAACTGGACACTTTCCTGCAACTTGACATGCACGCACAACAACAACACACTCATGAACGCATATGAACATACACAATCTGACAGCTGTACATTCCCTCCAAGTCTCTTGGTTCATCTGCTGATTCACCTATCTTTCACATTCCAATCAGATGCAAGAAATTCTAGGGGCAGCATGCTTTTGTTTATTCTGGCCCTGTCATCTGAAACTGGCTCCCATTTTCTGATGCTATGCTCAAACTTGAGTTTCAAATCTTGGCCGAAAATCCACATCCTCTCCATCTATTTCCAAGTGCAACAGGCCCAGCTGTGTCAAAATATCAATCTATCAGAGTGATTGAGCATACATGTCTGTGTACATGAGTGTGTTTGTGTGTACAAGTCAAAGTGTATGCATGTGTGTTTGGGTGGGTGGGGCTTGGGGCGAGTTTGGAGTGATTTGGGACTGAGTGTACAGTCCCCCAGTCACCACCCAAAGTTATTTGTTACACATGTATGTAGTGCTGGGATTTGCTGTTGTAAGACTTTTGAGTCTTCAAATAGTACAACTGAAGATGCACTTGTGTAAAGCATACCTTACTAAGTAATATGTTACCACCATCACATTAACACCTAAATCAGCTCATCTGGGATGAAATATCTATTATTATATATTATCAGCATCCTTATTATTATTATATTAATTGGCTAATTTTAATGTCTTCAGCGCTTTGTGTTTTTACTATTTTAGCAAAACTGAAAGGGTTATAATAATACTAAAAATGGTTAAAATTCAGCTAATCTCATGAAAGTCGTCCTGCCATTGTTTTCATTTTTGAGAAGTGAAACTGTCAGTGCAATTTAATGACATCAGTTACTCGTTTCTAATGCGCGCGTGTGTGTGTGTATAATATATATGTGTGTGTGTGTGTGTACACCCACATATGTGTAACATGGACAGAGAAAGCCACATGAAAGACAGATAATAAAAGCTGAAGACACAATAGCAAATCTCTCCCTGTTAGGACAGGAAGGCCATAAATGTTGTCTGACAGCTCCAAACCTCATCCACACATGATTTATCTGACCCTAATAAGGTGAATGCCAGTCTGTCCTCTTTCCTACAATCTGTTGCTGATGGCAACCAGACACACTGCAAGAGGTGTGCTCCCTCTGAGAAACAAAGAAGGAAGGAGTGGGGGGTGGGGGGTAAAAACCGTTGTTGGAGAGAGATAACTGGTTGGTATTTAACACCTCCAGTCTGTGGTGTAGAATATCAAGGCAAAATACAATATGAAAATACACACACAACCCTAAAAACAAACAAAACAAGTTTGGTTACAAAGGGTTTAATGGTTCAGATGATATCATCTGGAAAAATTTATTCATAATCTTTCTGCTTTTTTAAAATTTTATTTTTTACATTCACCATGACTTTTACCTTGATCACAGCAATCCATCTTTTGCACAAAACACTCTGGCGTATATATGAACAATGTTTGCCACCAAGTGCTTAGATAATTGGATGGTTACATTTTGGCAGCAGAAGTTCAGAAGATGTATTAGTCTTTAAAAAAAATTATCTACATGAATTATGATGGATTATGAGCTCTAACTGTATCCTTGACCTTGAAGATTGCAGCCATTTTTTTTCCTGTACAAATCACTCCAACTTATGATGATGTATCATTATACCAGGTTTGATCACAAAAGGTCCAGCAGTTCAGAAAATATCATCCAGACAAATAGTAATTGAAATTTTGAACAGTTGCTTCCAACCTTAGGCATGACCATAGCAGTCCATGGAATATGTTGTCTTCTGATAATCTGTTATCAAACTAAGTAGGTTGCACAAGAGCCATTAGTTCAGGAGATGTAGTGGGAACAGTGATATCTGGAGCATGAACAGAACAAGGCAACTGACACACTGTGTGCAGAGACATCTCACTACAGTGAGCACAGAGACATCATATATCAGTATTAGTTTACAAGTGTCAAATTTTTATTTTATCTCAGTTTTTTAAGCCTGGGCGTAAAACACCAACTGACTTAGTCTTTTTTTAAAATTATTAATCTACATAATTTTGAAGTTTCTTTCCCTTGTCTTGTAATGAAACTATTGAAAGTCACTTGCATTGTTAATTGTAGCACACAGTTGCTACAATCAATCAATGCATTCATAAATTAAATGGTTTGAGAGGGCAAGGCAAAGATATAAAATTATGGATGTGAAAACACACCAGAACACCAGAAAAACATCAATGAGAAAGATGTGGGAAGAAATCCCACAAAAGAGTGAAAATCCAGAGAAGGCCATGTCAACAGGAAGGTGACTGTTCTTGGCAAGCTCAAAGAGCACACTTCACAGACCAGACCTTAGTGACAACACTGACGACAAGAGCCACTAGGGCAGCCTAAAGGCAGGCTTTTGCCACCACAAAGTCAACAGCGACCAGCAAGTCCTAATCAATACAAGAGTCAAAAGCCAGAGAGGGACAAACAGGTATTTTGCCTTAGATCCCTAGTTCCTGGGGACACAGGAAAGTACAATGGTGGGGCTCATGACCCATCAACACTGTGGGTGCACCACCAGCTTTCACTTGAAGCCAGACCTCTTCATTCTACTGATAATCAGCACTTTGGCAGTGTCTCCCATTTTTATGGGAACTAGATTGGAATCACCTTGAGCTACCTACTAGTGGCTGTTTAGCTCTGCTTGAACTAAATTCACAGTAGAGCCTCCAAAAACAGCAAGCTCATGAAAGTCTAAGGGTACATGTCTACTTTGAAGTTCTGCAATTATATACGTTCTCGTTATTCATTTGTAAAATGAATACCTCACCAAAGACAAACCACATTTTTGTTTGCGATTCTTAGGACAGTGGTAAGGTTGCAAAAGAGTTCAACTTTATAATGATCAAGTATTTATGCCTAATAATTTTCAGTGCAGTTACTAAGTCACTTGATGGTTTGACACAAACAGCTAAAAAGTGCACAGTAATTCAAATTATACTAAGTTTATTAAAGTTCAGATCGATGCACTATTTTTGCTCCTGTTGATTTTAATGTCCTGTTACCACACAATGGTCATATCTGAGTCATTTCAAAGAAATGCACATTCCAAAACTCTCCTCACACACACACATATTATACATATATGTAAACCCTTTCTGAAGACTGCAAAATGAATCCATACACAAATTTATAAATTTATATAAAACATACATACACCTGATACACAAACATCACACAATTTTCAAAAAGTTAGTGCTTCTATCTTACTTAGTTACAACCCTTGTTTAAAAAAACTGTTTAAAGCATACAAGGCTAGTATGTGCTGGTGATGGTTCTGTCAACCATCCTGTCTGATTTATTGGTAACAGATGAAAAGAGAAAAGGAATGCACAGTAACAAGAGTAAATAAAACAAATAATTTAATGTTACAAAATGGCTGCAAAGGCATGAACAGAAACAATACACATACATATATAGATACACACATGATATATATTAAAAAAAATTGTGTGTGTGTGTGTGTGTGTGTGTGTGTGTGTGTGTGTGTGTGTGTGTGTGTGTGTTGTTTTGAACCAACCAACATGGAACAGAGAGGAGCACTGAAACAAATTCCTTTAAATATATTTGTTTTTGTATTGCAAAGAGTGGGCAGGTGTGAGACTGACAACAAAACTGTACTTTGTAAACAGCAACCAGTCCTTACAACATTCAAGAATTTGGTTTGAGGAGTTCCCATATTTGTTACATATTATATGACCGCCAAGTTATTGTTTTAGCTTGATGATTCAAATCAACTGATAATTGTTAAACCCCCATAAAAACTGTAAGGCTAGATTTCATAAATGTTGGTCTGAGGTGTGTCGGATTGCCAGGCTCAATGCTTCAGTGTATGAAGTGTAAATTGATAGGATTTCATCAGTGTTCTGCTGGAACAAATCACATGACTCCCTATTTACCATTGGGTATGGTGGCTGGTTTTGTATTTGATTAATAATAATAATGGAAATACCCTGCATCTCAAAGCACTGAACAAAAATAACACACATAATGTACACTGAGAGGGAGAAGGTTATCTGCAATTTAACAAAAGCTAACACCTAATGTACACATCAACAAGGGTTCAAGCATAACTAAACGTGCAACACACACACACACACACACACACACTAGCAAACACACACGCTGACAGTGATAGGTGTTGACTAAAATGAAATATTGGAAAAGAGAATGTCTTCAGTTTACTTTTGAAGGAAGAGAGAGTAGCCTGGTGTTTTGGGGAGATTGTTCCAGATGTGGAAAGCAAACTGTGAGAAAGTGCAAAAGCCATGGGTTTTGCAGTTAAAGGTTGTAGTTTGATCATGTGTCCCACAAAGAGTGGAGTGAGTGAGACTGGAAGGACTGTAAAGTTGGTTAGATAATTTAGTCTATAGATCTGGATGCCCCATTGTATTGACCCTGAGTGCACTCATCTGAGAGGCAGCTGGCGGACACACCAGTCATGCAAACTGTTCATCATGTCCAGTGGGATGAACATCACTGCACACAAGCAGTTCACCCATGTTTTTGTATAATGTTAGGCTCTTGTTGAGCAGCTAGGAGATGATGGTAGGTGGCATGCACAACTGGTGTGATTTTGTTTGTTTTTCATACTTCATTGTCCCTTGTGGGAAAATCAGGTCAGCTTACCTGTGTAAGACATAGCAGCCACAAGAGCAGCACTACCCATTCTTACCAGAGTGTGCTGTATTTTTGTGTGTCTAAACAATGGTAGGGCTGTCATTGTGTCAGTGTTTGGTATTTTTATTGTGCGCACAGATGTTGATGCATGTGATTGGACACAGGGGCACCAAGGACTCGAACCCATGCCAGTATTGCTGGCTTTTCAGTTGGATGCTTTACCAACTGAATTATCCCCACCATTTTGCACAAAACTGTATGGGTCATAATATCTCTATCTATATATATATATATATATATATGACCCATTCTCAGAATGTCATCTCTGAAGTATGACACAAGAGGGAATAAATCAGTAGCATATATAAATGGAAATCTTAGTATTAGTGGGTTGTCTAACTTTTATATTTTCTAAATATAAGAGCTAGAAGATAGTTTGTGGCCAATTGTTGATGTTGAAGGCGATTTTATTGAAACTGCCTACCTTGACTGGATGCGACTGATGACATGAAAAGTAGTCAAACAAAGTATTAATATAATCAGCATATGTTGTTAAATATACATTAACTGAAAGATGTGTGTTGCTGTCACCAGCTGAAATAAGACTTATCTCATAAAAGATTTTTTTCATTGATTTTGAATGAAAATGTCATGTCATCAGTAACATCCAACAAAAGTCCTTTAATTATTTGTGCTTTACATTAAGCAAAATATTGACAGTAATTAACAAACACAGCTTATGCATGGTACAAATACTGTTTATTTCATATGCAGTATAACAACCAGAAAAAATGCAGAAATTTCAATAATATCAGAGATTAAGAAAAAAAATTGTCATCATCACGTCCAGTCAAAAATCTCAAAACAGTCTATTAATAAATTATGTGATACATTTTTGACATTTGATTTATTTTTACTTTGATGCAGTCAAAACTTTGACACTGCAGATCATACAAGCATGACAGATATAGCAGGGTGCTAAAAACTATTACTGTATTACTATTATACATCTAGTATTGTTCTTTTTCTTTTCTTTTATTGTCTTTTTTTTCTCTCTCCATTTTTAAAACAAAGTTGTGCTCGGTCGTGATTATGACAGGAATTTGCTTTTTGTCACTCTGAACTCGTCTTCAAATTTGAACAGTGTGCAACCAAAACTATCGGCCTTCGATGTGGACTACATTGTTGCCACATCTTCGATAGATGCAAATTAGCCATGATTTAGTCACTAAATAGTGTGAAACTTGTGTAAAAGTGCTGTAAGTGTGATTGAATGTGACGTAATGTATGGACGTGATTTGTCAATGACAAGAAAAGTAAATCACTAACCATGCCTGGTTTTCGCCATTTTTTTTTTACATCAAAACAAAGATGACTACTTCCGGGTCACCTGGTACTACAAAACTAGGATCGGAACATATTGCTGCATTGAGTAGTTTGTTTGGGTTTCAGATTTGATTGGTCGTGATGACATGACAAGACACTATCGTCGAAATAAAAACATGGAGAGTAAAGCTAAATAAACCACAGAACAGCTGAAATAAATGATGCAGACTATTTCTGCTGTAAAGACACACACACACTGGTGGACTTGTTACAGCAATTTTTTCTTTTATGAGCCGAGTTGAGCTTTTTAAAAATTATTCTAACCGATGACAGGATGCGTCATGACCGATCACCGATATTCAGTACTCCATAATATAAATAACATAAAAGGTTTCCACTTTAAAAAAAAACAAAAAAACAAAAACGATGAGGAATAAAAGTATTATTCATCCATAAAACAATTTAGTTCTTGATAGAGCTCAGTAGTGGCGAGTCAATTTAAGTTCGTTTAAACATCGGTGCTGGCGTCACGTTTTCACGTGGAGTGTTTACACAAATTTTAGTTCATTCACACAAATAAACCGCACTTTCGCTCAAGTAACAAACACATGGTTATCATATGACTTAGTACCAAAAGGTGCGCAGGCAAGGGGTTATGCACTTCAGTTGAAAATAAAACAGTGTTGAAAACTGTTTTTATTTGAAATGTTGTGTTGTGTACTTGCATGAATGAATGAATATATAGTACAGATAATTTCAGCAACCAGCCTTTGGTTGATTTCAAGATACAGTCATCACACACTGAAAAAGCGCTGAAAAATGACCGCCAAAAACGGACATCCATGTACCGAGTGATTTTCGTCACTTTGCTTGCAAACAAATCAGAAGCACATGGAGAAACAATCACTGATTTGTATGCGGAAAACATCATTTTATAAGGATAATATAACATCAGCACTCACGATAGTTGTATTTTCGATCAATTGATCGCGAATGTTTGCCCTGTATGTACGTCAGATATGTTGCAAACTCAAACTGAAAACTGAACAACCGAAAAACGACAGCATCACTTCGGAATCACCAGAAACGTCGCGTGTGTTCCGATCCATGCATTTGCACTACACAGCGATACTCGTTTTTTTTTCAGCGAAGTTTTGCACAAAATCTGAAGAATATTTCCCCGATCGTTTGATATTGTTGTAATATCTGACGTCCCTACAAGACATCTAATATTTTGTACAAAACAAACGAGAAAGCAGTCTCTTTTTTATCGACAACATCCAGAACGTCACGTGACCTTTCCCGAGTGCATTCATTTTCCCAGCCGCATGGCATGTCTTTGTTCGGAAACATCGAAAGGTCTGTTGTAATCTCCTTCAGTGGTGCGACGTCGGTACAGTGGTCTGACGTAGAACATGCACTGTGCGCTTTTTCAGGAGTTTGTTGAGATTATTTTCAAGTTTTCCGCCGATTTGGGTGTGCGAAATGAAAGTACTGTGAAAAGTGGCATCTTCCCGCGCCGAAGATTTGGCATCTTCCCGCGCCGAAGATTTGAAACCTGTTTTTTATACTTAGCCGAGAACAGCGTGAAGAATTTCATTACGACAAGGCAATATCTTGTAAATCTTACATGCAACTGTTGATTCAGGATGTGTGCTCAGTTTCATCAAAAACTTATCAGTTATAAGTGTATGCTTTTTGTAGACTGTTTAGTGGTGTTGCGAAAATATTTTGTTAACTGAGCAAGAGTGACGAAGTTATAGTTTTTTTCCTGGAAGTAATCTCCGTCGTGAAAGTTATGTCAGACGTCATGTTTGCCACACATGGTTGTTGTAATATGATGTAAAACATTAAACTTTTAAAATTTAATTAAGCCCAGCAGATGTTAGTAATACTAATAGCGGTTCTGAGAACTGAGTACTGATTTGTGTAGAAGTCATGGTGTGTAGGTTTGACATGTTTGTACTGAGCATATCAGTATTGGGACAGTTGCAGGTTATTGGGTTAATAATTTCATATTCAGAACACTTCAGATTCATTGACAAGACCATGGTATGCTGAACTGAGTGTACTCCTGAGCCAAGTGGTACAGCAAGGAGGAAAACATCAAATACAGACAGTTGCAGACAGTACAGAGAGAGGCTGGCCGCAGAGAATCCACATCTCAAACAGTCAAAGAGCTGGGGGACCGGGGGGGGGGTTCTGGACTTAATTGTTAATTACCTTGATTACATTCTGATTTGTTTTTGTTAGACTGATCTAATCAAACAGAATGTTTTCTATGCTAAAAATTGGGGAAATGTTATTTTGTTGTAATACTGATGTAATACAGAAATTTGTTTCATTTAATTTTTATGACTTGTTATTAAATGCAAACTGAGAAAAAATCTTCTCACTGTGTTTTTGCATGCGCTTGTATGGCTGATTATAGTATACTGCATGAAAGGGTGTGTTACTTGTTATATAAAAAATGTTGAGTTATGGGTTTATGTTGCCCATCAGATATTACAACAATCAACATGTCATAATCATGTGTAAAATTATATGAGTGTACACAATTTGGCACAAACATAGTAGGGGAGATGTGCACTAATAGTGTGACTTGATTTTGTGCATACTTGTGCAAAACTGAAGACACAATTAACTATGCATGTTGTAATATCTGATGTACAACATGCAGCCTTTTATGACCTTTGTCAGCAAATATCTCCAAAAGTGCGCAAGTTTTTATCTTTTGCTTTTAAGAAATATTTCCTAGCACTGTGCACATTCTAAATACTAGTTTCAATGTATCATCAACTTTATTTTCTACCCCCTTTGTCCTGTTTTCATGCACACCTTTTGGCACTAAGTCATATGTATTTCTTTACTGAATGTACAACGCAATAAAACAAAATTGAGATGCATAGCATAACCGTAGGTTTACTTTTACTGTAGTTTTAGCGTGGGCAAACATGAGACCATTAGTCGAGTTCAGGTTTTGAGAATGGGTCATATATATATATACATATTTATATACATTTATGGTCATTGCCACACTAGTTACAACAGACACAAGACTACATGATTTTTTTTTACAAGTGAGAGATGACTAAATGTGATCATATTATAATGATGTGGTAGATCTATATAATACAGTAGATTACACAGCTACAGAATTCATTCATTTTTGATTGTCCAGCTATTATTTGAAACTACAGAACAAGGTATTATCAAAGCTATCAAAGCTTTTGACATTCAGATTCATCTACCTATTTTGACGTTTCATTAGGAATAAAAATAATAATTGGGACAGTCGAAACAGAAAAGTTTTAAAACTAATCATGCAGTTTTAAAACTAAAAGCAAAAATGCACATAACATTTTAGTATAATATATATATTTGTTGACAATAATGTTTGTTTCATCTGAATAGTTCCTTTGCTGAAAACATTTCTTTTTCCATGCAACATATTTGTTTTGTTTTGTTTTTGATACTCTCTCTCTCTCTTTTTTTTTTTTAACACACTATATATATATATCTCTTAGTCTCTACCTGTCTTATGTTTTGTTGGTTTCAGTATAAATGTCCAGGCCGAATTACCACAGACATGGGTGAGTGAGATTAAAAAACATTTTTTTCAAAGTTTTGTTATTTGTTAATGTTAATTGTTATTATTATTGGTTGATATATATATATATAGTATCTACTAAATTTATATAATATATATTCAAGTAAAAGTACCAGAAGTAGCAATATGCAGAGGAGTATGAATGAGTGAGTGAATTTACTGTCTCAGTGCCTGTAGTGGATGGGTGCATAAGTGATTAGGGCCATTATGGGTAGACCTGCCAAGTGCCCTTTATTTTTGGTACTACTATTTCAAATTGTACTGACGGGTCAGATGTGCCAAGTGCCCTTTATTTTTGGTACTACTATTTCAAATTGTACTGACGGGTCAGACGTGCCAAGTGCCCTTTATTTTTGGTACTATTATTTCAAATTGTACTGACGGGTCAGACGTGCCAAGTGCCCTTTATTTTTGGTATTAACTATTATTTCCAATTGAATAAATACCCCACAATAATACATCACCTATTTTGTTTACTTTTTTTTATTAACCCATTCCAATCGACAATCATTAGTTTTATTCAGGACACACTGTGAGAGTTGCACTAGTTGCTGCCAGTAACATCAACAATGCCCAACAGATGCCAAAGCCATGGTTGTGGGCTGTTATGTGATGCAGGTAATTTGAGCCTAGAAACTAACCCACCTTTGTGTTAATGGGAGCAGGCAGAGGTGGGGATTAATGTGAAACTGTGTCCAGCAGACACATTTACTTTAGTATTCATGCATACATTATGCCTGTAGTAGCTGTGGAGCACTGGAGGAAGGGGAACAAATAATACAAAAGACATAAAGGGCAGCATTCAAGAATAACTACCACTTGTTTACAATTTATACTTATACATACACATTTCAGTTTACTTCACACATAAATAATTATCATCTCATGAAATTGGCCCTATTGCAGTGTTAGTAATTACACCACACACACACTATAATACTTGTAGAACTAGAGGCTGATGTCTTTGCTGTACTAGACACCTTTAGTTTATAGACTGAAGTCAGCTTTAGACTTGTTTTAAATTATTCTTTTTTCACACTGCTTACAAATCTGAACTTTACTGCATACTATGATAAGCAGTAACAGAAAACTAACACTCCATAAATACTATAGTCTATGCAGTATGAGCATCTGTTTACAACTTTTCACTTTAGCTTTCAAAATACAACAACAACAGAAAGAAAGATGACTGCTGGGGTTAACTTTTGTTTCATCCCTTGAAAAAGGGGTTTACCCTAAAAATTTGCACATTGCCTATTGTCATATTAAATAAACATTCTTCTTAACCTCTCAATTCCAGTTGGATCTAACAATTCCAGTTGGATCTAACTTTAGCTTCCAGTTTAACAAGATGTAAAACATCAAACCATGTCTACTGAAAGTTAAATGCCCCTGTGTGTGTGTGTGTGTGTGTGTGTGTGTGTGTGTGTGTGTGTGTGTGTGTGTGTGTGTGTGTGCGCGTTTGTGTAACTGCTGGCATGCACACGCACATGCTGTGTGCATGTGCTGTAGAGCTGGGGGGGGGGGGGGGGGGGAGGGGGGTACAGACAGATGGGCACACAAGAGAGAGCACTGGGATGAAAAACACACACACACACACACACACAAAAAACATACATGCTGGTCAGGGCCTAAGGGGGCCCTACAGTTGCTGCCACTGCCAGTGTCAGTGTAGCCAATGGGATCTGATTTGTTTGTTTTGTTTTTGGAAACACCTTAGGGTATATTTTACTCAAAATTAATGCTGGATCAGTGAAGAATAAACTGGTTGATATTAAATGTCAAAGAGTATCTTTCTGCTGTTTTACTCCCCTTCCACCCCTCCCATCTCAATGTCTGTGAAATATTGTTAACTTGTACTGTCAGTTATATATATATATATCATGCTATCCCTGCATCATAGTACCACTGCTAATAAAGCATTTGAACAAACAGTATTACTACTACAGTACTAGTAAAAGTAGTATTTGTAACTAAATGTCTGAAAATAGTTCGATTAGAGTAGAGTTTGATTCACTGTTTGTGACACGCATCATTTTATGTAGAACTTCTAGAAGGATGGCTATCAATGAAACTGAATGAACCAGGGGGGCTAAAATTAGAAGCTCAAATTCCTGTGGGTTAGGCAAAACACATAAAGCTACCTGATCTACTCCATGCTACAAAGAGGGGCTTGATAAAGCTCTCAGAATTATCAACTTATCAGCAGAGTGGATCTAATTCTAAGTCCTGTGTCTGAAGAACCCTAGGCACTGCAGGCTCTGTCATTAAACTAATTAAAGCAAAGCAAAGTGAAGATGGAGTCTTATTTGTATTTATGCTGCCCAAGCCTGCCTTTGAAAATTATCTCTGCACTTTTCACTTTTTGCATAACTAATACAGTAATACTAATTGAGACTCAGTTTATGTAGCATGTTGTCTCCACAGCAGCAACATACTTGGTGAAGCTTAATAGATTCTGTAAGACAGAGAGCAGAGACAGAAGCTATTCCAGCCAAACTGAAGCTATTTATAGTACTATTTATCAGCATTTGATGAATCATCCAACAACGATCAAATATAAAATAAAATATATAAAAAAGCACACACACCTGAGACTTATCATTCTACAGTTAACAGTATTTAATCACAGTAAACATGACCACCATGTCAGTCATGCATGTTTCTCATTTAAAAGTAATAAAACACTCTCAATCTCATTTGATTCATAGTGTAGACTCCCTCATGACTGTAAGAGTGCCTGTTTTGGATCATACTCACACTGAGTAGTTAAAAACATAAACATAATCATTCTATGACTAACGACAGAATGAAACGCATAAATCATTACCGTGGACACAGCCTAGGAATAGAAGGCCAGCTGACAAGAAGAGGACGTGAGAGAAGAGTAGATAAGCATCGGCCTGAGGCTGATGAGCTCATGCACAAAAATTATGGTGTCCCCAGAGCAGCCATGCAAACAAATACCTGTGCGAACCAAGCTGTCACTGCTGGACGACGAACAAACAATATTCCTGCAATCTTGTGTTACGAGGTGCGGGGCACCAAATTTTCGTTAGAGTACATGTGTTAATACTAACAGTATGCATACCTTTGCTTTTGGGTGATTTGGGGGCTGTGGATTTGACCGCTTTGGGTCGCCGCTTTCGTCGTAACCGGACTACAAAACTGTAGAGTAGTCGCCGAGATCGCGATGAAGGGGGAGAGGAACATACGGAATGCGACGACAACGATAAAGTTGAGTTGTCGGCGGCGATGTCTGTGGTGCCTGTTGTATCCAAAACGCTCTTGTCTGTTTGCCCCGCATCGTCGCTGTCGTCGACCACGTCGGTGGGACGAGCGGGGCTGTCAGTTTGAATCTCCTCCACCTCCAGCGCTACAGCTCCTCTTTCTCACAAATACACACACACCCCGATCGTGTGCTTGTTGTCCTACTTCAAAACAACACGCAAGTTCTTACAACACAGGCACGGGGGTAACCGTCTGTTCTATATCACTGTCAGAGGCTACCTCCGCCCACGGCTTACTGGAGTTCGTCACACTCGAGTGAAGTGACTACCTGCCGGAAGACAACAATCCAAACTATTCGCCCTGTCCCGTACACAGCACAGCTACGGTTACTTGCTTACTGAGTTTGCAGTCGTTCCAAATGTATCGTCTGCGTTCTCTTCTTTCCCCGCTAAATGAATGGGTTGGCCAGCGCGCGTCACGTGACCCACTTGTTATTGCTTCAGTGGGGATGAAGAGGAACTAGTGTGTTTGCCGCTTGCCTCTGGGACACTGCTGTTCTCTGTTTGCAGCCGAGCAAGAAAAAAGAAAAGAAAAAAAAAAAAAAAAAAAAGCCACCTGAGTCTGGCACTGATGCGAAGAACCTGATAACACTTCCTTCACCCCGAGATAGGGCGGTAGAAAACGTGCACCACTGCCAAGTTTACTTGGCAAAGACGAGAAAAGGAGGGTATTGTGAGAAAACCATCAAGTCTATTTCTGTGCTCCTTGATTGTACCACTACACTACACATTACCTGAGGCGAAGTCGTCAGTGGGGCAGAAGAACTTGGACACGGTCAAATCCCCCGTGTTTTTGTTCGCCTTCTTTGAAAGTAAGGGTCTGAGTCACAGTGTTGTTTCTACACCAGTGCATTTGGCCCTGACCGCCCTCCTGCTTTTGGCATTACATTATATACATGTACACCTCTGTAGGACTGCGAAGGGGCGTGGATGTACACGATCAGAAGAACGAAGAGAATGGATTTTACAGAACTGTGTGGTAAGTCATGTACTGTCTGACAACACATAAACCAAAGGTATGTTTTTCAAGCTAAGCGGATGGTATTGTACAAAAGCCAACAGAAATCAGTCGCTGGTGCACACACCATACTGTTTTGTAATGTATGCATTACCTGTACTACTGAGAGTGCATGTAAGCAGTGTATCATAATGATTGGGCACCAGCACACTGCATCATGAACAATCAGACAAAGACAAGGGAAAAACAGTGGTAAGAAAGAAGTGTTGAACTGAAAGTACATGTGAAGTTATTTTGAGAAAATTACTAACTGTTGATGATACATTACAAACAATTTGAAAGAAGAAAAAGTAAAAGGAGTATCTGACAATATAATATCCATTGTTTGTAAAAGATACAGTTTTTGACTATGTAATATCAATTGTTTGTAAAAGATCCAGTTTTTCAGATGGAACAACACAAGTTTCAGGTTATGATTCTATTATCATAATGATTTCAAGGTGAGAAACCTTAAAATCACAAATTAGTCCTATTGTCTTTGTTTTGACTGTTTTCAGTTTGAACCTGGTGAGCATACACAGTCAGCAAGGTCTCTTTCACAGTCAAGAATCCAGAAAAGTTTGGTCTGCTGAGAAGTGCCAATCCAATGTGGATTAACAAGATTTTCCTCAACAGTAGCACAGTGTGAAACAAGATTTTGTCACCTTGCATAGCAAAATGCCAAAATACCCCTGTTGTGCACCTAGATATTGCAAGTTACAGTGTCATTGTGTATATATATGCTGTGACCTCAACATTAAACACAGCAATCCCATCTAGTCTTTTCACAGAACACTCTGAGTCTGACTTATAAGTTATATAATTTATAAACAGAATTTATAACACTATAATGATGTACCATGAAATTGTTTGACACAAAAGCGTCATCAGTTCAGAGGATATGAAGCTTTTTTTTCTTTTTTTTAGCATGACACTCCTGCACATTATCAGTATCATACCAAGTTTGGTTACGAAAGGTTCAAACATTCAAAAGGTATCATATGGACAAAGTAATTAAAACAAATTAATATTCACTATGACCTTGACCTTGAAGAAGTTGAACACAGCAATCCAATTTTTTCACAAGACATTCTGGTTTACTATGATTTACTATCAAGCAGAGTTTGGCTGCATAAGGATCAGCTCAGCTTTCACACTTTCTCACACTTTGGCCCCCACATCTGGAACAATCTCCCCCAAGACATCAGGAACTCTGCTACTCTCTCTTCCTTCAAAAGTCAGCTCAAGACATTTCTCTTCTCAGAATATTTGAGTTAAACCACATTGTCCTTCACTCCCATCAGTCTGTACTGTGTGTGCATTTTTTGCATAATTATGCTTGAACACTTGTCGATATACAATTATTATTTTTTTATAACATTTTCCATCTCAATGTACATTATGTGTATTATATATTATGCTAGTTCAGCGCTTTGAGCCGCAGGGTAGGTGCTTTACAAATTTCCATTATTATTATACAAAGACTGAAAGGCATATTTTGATTAAATGTGAGTCCATACTATGACCAAAGCCTTAAAGATAGCAAACCTGTCTTTTGCATGTCACTGTGACTATGCTCATGCGTGCTATAGTTTGGATGCAAAAGGCTCAAAGGTTGGTGTGTGTTTTTTTATTGCTTTCAGAAGTTGACTGTTAGGCCTTGACAAAGCCCAGACACAGGGATTCCAATTATACCCCCATGATTCCATTACAGTTTACAGGGGGGTATAATGAAGTGTATTACTAGTGCTTCTAATGATGTGTACTATAAACAACACTGTGTAAAAGGGGCAATTATTACTTAAACCACAGTGGCCCCCTGTTCCTGAACAGTTGAAGGTGGTAACCTAAACTTTGTAAATTATCACACTCCATCTGCTGTTGAAGTAATAATGTAACGCCATACCAACTTTGGTAACACTAACACTGTAAGAGTGTTTAGCTGTTATGTGTAACAAACATTCTTTGAGCATTCAAGGCCTTTTTGACATTGACAATTAATATGCAACCAAGATGCTTCACAAATTAGTTTGAGTTTGTGTGTACATCAGCACATTAGTTTTGACTAAATGGGTGTAGTTCTAAGGTATGGGACAAAAAGTCATTTTGAGGATTTTTAACCCTGTCAGTGTCACTTTGTCATCAACCCTGATGGGTAGCAACTGATTAAAAATAAATAAATAAAAAATATCTGACATAAATACTAAGTTTATACTATATTACAGTATTAAAAAATTATTAAAAAATCAGTGGTTCAAAACTTAAAACATAATGATGAAAAAGGATTTCAACATTCACTGTGACTTTGACCTTAAAGTAGTTAAGACAACACACATCTTTTCTGATAACAATCTGGCTTCTAATTATGTACCATCTTTGATCTTAGTTCAACATCCACTGTGACTTTGACCTTAAAGTAGTTAAAGACAACACACATCTTTTCTGATAACAATCTGGCTTCTAATTATGTACCATCTTTGATCTTAGTTCTTACTGAGACTAGTTGCAAACACTTTAGTGGTTCGGAAGAATTGGGAAAATATGTCTAGTTTGGGAGGATATATATATGTATAATATATGAACTCTTACCTTAACATTGAAGATCAAACCATTCTTCCCATGGATTATAATAATTTATTATATAATGACATTTTGGTTTGTGACTGTAAGGATGCACCACCATACCAAGTTTAGTTGCAAAGGGCTTTGTGGTTCAGAAGACCCAAACAAACACAGAACAGAGGGACATGGTGATCAGAAAAACACACAACAGTAATACGCACGCACATGCGCACACAAACACACACACTTCACAACACTGACTGGGAATGGAAGTTTTGTTCATTTTATTACTGGTTTTTTGTTTTGTTTTGTTTTTTTTGATTTTGAGGCAGCCATTGTTTACTAAATCTAGAATTCCCAGTTCTGTTTCTATTTAAGTTGTTTACTAAAAACTTTGTAATGTAGCCATTACAATTTATATGTCCTACCATTACTAATGCAACACCTCTGTTTGCAGTCTTAAAAAGTTGCCAACAATTCTGACACTGACAGTGTGTGGGGGAAAGAAGACAAGTGCTGTCAAGAGGGCCATGTAATTGAGATAACTGCTGGGTAGCACTAGCCCTAAGGGTAAGGTAAATTAGCACTATTACATTGGCAAAGGTAGACAGTAGAGCTCACTGGCTGATCCCAGCACTTAACAGTAACAGAACACCATGCTCCTTCTCAAGTTCTCCACACCCAGAGAAAATTATGCCCACGCTGATGCTGATAGTGTAGGGGTTGAACTTTACCTCAACTGTTACAGTGTTAGTGTTTTAATTTGGTATAGCAAACAAGCACTGAAAATAAACTAACTTTAACTAAGTTAAAGGAGAATATTGAGCAGACTGACATTTTTGCGTTGTGAGTTTGTTTTTAAGGGACTAGCCACCTCAAAATAAATTATGTCCAACAGGTAGAAAAGACATTTATAAAGACTCAAAACAACGGAATGCTCCCTTGATTTTTATAATATTCAGTTTATAAACTAGGTTTCATTTGTGGATAGTGGGACTGACTGCACACACAAGCTCACCCATGTTGCATGCACCACCCCTTTGATTTTGGGCATGAGAGATCCATACTGGCATTACCCACAAAACAATATCAAAGAGGGTGGGGGAAACCACTAGGCCAGCTGTGACACAAGGTTGTTGTTGTTTTTTAGTCAAGTCCTGCTTAATTATCACTGAAGCAAGGGTATTCTAAATTCAAAATGAAATGAACAGAATCCTCCATTTTCTGTTTTGGTTTCTTTTACCTGTTGCATACAATTTTCTTGAACAAAACTTTGAGAAGGCCCTTTCTTTTAACTAAGGATGAAGGTATTAATTAGTCTGTGATATAATACTTTTATTTCACAGTTTACATTTTTGTAACAGATTTAACTTTCAGATTATTGCAGAATCGTACTGATTCCAAAAGCAAAATGATATGGGCCAGAAACCAGCAGCGCTGGTAAACAGTTACAAAAATATGGTTCATAATAGGTTACTTGTGTTCTCTTTTGTGGTCAAGAATGTAGGAACAAGGGAAGCAACCTATGGATGTCAATTTGTTAGTGTCGTTATTTGAGTTCAGTTATTACCCTTGCACACAACACCTGCAAAGTTCTCCTTTACACTTAGTACTGTTAGTGTTATACAGTGAAGGATCCTCCGCATAGTTAAGGAGCTGTGTGAGAGTCAAGGTGGCCGTCCAGGGCTGTCCGTCCTAATGAGCCTTCTGGATTCTGTGGATGTAAGGAATTATTGAACTGTGCTTCGGAATTGGTCACAACTTGTCCCTAATATGTCAACTGACATCTGAGGACATTAAGCATCACTTCATCATCACCAGTATCCTCTGCATAGTTCAGGAGCTGTGTGAGAGTCAAGGTGGCTGTCCTGGGCTGTCCATCCTAACGAGCATTCTGGCTTCCATGGACGTAAAGATTTATTGAACCATGCTTCGGCATTGGTCTCAGCTTGTCCCGAATATGCCAGCTGACATCCAAGGACATTAAGCATCACTTCATCATCAAGGATCCTCCGTGAGCTGGTTTGGCCTAGCGGTAAGGCATTAGGTTGGTAAGTGGAAGGACCTCGGTTCGATACCGCTTTGGCTCTCCTTTCTCTTCAAAAAGGTTGTGGTTTGTGGACACTATCCTGTGACTTTGTGCATCACTTCCTACTAAAACATTAAAATGGCTCTCATCGTTGCCCATCTTAATGCAGGAATCATTCTGATGGTGACAGTGTACCAATAGGTATATAATCTCCCTCTCCCCCAACCTCCATACCCCCTTCTCCCCATCCCTAATAAGCCTTATGGTTTCTGTAGACATTAAGCACCATGTTTACTTACTAAGGATCCTCCCGAGAGCCGGTTTGGCCTAGCGGTAAGGCATTAGGCTGGTAAGCGGAAGGACCTCGGTTCAATACCACTTTGGCTCTCCTTTCTCTTAAAAAGTTGTGGTTTGTGGACATTGTCTTGTGACTTTGTCTCTCACAGTTAATGAAACATTAAAATGACTCTCATTGCTGCCCATCTTAATGCAGGTCATTCTGGTGGTGATAGTGTAGCGACAGGTATTATATACTCTCCCTCTTCTCCCACCTCCATACCCCCTTCCCCCTCTTCTCCCAGTCCCTAATAAGCCTTATTGTTTCTGTGGACATTAAGCACCATGTTTATTTACTTAGGATCCCCTCCCTTTCCCCCCACCTCCATACCCCTTTCCCCTCCTCCCCATCCCTAATGAGCCTCATGGTTTCTGTGGACATTAAGCACCATGTTTACTTAAGGATCCTCCTGTGAGCCGGTTTGGCCTCATGGTAAGGTTTTAGGCTGGTAAGCAGAGGGACCTCAGTTCAAATCTGCTTCAGCTCTCCTTTCTCTTCAAAAGTTGTGGTCTGTGGACACTGTCTTGTGACTTTGTCCCTCACAATTATGGAACATTAAAATGGTTCTCATCGCTGCCCACCTTAATCCAGAAATCTATCGCTATTCTGGTGGAGACAGTGTAGCGATAGGTATACAATCTCCCTCTCCCCCACCTCCATACCCACAGTTCAGGAGCTGTGTGAGTCGAGGTGGCCATCCTGGGCTGTCCGTCCTAACAAGCCTTCTGGTTTCTGACTTCCGTGGACGTAAAGAATTATTGAACCGCGCTTCAGCATTGGCCACAACTTGTCCCTAATATGTCAACTGACATCTAAGGACATTAAGCATCACTGCACCACCACCACCTCCATACCCCCTTCTCCCCATCCTTAATAAGCCTTATGGTTTCTGTGGATGTTAAACATCAGATTTACTTACTAAGGATCCTCACCAGTCCAGTATAGCCAAGACGACCCAGCACCCTGATCCATAGGTGGACCCATTTCATCTCTCCCCTCCCCCTTTTTTCCAGTGATTTCATATCCTGATCCAAGTACTGATCTGCAGGTGGACCAAGCTCATGTCGTCTCCCCTCCCTCCTTGGTTTCAACTGTTTCATATCCAAGACGAGCTTGCTTTACAGATTGTCCCTAATATGCTCTTTAGCATCTGAGGACATTAAGCAAAAAGGAACAAAGAAGAAGCAAGGATCCTCTGTGAGTCAGTTTGGCCTAGCACTAGCAGTAAGGCATCAGGCTGGGAAGCAGAGGGACCTTGGTTCGAATCTGCTTCAGCTCTCTTTTCTCTTCAGAAGTTGTGGTCTGTGGACACTGTCTTGCAATTTTGTCCCTCACAATTATGAAACATTAAAATGGAGTCATTCTGGTGGAGACAGTGTAGCAATAGGTATATAATCTCCCTCTCCCCCCACCTCCATACCACCCACCCCTTTTTCCCATCCCTACTAAGCCTTATGGTTTCTGGGGACTTTAAGCACCATGTTTACTTACTAGGATCTTCTTCGTAATTCTTTGTGAGTTGTTTTGGCCTAGCAGTAAGGCATTAGGCTGGTAAGCAGAAGGACCTCAGTTGACAGTTCAATTCTACTTCAGCTCTCCTCTCTCTTCAATAAGTTCAAAAGTTGTGGTTTGCAGACACTGTCTTGTGACTTTGTTCATCACAATTAACAAAACATTAAAATGGCTCTCATCACTGCCCATGTTAATGTGGGAGTCATTTTAATGGTGACAGTTGGGTATAGTCTCCATCTTCCCCCACCTCCAGGGATTTTGGCCCCCAACAGTACCTCTCCGGTGACAACCTGGCGTTAAACCAGCTTAAACAACCAATTTTATAATTCACAAATCTTTGGATGTAAAATGTTTTAATTCAGCTACTATCAAGTATCATCATTAGTATTAATTTAATGATAATGGAATAAAAAATAATAATAAAAAGATCTGTAGAGCCACCTAGAGGACCAACAGCAATAAGCATGACACAACTCACACAAAATATAATAATGTACCTCTAAGGCTCTATAAGTTATTAAGTAAAATTGTAATGTATAAAACAAATAAATATATACTATAATGTGTGCACATAACAACAACAAAAAGGACGCTATGATTATACCTGACTTATTATATATACTATGGATGGGTTGGAGGCATGGTGCATCACCAGCTGGTGTCAGTAACTGGTCTGCCACAACAGTAACAGCCTAAAATATACTTGGGTCATGACATGGAATTGGAAGAGGACAAAATAAAAACGGGTTGTACTTGGCTTAGTTGGGGGTTCTCCTATGCCTAGTTCAGAAGATGGCAATATGAAGAAAAGCAAAATGTTCAGAAAAGTGGTCATAAAACAGGGGTGGTCTTTCATCAGGGACTTCATTACAAAATACATCTCTTTAGACTTTACTCAGAGCAGTTTTTCTCTTGTGTTTTATTCAGACATAAATTTACATAGGCTAATAGCATTGTTTCTATTATTACAATACTATTATAATCATTGATAAGTTTGTATGATTTCTCATTAAGATTATTTTTTGACTACAGTGCTATTTGTTAGTTTTGCTGTGAGTGTGATCATAATGATGGCCAAGTGCAGGGATGTACAGGTACAAAGTAACACACTGACATTGACAAATGTCTGGGTCAAATATGGTACAAATAGGACATAACACTGTGTGTGTGAGTGTGTGCATGCAAGCTTGTGGGTGTGGTATGTGAGGAATACAATATTATTATAATGACTATAGAATTATTGTTTTTGAGGTTCTAAAATTTAATATAGAATTTTTTGTTGATCTTGGAAATTGAATGCAGTGTACTCACCTGTGACAGTGAAATATGGTGCTACAGAAATGACCACTATTATTATAAAATAAGAGGTGAAGTGGTCCCAAGTCTAAGACTGTGCCTTGAGGGGCAGGTGATGAGACCATGTCGTCCAGAACATTTTTCTGGGTTCTGCTGGACAGGATGGCTTCAAGTTAAATCCAGCTTGTGCCTCATCCTGTCGTTTCACTTTTAGGGATGTACTTTCGTGTCACACATCGGTCACTGACTAACTCAGTAACTGGCCAGTGGACTTTAAGACTATGAATATGACTGTATGAGTATGACTCTAGTAGTGAGAGAAGAGACACATTGTCATTGCTCCATTAAACAAGATATCAGAAAGGACAATTTTCATGGGCTAAAAAAACAACAAAAAACTAAAAATGGCTGTGGCTTTCTTATAAATACTGTGATAGAGTAAGTAAAACTAATAATAATAATAATAAATAATTCTTATAAAGCATTATTCTTTAACCAGAGTTAAACTCACTGCGCTTAACTACCAATAGTAGCATATAATATGTATTAAATATTATACATGTATGCATTTTACTTTTTAGTCAGAGGAAACCCCCAAAAAGGTGAGATGAATAAAAAAAAAAAAAATAACTGATTTTTAAATGACCTTTTGATGATGACAGGTGTGTCAAAGGAGTCAAATCACAGGCAGAAGTTCAAAAGAAATGGCCTTGGAATAATGAAAACTAAAAAATGCTTGATAGTGTCTGCCACAATGGAAAACAATTATCACCAAGCAAAAGAAAAGGAAGATGTGCATGAGATAAATCTAAAACAATATTTCTGAGGACTGCTAAGAATAATAGTATCAAAAACAGTAGTACAACTGAAGTGTTTTTTTGATATGTGTGTGTGTGTGTGTGTGTGTACATGCATGCACATGTATGCATACATGTATCACAGTATGTATACAGTATACATACAGATATATATCAATTATCATGTGTATGTGTATACCTGTTGCAATTTGCAGAACTTTTCAGTCACATATTTTGATCAATGGTTGCTGCCTACAAGTACAACTCAGGAGTTATTCCCATTAACATACCACTGCTAAAACTAATGGAAGACTCATTACAGAATTTACTTCATATGACATATGCCTATGGCTGGACTTTTGTCCAATAATATTGTAATAAGTGTAAATGCAGACACCACCAGCCTTGGACTTTATCAAAAGCTTACTGAAATAGTGAAAAATCAAGTAGGACTACATTGGATCTCTCAGTCTGTGCAAACTTTGTTACAGTATTTTGGATGGTGTTAGACTGGCTAACATTATTTAAGTAAGCAACTCAGTTGAATTGAATCAAGGTCCATATCTGCCCCAGTACCTTGCCACTGGTTCAAAATAATTAACTGGTTGATTGATACCACTCACACAAAGAACTGGCTCACACCACACCTAAAAACCGTTCATCCATGTATACTTGTTTAATTAAGATAACAGTGAGTTTTCTTCAGAGAGGTACTGGCAGGGAGGTGGGGGAAAAGGGGAATGGTACCTAATGGAATGCTACACTGTCACTGTGTCAGTGTCACCACAAGAATGTCTGAATGATTTTGCAGCAAGATGGGCAGCAGTGTGAGCCTCATTAGACAGGCCCATAAACTATCACTTTTAACGAGAGAGGAGAACCGGAGCTGAATCCAGCTTAAGCCCATTGCTACTGAAGTTGTGTAAACAATAAATACATAAATTTGAAAATATAAATGGTCAATTTCCAGGCCAGGGAGGAGTACACACCCGGTCTCTCTACGTAATGATTTTGTTCACTAACAAAACATTTTTTCCTGAAATATTTTAATTGTTCGCTGTACCCAGAAGTTCCACTTCTAGATCTGTCAAACGTTCAAAATGTTCTCGCTTTGAGGAAGCCAGCAACAGGCGATCGATTAAAAAAGGAAAGGTCTCCGATGAGGCGAGATTTTGGGCGTGTTCCCGTGCCAACCGCGTTAGCGAACAACAAGCGTACATACTAATTTAAGGCACGTACCTTTCTCTGTGATGACCGTATTTGATACATCAATTGGAGGTTTAGGGTCACTGCCGCTTCGTTGGCGATCGTGGGGTCGGTTTTCCGCGACCCCATCTGTTTTGGTAGCCATTCTGACATTCACAATTCCGGTCACTTCCGGAACTCATTTTGTAAACTAGAAATAGTTTAATTTTTATTTTTTTAACACTGTATTAAAAGTTTACGTTCAAAAGCAGAAGACTGAGATTGCCATTAGCTATGATTTGGTTTTGACCATTATGTTTGTAAATAGAATTTTTTTTAGTTCCGTGACTGCAATGATGTCAGAAGCATATGACATGTGACGTCACCGAGTGATAGCCTTCCTGGTATAAATTTAGCGAAGCTGAGGTGAAATCAGCACCTAAGTTAATAAGTCGCATCGTTTGTGTGGTAGGTACTATTGATAAGTTATAGTGTTTTCACTGTGATTTTATGAAAGATTGAGATTTATCGGTGAGGAATAGTTAGATTTATTTCGAAGTGTATTTCTGCTGGGTGAGGGCGTCTGCACTCTTGCTGTTTTGCTGGCAGCAGTATTGGCAAGTGAATTGTTATTTCCCACAGTTTACCAGTACCATGTATATTGATATGTACATCAATCTGAGTGTTTCTGTTTCTAGTCAATACCAAATGTGTTTGCTTCTACCAAGTGTATTTTTTAAAGTCACAAAGCCACGGGACTGCGTTCTGAGATCACATGCCTAGTACTTTAGTGGATCTGCGCTGTGGCCTAGTTATCGAAGCAAAAATAGAAAAACATTGTCATCCTGGGGTAAAGTCACAAGACGCGATCAGATTTTACCGGCTCGACAATTAATTTTGAGTTTAATTTTGTTGATTGGGCTAGTTCCTTTTGATCCCCAATGACAAAATGTCTCTCACCCCACAGAAAATTATAGTTGTGGGTCCATATTGAATGAATGAATGAATGAAAATTTATATATAGCGCATAAAAAACTTCCACACAAAACCTTGCGTGTTCACAGCGCCAGATACACACAGTGCATACATGTAAGCTCTCACAAGCTAAAGCTACCAAAGGACATGCACTCATACCCAAAAGTACAAACAGCTCCTACCCACCCACCCCTTTCCAAAAGTGGAACTATACATAACAGTTAAATGTAAAAATATATACAGAGTTACAAATAATGATAACAGAAAAAAGAATCACACACACACACACACACACACACACACACACACACACACACACACACACACACACACACACACACATTATTATGCTTTTTCTTTATCAAAATGAGAAAAAGAACAAATGTTTTGGGACATTTGTTTTGGAGACAGTAAGCCTGTTTATTTCTTGTCCTGTAATGTAATTTACAAACATATATATGTGTGTGTATTTTGTTCTTCAATTCTTTGCTGTTGTTCAGTGAGTCAAGTAATCATTGTGTCATTTTGCAGATTAAGTTACTGAGATTAGCAGCAAATCAGTCAGAATGTCATCTCTGTACCCAACCCTTGAGGACATGAAGGTGGACCAGATGGTTCAGGTATGGTTATTTTTTATACTGATACTTAGTGACCAACAGAAGTTACATCTCTGTATCACAGTCAGTAAAAACAACAAAACAAAAAACATGACTCAAAGATGATTGCTGGCATTCTTAAACAGTTAACCACAAGCTAGCTACAAATTTGTTCCATTTTATTGTCTGTTAGTGTATTGTCTCTCTGTTTGTCGCTTGAAAAAGGTGCTTCCAGTTGCAATGAAAATTTGTATTGTTTTGTATTGTCTTAGAAGTAAATAGTAAAATCACTGTGTTTAAAAAAAAAACTTTCGTGTGTTGATCTGTATCAGTATGATAGTGATTAACATTTAATTCAGTGATAATTGTGTTTTAAAACCCTTTTATTTCATGCCTGTAAATAGTGTAATATGATTATTGGAGGGGTGTTTGCAATAGACTTAGAGTTATAAGACATAAGCCTATCTGGAAATAAGCCATTGATCATGCTAGACATTTATCAGGCTGGTATGACATAGATCTATTTATAAGGTGGTGAAATTGATTTATGGAAACGGTCAGACAATCACTGTAAGCAGTCTGATACATGACTGTCTATACTAAGTACTGCTACTGTACTAGAGCTCTGCTAGCAAACAACCTGCTCCCTTCCCTGTTTAGAACACACATACACACACACACACGCCATATGTTTTTT
>OY757545.1:6992777-7021243 GCA_963584105.1 Alviniconcha strummeri
TTAGAAGTAAATAGTAAAAATCACTGTGTTTAAAAAAAAAAACTTTCGTGTGTGATGATCTGTATCAGTATGATAGTGATTAACATTTAATTCAGTGATAATTGTGTTTTTAAAACCCTTTTATTTCATGCCTGTAAATAGTGTAATATGATTATTGGAGGGGTGTTTTGCAATAGACTTAGAGTTTATAAGACATAAGCCCTATCTGGAAATAAGCCATTGATCATGCTAGACATTTTATCAGGCTGGTATGACATAGATCTATTTATAAGGTGGGTGAAATTGATTTATGGAAACGGTCAGACAATCACTGTAAGCAGTCAGATACATGACTGTCTATACTAAGTTACTGCTACCTGTACTAGAGCTCTGCTAGGCAAAACAACCTGCTCCCTTCCCTGTTTAGAACACACATAACACACACACACACACGCCATATGTTTTTTTGTTTGTTTGTTGTTGAGAAACTGTCAAATGAAAATAACAGCTGGTACATTTGAGCGACTGTTTGATTTTTCCTCTCTCCAGTATATAATATGCCTGATCTTAACTAGTAAAAATACCAGAAATTACCAGAACATGAACCCTGTAAGCTGTAATAGTTTAATAAGTTAATATGCTGTTTGTTTAACAGTATGTTTTATTGTATTTGTTATTGATTGGACTGGACTGTTCAAAGTTCTTTGCTTCTGTGTTGATTATTGTGCCAATACAGTTCATTTTTCTGTGTCTTTGGTAAGGTCCATAGATCTTGTTTGGGATCATAAAAGTACAACTGTCATTGTGTTAGGGTTGATGTGTTAAACTTGGGATGTTTGTGTACTGTCAGGCCCAGTCCAGCATGAACAGAGACAAGCCATCACACAGGGAGGGGGCTATCCCCCAGCGCAGGCTGCTAGCATTCCCCCCTCAGGCTCCGCTGCCTCCATGTCTTCACTCTACCCTGCCTTGGACAGCTACATGGGTCTGCAGCTCACCCCACAGTTTGTGCAGCAAAACATGCCTGTTGTGGCTACTCACTACCCGCAGGTGCTTCATATTTTCTTTGTTTACTTCTTTTTACCCCTCTATAGTCTATGGTGTCTGGGGGTCTGTTTTCAGTTTTACCACTATTGAGTCTTTAGTTTAATTGTCTGATCATTTTTTTCCCAATGTCCTGACTTTTTTCCTCAGAATTTTTTTCAGTACTTTTCATTGAGAGATAGGCTGTTTTGTATGGCTCTTGTTGAGCAGCTTGGAAATTATAGTTAGTAGGTATGCATGCAGCTAGGTGCCATATGGCACTGGTCCTTGTCAGGGTCAGTGGTCACAGACACTTTTTAGAACTTGGGTACAAGTTGGTTGTGTCTTCAGAAAAATGTATTGAACCAAACATGATGCTAAACATGCTGACGGCAATTTTTTAAAGAACAATCCAGCACTTTATCCAGTTCCTGCCTCTCGTACCCACTGCAAAACTTTTGGTATCCTCAAGCTTGGGACCCTCCATGGCAATCAACATTTCTCGCCAGTGCCGGGTTAGATCTTGGAATTTTGTTGCTGGTACTCAGATTCCTGGCTGGTTTGTTTACCTTTTTCAGTAGGCAGCCTGTTGTCAACTGGCTCAGAGCTAGTGGAAGTAACTGGTTTAGAGCTATCATCACAACTCTAATTTTTTTAAATAAAGTTTGAGCTTTGTGCATGTTTTTCGTGATTTTTTTAAATAAAGTTTGAGCTTTGTGCATGTTTTTCGTGACATTATGCTGAGCTGCAAAATATGGTTGGTCCTGCATGCAGATGAATGGTGGAAAAATAGTAATTATACCTTGTTTGATGTCATCCACCCTGGCCTAGCAGCTGTTATAATTGATACATTCTGACAACCAGCTTCACACCCTGAGCAGGAGTGGTTAAAGTCTTTACTTAAAATGCATTCTGTCATACAGATCTGGCTTCTCTTTTTTTTTTCTCTTTTTTTTTTTTTTTTTTGCTGCATAGATATATATGGTATTTTTGCATGAGGTTTGAGCAGTTGTGTGAGAGTTTTTGTTTTTTTTGTTTTTGTTTTTTGCATAAGAAGTGTTTTTCTGCATATTTATTTGTATTAAAAGATTTCTTTTGTTGTTTCTGCTTATTCTTTTAAATGGTGTTTGATCAATCAGATGCAATGGTCAACAATACCAGCATGTTCTAAGCCTTAGGGCAGTATTGACAGGACTAACTCATAAAAAAAAAAAATTAAAAAAAGTTTATGTTTGTGTAACTTGATGAAAGGGTTTGCGATAAGATTAAGAGTTTTGCCGTATGTATTTGCTTATGACAGAGTTTGATCAGCTTCTGGTGACCCTGTGCAGGTGACTATGTTAAAATCAGGTTACTAATTCCCTTCAGTGCTGAATGCAGACAGTGGAATTGTTTAGGCTGTTCAGAGTTTTCCGATTTTTTAGATGGAACTTTGTGACTAATTCGAGATTTTATACATAGATGTGATGAATGAGTGAATAAATGAATTTATATGATGCATAAAAACTTCCTCACAAAAACTTGCATGTTCACAGTGCCATGGAGATGTAAGTTCCAAATTCTCAGAGGATCTCTGTTATTGTTAAGGAAGATTTTGATGGCACATAACAAACAGCATGGGCTAAGACTACCGGTGTGTCAGAAAGGTTGTAACTTGGATGAAGGGTTTTAAATAACCTAAGTTTTGTGTTTTTGCTTATCAGGACATGCAGGTTTCACAGCGACATGCATCACCAAGTCAGAACATGGTTGCACCTGTAACCGGCAATGACAACAAGGGTCTGATGCGTGCTGAAATCAAACAGGGAATTCGTGAGGTGGTTCTCTGCAAGGATGCACAAGGAATGCTTGGACTGCGTGTGCGACATGTTAATAATGTAATGTTTTTCTTTTCTTCATTCTTTACTCTTTTTTAAAAATTATCCTTGTGTGTCTGCCTGTTTTGGAAGCTGCTTCTTCAGTCCATCTTTAGACCTCTCAGACAGCCTGTTTTTGTGTTTCTTTCTGCCCTAACTTCTTTCTTTATCTTTCCTTTTTCTTTCTCCATTCTTTTCTTTTTCTTTTCCATGTCTTCACTTCACCATTCATGATACCCCAAACCAATCAAACTTTTGTTGAGTTGACATGTAACTATAGTATAAAATGCCAGAGCTTAAAATATGTGTTGATTCCATTGGGAAATCACACAGCTTCTCTTCCTCCTTTTTTCCCTGTTTTTCTTGTTGTTGTTGAGAATGTGTCTAGCAATTTTGTGTAGTACATAACTGTGTAGTTTTATAGTAGTGGCACAAACCCACTAGGAGACAATGGTGTTTGAGGGTAGGTGCCCCCCCCCCCCCCCCCCCCCCCCGCACCGAGTCATGTGTTCACACTGTAATACTTATATTAATTATCAAGTTCAACATCCACATAACAGGTGCACTGTCGGCTTTCAGGGTTTGTTTGTAGCCCTTGTCACCAAGAACTCCCCAGCAGCTCTGGCAGGCTTGAGGTTCGGTGACCAGATTCTGGCAATCAATGGACAGACAGTGGCAGGCTGGGACAACGATAAGGCTCACAACTTCATCAAGAAGCTCGACCCTCAGAGAATCACCATGGCTGTCAGAGACAGGTATGTATGTCAGTCTCAGCTCATTTCTGGTGATTATGACCTGCAGCTTTTTGTACAGTGGAACAGACCTCTGTCAGACAACCCTCTCTTTAGTTGAGACTGCAGTTTTTGTGAACATTTTTTGTGGTGCCATGCAAATTCTTCTGCAACCTAAGGTTTTGCCTCTTTGAAAAGCGCCTTTTTGCCCTCATCAATGGGTACAAATAATCACCATAAGTCAGTAGTGATCAGCGTGTGACACTACAGTGACACAGAGTGTGTTTTTTTCTCAAAAGCTGTTTCAGTTGTCTGTCAGACTTTGCATGATAATCTCCTCTTAGCTTAATCCATTTAAAAATATACTTTTTTAACTTTGTGTTCTTGGCCTGATTTCCAGGTCCAAATCACAGGAGACTGAAAGTTGTATTTTTATAAGTTCTTATCAGATTAACTTCAGCTGTGAATGATTGTTACATGCTGGGATAGGATCCTGTACATAACATGTGGAATGACTCTGGTGTACATTTCAAGGCATTTCCTGTGACTGAGCAGAAACTGTAATGTTGGCATTTTCTGGTGCTTATGTTGGTGAGATCTTTGACATATGATAATCTCCATGAAACAAATGAGAAATATCACTGTTGTCCGTCTCTTTCCACCATTACATGGTGAGAGTGATATTTTATGCATTAATGTACATGGTACTTTGGTTTACTTGGACACCACATGTAGGATTTTATCTGGAAGTTTTTTTGTGTCTGTTGGTTTTCTGTTTGTGTTGTGGTTATTCTTTCTGCCATGACTTTTTGGCCAAACTGCTCATTTTCCTTTGCCTTATATATATGTGTGTGTGTGTATCTTTAGGGTGTATATTTTGAAGTGCTACCAGAGACAGAAGTGGTTACATCACTTCCTCCTTCAGTCACACACACACACGCACACACACATGCACACACAGAGGAAATTTGTGAGGTGGTTCTCTTCAAGGATGCACAAGGAATGCTTGGACTGTGTGTGCAACATGTTAATAATGTAATATGTTTTTCTTTTCTTCATTCTTTACTCTCTTTTTAAAGAGATTCTTATTTGTACTTACAGATTAATATATGGAATTGAGGTGTACTGTGTTCAAAGAACTTTGGCCCTGTTTTCTCCTTCAGGCCATTTGAACGTACAGTAAGCATGCAGAAGGACAGCAATGGCTACATTGGCTTTGTGTTCAAAAATGGCAAGATCAAGTCTCTGGTCAAAGACTCATCTGCAGCTCGCAATGGTCTACTGACAGAGCACAACCTGGTGGAAGTCAATGGACAGAATGTCGTGGGTCTGAAGGTAAGATAACAGTTTTGACAAGCCACAACCTAAGGGCTACAGTATCAGATGATCACAGCTCAGATGTCAGTGTTGGTGTTCACGAGTCAGAGGGAGGCATGGCATGCTGAGCTTTGGAGTTGGCTGCCTTGCTCATGCCTCAGCAGTCAGTTTCCAAGCAGAACATGTCTAACATGTTCAACATCTGAGCCTTGGTTGTTGACCGTATCTTCCTCAAGATACATTGATTGTGCCTTGTCAGTGGTGCAATAAAATCATGGACAAAATAGGAGTGAGCTGTGTTTGACTTGGGGTATGTAATCTGTTGAACTGGCCTTGCTGATTACCATGGGGCCAGATAATACTTTGTGTACATGGTCAGGGGTCCTGTTATTAATAAATTAGAAAACTTTGTGCTAGCACTTGAATTCAGGTGGTTTTTGTTGCTGTTTTGTATTTGAGGTGTCATCATTATAACAAAGTGTGTGTGTGTGTGTGGGGGGGGGGGGGTATATGTATTGAAATCGTTCCCCTGTGCGTCCAGGTTTTGTCTGGACAGAAAGGGTAAGGCAAGGGCTCATATAATCAAAAATATAATTTTCATTGTATCTTCTGAACTGCTGATCCCTTTGCAACCAAACTTAGTTTGATGGTACATCATCATAAGCTTTCATGTTGTGTGAAAAGACTGGATTGCTGAACTCTGTATCAAGTCACAGTAAAAGTTCAAAATTTCAATGATTGTTCATCCTGATATCTTCAATACTGCTCAGCCTTTCCTAACCAAATTGTTATTGGGATATATCATCATAAGCTGGAGTGTCACATGAAAAGGTTGGTTTGCTGTGCCAATCAAAGGGTCAGGGCGTTATTGAATATTTGTTCTAGATTTTCAGTATTATTATTATTGATCGCTTTTATATAGCGCAATTCTCCGCTCTCAAGCAGACTCACTGCGCTCGCATGTGATTCTACATGAGTGAATAGCTTTTTATAGCACATTTTTTGAATTGAAGTGGTGTGCTTACAGCGCTGGCTTGGCTGGTGCCACAAGAAACTGCTGCCATCATGGCACGTTCTGTGTACACCATACAACCATGCACCATGTCACTTCATGCAAAGCCACATACGTAAGGTGTATGTGTGTTTAGCTGTAACCTGCCACCTGCGCTTTTGGCAGAATGACCAGGGTCTTTTATGTGCTACTGCAGTAACACAAGGGTGGAATGGATACCGAAATAAGAGTCAGCACAGAAAGTTGACCCTGGAGAAGAAAATGTTCCCACCGCTCCAGCAGGGATTCAAACTCGCAACCTTTCGATCACAAGTCCAGTGCTCTAACCACTGAGCTATCCCCGCTCCCACGGGTGTGTTCACAGCCACACCATGGCTAACACTATCAATAGACACACAGTGTTGGGTTTTTTGCTGGACAAGGCAACAAACCTTTTTTATTCTTAACGTTTATAAGGGATTACTTTGGCCTGTGTTTAAGGTCAAGGGAGAATTTCTAGCCATTAAAGTTAAAGGCTTTTTTTTTTTTTTTAATAGGGGAAGTCTGAGTGTTTGTATTCTTGTTATCTTTGTGTTGCAAATGATTTTTGAAAAGCCATGATCCAATCTTTGTAAAATTTGAAATTCAGATGTGCATTGCCCAAAGCTGTCATCAGACATAGTGAGATGATTAATTTGCAAAACAATTCACAAGGTTGTTCCATAGACAAGTCCATCCTGTCAGAGGATTGATGTAAGGAAATTAGGATGCTTTTAATATTTAGAGACATGTTTTGACATACCAATGCTCATTGTCCTTCAGGATTCTGAAATTGGAGAGATCATTGATAATGGTGACCGCACAATCACAGTGACTATCATGCCATCATTCCTGTATGAGCATGTGGTCAAATGGTGAGTTATCTGCATATATTTGTTTTGGTGTGTGTTTTCTGTCCTGTTTGTAATCCTATGTGAAATTATGGTCAGGTGTATATCTGTGTTTTCTTCTGTTTAGTTTACTGCTTTTTGTGTGTGTGTTTGTTCATTTCTGGATCTTCATGTGTTGTAGTTGAGGTCTGTTGTGTCTTTAGAGCAAGTATCATTAAATTCTGGATAATGTTGCCAAATGTTTTGAGAGCACAGAAGTGCAGAAACATTTTGAACACCAGGGCATCCAAACACCTTGGACAACTTGTAGGTTGAAGTCAATGACAATGTGGTGGCCCCTTTTAACGATGCATACAATACCAAAAAAAAAAGAAGGATGTGCTGTGGTAAAACAAAACTCTTGTCTTAACTGATGTACATGTAAAGCCAAATAGAATTGTCAAACAAGATCCTTTATCTAAAGCATTTTCTTCTCTGATGGATAAATTGGGCAGAGGATCACGTGTCAGAAGTCTTCTGTATTACTTAGACCCAACTTTCTTATATATTAATGTTTATCCAATGTGGTGGATTAAATTAAACTAAACCTGTTTCACTCCAAAGTGAGTCGTTCTTTTCTCTGTACACCCATTGACATGACACACTTGATGTATACTCATGCCACTCAAAGCCCAGGCAACCTGTAATATTTGAGTGTTTTATACCTCCCAATAACTGTCACCTGTGAAACTTGATTTTCAGTATGACATATAAAATCAAAAGGGCATTTAAAAAAAAATAAAAAAAATTGAGAAGGCTAGTTCCTTAAAAACATGTTTTTGATGACAAGAAAAAATTTATCTTCACATCTTATGTTTAAATACATATTTATTGCATTCTTTATTGCTATGTGTTCACATAATTATGGCCAAGAAGACATGGGTGAAATACACATTTCATTTAACTTACAATGTGTAATAGAATATTTATGTCTGCCAGTTGACACTTGATTTTATTCTGTTTGCAGCATGGGAAACAGTCTGATCAGCAAGCTTATGGACAGTTCCATCCCTGATCTGTGAGCGCCCCATTCAGCATACAAAAAAAAACCCACTGTCTCCATCCTCTCTGGATCTACGGGGTACAATTTCCCACTCAGCTGAACCCTTTTTTTACACAGAAAAAATGCTCGGTATGGAAACGGGCAGCTTCAGATGGACTCACAGTTCTGCTTAATGAATCATCTTTATTGCCTTTGGCAAAGACCAAAGGAAGTAAACAGTGTGCTTTGTCTTCTCTGGTGAGCTGCTTTATCAGCTAGCTGAAAGGATTACAATAGATCGTCTCTTGTCACCAAAAACTACTTCTCAAGATGTGTTTAACTTGTTCTTCAGGTTATTCATGGGTCATTGTAGAGGAGTGAAGCTATATCAGTAGTGATTAATGTGATGAAATAAACCAGAATAATCAACCAGTTGAGACTGGTGAAGGTTTCTGAGTTAACCAACAATTTTGTATGTCTAGATATAGTAGATGCTGAGCTGTTTATTTATATTGCAGTTAATGGGGAGAAAACTAAAGGCTTGCTGTTGCAACTACGATTTATTTACCATTGAATCAGAATGTTGTGATCTGGTTCTTTAAGAGACTTTACATGATTTGTTTTGATAAAACAAATTCAAATATATCACGGAATCTTTTATTTCAAATTAAATAAAAAATAGTTTAGTTCAGTAGGCTAGTGCATTTTATGAAATGAGATAAAACATAGAGGGCCAGACTCCATACACTGATGTATGGAGTCTGACCCTGTATGTTATACTTTCAGTCTGTATAATGCAAAGTTTCTTGTGTTTTCTATGAGAGTGTTTGAATATTCTGTACAAATTGTCCATCCTTGATGAATGAGTAGAATAACTGACACCTGTAGTTTCATGGAAGCACCAAGCATATATATACTTTATATCTCCAGCAACTTCAAAATTGACTGTGATTGTGGACTTTATTTAGTGTTGGTACCTGCATTTTGCATGTATTGAAACAGTTGTTCTGATAATATATTATTTCAGTTCATGTCAGTATATTTCTCACTATTGTATATGCAGAATGATACATGTTAATTTTTTCTGCAGTTTGTTCTTTTTGCTAATGATTTTTATTGATACCAAATGTTATGGTAAAGGCCAAGTTCTTGAAATAATTAGTAATGTTTGATGGCTTTGATTTTCTTTCATCTAATGTATTAAGGAAGTGTTCTGGTGTGTTCTTTTTTTGTATGAACTGACTGTGTTTAAGATTGATTTAGTTTTATCTACTTTTGTGTCATATATTTTGCTGGGTATATACTTCTCATTAAATTAAGGTAAGTGAAAATTAATTGCAATTAACCACACTCTAAGCCTTACTTTCTGGTGACCTTCCTCCAAAGTGTGCCATAAGTGGTTGCACTTTTGAAGGGGCATCATTTGTCTACACGTCTACTGAAATACCCTCAAAATTGTTCCAGCACATTTGGGTGTGTATATGTCTTTCTGGCAAGTCATCTCAAAACACCATACAGCTGATCTGGAGCACATAAAGTATTGTTAGACAATACAAAATGTCTTAGGTTCCCCCACCCCCAAAAAAGACATGATAAAAACATCTGATTAGTGTCAGGGTAACATTAAATGATTGCTGGTTTGGGCAGAACTGTGAATGGTTTGAATGTTTTTTTTAAGAACATTTAGCCACTCTTCACTAGCTATTTATTTCTCATCCCTTTCCCAGACTTCTCCAGCAGCAACCACTTGATTTGGAACTGAAGAGTCATTGTAAATACTTCTCAAGGCTGTGTCTTTCAAAAATCCGAACTGTTATTGTGGTTCTTTTTTATATATTTTTTTTAGGTCTAATGTTTGTAAATATTTGTGTTCACTGTGGAATTGTACTTGTCGTGTTGTTTGTACGTCAAGTATTGTGTCATAATAATGTCACTAGTGCCTGCTTATTATAGGTGGAGTTTTTGGTTCATGCTTCTGATAATACTTTCTTTTTCAGAGTGAATTTTATCCCTTGGTTTCAAAACTTTATAGGAATGTGTATACGTTGAGAGAGCAATGATACTGTTAGCAATTTAAATGAAAGAAGAAAAAAAGAACCCCTTTCCTGTTTTAAAAACTGAAGTTCTGTTGTTTTGATTTGCTTTATTTTTAAATGTGCAAGGAAAGGTAAAGAGATATTGTGGTGGAGTGTGCTGATACCACCACTACCATATGTCAAGCAATACCAGATGCCCTCCACAGCAGCAGGTTACTCAGATTTGTGTTCAATTCCAGTGTTACTTGTTCAGTTTGTCTTGAAAATTGATGTTCTGCTGTACAAACATTTAGTGACCAATGTTGCCAATGATCACGTGTAAACAAACAAAAAAGAAAGTAATAAAGTCAGATTTTTACAAAACACTTGTGGACTGTTGTTATGCAGATGAGTTTGAATGTTTACAGCTTGTCAGTGGAGTCAACTTGCACAAAATTAACTCCATGTAAAATGCATTCTCTTGGCTTTGTAGAGTGGAAACATGCACAGTATGTGCGCTCTGTCTTTCTATACAGTGATGTCAGATTACACAAAGACATGTTTCAATGGCAATATATATATTTATTATCAAAATACACAAATTCTTGCATATAATTATGGGTACAAACTCTTTTTCCCAACCTTTAAGTCACTACTATTGTCATCAGACCAGGGTTCTGCGAGTACTTTGTCCTATGTCACAGCTGAATTAGTATAATCTTCACATTGTGGCATATTATGTGACTCATCCACACAAAATTGTTAGTGACTAGAATTAGTATTTGAAAATAAAAGGCAACAAATACATCATTCATATTAAATGAGCACAAAAAAACAGAACAGATCAATAATTTCTTTAAAAAACAAAAACAAAAAACATAGGACTAAGCTAGAGTAAAATCAACTATGTGACAGATTAACCAATTACTCTTAATAAAACTGTAACTGTGAGTACATACTTGTATGAGCAGATCAGCCCCAAATCTGTTTTCTGTATTGCCTTGTGTGTGCATGCATGAATATCTGTTGTTATCAACTTGGTTTTATTCAAAATGTGTACATACATTGAATTACCATGCATTTAGTTTATATAATTTACATGCTACTTTGATGCAATGTTTTGCAGCAAATTTCTTTTTACAGGACAATGAAGTATTATTCAAGTCAGTACCATTTTTCAGGAGTTACCTCTTACTTCCCTGTAATTGCTACAATGTAAACACATAACATTTTGCCAAATTTTGTGATGAAAATGTCACAAAGAACTTCTCAGCAGACTTTCTGCACAAACTTGCATTTGATAGTGAAAGTCACAACAGACCTGACTTTTCAGACCATAAAGACATTTTTGATAGGAATAAAGCTTTCAGTCATCCTGTCAAAGTTTGGTGCAAACTGGTGTAAGAACACTGGAGTTATTAATAATGTTCAGCATCAAGTAAACATGATTTTTGAGGAGCTTTTTTTTTGTGTGTGTGTGTGTATGTATGTGTGTGTGATAGCCCCAGCCCCAGATTTCATAGTGGCAGCTTGTAGTTCAGAAAGGGCTAAACTAACATTTGTGTAAGCTATCTGGCAAGAACAAGGCAAAAAGGTGAGTTAGCCATAGAATTGTGTTCCTTCAAACTCACTCAATTGGAAGCAAGCTCCATGAACAAAAACTTATCTTCCTGCCAGCCTACTTATATTTTCTAGCTTGCTCATGAAAAAAAAAAACATAAACGCAAAAGGTAATATATGTACTACTCCTGTGTCATCAAGGCTGTTGAGGCAAATGGCCACATATGAAAAACAAATGAAGGACAAAGTATATGGGTCAATCAGATCAGTACTATGTTCCTAATCTTTAGAAAAAATATGTTTTTTTGTGTGTTTGTTTGTTCTTCTTGTGGGCTGGGGGGGGGGGGGCTCTTTTACTTCTAACTTAGAAATGCTATCCTGCATATGTGCATGCGCTCATGCAATATCGGTCTGCATGTGCCTACTTACAGATGTTGCTGTTTTAGGTGTGTCTGTGTACATATTTACTCAAAACTAAAGAAGCTGATTGGATCTACTTTCGGTGTTGTCGGTTCAAAATGTGCAGTTTTCATGTCAACGAGACAATCTTACTGACAACAGAAAGTGAAATATTGTTAACTTCTGTTAGGCCCCTCGACTTCAAACAACAAATATTGTTAGAAAAGCAACAGGTAAAGATGACAAGTAAGCAATAAACAAACCAGAAACCTTGCACATTCTGCCTTATGATATCCATCATGAATGAAAAACAAGACATCTTAACAAAAGAGAGAAAATATATATTCTGATCAAGACAGTACACCACCCAGAAAGACATCCAGAGGGATCATATAAGAAACAAGGTTCCTCATATTGATACACAAGAACATTCACAGCACAGCAGTTGAGCAACAATTACAAATCTGAATACAGTCCCCATCTCAAAAAGAAATTCAATCTTCATGTTATCAAAAGATGATTTCAATTTTTTCTCTTTTTTTAAACCTAAAGTCTTAAGAAAGGTAAAGCATAATGTTTACAGTAGCACTCTATAAAAAGAAAGAAGAAAAAAAAGGTTCATCAGTTTAAAGGAATTTTATGTTTTGTTCCTCTCATTATATTGTATGCAGTTCAATCTTTAATTTTTTCATTGTATTTCACTTGATTCAAACCATCTGATGAAGAATAGAAAGCTGACAGGGTAAAAAGTATGTGCATTCATACTTAGATGAATTTCCAAATGGGATAAAAAAAAAAAAAAAAAAATTTGGTTGGGGGTGGGGGGGTGCTACACTCATTATTTCAAAACTGACAGTAAATGAACTTTTTGTCGAACAAGGTCACAACATAAGTATGAAGAATGACTTCTTCATTCTAAACACATAAAAACAGATATCAAACCTGCAATTTTTCAGTAGGGGCAGCAAAACAAAGGAGTGTTACAGAAACACAAAATTATATTAATTCTTCTCCCCCTCCCCCCTTTTAATAGAAGTACAACATATTTCACCCAAGCATGTATGTCATTTCACTAATTCATCATTGGAGAAAACACACAATGAATGACCCACATACAGCACTTCATCTGAAAAACCTACATACACACCCAAACATGGAAGGAATCAAGTATAAACCAAACAGACAAATCCACACCAACTAAAATTAGTAAATGTTAATTCATACACACACACACGTGTTATAGTTATTCATATTTATCATGACTAAAAATAATTTCCTTCATGAGAACCCTACAAGTTTTTTGGAAGAGTCAGAAAGAGATGCAATTTTATGTCTCATAATCCAAGTAGTTTGTAAAATTGAAAACTGCTACCCTAAACAGTTTGCCAGACTTGCTTCCAAGGTTATGTCAGAACAATGAGATCAAGATATAAAGCTTAACAGAATAATTCCATCAGACTTTTTACTGACAATATCAGCAGAATGTGAACAAAGAAAATGAAAACATGTATTGCACATTTAAGAATAGCCAAAAAAACAAAACAAAAACACTACAGCTTAGCACTTTAATGGAAACAATTAACCAGATCTGACTCCAAATGTTGACACAAAGTTCAAAGACAGCCCTGACTGTGTGGTCCAACATGCACACACAAACTGAACCACTGAAGCAAGAATACAATAATGTTGCAGCTCAATAAAAGTGTGTGTATTTAGTCAGAAGGCTCAATGAAAGTAAATTAAAACAAATTATATCAACAAAAATTAAATAACACTACTGTGTTCTATAAAGATTTTACATGATTGTGTCTAAAAGTCTATTAAAAAAAATAAACACAGGAATATATTATTAATAAAATAGCATGCATGTAGCCTACTACTATATTTCATAACCAGTTCCAGTTTCTGATGTTACATTTATACACTCAAACAGTAATAAAACGTAAGAATGACAGTTTCTTTTAATAATATCTGTCTGGGTTTTAAAACAGATTACATCACTCCCATTCTTAGGCAGCTTCATTGGCTTCACATCCAGAAATAGATCTGCCACAAAATTCTCTCTGCCACTTATAAGTCAGTTCATGATAACACCCCCCTCTACCTCTCTGATCTTCTCCAAAAACACAACCCTTCTTGCCTTCTCAGATCAGCATCTAGATCTCTCCTTGATGTTCCCGGGCCCAGGGATTCCAAGACAAAGCGGTACGGCCAGCGAGCCTTCAGATATGTCGCTCCCTCCCTCTGGAATGTCCTCCCCGAGAGTATCAAGGAGAAGGACTCCATTCAGTCTTTCAGACCTTCGCTGAAAACCCATTTCTTTACCTAGGGATGATAGTCAATGCAATTGTGTGTATGTGCCGGTGCTGGTGTGTGTGTTAAGTGAAGATGATGTTGCCATAATTGTGTGTGTGTGTGTGTGTGATTCTTTTTTCTGTTATCATTATTTGTAACTCTGTATATATTTTTACATTTAACTGCTATGTATAGTTCCACTTTTGGGAAGGGGTGGGTGGGTAGGAGCTGTTTGTACTTTTTGGTATGAGTGTCCTTTGGTAGTTTTAGCTTGCGAGAGCTTACATGTATGCACTGTGTGTATCTGGCACTGTGAACACGCAAGGTTTTGTGTGGAAGTTTTTTTATGCGCTATATATAAATTTTCATTCATTCATTCATTCAATTAGTTTTTTCCCCCCATTTTTTCCCTCAAACTTTTTCAAGCAAATTCAAACATTTTTCCAACTTGACTAAAATCATGTGGGTATCTGGGGGCCTTCACCTGTGTCACTAACAAGCATCTTTAGACTTCATGAGGCTGGGTTCAGGAATCACCGTCATCCCCCCCCCCCCTTCCCCCTATAGTAGGAACAAAGAACATTACAGTACACTGCAGTTACATACCACAAGGTACAGTGGGCCACTGGCACGCTGTTCCAGCAGTGCTTTCATTAAAAGGAGCTTATATTTTATAATGGAGTTATACTAAAAGTGGGATCCACCTCCTGCTATGACTTTGATGTAAGATAAATGGGGTTCAGATCACTTGTGCACACTCATACAACCTTGCCTGTACCAAACTGTCAGAATACAAGCGGACGTTGACACAGATAGTGACAAGTATGACAGCCCACTCTCATTGCATGGTACACCTGCGTCACGGGCAATGAATCACAGCAAGTGTTTCACAGTCCATACACCATTCTGTCCACATCCTCAAGCTGCCGCTCACACTTCAGTGTCCACTTGTCCATTCATGGTGGGCAGAGAAGCATCATTGGTGCGCAGAAAGTTGTCGATGAAACGTGTGATGTAATCGTAACCCGCTTCATTCGCCAGATCTGCTGCCGTCTGCCCTTCCTACAACAGAATCCTAGTGCGCAATCAATGGAGTCAAAGGTGGTTGGTTTATTTGCATGCAATAAAAAATGTCTTCAAATGAATGAAAAGTCAAATATATGTGACAAATGAAAATCCCAAGTAAAATCAAATAAATCTGGCATTTCTTAAAGAATTTGTGTTTAAAACTTGTAAGAAACTCTTCCTAGCCCATATTAGTAAGAAATGGGAGGCACCAGCAGTGCCAAGGTAGAGAGCTTGGCTACCAACAGACCATGATTCTAGGGCTAAATAAGAACCACCCCTAGAATGGGGGGCTTAGAACAATGGCACTGAGCTATCATGGCCAAGCTCTCTTCCAGCTGCATTGCCTTAGAGATTACTCCAGTGTACAGCACCCTTGGGCACAGCACAGCCACCTCAGTGACAGGGGTAAACTGACCACTGGAACAGTTGCTGCATATGCAATCATCTCATTGCATTCTACTACAGGGAACCTCTGAGCTCCAGAAAGGGAATTTCTTAGCAAATATTTGTCTATAATTATGTGCATGTGCCATATGTATGTATAATAATTGATTATTTATGGCACTGCGTCTCCTAACAAAGAGCCCAGGGCACACACAAAGGCCTACATATGCATGCTTGTATGTTTGTGTCTGTGCATGCATGCCTGTGTGTGTGCATACTGCCTATCTGCCTGCATGTGTGCAGGCATGCACATGTGTGTGCATGAACAAGTTGACCTCAGTTTGATGCCTCCTATGAAATAAATGTTGATCAACAGTACGAGACACCATGCCTGAGTACTGTACCTTGTTTTTGAGTGATGGTGGCACACCAGCCCCCAGCAGCTGTGACACCACTTTCAAGTGGCCAAACAATGCAGCAGCATGGAGAGCTGTTTCACCATTCTGTACAAACAGCAAAATAACATAAACCAGTCAAAGGACTGGCACATGAAGTCAGAAAACAAATCAAAGCAATCATTAAGCTTAAACCAACACATGACCGTTTAATGCCATTTAGTCTATCACTGACAATCATTTAATGAAACAAGTAAGCAACAACAAATCTTTTTTTCTCTCCGTTGAACCGGGCATCACAGAAACTGTTAACATTGATGATTGTAGGGCTTGACATCCGCAGAGACCACAAACAGTCTATTAGGGACAGGTACAGTTATCAAACAACAAAGCCCCTTAAAATGCAAGCACTACCTTGAGAATTCCCAGGTTGGGTTTATATTTCAGCAGTTCCTCCACCACCTCTGCATGGCCCTTGTGACACGCCTTGAACAGTGGAGTGGCTCCATCCTAATGTGCAACACAACAAGATTCATTCACTGAATTCTTTCATTGCAGCTTGTAATTCTCTTCCCTACTTGTGTTTACTGTGTGTGCGCGCGCGCGCGCGTGTGTGTGTGTGTGTGTGTGTGTGTGTGTGTGTGTGTGTGTGTGTGTGTGTGTGTGTGTGTGTTCACATGCTTGCTTAACACATTGTACTTCTTACAGTGTGCATATGTGAAAATGTATGCATGCTTCTTTTCCCCAAACCCCTGTGTGAACATGCATGTTCTTGCATGGAGGTTTTCATGCACATTATAAATTATCATTCATCTATTCAAAATCTTACATATTTCTAACGCAATAATAAACCTTTTTTTCTCTCTTTTTTTCGGTCATGTTTTATTCCAGTTTTTGTGCAACTTACAGCAATATTGTGATAGTGCTTATAATAAACTAAATAGTCTTCAGCAAAAAGACTTCATAAACATAACAAAAATGAACTATACTGGGAAAAAATAGGAGAGAGAGAAGGAGACAAACACACACGCACGCATGAACACGCGCGCACGCACACACACACAATTCCAAACTAAAATTCAAGCAATTAAACGGCCCAGCAAACAAATCAATGACGATCCTAACAAAACAGTACTTACATAGCATGTGCATGCGAACAGTGTATAAGTGCCTGAATGCATGTATGTTGTACATAGTGTCACTTAACATTTACTATCTATGACATAGTCTATACGTCAATCAGCTGCTGGTAAAGACACCATTCAATTACAACCTTATCATATGACATATTCAGTTTTGCATTATATTTGTACACCTCAAAGTTAGTTTTTAAATAACGTTTGAACAAATGCAACTGTGGTATAGTCTTGTTAATTTGACATTTATAAATGGCAAGAATTTTCCCATTTGAACTCCACACTGACATCATAGCAGAATGTTCACTTGCCTTTCTAAATACTTGGTAATTGGCATGTATAGTTTTGTTATTTTTACATTTATAAATAAAGAACTTTGCTTGCAAAATAATCAAATCAAAGATATCTGATTTAAAATGGATGTCGTGACCAAACAGTACAATATTTTCATTAAGTGTAACTGAGGTCATATTTGAACAGCCAACATTAAGTACAATCTGGAATTGTTCCCAAAAAGACCTCACGTATGTACATGACCAAAATATATGGTTAACCGAGTCTCTGTCTTGTCGACAAAAAGAGCAAGTAATGTCATTTTCAATTCCCATGTGCACTAAAACAACATTAGTAGCAATTTTTCTATGTACTAGTCTTATTTGAAACCATTTCAGTTTTATTTCTTGAATCTGTTGCATTTTCTTGAAGGTGATACACCAATTAATATCTTTATTTAGCTTAGCTTCCCACTTGTCACAACAGTTAGGTCTAGTTATATTCTGTGTAGGTACCTCATAATAAAGGCGTGAGCCTTTTTGTTGATTATAAATCATCTTAAGCGTCTCAATTAAATCTGCCGAATTTTTACCCTCCACTGTTATTTGTTTTATGCATATAGCTTTTGATTGCTTGCATACAACCAATATATGTAATCTGTCTTAATTCCAAATTTTTCTTTAAAACTTTTAAATGACATAAATGTACCATTGTCATTCAGCATATTTTAATGTGACACACACCTTTGTCAATCCAGTTTTTATTAAAAAAATAATTATGTTTCCAACTAGGACATTCTGATTGCAGAAGATTGGTTCAGCAACTAGCTCTTCTGAATTTTCTACATGTATTTGTTTACCAAACTCTTTATATGCCATAAATACTTGACTCCAAAACTTACTGACCTCAAGTTCCTGAAAATGATGGCTTGATCCCAGTTGTTCAAAGCACACCACTTTAGGATAAGTTGATTTATTTATACTTTTCCACTTGTGTTCACTTGTTTTTAATTTTCGAATCCAAATTAACTTCAGTGCATTAATATCAGTTTTTATGTTCAGTATCCTAAGCCCTTCTTTCACAATGGATCTGATGGCTTTTTTTCAGCTTATCCCCTCCTGTTTTCTATTCCACACAAACTGAAACACTGTCTTCTGCAATTCATTAACAAGGTTGTTTGGTGGGTTTGGCAATAACATCCATAGGTGAATAATCTTAGACAGAATCAACAATTTTAGAACTGCTACTCTGCCTAGTGGTGTTTTTTGTCTCTTTAACCATACTTTGTACAAAGCTCATATTTCCAAACATTTATCACTAAAGTTGAGTACCTCACACTCTTTTAAGTTGTTAGTAAACCATATACCAAGTATTTTAAATTTAGGTGGGTTCCATTCCATTTGAAAATGTGGCATATATTTAACAGGATAATTTTGTTTATCACCAAGCCATATGGCACTGGTCTTCCCCGCATTTAAGAAGAGACCTGATGCTTTCTGAATGTGTTGATGGTCTTAACTGTTTCTTCAAATGAATTTTTGTCACCTTTCAGCGTAATTTCGGTATCATCTGCACATTGTGAAATTTTGTATTCAGTTTCTCCTGTAAAGATACCTTTTATATGCTTTTTTTGTCTGATCATAATGGCAAGTATAGATAACTGTCCATTAACTGTGACAGATGACTTTATATCTTTATAAAACGTAAATATCCACTGACATATATCTGGCCCAAAACCAAAAGCACGTAAAACTTTAAACATAAATTTCCAGTCAACAGATTCAAAGGCTTTTTCAAAGTCTAAGCACAAGAGTAACCCAGGTTTATTTTCTCTATACAAGTAACTAATAAGATCATATATCAATCGAATGTTATCTCCAATGTATCTGTTGGCCATAAACCCAGTTTGATCCTCATTGATCAAAGAAGGAAGAATGCTTTTTAAACGCTTTGCAATACATGCAGATCCTGTTTTATAAACAACATTAAGAAGTGAGACTGGCCTTCAGTTTTTGATTAAGTCTTTTGATTCATCTCCTTTTGGTATGCATATTATTACCCCCCCCCCCCCCCTTCTGTGTTGTTGATAATTCACCTTTTCTAAAACCATCATTTAGTGATCTAACAACAAAGGAACACAGCTGCAACCAAAAGAACTTAAAAAAATTCAGCAGTAAAACTGTCGGAGCCAGGGCTTTTGTAATTTTTCATATTTTTAAGCACAAGACTTGCTTCAGCTAAAGTAATTTCCCCTTCCAGAAAAGTATTTTCCTGCAAAGTCATCATAGGAATATCTTGAGCCATATCTAATATTTTGCAGTCTTCTACTTGTCTTTCAGAAGATAATCTTTTGTAAAACACTTTTACTTTTTTAATAATATCCTTGCTTTCATATATTTCTTCTCCATTATTTAATATAAGTTTGGTCATTTGTTTACTTATATAATTACGTTTCTCAAGTCCACAAAAGTATTTTGTAATTTTTTTACCGTCGGCAATCCATCTCTTTCGAGCACTGCAGGACTCCTTCCATTCTCTTGTCTCTAATTGCAAATAGCTCCTGCATGTCCTGCTCTAAACTTTCTTTTTTCATTTTCAGTTAAAACTATCTTAGCTTCTAAACTTTGAATACTTTCTTAAAAAAAAAAAAAAAAATATATTTTTTTCATCCAGACGTTTTTTCATTGCAGCATAAGAAATTGTCTTTGATCTAATTTTCATTAATAATACATCTAAAAACAGCTGGTCTGATATAACAAATTGAATATCACATTTCAGAATTTTTGAAAGCTGTTCCCGTATGTATGGTAAAGCTGCATACTCTTCAACTACAGCTTTTATAACGTCATTATTTTATTCTGCAAAGAGTTTATCTTTCAATAAAGAATTATTAAATTTCCACAACAGTTTGTTTTTAGACTCTTTCCCTAATGTCAACGTCAGTGTGATCATAGAAGAATCTGTTCTGTACCCAGCTTTAATGTCGGCATTTGTAACAAAGGTGGACTGAAATCAAGAAAAAAATCAAGTCTACTTTGCTGAAGCGGTGTATTTTGACGCCATGTGTATCTTCTCATTTCGGGATAAAGTTCCCTCCAAATATCCAAAAGGTCAAGATTTATCATTAGATTGTCCACATGTTCTTGTGCTTTGATATTATTATGGTACTTATAATTGTAATAGTCTAATGTATAGTCCAAGGCTAAATTCCAGTCACCTCCAATAATAATGTTTTCAAAACCAACATCGTTTATCTGGTCTTCAAGTTCAGCAATAAACTCGGGATCATCATGGTTAGGCCCATACAGACTGTCAAAAAATCCCTATCCATCATTGTTACAGTAACAAATATGTAGTCTCCTAAGATATCCTTGGACACTTTTTTCACTAAAAATTCAAAATTATTGTTGAATAATATGGCAACACCTCTCGAGTTTGAGTTATATGATGCAAAGTAAGCCTGAATATAGTTCTCCATTTTGGGGTCAAAATGAGTATCCTGCAATAGATATATATAGAGAGAGAGAGTATGATTTTTGTCTTAAGTAATGAAACACATATCTTCTCTTACGCATGTCGGAGAGGCCCTGGCAGTTCACTGAAACAATCTTAACCATATTACTCATTGTCCAAGTTTGGTACTATAGCAAGGAGACCACCTTCCACAGGCAGCAGTAACTAGTACAAACAAAACAAATAACACTACTATGTGAACAAAGTTCACAAGACTCCAATACAATGCCAATGGAAAAAGATCCACACTGAGAACTACATGTACATTCAGCACGCACCTACCGAGATACTAAAAATCACATCTATGTCAGTATTCTTCACTGGCCAAGCATTACAGATTGCTGGCGCAGGCACACGCAAAAGTACATAAAGTTAAAACCGTTTTTCAGTATGCACGTGGTTATATTAAATACAGTGGCTGTCAAAATAAAACCAATAAACACGCAAACAAATACACAGGAAAAATACATGATGTACAGATCAATATAGTCCAACAAAGAATATCTAAGACAAAGAATTATGGGGGGAAGGGGAGGGGGGAGGGAGAAAAAAAAAGTAAGTGTTTTCCTGGTGAAATCGCAGCACAAAAAAATAATTTCAAACATCACATTTGGCTTTACGGTAATATTTACAATCATGCATTCAAAATGCTCGATGCAAGCTTCCAACTTTTCTCTCGGGAGGGGGTGGGGGGCGAAGGAAAGAGGGCACATGCAATGGAGGGTGAAGCGAAGAAAGAAGATGGACAAGGAGAAGGGGTGGGTGGGTGGAAGAGCCAAACACACACACACGCATGCATGCATGCACACACACACACTCACTCACACCACAGGGGCAGGCACGAAGGGACGAGAGGGGGTAGACTCCTTTGGCTTTCAGCATCGCAAATGAAGTTTGTATGACAACCATAGGACTAAGTCAAAAGCTTGATCGTTCAAACGATGTATCAAACACAGTTCAAAGTACAAAACTGAATCTTACAAACCAAATTTTGCTTATCTGATCAAACAGTCACATTCAATTACACAATAGCACTCTTTAAAAACTCCCATACATTTTTATATCCATTGATTTCCTTGTTACTGTGGTCACAATGACATTTAAGGATATGAGCAAAATATAAGTTTCGTGGATGTCATCTTCACCAGATGCAAAAAAAACAAAGGTACAATTTTCGTCTGACACCAATTTAGACACGAGCGTTGCTGGTAAGACACACATAAAAAATTATTTGATACACATGTTCTATTTGCCTGCTTTTGCTATCCAAAATCAAAACATACATATGAGTTGGAGAAAAAAAAAGCAGAAAAAAAAGCTGATACCCACAGCTTGTCCCAGAGTGCATGCTACTCAATTGCAGTGAAAGGCACACATACACAGCAAGGGATAACTAAAAAGGGGTACATATGTCAGAGACAGGGAGCTCAAGAAACACACACACTGTCATGCCAGCATGCCCGCTCTAGCATGGCTGCACATTTCTTGACTCACAAAATCACGTGCTTCTCGACACTCAACAAAAGCGTACGCATGTGTCATTCAAAAAACTTTTTTTTTTTTACAATAGAGACAGAGAGAGAGAGATGGTACACACACACACACAAACATATATATATACACACATATATATACATATATACGCACACATATATATATAATATATAACACCACTCTCCCAGATTAACATAAAAACTCAACACTAGCGGAGCTCCACACCCACACCCACCCCGTACCCGCACGCAAACAACAACAACAAAATACCCTCACAGAGAGAGAGAGAGAACAAATAAACAAAACAAACAAAATCCATTAGCATTGTTACACCACCTGGAATCACCTGGCTTTTACAGCAAGTAGCAAATGCCGCAACAAAATGGATATTAACTTCTGTGTATTGGCTCTTTCATTCAAATCCAAATAGGGGCGGGAGTGGCAAAAGTAAAAGAGAGAAAAGAGAGAGCGAGGGGACGAGAAGGAAGTGGGGGGGGGGGGGGGGAGGGGGATATGCATGCCATCATAATTATCAACAAGTCGATACAAATAAAGGTAGTATCTCTGTACAGTCAAGTCTGGTCTAACAAGATATTACGTCCTTCCCCCTTCCTTTCCACAGTGCAAGAACACAGGCACCGACACAAGACACAAGTTTTTATCTATTCTCCTTCATCTGCACTCATTTCATTTCCCGACATAGCACACCTGAAAGCTTCATCCAGATCTGCGTGAATGTTCACTCTAACAATGTGACCGTTCTTCACCGTGGCAAGAATTTTCCCATTTGAACTCCACACCGACATCGTAGCAGAATGTTCGCTCGCCTTTCTAAACACTTGGTAATTGGCATGTGTCGTCTTCCCCAATGACAATACCTTTGTTCTTGAGGCTGCATCAACTGATGATGACGCTGTCTCTCTTCTTACGATCAAAGAATCAAACAAGAATGGGCCTTGCTCTGGTGCTGCGGTGCTGTCCTGTCCTGTGGGCCACCTCAGTGTCGCTGGCGGTGATCGGGATGCCAACCTTGTCACTGAAGATCACACACACCTTCGCTGTGCAATCGGCTGCAGTCTCCTTCTCTGGCACCTTGAACACTCGCAGATTCCACCTCCTTGAGTACTGCTGTAGGTCATTCAGCTCTCTCATTCTGCTTGATTCTCCGATCTTGCTGTTTAATCATGCCTGTAGCAGTTTTGATCACTTTCTTCAGAGACTTCACTTCTGACTCCATTTTTTCTGCCTTCACCTCTGTATCAAACAACCGCCCTTCCAGCTTCTCCATAAAAGTCTTGGTCAGGCACTTGACTTCATCCCTCATCTGCTCGATGTCTACTTTGGTTGCCAAGGTATCCAAGCGTTTGCTGATGTTGTCTAGTGCTGTCTGTCCCGCCATGTCAGAGTCCTCTAAAACATTGTTCATGCGCTTCTTTTCCTGCCTCTTACTGTCATTTTCTGAGCTGATGCTGACGTCACTTTCATCCGAAGTTGATGAGTGGTTTCTCTTTAATCCAGTCCTCAAAAAATAAGAACTAATCATGCTCATCACTCCAGAACAAGCTACTCAAAAAACATTTGAAACTGGCAACATGCTGATATTCACAGTTTCTCCTCACAGTAACACTTCACTCACACTAGCAACGTGCCGATGATCTGCCAACAGTTTGTTTACGTTTCTGTAAGCGCTGCCAGTCACTGATCAAGTCATCAAAACTGGCTAAAAAGCATATCGGCGGATTCCCTGCACGGAGACCTACTTACGTGTGTGGTCAGATGGATAATCAGATGCCTAATTAACTAGTAATTAAGCTTTTTAGCAACACACACAGCCAAGACCGTCCGCTGTACCCATGAGCGAAAGTTCACCCCCCCAGTAATAAACCTTGTTAGACAGCAAGACAAAATGTGTGGCTGACAGCATATCAGTTACACACCAAACTTTACAGAAGAAAGGAGGAACTGGAGAAGACAGCCACATTCATTTTGCAGACTAGATTTAGTGTAGCAGCCATCAAGAAGCAGAAGAAGAAAACAAAACTTGATTGTGAAAGGTGTAGGAGTTTTAAAAATAACATAATTATGGAGGGTCTGTCTTGGACATGAAATGGTTATACTGGAATGACTTGCGCATGAGCAAATATGATAGTCTCATACACACACACACACACACACACACACACACACACACACACACACACACACACACACACACACACACACAGAGTTATACACATACTGCTGCACACATGTACACAAACGCTTGCTAAAGCATGACCAACAGTAAAAGCTGCAGCAGTACCAGAAAGAAACATGGAAGAGAAACAATTGTCATGCCCACCTCTCTGACAGCATCCACCTCTGCACCAGCCTCCAAGAGCTCCTTGGCTACCTGGGAGTGACCCATCTGTGCTGCTATCCACAGTGCACTGGCTTCATCCTACACACAACATGTGGCTTGCTTTTTGACCACAGTGAATACTGACATACACAAAAAATAAGGCTTAATTAAATAACCATCTTACTGCTTAGTTCACACTGTTTCTGTGCATTAAAATGTTTAAAAAGAAGTGATAAAACTTATAAACAAAAACAAAAATAGACATATGTGGTGAGCAAGTGCTCTTTGTATACGTTTTTACATTAATCCCACCCCGGTTTTCAGATCCATGCAATTTCATTACTATACTGATAGTAAATGGGGAACCGGAGCAGACGACGCTTTTGTTTTGAAGCGCGGCGTGTGGCGTAACTGGCCTTCACACAGCCAACCAGCGATAGCCGCCAGTGCGTGCCATTTTCAAATCTGTTTTCTCCCTTAATATTTTGACCGCTTATTTGTTTACCTACCCTTTGTTCACCTAGTCCTTTTTATGCACTAAGCCATGTGTAATATATTTTGGCATCTTAGAACGTTTATCCAACGTTTATTTGGATGCAGGATCAAACTTAATCAGTAGCCGATGCCTGTCTAGGTCCATTCTTTTTATAGCTGTCATCTGCATGGCACGCTTTGTTTAGTACTAGTGAATAGTAGTGAAACAGTGTTTTGATTTGATTAAAGTAATTCTGTGTTGATCAATGCTTTGTCATATAGTATTTTGCTTAGCTGACTTCATGTTTAGTGTTCATTTTGGGTTGAAATTAACTTATTAAGTATCGTGTACTGTAGAAGCTAAGTTGTATTCATAGACTACTTAATATCACTATCAGCGCTGCTGTGACTAAGATTACACGCCCCAGGTGAAAGATCACACCGATTGTTTTAATGCTAGTCTTTGAATGTGTCTTGCTTCTCTTACAGAGCATTGTATTGTAATTGTTATGTACCATTTTAACCGTGGGAGCGTGCTCTTTATTCCGATTAAGTTTTAGTAACATTAATATGTTGTACATTGTGTTCGTTGTGATTTAGTTGTACGAATCTGTTTATAGACAGGCACAAGCCACGCTTCCCACTCTTGTTATAAATAAAATAAGTCATGTATGTACATTTTGTTTATACGGTTTAAAAGATTGTAACTGTAGCTTTTATTTGATGTTTTTCATGTTTTAATTGGTTTAGTTATTGTAGAGGAAACTGTATTTGTGCGGGCCAAGGAAACACAGTTGTCAGCCATTTTGTGGTCCAGATGGCCGTTTTGATTGTAGCAATAGTGTGTGTTCCTTGCGGCCCATGCCGTTCTCTTATCTATGCGTGCGAGTGAGGATTTTGTGTGTGCTGAAAATTGTCTGCGGCTGAGCAAATAAAACCTGATTGCTGCCATACGCCTGCTGTGGTCATCATTTTACTGACTCTGCTGCCTGTCTCCTGTCCTTCTACCACTCCACTCCATTACACATAAGAAGTAGCTTAAACCAGGTTACATCAGTCATTCTTATGCATCAGTAAAACAATATAGTTGTTCCCTGAGAAATGTGTACTAACAGCCGTGAGTTGTCACCCCCCCCCCACTCCCCCCCCCGACTCACACACATACTAACGGTGACATACACTAGCTGATGAATAATAAGCATAGAGATCATCATAATATACATGTATTATAATTTATGCAAATGGAGCAAAATATCAACAGACCAATAATGCTCATTTCCCAACAAAGAACAATGAACATTACCTGACACTAATCCTGAGATGACCATCGTTTCTTACCTTCCTCCTCAAGTTGACATCAGCTCCCTGTGAGATTAGATACTTGAGGAGCTTGAAGTGGCCATTCTGTGCAGTGATAAAAAGTGATGTGGCACCATCAATCATCTGAGAATGGATGTCAGCACCATGGTTCAGCAGTTCTTCCACCACGTCCTGGTGATTGCACTGACACGCCACAAACAGTGGGGTGCCCCCATCCTGCAAACACCAGGTACTCGTATGCTGACATGCAACAAACCATGGCAGGGTGTGACCACCATGAAAATGTGCCACAAACAAAACAATGACTTGTGTTCTATTGGTTCTGTTCACTCACAGATTACAGAACATAAGGTTCATCCAAAACTAAAATACAATAACCTAAAAAAATAAAGCATCCCCTCCTCCTTCTTCAAATTATTTGATTTCAATGGGTAGCATCCCCTCCTCCTTCTTCAAATTATTTGATTTCAATGGGTATGTCAAAGAAAATGGTGTGCTCTAATCCTGTGGATACTTGAACACAACTCAGTTCCCTCTAAAAACTTCCCCAACCACAATCATGACCCAGTATGCACACACACACACACACACACAAACATACACACACACCTGAGAACTGAAGTGAAAACAGATTTAATAAAATTAAACAGAACCCAATGACTCAGTCAAAGACTGGATTCTGAGCTACAGCTGCCGTAGCAGTGGAAAATGCACTGCAGCATGATCCTCAGCCAAACCATTCTGCAAAATGCCTAGACCAAGATACTGACAGTCACTGAGTCAGCGTTTTTCATGGGACTAATTAATAACTGTAAGCATGCACACAAACTGTCAAACACTTACATAGCTGGGAAGATCAACAGCAGCACCATTTTCCAGCAGAATTTTCACAATCTCCAAGAATCCACCCTGAGAAGCAAAGAACAGGGCACAGGTACCTGTCTGCAACAAAGCATAACTGATTTAAATGACAGTTAACAGGCAAATCTTGGTGAATAAAACAACACCCTAACTCACCATTGGTACCGTCTAAATAGTTATTCAAAATCATGAACCCTAAGCCAGTATGACACCTTTGTATATAATATATACACATGCGCTACCACTGTAACAACAAAATGTATTACAAGTTTGAAAAGCTTCATAATAACACACCAGTTAAAACTTGTTCTTTTTTAGCTCACCCCTCATCTCAAACAGATATGCAGCCACAACATCCAAAAGATACAAGCAGTTACTATTACACAAAAACTAACTTCAAACTAGCTCAAACACACAACATAATTGTGTTTAAAATAATGACAAACTAACAAAGGGAAACCATGAATAAACTGGATGTAATAATTTGCTACATCTCAAATGCAGAGGTTCCAGGCAAGAAGGCAGGCATGGAACTAATTTGTGGTGGAGTATCTGTGCAGTGTTCACAACCTCATAGCACTCTGGTGTGATAACATACATGTATAAGGTGGATGTTTCCTACACACAGACTGCATATGTATCAGGCATATGGTGGGTTAACTGTGCTCTTTTTTTTCTCTTTTTTTTTTACAGCAGCATACCAATCTCCTGGCATTGGAGTCAGCTCCTTGGTTCAACAGTTCCTGCACACACTGCACATGGTTGTTGGCTGCTGCTAGAATCAGTGGAGTTGTTCCTTCCTGTTATGTAACAGAAGAAAACATTTCCTACTGTAGTCAACATTTTGTTAATCCCTATGGGAAATTTGGGTTGCCTTACCTGGGTAAGGCCACAGCAGCCACAGGAACAGAACTACCCAACCCTACTAGTATGTCATGTTTTGGCGTTTGCCTGTTGTGATGCAATAGAACTGTCTAAAATGTTGCCACAGCCAACAGGGAAACCTCTTTGATTTCCAACTGCCTATTTATCTTTTACCAAAAGTACACAGACTCAAATGCATTCCATCCTCACTGAATGGACTGGGTACTTTGCCTCCTTTATGTCCTGGAATAGAAACCTAAATTTTC
>OY757545.1:7021443-7069598 GCA_963584105.1 Alviniconcha strummeri
TAGTATAACATGAAGGCAGCAATAAAACATACTTTGGCTTTATAACACTGACAAGCAGCCAATAAGGTAAACAGTTATAAAACCACACACTAAATGAATGTTGCTGAATCTTTTCTCAAGTGGTGACCCCTCCCCCCCCCCCCCCCACTCCCCTTCCCCCTCCACACACACTGTCAGAAGGCACATGCCACACAGAGAGATAGGGTTTTTAATACCCAGTGGCAGTTCCAGTCAACTGTGTAAATCATCATCAGCAGGGACTGTAAGCACAAAAGCTGAGAGCGAAAGGTAGGTTAGGGTAGTAGTTCAGTATTAGGTTAAGAGCAAGAATACTGGTGTAACTGGTACTTTGGTACAGGGGTATGGTAGATAGGCAGCAGGAAAACGGGAAGGGAAGGCAGGTATTATGAACATGGGTGGAATAGGTAGGACAGAGAGGGTAGGTATAATGGGGCAGTTCAGAAGAGTAGGGGCTGGCAGGAATACTTCATTAGTTCTTGGATTTTGGGGTCTTGGACTTTTAAAATTAAGGGTAGGTAGAAATCTTCACAGTGAGAGAGACACAGACAGAGAAAGAGAGACAGACACAGAGAGACAGGGAGTGAATTATTTAGTAACTGGATTTTAAATTTAACATCCTGTCAATTGCACAAGGTCACCTAAGGACAATCAAACTCACCATAATCAAGTGCACATTTCAAAACTCTTCTTAAGCCCTTTCTTAAGTCAATCCACAAAACCAACACCTACCACCTTGCTGCTTGCACTACACACTGGTGTTAAAAGTCAAAAGTCAGTTCCCCAAGTTGAAGTTGGCTAATTCAAAGTGGAATCACAAACTGCTATTTAACTCATGAGCTGGCTTACTGGGCTGCTACTTGCAGACACCACTGACGCCAAAGACCACAGATTAGTATCAGCAAGTAGGTCAGTAACAAATAATTTTACCACTGATTTTGTGTTTTGTTGATATCATGTTCACATATGACCCAAACTGATATCATGTATTTATATAAGTATTTCAACATATGCACAAACAACAAACAAAACACACCAAATAAACACCAAGGTGCACGCACAGACAAAAAACAAAACACAACACACAGGTGTGACACCACACTCGCCGCACATACAGATTTACAAAAATACTGACAGTTCGAACTGCACTATGTAGCTACTGGTTGTTAGGGACGGGGAGCCCCAGCCGGGACGTCCACCTCTTCTTTTACTCGGCTCCTGAACTCTGAAAATCCTTCGTTCGTTGAATCAGTGTTGCTTTACGTCCACTGAGACCATACGGACTTTCTGCGACCGGGAGCAACGGCCACCTCGACTTTCACACAGCCCAGGACTGAGCTCTGAATCGCTCCTCTCCGTACGGCGGGCGGCTTCTCAGTAAACTGACTGCGGTCTGGTGTGATGAGTTGATGCTTAATGTCCTCAGATGTCAGTTGACATATTAGGGACAAGTTGTGACCAATGCCGAAGCACGGTTCAATAAAATCCACATACGTAAGGTGTATGCGTGTTTAGCTGTAACCTGCCACCTGCACTTTTTGGCAGAATGACCGGGATTTTTTACATGCTACTGTGGTAACACGGGGGTGGAACGGATACCGAAATAAGAGTCAGCACAGAAAGTCGACCCTGGAATGGGGGCGGGGATAGCTCAGTGGTTAGAGCACCGGACTCGTGATTGAAAGGTCGCGGGTTCGAATCCCTGCTGGAACGGCGGGAGAATTTTCTTCTCCAGGGTCGACTTTCTGTGCTGACTCTTATTTCGGTATCCGTTCCACCCCCGTGTTACCACAGTAGCACGTAAAAGATCCCGGTCATTCTGCCAAAAGTGCAGGTGGCAGGTTACAGCTAAACACGCATACACCTTACGTATGTGGATTTTATTGAACCGTGCTTCGGCATTGGTCACAACTTGTCTCTAATATGTCAAATGACATCTGAGGACATTAAGCATCAGCTCATCATCATCAGCCAGACTACTGCTGGATAAAATGACTACTGGACCCATAAGCACATGCATCTCCTCTGAAAATCTGCCTGTGCTGGATGGAAACTAATCTTCAACAAATGACAGTCACGACAAACCCACGCATCACTGGACTGTGCCGACTGAAATATGACTGACTCGCGCCCGCAGCTGACGTTCAGCCGGTAAGCCGGATGCGACGCCCGTTTCGGTGACTGACCACGGCTGTGCGGCGAGTGCGAGAGCACAAAACTGAGAAATTAAACGATACGGTCGAAACTGCCAAGACTATAAACCGTCACAGCAGGGCCCAGTGTTTGCCTTTTTGAGTGACTGAGTTACTCTGGGGACCCCCATACTCAGAAAAACAGCAGTGCAACGACGAGCGGCAGCCCGCTTTGTACTTACCAGAATTATCGAAACTCCTCTAGTGTCAACAGCATGCTCAGTCAGTGGAGGCATTCGAGTAGCCCGCCCCCCGGGAGAGACGCCGTCAAATCTCCAGGCTGTCCATTCCGTATAAAATCCACAGCGGCCTAGCCCATTGCCCCGGCCTCAAATCAAAGCACCCCCCCCCCCCCCCCCCACCCCACCCCTCGCCAGCGCCGAGGTCACGACAGGCAGTTCAAAATCCATCCCAGCAAGGACACAGCACAGGAGCTCTTCCTTCCTACCCAAAACAATAAAGGATTGGAACTGCCTGCCCAAGGAAGTAGTCAATGAGGCCGCCACGCTTGACAGTTGTGTCAGGGGCCTTCCCCCCTATAAACCCTCGCAACTCTCCACCCCGCCCCCTCCACCCCGATTTTCCCTGAACTGACCGTACACATACGAATGGAGCAGTTTAGGGCGACCCCCCACCCCCCAGCAAGCGCCATAATGATCAGCAGTTTGATCGTGGGCCCTCAATGTGAAGAAGAGGAAAAATGCATTCACAGCAAAGGCGGAAAAACAAATTACAACCGACAAGAAGACAACAGCAACAACATAGGCAAATTACGGCGAACACGCGCTACCCGAGCGCCGAGCCGCCTAGATGTATGGCAGTCGGAAGTGACAAAATAGAGTCCATCCACTCACTCAACTGACTTGCTCACCTGAACAGCTGGCAGTCTTGGTTCCAGTCAATATTTCACTAGTATCTTATATAACTCATAACACAACTGAAACAGCTAGTCACCCAGTCGTAAATGCCAATCAGTGATTCTTCTGATGATGTTGCCACTTTACGTCCACAGAGACTATATGAACTGTTAAGGACAGGGCGGCCACCTCGACTTTCACACAGCTCCTGGGCTCTCCGTTTATCATTTTCAGTCAAGATGTTGGCAGCCACCATCTATTAAGCAGTTCCTGCTCGGAGATCATTCTGCACTTTTGTGTGCCGGGTCTGCAGCGCCCTACCAGAAAAAAAGTGGTGTGAAAAATGGAAATAAGTTCAGAAGGGAGGGGGTAGTCTCCAATGTACTTTGGAGTATCCGGCGAGACCAATCCGGCTACCGTAGCGGTCCCCGGCCGGGACCCGCCCATCACAGCCGCGTCAGTCCAGCCTTCACTTTCCCACTTTTCGTTAATACAATTTTAGGTCGAAGAAAAAAGGAAGAAAAAAGCCAGTAATTAACTGTTGCGGCGTTATATTTAGATCTGGAAAACCTCAGAGTAAATCTGACGGAAGAAAAAAAAAAAAAAAAGGAGAGACAGAGAGTGTGTGTAGCAGAGTAAATCTGACGGAAGAGAAAAAAAGGAGTGTGTGTGTGTGTGTAATAGAGTAAATCTGATGGAAGAGAGAGTGTACTACTCCCTTGAACAAGAGCCTCATCGCCTATTGGGTGCATCAGTTATGAACATGCACTAGAACAAGCTTTGCAAAGTACATATGTGACCCGTTCTCACGAACTTAGTCTTAACTCGTAGCCGGCTTACTGTGCTACAGGCAAAAGCAGTCAGTGGGGGTCTGTCTGGGTGTTTTCAGGTTTTTGCAAAATTAAAGTCTATAAGCATTAAACTTTGGTGTGTTTGCACTGATGTGCTCTGAAAACTTTAAAGCTGATTTTCTAAAAATGGCCTCCGCCACACCTGCATCCTTTAAAAACACGTTACATCCACTTTTTTTTTTTTTTTTTTTTTTTTTAAGTAGAAACGTGATTTAAGTAGTGGTATTACTGTTCGCTTTTATAAAGCGCTATTCTCCGCTCTCGAGCAGACTCACTACGCTCGTATGTGATTCTACATGAGTGAATAGCTTTTTATAGCGCATTTTTTAATATCCACCGAAGTAGTGTACTTACAGCGCTGGCATGACTGGTGCCACATGCAACTGCTGCCATCTCGGCGCGTTCTGTGTACACCATACAACCATGTCACTTCATGCAAAGCCACATACGTAAGGTGTATGCATGTTTAGCTGTAACCAGCCACCTGCACTTTTGGCAGAATCACCAGGGTCTTTTACGTGCTACTGCGGTAGATATTAAAATAACGAGCAGAACTTGCAGATTTGAGACATGCAGATATCTCCAATTGCCAAATTTTAAGTTAAGACACATTTCATGAGAACGGGTCACATATTCAATTCTGTTCCACAAAGTAATCAAAGCCAGTTCTCCTCCCTCTCTCTCTCTCTCTCTCTCTCTCTCTCTCTCTCACACACACACACACACACACACACACACACACACACACACACACACACACACACACACACACACAATTAATACACAGTTCGCCTGAATACAGAAATTGGCAGTCAGGCAAACTGAAATCTCGAGCACTATTTTTCAGGCAATTTAGGCATTACGTGTATTGCCTATAGCTTTTCGCCACTTCATGAAATGTCTGACATTCACGGATTGCCTGTAACATATACACATTCCCGGTGACGCATCATGGGTCTGTTCAGTCAGTATTACAGTTCCTGTCAATATCTTCAGTGGTAGCACCCCCCCCCCCCCCCCCCCTCCATGTGTTATTGTTCTTGCTACAGCTTAACTTACTTTCCGACTGAAAATCGGATACCGATCGAGGAGCTTCGCTGAATGGCACTGTAGTAACCTGACTTACAAACTAACACTGAGCCGGCAATAGGCTACGTGCACACCTGAGGCCGCGCTTAGCATGGCTCATCAGTTGAATAATAAGCGCATAGCAACTGGTTATATGCACGAGGGATGTAAACAAGATAATAAACCTCCCCACGACACTCGATTTCAGTGCCCTCCACCCTCGCCGCTCTGGAGTTATTTCGTGTTTCGTTTCCTGCTGCTCTAGCCGAACTCGTGTTTGCCTAATTCCTGTTGCAAGTGATACAACTCTCTACAGCCTTTGTTCTTGGTGTGCGAGTCGACTTTGTGTTTTCCTGAGGTTCCGGGGGTAAAACAATTCTCTGTTGCTCTTGGCAACAGCACATCGCACACACAGGATGGGATAGTAACCCATCAGTTTGCGCTGGGAGTTTCTTCTTTACCTTCCACTTTGCAGAATAACTTTGAGAAAACCGAGAATGGAGAACTTATGCTTGGCTACTTTACTCCAGACCTTGGTAATAATTAATGCTTACATTACTGGTCTTCGTCATGTACTATTACAACAAAACTGAAGTTATATCGGCTGGCGCGCGCGTGCCTGCATTAGGTGTGTGTGTGTGTGTGTGTGTGTGTGTGTGTGTGTGTGTGTGTGTGTGTGTGTGTGTGTGTGTGTGTGTGTGTGTTTGTGTGTGTGTGTGCGTGTGTGTGTGTGTGTGGAGGGGGTGGAGTGTAGGGGAGGGGTGCGCGTGCGTGAGAGAGAGAGAGAGAGAGAGAGAGAGAGAGAGAGAGAGAGAGAGAGAGAGAGAGAGAGAGAGAGAGAGAGAGAGAGAGAGAGAGAGAACGCTACAGACCGACAGGCCGTCTGAGACAGAGAAGAGATGGGTAAATTGAGACTGAGACTGCCAAATAAATGTCAAGTCGACAGAACAGACTGTACGGCAGTGTGTAGACAGCAGAAAGCAGCTAGGTGATCATTACGGGCGAGTCAGGAGTCGGATTAAACGGCCCGTGCAACAGCCGGTCCTCCGTCAGTTGCACAATATGCAATTTTCTGTGTTTACTAAGACACATGCACTATTGCATGACACGCATCTGTAACACTCAAGCAGACTTATTAAGCAAATGCATACATAAGTGAGAGACATGATTAAGCAAGAATATATCTGATCGTGGCAGGGGAAAAAAGCACCCCCCCCCCCCCCCAAAAGAAAAGAAAAGAAAGAGCACCAACATACACTATTTCTCCAACTCCTATAGCCTACACTAATCCTTGCATATCCCAATGTGGAAAACAAATGGCGACTTCCATGATGATCTGTTACAACTTGATTTTTGTAAACCATGAACACCCTAAGCGTTATAACGAGCAAAATAATCTCATCATGGCGGCAACAAACCTGGCATGCATGGTGACCTCATACCTCTCTGCTTACATGGAATGGCAAGAGTATCCAGGCCCGAGTGTTGTACTTCTAGTACCGCTAGTATTTCATGTGATACTGATGTTGACTGCGATTGCTTTTCTCCCTCTTTTCTCTTTTAATCCTTGAAAGACTGAACAAATAATTAAATGAAAGAAAAAGAACGGGGTAGGCGGAGAAGAATTAAGAAGATAAATAAAACAGACGACTCATTTCTTGCTTCTGACTTGGAGTGCCAAGTCCGAGAATCTGGTGTCTCAAGTGTGTGCGTGCGGGAAGAGGGAAGCAGGGGGTCGAGCCCTACAAACCCACACTCGTAATTCGACCTGTTGCAGCTGTTTTCTTTTGATGGAAAGACGAAGATAAAGAAGAAGAAGAATGAGGCAGAGTACAGATATTTCCTGATATTACCCAACTCTTCGCAGGAAGACCTGACTGAATTGAGGTATGCACCATGGATCGCGCCCCATTTTCAACGAAACTGGCTCTGAAATGCGCTGCAGGTCTCCCAATACTTTTGGTGTCGGGAACCCAGCTTGGGAATAAGAAGTCCCTAATGTTTCTTTAATTTACGTACAATAAAAAAGAACTCGTCTCCATTTCCTCTGTAATTGTCTTTTGCATACCTGCCTTTCTTTCATGAACACGACAGAGTAACTGCCCTCCCATTGAATTTGAACATCTGCATTCCACTTCAGTTCAAGATGGTACCTACGCGCTCGGGAAAGCCCATGTGCGCGCCATCTCTCTCGTATGTTTTCTAAATCTATCATTTTGGACAGTTTACTGGCTCTTTCCCGTCCTAGTAAGGTTGGTAGTTGAGCGCTGCCTCTGTCTACGCCTCTCTCCAGGCGATCACATATCGTCTGGGCTTCGCATTCTTTTCCACTTTTAATTGAATCTGTGAGCATAATGTGGGCCGACTTTCACTTCTCGGGGCAACTTGATCCAGCGGACAACTCATCTGACTGTTTTTATTTCAATTCTCAACCAGCTTAGTGTTGAGGACTCGGCAGAGGCGGCACCACCTTCGTGGCGACTGTGGCAGAAACCCAATCCTGATTGGTCCCTATGGTGACCAGGCCGGCCCTTTCTGTACATTACGAGATCCCGCGGTTTTCCGTTTTCCAGAGCATGTCCTTGCCTTCTCTGAATCCGTTTTGCCCACTGACTTGGCAACGCCGGTGTTCCCAAGCTTTCTGAATTAGCTAGATCTAACCTGTGTCAGCTGAGCTTATATCAGACTAATGGTGCGCGTGCGTCACACACACACACACACACACACACACACACACACACACACACACACACACACACACACTCTCTCTCTCTCTCTCTCTCTCTCCAACACTCTCTCTCTCTCTCTCACACATACACACACACACACACACACACACACACACACACACACACACACACACACACACACACACACACACACACACACAATCTGTAGACTGTATCAGTGACGAAAAACCGAGGTCAGTGCGCACGTAAAGTGTGTACGTACTGCTCCTAACACTATGGCTTATGGGTCAGTTTTGGCTGCTGTCAGGGTGTTGACGTCACTCGAATGGCAAAGGTCCTGATGTGGCTAAACGCCGCCACATGGCCGTTAACCTTTCAGGTTGTATCAGCCGTTACTCAGACCCGATGGGCCCACAGGTATCACAGACACAAGCCCAGAGTTCACCCACCTACATGCATGAACAGAGGAGATAGTGAAATGGGCCGTTTACACGGACTGCGGTTAAGTTTCTATTTGTCAATAGCAGTAGCCCTAACACTGTAATAACAGCATTCGATATCGCCGGACTCGTAGCCGGAAAGGCTAATACATGCATTACTTTGCCCTGCATCAGCACGGAAAACAGCATCAACTGGGAAGTCACCTTGACTTTGCTCTTCGATTTCACAGAGGAAACAGGCTACCAACATACAGTATCAAGAACACTAGCGGCTTCGTCGTAGCCTACTGCAACGCAAGGTGGCTGGAAATAAACACCCGTCATTCCCACCAGGATTAACTTTCTGTCCAGAACTGAGTCCAGAATTGAGTAAATCCTCTCTCTCTCTCTCTCCCTCCGTACGCAGACAGCCTAAATATCTGAGACAACTTTTCGACAGCCAGTAATAAAACAGGATAGAATGAATGATCAGCTTCCGTCTTTGCTTTCTTGTTTTGAACTGGCGAGTTGATTAGCGTTCGAACGACATTGATTCCGCACAGGCCCTCTAGGCCTCGTCAGGTTTGTCTCACAGACTGTTTCTGGCAAACCCTATGAACTTCACTCTTCACATGTCGTGAGCTGGTTGGAGTTGTTTTAAGTTCTCTCTGAACAGACATACTGTCCACACCGGACTGACTAATCTGCATCAGTCCTGTGGCAGTTAGTGGTGACAGCGTAGCGTGGTTATCTGTGTTCAGAAAGTACAAATGATAAGGATTTTTGCATACTGTTGCACAGATAAGGTAACAAAAATTATTTATGCAGTAGTATTACTTTTTAGAAGGTAATCTATATGTCCTATAGATCATACCCGTCCCGTTTTTTCTCTCTGTCGGAAACGCAGGTTGGTTGGTTACACTTGTTTAAAGTCGAGTTGTCTCCCGATTGAAGCGGGATAGACGGGGACCGAGTTACCAGGACGTGGGGGAAGATGGAGACTATAGGCCTACCTAACACTAAACTGTCACCACCAGAATGATCTTTGCATTAAGATGGTCAGCGGTGTGACCCAATTTAATGTTTCATCACTTGTGAGGGGCAAAGTCACCAAGACAGAGTGCGTTTATAAACCACTACTTTTGAAGAAAAGAGGGAGCTAAAGCACAATCAAACCGAGGTCTTTCTGCTTACCAAACTAGGCCAGCCGGTTAAAGATAGTGTGGTTCAAGACATCAGATGCGTAACCTTCCTCACAATAACCCCCTAACGTATATTTGAGGTGCAATAAAAGGAGACCTAACTCAAATTCAACATAAAAGTTCTCCCAAATGTTTGCAAGCTCGATTTTCTAGTCTTGCGTCATTTCGGGTTTAAACTGACCCTCTTTCGTTTCAATCAGTGTCACATCGTGTATCCGCGTTCCGAAATGTTCAGCCGGAGCTCCCGTTACACAGAAGCCCAGCCGGAGTAGGCAGAAGTTAAACGTCGATCCGCGTAACTACACTGATTTACGTCAAATATAGGTATTGCACATCTAACAGATCATCATGGTTGGAACGGGGAAGCTTTTCCGTGTCCTGTGGTGTAAATTTCATGACATCAGGTTTCTTGCACACCTCACAATCAACATTTTCATTTTTGATTTCGGCCTCTTGCATGTAAAATAGCACTTTCTTCAAAATCGACGGGAAAACGCAGTCACTTGGTGCATTTTGGTTACTGTCACTACGTCATTAAATATCTCATGCGTGATATGATGGATTATCACTGTCTAAGAGTATTTAGAAGTCGCGATAGAAGGATAGGAAAACACACACGCGGTTTTTCTTTGTTCCGAACCAGAGTGCATGGCTGTTCCGATGCTGAGCCGTGCCGTGTTCCGATCCAGAGCACCTTCGTGGAGATCGGTCCTTTTGACAATTAACTTCAGTCATGCCAGACAGGTTGCTTACGAGGTCTGAGGATTCCATGTTACAGATGGAGATGTCTGCAATGAGTTTTTTTGTTTTTTATTTGTCCTCTTTAAAACGACAATGATACTTGATGGGTATTATCATTCTTATTTGCTACTTATTTTTTATTCGTGATTTCCAAGGTATGATATTTAGCGGATTTTTTTTTCTTCTTCTGTTTCGTTTCGGCATTGGCACGTAAGCTTTTATTTCAGATTTACCAGAGCGAAGTGCGAATTTATTTGCGGGAGAAACCCGACGTTTTTCTGTAGCCATATGTCGCCCCTCCGTTAATTCACACACACACGCATGCACGCACGCGCACACACGCAACCACACACACATACAGTCACGTGCGTGCTCGCAACCACTACACAGTGTGTGTGTGTGTGTGTGTGTGTGTGTGTGTGTGTGTGTGTGTGTGTGTGTGTGTGTGTGTGTGTGTGTGTGTGTGTGGTATACACAATTATATAGCATAGGCCTACTATGTAGATAAGACGAAGGCTGTTTACATTATTTGTTTTAACCAATCAGTCTAATTACTATTTCAGTGGATCGTTGGAACGGTTCGCCGTGAAAAAATTATTAATCTAAAATGTGTGTGTGTGTGGGGGGGGGGGGGGGGGTGCGGGGTGCGTGCGTGCGTGCGTGCGTGTGTGTGTGTGTGTGTGCACGCGCGCGCGTGCGTGCATATGTTCGTGAGTGCACCTTGACAACTGACAATACTGACCACACAATTAGTGAAAAAACACAAATTACAACAACAAAAATAACGTTCGTTGAAATCTTGTCACACACATCTGAGTAGCCTGCTGCAGTCCATTTGCTACTGCGCTCAAATTATCGAAGCCTGTTGTGTTACCTACATGATTATGGTCATCGACGCAAGAATTAGTAATAATGCTGATCAGCAGATTCCTTCTAACTTATTTAAAGACATTAAACGTAGCCTATCTCAACCTGTAACAAGTCGCAGTCAAAACACATTTACATAACAAAATCTGGTTTGCGGCCATCGTAAAATTTGTTCAAAAGATCTTCATTCTGACAATTCATACACACTGCCCAAAACAAAACCAACAAAAAATGTTCTGATTTTGGCAATGTCATGATGCCATTTGCTGGCACCAGAATCGCACCATATGTACTGCTTTACTCTACATCAATACCAAGCGCTATATGTGGCAGTATCTTTGTTTCATATGTCTGGAAATGCTGTCGCACTCCACGCGCACCTTCGCTGGACTATGTGGGGCCTGACAGTGCAAGAACTAACTCAAACTTATGATGTAACTATGAAAGATGAATACATGTATCTATCTCAGAGAGGAGGGGGTGCAGAGAGAGGGGAGGGGGAGGAGAGAGAGGGGGGAGGAGAGAGAGAGAGAGATCTATTTGCCGAGAGACAGACATATATTATTTGCAGAGAGAGGGAGAGAGAGATCTATTTGCCAAGATCTAATCCTCTTGAAAAACTGAACTAACTGTGATCAACTGTTTTGTAAAGTATAAATTATAAATTATTAAAAATAAAAATAATAATAATCGCGCCTGATCTCTTGTTATGTTCAGTTAATTTGCTAATCACGTCGCAAACACTCAAAAGGATTGCATTTTTCTATGGTTTATGTTCAGCGTGGAAATTTGTTGGCAAGTTCGTTGTTTGTTATTCAGTTTCTACTCAACATGACCCGAGGTGATGTCTTTGTTTCGATGAGGTGTAATATATCCACTCGGCAAAAATGGACGAAGCAGTTTGATAATATTGACGTTACTCGACTCCATCTATAAGACTGAATCTTCAGACCTCGTTGATAACCTGTCTGGCATGGATTATACTAATTGCCGAGAACAAAAACCGCCATGACAGTGCTCTGGATCGGAACATGGCACGGCTCAGCATCGGAACAGCCATGCACTCTGGTTCGGAACACAGAAAACCGGGCGAGTGTTTTCCTATCCTTCTAACGCGACTTCTAAATACTCTTAAATAGTGATAGTTCATCATATCACGCATGACATATTTAATAACATAATGACAATAACCAAAACGCACCAAGTGATTGAGTTTTCTTGTCGTTTTTGAAGAAAGTGCAAGTTTGCCTGCAAAAGGCCAAAATCAAAAATGAAAATGTTGATTGTGAGGTGTACAAGAAACCAGATGTCATGACATTTACACCACAGGATACGGGAAAGCTTCCCCGATCCAACCATGATGATCTGTTAGATGTGCCATACCTATATTTGACGTAAATCAGTGTAGTTACGCGGATCGACGTTTAACTTCTGCCTGCTCCGGCTGGGCCTCGGTGTAACGGGAGCTCCGGCTGAACATTTCGGAACGTAGATACACGGTCCGAGTGTGCTTATAGACGGCAGAGAGATGTCTCTGGTGTGCTTTACATGTAGTTCGGAGATGGGAGAGGGGTAGCGGGGACCAGCGGGGACCGGTTGGGGAGGGGGGAGCGGGGGGGGGGGGGGGGGGGGAGACTCAAAGTGTGTGTATTCCAAGGCCTAGCTAGTAATGTAGTATGTACGTATAGCTTACTAAGTTCGACAGGAATTTGTCCCGGGAATGCAAAGACACACTACACAGTAACACCGTTGAAATCTAACTCAAAGCAAAATGGTCAGTTTTAATCGCCAGTCTACTAAAGCAACTACAGATAAACTTGATATGTTGAACTCTGCAGTGGAAGCTCGCTGGTCTGGACATGTTTCTTCCTTTTAAGTACCCCATGTTTTGACTGCGCAGCACAATGTAGGGTACAGGGAAGATGAATATCGTGGCCAGTATAGCATTCTTCAACCTATCGTTGACACTAATGACAGTCTCTTGACTACTAAACTGATGCAAACTCCTCGCATCCGTTTACCACATCCTTCCTTGGAGGAAGGGTGTCGGAATGCTGGGCTTGGAGTGTGAAAGTGATGGTCAGTGGTCTGAATTCACTGCCTGTAAGTGTAACTGTTCTCGCTTCCAAATTCTACATTGCAGTGATGCTATAAATTGATGGAAAAAAAGAAAGAAAAAAGAAAAAAAGAAAAAATGAGACAATATACTGCTCAGTATGTGTATAGATATGATTATGTATATTAAGTATTGCCAAAGTGCGAAATGAGTAAATCAGTCGGAGCCAGGGCCCAAGCTGAGAAGCAGGAGGCAGCAAGAAATATGAGCATGAAGAGGAGGGATTAAAGGTGATTCTTGTGATGTACATGCAAAGACTGAGAAAGCAAAAGTGAAATGGACCAGCGAAGGAGAGACTGTGAGGTGTGATTAATTCCAGATCTGTGTGAGATGAACCCGGCCCGGCCGTGGTACCACCACCACTGACTCCACCACAGGACTGCGGCCTATAATACGAGTGCCATGGGTTCTGTTGTGGCATGTTTTGTCACTACGGCATGTTTTGTCACTAATGAGGTAGTGACAAATCGTGCAGGCATTGCATCTTTTTTTTAAACTTGGATATCAGTACATGTGATATTGTATGTATCGCTTGTGTGTGCATGTGTGCGTGCTCGCGTGCGTGCGTGCTTGCATGCGTATGTGAAAGAGAGAGAGAGAGACAGACAGAGACAGAAGGACACAGAGAAAGAGAGACAGAGAGAGAAAGAGGGACAGAGACAGAAAAAAAAAGTCAGAGAGAGAGACAGAGACAGACACAGAGAGACAGAGACAGACACTGAGAGAGACAGAGACACAGAGAGAGTGATAGTGCGAGAGAAAGAGAGAGAGTGAGGGAGGGAGAGAGAGCGAGAAAAAACATGTCAGGCACATATTATGCTACAAAATGTACAAGACACTGCGTGGAATGAAACATCACACTCAAAGTTAGTCCACGTTTACCTTTTATCTCATCGAACCATACCAGCCATTCAATCAAACAAGGACATCCACGGCACACAATTAAACCACATTTTCACTCAGTCTCTATATATCTATAGTCATATTTCACACAGCTCACAGAGCTACGGGCAGCAGTAGCCTCGTAGTCTACTCAAAGCAATACAGAATTTCAGTTTAGGGCTGATTGAGGCGGGGATAATAAACACAACACAATACACACCACACACATGTGGGTGCGCGCTGTCACGGACAAATGCACATCAACACACACACACATGCACACATGTGCACGCATGCTCGTGCGCACAAACACACGTGCATGCTGGCACACACAAACACACACACGTGAGCGCACGCACACACACAAACAAACACACACACAAACAACGAGGAAAGGAAAAGACAGGTTACAGTGTTGCTGGCGAAGGAGTGACAAAAGGAGTGTCACCATGTAGTGACAACACGTGCTGGAGTAACAAAATGTGCAGGCTGTGCATCAAATTTGACACATTTTGTGACAAAACGTGCTGTAGTGACAAAACATGCCGCAACAGGTTCCCCCAGATGTCACGTCGTCAAGACTGTGATAACAACATGGATGGACGGAGTGCGTGTATGTGATGAGTGAAGCCTGGCCAGGTTTGCGGAATATTATTTACTTAGTAGCACCCAGGTTTACATTAATGTTATGCAGTAGTGTAGTGGTTGTCAAGATTACAATAGTGAACAGAATGAAATATCATGGTTGTGAGATGCATATGATGTTGCATGAGAGAGGGTGAGTCTGTGAGTTGATCACCCAGAGTGCATGTGTGAGAGCATGCCATGTGTAATTGCTGTGGGATTGCATGCACGTATGTATGAGTGAGGGGTGCCCATTGTTATTAGTAACAAAACAACATCAAACAGCAAGGACAGAAGTTTTCCCCGACACATGACAAGTATAAAAAAAATTATCACATGTTTCCTTAAATATTCCTTCCTCCTGACTCCCTATATGCTGGAATAATTGTTGTGACCATGCAGGAACACAGCGTGGTTGGGGTTTTCTGGGGGTATTTTTGTTTGTTTTGCTTTGGTTTTTGTTTTGCCATGTTTGTTTGCTGCTGCTTGTCTGTATTTGCAATAGTTTTCAACCATTTCATCAGTGGTTTGTTGCAGCTGTGGTGGTAGTGGTGGTGATGCTGGATTTAAAAAAAAATATATATATATATAATTTTTATTTTTACAAAAATAAAGACAACCTCTTTTTTCCCCTTTCACATTTCTCTTGACATACCAGTCAGAATTTGATGCAGCATCAAAAGAGATAATAAAGACACCAGGACCTTCCCCATCCCCACCTCTCTCTGTGTGTCTCTCACACAAATTTTAACTTGGTTTTATATTATATACATAATATATATGCAAATAAATATTATTGTTAGTTGTTGTTAGAGATGGTGGTGTGTCTGTATGTGCAATGTGCACATGTTCTGGGATGGAGGGTGCTGGATTTTGTAGCTAGTAAAAATGCAATAAAAACAATCCATGCTCCACAATGAAGTGGCCAGCAGAAAATATAAAAGACATTAGGACATGCCATTTGGTGAAATCCTGTCAGAGACAAACATATTCCTCTACTCTTTCACTGCCACAAGCCATGCATGCCAAATAGGCCGGCATTAGTTACAATAACAGGTTTCCTGCCCAGCAGTGATCCCCCACAAGTACAGGTCAGCAGGCAAACAATGAGCAAAGGCTTGAAAAGAAACAGTGCTCTCCATCCACACTCTGACCAATTTGGATATTCAAAAGGGTACTGAAAAACACTGAAACAATTAAAAACAATAACAACAACAAAAATTCTATCTAAAATATTCAGTTTGGTTTTATAGACAAATCACTGGTCTGTCTGTTTTACAAAGCACTGTGACTTGCTTATCCTCCAACTATACTGATCTCCGGAATCAGACTAAAATTGTTCCCTGGAGGCAACTAGCTGGGATCTGTATTGGAAGTCAGTGTTGCTTTTCCCCTGACAACACAACTAAAAGATCTATGTGTATTAATTAAAGATTCAGTCATTCACCTTTGAATGGTAGTCATTCAGAAATATTTTACTCCTTCAACACCTAAAAACTGTCTATATGACCACAACAAAATTGCCCCCTGTGGAATGATTAAAGTTTGTTTTAATTGAATTGAATTAAACAGCACATCAGTAAGAAGTGTACCATTACACAATGATAAAAAGCGAAGACCAATAATATGACAGCAAGTAACTATTGTCTGTAAATAGTTTGACAAGCTGGCCTTGACTGAAGTTGCTGGTGTTGTGATGACTGCTGTATGCTGAAGGCTATCACAGTATCAAAATTACTACTACAGAGCACTGCAGTTTCTAGCATCTGTCTGTCTGCCCCTCTCTCTCTCTCTTACAGAACACCCCTGAACATCCAGATACACACAACTGATAGGCACACACATATATATATATATATATATGTGCACACTCACACACTTAAAACACACATTCTCTCTCTCTCTCTCCCCCCTCTCTCTCTCTCTCTCTCTCACACACTCACACACACACACACCAACCTTATCCTTGCAGTCAACATGGACTTTGCCAGTCTCCAGCACATTCCTCAGGTCTTCCAAGTTGCCCTGAAGTGCTGCCAGATGCAACTGCTGGTCAGACGGAATGTCCTTCTGAAAATCAATTATACAAATTATGAAACTTTTTAAAAAAATCTTTCCACAGTGTCAGTTTTCAAGCAGGTTTTCGTTTCTTATTAAACACAGTGTGTGGTATTTGTTTATTGTATCATGTATAAATGTACAGTTTAGCCACATATCTAATTCATTGAATGAGAAACAAGAAAGTAATCATGAACCTTGAATTAAACCTTCAATCTTGAAACAAACAAACCACAATGCTCTGATAATTACAACTTACATAGTTACACTTGCAGAAACAAAGAAACTATTATCACATTTTAAATAAATGAATACACAACCCCCCCCCCCCACACACACACACACACACAAAGATGTCTGGGGAAAGAGTGATTGTCTTGAGAAATCCCTGTGTGCTTATCTTTATAGTGTCAACTGTCATATCAGTATTATGCACATATTTGTCTTGTACACAGAGCCTTTATGCTTCCTTTTCATGGCCAAAGTGCTACATTTTGTCCTCTTTTTTTCTTTACTCTCATGTTACATAACTTACAAGCATTATATTGTTCACTGAACAGTGACAGGTTCTTTGTGCTTCTTAAACAATATGGGTACTCTAGAAATGTCCCATTATTATTATTGTTATTGTAATAATAATAGTAAAAGCATTTCTGATGATGACATCAGGGACCAACTCAAATGCAACAGTTGTAAGCAGAGTGACAATCAATATAGCTGTGTCCACAAAGGCACAACTATACATCAGGTAGACAGTACTGTAATACATTTGACTAATTTATCTTGCACCTGGCAACTTTGATTGTTTGATCAATAAATGGTAATGCATTATTTTTGCTAAATAAGAACTTGATAATTATTTATTCTTGATCATCAAATACACCATAGGCACATCATAGTATGACTCAACTCACTGAATTAAAGTACAATGAAGACAAAAATTAAGCTACCTTGCATAGTTTGTTCTCAACAAGAAGTATATTATTTATGTATCACTATGACTAGATCAATCACACCAACAAGCAGGAATCAAGTCATATTCAAAGTAAAGGAAAGGCAAGGAATTCTGACCAGGTGATTTTACATCCTTCAGGTTGGTAGTCAATGAAATGAGAAATTTTAATACTGTTCACATGTTTAGTGGCTGTCATTATTATTGATCACTTTTATATGACAGTCATTCTCCACTCTCGAGACTTGCATGTTTTTTTCATGCATGCTGGGTTATTTTAGTGTTTTTATAATAAACTGAACCCTGACATATGGACTATAGGATCATTAATGTGTGTGTACATGATCTTTTTGCATGTGGTTACCACACTCAGTCTTGCTTAACTTATTTTCAAAAGCTAGTAGTGCTCTTTCTATGCACTATCGTCTCTCCATTCATCTTTTGTTGTTGTTATTTTTTTGGTGCAAAACTGTATACGAATGAGTTGTTAGTCACATATCACAATCCTAATTTTTGGAAGTTTTCCACTGCCATTTTTGTAGTTCTTGTTACATCATCATAGATGTTGGGACAAAATGATTTAATGTGACAGATAATTAAATTCCAAAGGCTTTGGAATGATGATGATACTGGAAGCAAATTCCACAAAGCTTAAATAAACATAATGCATAGCAGTATTCAACTTCAAAGCCAGCAAAGGCCAAAAAGCAGCCACAACTGTGGAATTTTCTGTGCCATGTCTCTAAGTGGTGTGTGTGTGTGTGTGTGTGTGTGTGTGTGTGTGTGTGTGTGTGTGTGTGTGTGTGTGTGTGTGCATGCATGTGTGCATGCATGTGTGTGTGTGTGTGTGTGTGTGTGTGTGTGTGTGTGTGTGTGTGTGTGTGTGTGTGTGTGTGTGTGTGATTCCAGGAGCTACCACACATGCATGCACACACATACATACACACGCACTCACTCACATGCACGCACGCAAGGATGCATGCACACACACACACATTTACAGAAGCAATCACAAACCACCCACAACAGTGCTGGTCCAGTAGCACTCTATCATCAGTGTAACTGGCAACTGCATGTTTTTTGCTGTGCATATATATATAAAGAGAGAGAGAGAAAAAAAGAAGGGGGGGGGGGGGGGGAAGAAGTATTTCTGATTCTGATTTCAATTAGTTTGAAAAAGTAACACACACACACATACACACACACACGCACGCACACACACACAAACACATACACTCACACACACACACACACACACACACACACACACACACACACACACACACAGGTCATGGAGAACACAGGCAGTCAAGTCCAAAAGTGATCATTTTTATGAAAGTGTTTTTTTACTGACCTTTTCAGAACTGTTAAAGAAAGTACCAAGGTTTGCCCTCATATAGCTGTCGTGGTTTACTGGGCATTAGAAAGAAATCATCAGTCCATCTACCCAGCTTTGGCATGTTCACATGAGTCACAGACTTTCAAGTTTAATTTAAAAAATAGTTTTGTCAAGTACTAGTGTCAGTATGAAAACCAAATACCCCTTGTACTAACACTGTAGAAATTGCTGGTAAATAGCAGATACAAATGCTGGTAGGAAGTTACTAAAATACAGATTTTGCAGATAAAAACTTTAGACCTTTTTTGGTTTTGTTTAGACCTAAGGTCATCCATCAAGAACTTTTCAGTGTTACTGGCAAATCATTACAAGTTAAACATATGAGCAGTGTATCCTGAGTAGTGATTGTTTTGCACACCATTAGTACTAATTAATACAACATTTTCTGGTAGATTATTCCAAAGACTTCACCACTTTATTGATACAAGTAATGAAGCTAAAACACCGACAAACTTTCAGCATTGTATATTTGAACTTGAAGTAGTTTCTTTGTATGGATGACCCTTTAGTAACTTCACAATCACACCACTGACACTTCTCTTTCCAGTTCATGTCTGGTTTTCTGGACATGATCCATGATCTGTATTAATCAACCATAGTATTACTATAAGTGATATATATATTATATATTCTGCTGAACATTTTACTTTGAGTTGTATGCTAACTTCTCAAAGAAGCATTCACAACTTACTTCCTAAAGGTTTGCACAGTTATGTGAGACACACAATACTTTTTAAAGTACTGTGAATTGGCCAGACTTCTTGGTGGATCAGGGAATAAAAAATATAAAAAAACTGTTGAGAGTACTGATTAAGCAAGTATTATATCAAAATAATGTTATTTTCAAGAATGTCTGAGTAGTTCCAAAAAATATTTTATATATATATACACAATACTGTGATGATGAACAACAGTCCCCTATCTCTTTAAAACTAGCAAAGGTGGAGTTCCACTCAGTTACATCAGAAAAAGTAAAAGTTCTATAGATCTACAGTCTCTGATTACATTCCCGTAGGAGGTACATGGCTCTGATTTATAGCATACTGAAATACTTCCCCCTTTTTTCTCAAGGGGCAGGAAGAGGGGTAGCTAAAGATGTCTCTGCCACTGTCTTCATGCTACAGGGGTTTGCATTCCACCACTTGAAGACTAGGCATTAGTGATAAAGCTGAAGGGCGAAATGGACTCTACTCTTTTTTTGACATTCTACTGAAACACTGACAAACTGGGCTGTCTGGACTTTTCGTTCTAGATACTCACTGAAATCATTGACTGATTGAGAGAGAGAGAGAGAGAGAGAGAGAGAGAGAGAGAGAGAGAGAGAGAGAGAGAGAGAGAGAGAGAGAGAGAGAGAGTTTAATCAGAAATGTAAAGACAAAGCACTCACCTTTAAAGACATTTTAAAAGCGTATGATCAAAGCACCACCGTACAGGTATAGACCATGCTGCGGGATGTGTTGCAGCCGACAGTGAGAACGAAATGTTTGCGGGGCTGGGCCACAGACTGTGTTCTGTGGGTTGGGCTGAAGACGTCTGCTGCAGCTTGCGTGCGCATTGCCGGAAGTTGAATTATTATAGTTACGCATTGGTTCTCTCCCTTAGTGCTGCCGACTTGTTTTCGTCTTTTTATACGTCAATTTCATTTGTTACTTGTGTTTTTTTGTTTGTTTTGTTTTGTTTTTTAAACGGCCGAACTTAGGGGCTTTCTAGCTGAAATCTGTTAGGTGTTGTTTTTAACGATTTTAAATTTGGGCCAACTCTGTCCTTTCTGGACCGTCAGTTCAGGCTTCACGGTCAGGCACAGGCAGGCCGAGGATATCGTACACTCTTTGGACAGGCTTACACACAATACTATGCTCGATTTTGAAGCCACATGAAATTATTTAAACCATTTTTGCAAGGAAAATAAATTTCACTGCTGTCTGAGGCATTTTATGCATACATCAAATTGAGTTAGGGTGCAATTTGCTGCGCATGCGTTATGCTCTCACTTTTTACTTCCGGCATAAACAGCGCACTTTGGGCACTTTTAGACTTTCGGAAATCGAAGGAAAGTTTTGTAAGTGTGTTGTAACATCGTTAAAGTTTCACTCGAGATATACAGCCAAGAATACTAGAATCGAATGTTCTTCTGTATGGCATTCAACAAGAGTACATGTTGGAGTAGTCTCAGATTTTCTCATTAACACCATACAGCCTAACTGGTGGTGAATGTCAAAGCGTTAAATACCTGAAATATTTTCGAGGATTTTGGCGTTACCGATGGACATATCTGGTACAAAAGTACACTGAAGCTTATCCTCGTCAACCGCATAATATCCACTGTGTAGTTTGTATGCACAGCAGCGCGCAAGCTCTTAGTCAAACTCGTGTCGTAAAGTGAGATCTTCGTGTTTTAGTTCGTTGACACGCATCACGTATAATGCCGACGCCCATTTTCTAGATCATATAAATTTAATAATTATGCTTGTTAGAATCAAAAATAATTTCTCGCGAAGAGGTGTCAACCGACAAATGCTTGCTTCCATTGTTGACATGGTGCTTGTTGTCATTTTAGTGGGAAAGGACCGTAAAATTACAGAAACAGCCACATTTTTTTCTTCTCGTAAAATATAATTTTCAACATCAGCCATTGTTTACAACTGACAAAAAATGGTACAGTCAAGTGTTCTGTCAATTGTGTTGACACAGGTAGTAGACACTGGCAGTAGGAGAGCAACATTACTAGCAAACTCAAGGTTTGCACTCATTGCAATTATGTTCAAAAACTTAAATATTTTATAATATTGCTTTTCCCAAACAGCACCAGATCAAGTGCATTTTTTGGTGTTAACAGCCATCTCACGCATCTCTCAGGGTCACTATGCAGTTTGAAGAGAGTTCTTTAAAGCACTTCTGTGTAAACCGTGTCCATAGGCATAGCTCTGTTTAACTAGCAGACAGTAGTACTAGTAGTTTAAGATGTCACATTGAACATTATGCAGTCAATTAAGGGATGAGGTTATGGTTACAAAAATATATGCCTTTAGTTTAACTTTCAGTTTCATGGGTTGTTTGATATAGTAACTATTGTGCTTCCTGATCAAACACTTACAAACTTGTCTGTGATAAGATCTGTTGACAGGTGGCAGTAAAATGATTACCTTGATAATTGACAAAGACTGAAATCAAAATGAGACCAACAGTTTAGACTTTAGTTCATTCTGTCAGTTGTGTTCCATACAAGTAGCATGCTCAATGTTTTAAGACAATCAGTCATAAACTGGCCAGCCAGTTTTAATTAGCTAGTGCTAACTGTCATGACCTGAGCTACCATCTGCTCAAACTTTGTTCCACCAAATGGCCACTTGATTTCATCTGTGGTGTTGGTACAATGCTAGCTTGTGAATTTTCATACAGTAACTTTGACACCCTCAGAGTGCCAATTAATTAGTGAGTATTTTAAGGGGGCCTATGGGACTCCCTGCTCCAATTTGTAGGGAAAATGGTCAAGCCTAATGATAATATGAAGCAGCAGCAGTGCAGAAGTATGTATACTGTTTTGCCCTTTACCCCTTCTACAAGTACAATTGTGGGATTTATTCAGTTCTTTCAGGCAGTGCCACTTTAATACACTTTCAGGTATGTTGGTTCATTATAATAATAATGGGTCTCTTCAAAGGTCTTTTCTGGTAGTTCTCCATGTCAGTATTACTCTGGTGATTGGCAGCCCTGTCAACTCTGTAAGTGTGTTTTAACAGCATCCAAGTGCACACACTGACACAGTATCACAAGCATTTTTCAGGAGCAAAGTAAGTTCAGAAAATTTGTGACACTTTTAAATGGAAGATCATCACAAGATAGAGTTATTTTCTGAATCTGTGAAACAGGTCAAAACCAAACAGAATGAAGGGAGAAAGCTTTTTTCTTTGGCAAATTGCAAATGGAGAATAGAATAATATAAGTAGCTGAGGCCAATTTTATAATCAGATATGTGGACATCAACTCTCACATCCTACCAGTGAACTTAAGTTGCCTCTCTTCATTATTAATACTATGGTGCCAGTTTAAACAACAACAATGACAACAAAAACACAGTGTTATTCAGTTTAAAAAAACATTTATCTTTTCTTTTTTCAGAGCTCTGGACATTCATAACAAATTAATTTCATGTTAGAAGCCTTCACAGTGACAGTCTGGACAAACATCTCTACTTAATCCTTACTTTATTTACATGACTTTTGATGTAAACATTTTAGAACCAGAACACCAGTGCATCTTACAGTGCATCTTACATTTAGTGATTTACAGTGTATACATGTTTGTAAAGCACTGACATGATTTGATTGTTGCCATGGTATTATCTGTATGCTGGTGTGTTTATGTCACACTGATGTGAACTAACCTGTGTAGTCCTCTGTTTCTCTTGAGGTTTAGGAGAAAGTGTGCTTGTCAATAACATTAACAAGACAGTGTAAAGTAGCTGCTGGTTTTGAGACAGGCCGGTATTGCTTGTACACTTGGTTGCACATGTCACAGATCTCAAATGAAGGGTGACAAATTTCCTCATATATGACCCTATTTTCACTATATTTCATTCAGTCAGGAACAGCAAGTCAGGACTTAGAAAGAAAAAAAACACACCCCGCAACCTGGCAATTTTTAGTGCATCCTCTGGGACCTTTGAGTTGTAAGTTTCCTTTTAAGTTCTAGCATGTGTCAGACACAAATGTGCGTTAATGGGAGCCCTGGCTCTCAACCCTGGTTCCTTGCACTCATAATGCTTTTTCACTTGTGGGAGTAGGATTAGGAACCAGTCACACGGGGAAAGGTTTGGAGAGTAGGATGGGCAAGGAACCAGCTGCAGTCCAATGATGAAAATGCATGGTTGCTGTGGCAGTGTGTGCACTTTCCTTGTTGTGGTACAGCATGACTCCACGAAGACCTCTTTTCAAAGACTTCAACTGAAGCAACCAGGGGTGCTTGTATATGTCAGCATTGACTGTACATTGGTCCAGAAGAAGCACAGAGGCAACATGTAGACTCTGCCTTTCCAAAGAAGGAAGCCACAATTTTGCTTTCCAACACTTTTTGATCTCTTGAATTTTGCAAGGGGGGTCTCCTAAAAACATAATTGATACTGCTGACTGCTGCTTTGTCTTGGTATACCTAAGTCATCACCTGTGATGATGTCCCAGATAAGAGTGTCCACAGCTGAATTTCTGCAACATGAAATTGCACCATTGCCCCAAACCCACCTTCTCTGTAAAGTTTTGGCCATATGATTGAGAACTCTTCAGACCTCAAGCAATTAGAATCAAAACACAAGGGAGTTAATTTTAGACCTGTCCATCTTAAGTGTACTGACTGCCACATGATACAGCCAAAACTGGTGGGTTATTAGCAAGGGGAAGGTTGATGTCTTTGACCCTGTCGCTACTGAAGAGTTACCATCCCTTGTGACCTATGGCCTTTCTTTCACTTCAGTCCAAACAGTTTGTGCTCACTGGTTTGTGTATGCAGTTCTTCTATTTGGGATATAGCATGCTGTATTTGGAATGGACAGGTTGAAACTGATGCTCTTAGCTGCTTCAGGTTGACTGATCCATTTGAGATCAAGTTTGGACAAAACAACTTGTAATTTTTTTTAACAAAATCAGCACCTTTATAACATATGGGACCCAAACAAGAAGGTCTATTTTTGTTGCAAAGTAAAGTTCAAGGATTTTTGGTCCACTCCTGAACTGAAAACTTTCTCAGCATCCGTATTGGTGTCAGGTGAAATTTGTAGAGCTCTACACTCTGTGGCACACCAGAAAATGAAAAGACAATCTTAATTTCTCTGTGATGTCAGTTTTTTTTTTTTTTTCTGGACCACCCTGTAATACTTATATAGGAGGTTTGAAACTTGTTTGTTAAACAATGCGCCAGTAACCATATAAAACATAGTAACTCATTTTGTTTACTTTTTGTTTTTTTTGGTTTTGGCTGGCACTATAATATATAATAAGGGCTGAAAGGTATGAATGTAACCAACTACACTCTCATTCATCACCAAGAAGCAAAGGTCAGGGTAGGGTTCAAGGAACAGTTTATGTACACCCACATGACAACTAGAAATGTAAAAAAACGCAGACAGACAAAAACATAGAAAACCCTGCAACACACAGTAATATACTAATATTAGTAATAACAATATTAATTACATATTGTACCAGCTAACTAGTAATAATATATGTGTACATTTTATTGCAGCTTACTAACCACAAAATTATTACATTAGTCGTAAACAAAGTCATATACGTCTGTCAAAAATAGGGGGAACATCACACATGAATAGAACACGCAATGGCAGTCATGAATAGACAACAGACAGAGCAAGCTGTTTTATTATGGATAGAAAAGGTAAATTATAAATAGCATTCATTAAGACTGGCAGCTTATCCAATCTTGACACAAATCACATAAAAGGATTATATATATATTATATACAGTAGCATTTACTCCATGTGTGGAACAAGGGCATATTGTTTTATATATATATTATATATATACGTCTCACAGTCACACAGTGCTGTCCTCACATGACTTACAGCAATCTAATCCTATAATGCAATATAATAACTCAAATTAAGCGACTGTACAGTGAGGTGGTGAGTAATTATTACTATTAATCAAAGGAAAACTATGATTATGTTCATTGAAAACAGTTAACATGCTCATCAATAGTACAAACATAATACTTCTGTATCTTTTTTTATAAACAGTTTATTACAGTTAAAACACAGTGATCATCCTTTCTAATTTACCAGTCAGTCATTCTAGTCAGTCTCACATTTACACTTGTTTATTTATCAGATGATGCATCCAGTTATTTAATAAAGTTATTTATTTATAATAACCATCACAAATATTTGAATCCTCATGTATTCAGCAAGTATAATCTACTGTTTCATTCACCAGAACTGGTTATATGGCATTGAGTGGCATCCAGTACAATGACACAGGTTTTCCCTCTTTGACAGTTAACTTGAAAAACAACAACACTGTCATTGTCCAAACTGAAGTGAACACTTGTCAAAAAAATAACTGCCCAGAACTGCTATGGTCACAGTCCTGTAAGACTACCCTAACAACAAACTAGGCACACAACAATCAAACCATAATATACACTGATTACTACATGAATAGTTTTGCATTTGCACACAAATGTGCACCAATGAAAACTCAGTTCTCTGTACAATTATGTTTTGGTTCCTCACAAACACTTCATGAATAAAAAAGAAAATCCTGAATCAGCTTCCTGCAAAGAAAAAAAAATTGACTTGCGAAGTTGGGCATGATTTTTACTGGGATTTTTTTCTTCTTCTGAAATGGGATTATCTAGAACTTTGAGATGTTCGCAGAAGATATATATATATATCAGTAAAGTTTGCTTCAGAAGTGCCAACAACCTGAGAACTGAGTTTACACTATAAACAAGAATTGAGTTTAAAGTTTTAAACCGCTACCAGTGGTAAATGCCTTTGCTATTAGCCATACATTGATAATAATACAAAACTTTTCACAACTCTTTCATAATACAGTTTAAGTTTTAGATCAGTTTCAGAAAATGATGCTAGGTGCATTATTTTTTTATTTTATGTCTGCATCTTTAAGCGAAATGTGCAGAGGGCTTGTAAATCTGTACCTTACTGCTGGATACACTGGACTGTGGGCAGGTATTAGCATTCATAGTGAGTTTGAAACCTTTTAGTCTGATGGGGTGGTGTCGCCATTGAGGATTGGTGTTGAATGCAGATTTGACTGGCTATACCAATATTTATGTTAATGGTGAAATGTGCCTTGGGCTGTGTTTTTATTCCAGAGGTGGTGTATTTGCACTTTAAGGTGCTTAACAACATGATGTTTACTCATGTTAGAGCATATATTTTTTCTGTGGTCTTTATAGAGTACTGCATTCCTGTGTGGTGATGACTGAAGACCAGTGCTGACAATGTCATTGGTGTCAGGTAAGTGCTTGAAGTACAAATGGGATCAAACTGAAGGCTGACTGTGAAGCTGAGAGGAGTGCCATGTGTAATTAAATTATATTTAGAACTGCTGTGTAGTTCTTAAGATTTTTTTTTTTTTTTTTTAAACTTTTAAAATACAATTGTCAAAGAAGAAGAAAATGTTTTGGGAATCCTGGACAATGTGGCTGTTGTCAGTACATTAGCCTTTGTATTTTTTTTAAAAAGAAGTATTTAAGTATTTTAACTAGCATCACAATGTGACAATAATTGTCTAGGTAGTTAATGCTTCATTTAGATAGTTGAAAAACGGTTATGGCTGCATTGTATAATGTGAGATTTACACACACGCACGCACGCGCACAAAACAACAACGACAAAAGAAAGAAACTGCAAAAGCCAAAACTATCACAGTAAGCAACAATCTTCAGAAAAGCTTGGGAGAGCACATGGTCTAGTCACAAGTCAAGTACTTCTTTATTCCATGTAATGGAAAAATTGGGTGCCACACTTTAATAACAAATAAATGAACACAAATAAAAATGTTAATGTATAAAAGATTCACAGCACAGCAACATACATGAATTGGAATCTGTGTATGGAAATTTGGAACATCTTCTTATTCATATGAGACTATTTGCCATTTGAGCCAATGTTTTCAAAGCAGCAAGAGAGATTTTGGAGATGAGCTGTGGTTTTCAGCATTCAGAGCTGCCATGAGTGAGAATGGCATCAAGCTGTTGAGACATGCATGCTATTGCAGATGACCCCGATATGTCATATCAGGATATGACTGAAGATCTGTTACCTTTTACCTGGTACACTTCAGCAAATAATTATTACAAAAAACTTGGTGTGAAAAAGGGGTGTGTAGAGTGGGTACCCTGCTTCCTGACAGGGGCATTAAAAATGGAGACAATGAGATGTGCTTAACAGATGCTTGCCATTTTTGAAGCACAAAGCCCGACTGACCAACTGATGTTGTCACAAGAGGCAAGCTTCTATGGCATGCCCTCATAACAGGCAAATATTGTGTGGATTGATGAAGCCAAAGACAGACTAGTCAGTGAGTTATCCATCCACAGACCTGGATTTCAGTGCAACAAGCAGCTCTTTGCTACATTTTTCAACCATGCTGGACTTCTGGTGGTCAGCATTCTGCCCAAGTTATTTCCTCTCACCGGAGGCATCAGTCAAAAGTGGAACCACAAAAATGGTATCACTCCATAGCAGTGCTGCTTCCTGCAAAGCAAGGGCCACAGTTCAGCATCTTGAAGGAGAAAAGTTAGAAGTCATACCCCACCCACCCAACAGCCCTGACTTAGCACCATGTGACTTGCTTTTTTTTTTCAACTTTGAGAATAGGCCTTGCTGGCAAGACATTTTTGTGAATTCAAGACCTTCAAAGAGCTGTGAATTCACAACTGTATGCCATACCCCCTTTTGAGTACTGACTCCAATGGGCCATATCACCTTTTGAGTGCTGACTCCAATATGCCATACCCCTTTTTGAGTACTGACTGCAGTATGCCATACCCCTTTTCAGGTACTCCAAAACTTTCCAAGAATGACTAAGGCAACTGCAGCTCTCATGGACAGCAATGAAGAGCACTTCAAAAATCTCAGAAAATGTTGATCCTGTAAGTCATTGTTGTTATTGCAGAAGTTCTGGACTGCCCCTAACACAATCTAAGACCAGTAAGGAGGGAGAAAAAACCTTTACAGACAAGGTTTGAACAGGAATCCTCTGTGTCCTGGGTCCAGCATTGACATCTTTGTTACTGCTCAGCCAGCATGATTTATAATTACTTGCTTTAATTAGAAAAAAGAAAAAAAGATGTTGTGTTTGTGCTTACAGACAGTGAGACAGCAGCAGAATACTTGGAGCAGTTGCAAGCTCAGCTGTGGGAGACTGGGGATCACTCCCATGATGATGACATCTCCTCCATCATCTGCATGCTGGACAGTCCTCTCTTCAAGCAGCTCCTCAACTTGCAGGTACACACATCTAATTTACACTGGCTTTTTTTTCTTTTTTTTTCCATAGTTTAGTGAGGACACTTTTATCTCTTGCATTAGATTAACTGTTTTGCAGTGATCTTGTGGTTCCATTGCTTTGAGGAAGAAAAAAATTTGATGCACGAAAGAAGATCCCCATCATTTATTATTTTATCATAACAGACGGCAGATGTGGTTTTTGTTTAAATCCTTACTGTTACCAATTGGCTAGTGGCTAGATCTTCAGTGACAGGACACATGTGGTGTTTATAAGCAATAATACAAGTATTATGTGCAGTTTGATGTCAATAAGAATACATTGAATATCCAATTTATTCTTTCCAGCTCCATGCAGCAGTTCAGAGAACACAGTAATTTAGAAATGGAGAGGGGTGGGGATAGAGAGGGGCAAAGTCTGACAGGAGATGGGTATTCAGCCAAAACCTGAAACAAACACACCGCTTAACCTTCTATGTTCTGTCTGGAAGTTGATTCTACTTTCTTGAGCCTTGCTCTGTTAGGTAAAAGAGGTAGTATATGTTTGCCCATAGCAGTTGATTTTTTTATAGTTTATATGGTCTGATTACTCCTCTTTCTATTGTTGTCACCATTTTTGTTTTGTTTTTTATTCTTTTTTACAGGAATCTCTGCAAGATCTATCGCAGTTGTCAGCCACCCAGCCTCTAACTGAAGATGCTTTTGAGTTCTCCTCTACGGGTGAACTGATTCTGGCTGGCCAGGCACTGGACAGCCATGTGGCTAATGATGTGTCAGCAGCATCCACACTCAGCTTGCGCCCCACCTACGTGGGCCCAGGCAGCGCCATCTCCACACACAGTTATAACATTGAGTTCCAGAGGTCACTGGAGCGAGCTGCAAAAGGTATGTTTGTTGAGTACTGCGTAGCACAGTATGTTTTGTAAAAGTCTGATGATGTGTTCCTGAAAAAACTGATGATAACAGCAAGGCGGTGTCAATGAAATAATGACCTGTTGTTCTTGTGTCTGTACACATCTTGAAAGCACCAAGTGCTTCACATTTTTTAAAATTCAGAAATGTGCTGACATAATGATGTAATATCTATATATGTCAAATGCATCACTTCCTCAAGTAACCTCACCGTGTAAGTGCAAAGTGGCTAGAATGTTTTTATATAGATCAGCTTTTTTTCAGAATTGGCAATCCGTGTCACACACAATTAATGAATTATTAATCTCTCAGTATGGATTGTCAGGGCAGTATTTACTGAAATTCCTGTATGTAAATTCTTGTGTGGTTGGCGGGCGTATAGGCCGAAACCTTTTTTTTTTTATCTTAAAAAAAAAAATCTTGTCCATTGTATGTGTTTACACATTTTTCTGCAGCTTTTTGTACGGCGCATTGTGCCCTAGATCTTGCTAAGGATCATGCGCCATAGAAATGTCCATTATTATTATTAGCATGTATGCTTATGGTACGTGATCAGACAGAACTGAATACACCCAGTTTTGTTAGTTACACCAATTTCTCTAAACATTTAGCTTTTTTTTTTACTGCCCCCCCCCCCCCCCCCCCCCAGTCCACTTCTGAGCAGGACCAAGAGAGTTAACTCCTTTCTCCATGGCAACTTCTTCACATTTTCATTCTCCATGGCAAGTGTTTGGTTTTGCATTGTCTGTCTATGATTATGGTTGAGCTGTGCAAAGTACTGCAATATGTGGATTGTTTTCAGGCCGTCAGACTGAGACGATCTCCTTGCTGAAGCCAGAGAACACATCCCTGGGCTTCAGTGTGGTGGGGCTGAAGGATGAGGAGGAGGGAGAGCTGGGGATCTATGTCCAGGACATCCAGCCCGCTGGCATTGCTGCAAAGTAAGTCTTGCTGTTTTCTGGGGGAAACATTCGCGTTATGCACACTGGAAGGTTTCCATGCACAGACACACACACAAACTGTTGACGGCAGTGTCACCAGACAGCGTTCGTAAACCACAACTTTTGAGAGGCATTTGATGTTAACCTCAGTGCCTCTCACATGTTGTGTCGTACATCTCTGAACCTGAGATTTTCCAGTATGTTGTTCACTTGTTCTTCCTACTCACCTCTGTTACAATTGCCCTTGTTCTTTATCACACCATCCCCATCCCCATCCCAACAAAAAGCAGCCCCCCCAACTCAAACAGAAATGTTTCCTCTTTGTGGATCTACATGTTGTGTTGTACATCTCTGAACCTGAGATTTTCCAGTATGCTGTTCACTTGTTCTTCCTACTCACCTCTGTTACAATTGCCCTTCTTTATCACACCATCTCCATCCCCATCCCAACAAAAAGCAGCCCCCCCAACTCAAACAGAAATGTTTCCTCTTTGTGGATCTACATGTTGTGTTGTACATCTCTGAACCTGAGATTTTCCAGTATGCTGTTCACTTGTTCTTCCTACTCACCTCTGTTACAATTGCCCTTGTTCTTTATCACACCATCCCCATCCCCATCCCCATCCCAACAAAAAGCAGCCCCCCTTCTTCAAACAACTCAAACAGAAATGTTTCCTCTTCGTGTATCGTATACTATATTATGTGCAGTGGGTGACAGATGTGTAGCACAATTTTTTTTTTGAAGATTAGCTGCCTCAGACAAGTATATATATATATCCTTTTGATCATAAAGCTGGTGGAAAACCATAACTTTTAGAGGGAAAAAAAGTGAGTTGAAGCATATTCAGTTAACTCAGACAACAATGTGTATTGTACCCCATGTTCTGTGCATTGTGCGACACAGATGTGCAGCTCAGAATATTTTTTCAAGCTAGACATATATCCTTTTCGGCTTTTGACCTTAAAACTAGTCATAAACCACCCACAACTTGCAAGGGAAATATGAGCCAAAGCATATTAAAACAACCCAAACAAGAAAGTTTCCTGCTTGTGTATTGTACTTTGTATTCTATGCACATTGTATGATACATGTGTAGCGTAGAATCAATGTTTTTTTGAAACTGAACATACCTCCCGTTGCCTGTAACAACATTCACAAACCACAACTTCTGAAGGGAAAGTGAGCTGGAGCATATTCAAACAACTCAAGCAAAGAATGTTTTCCACATATGTGTTTCCCTCTAACTAATTCTAAGCACATCCCGTGACCGATAGAAGTGTTCTTTTTTCCAATGTTAAAAATATTTATATTTTGCTCCATTTTTAACATTGGAAAAAAGAGGCGAGAAAGATACTACAGGCACATCTGCTTCTTGTTGAGGAGCGCTTTTGGCACAGTCAATGCAAATCTACTCTGGTTGCCACTAACCATGTTGGGTATGCCATCTGGCAATGGAGATGACATTCACAGTAACCTCCCTTTCCCTTCCACGTTCCGCAGGCTGTCCTCGTGTGAAGTAACACTCCAAATTACATCTTGTGGAAGTGGCTGAATAATTGAGCATGCAAATGGTGTTGATGTTGGGTGCTTTGCAACTTGCTGTTGTCTGACTGGTGCACATTTGCTTGCAAAGGGTTGTGGGGGAAATGTTTGGATATGGAGATAAAGTGCTGCTGCTTGTGATGTCTTTCGCTGAATCAGGAGATATAAACTGACTGGTAACTGAAACTAAATGCAAAGACTGATTATTGGTTGTTTTTATTTTGAGAATTTCAACTTTTGCGTGGTCATGATTAGTTGCATCATGCTAAGATATTGGAAGAGAAAAATGTTTTCTTAAAATGTGAATGTATAAAAAAAATTATCAGTTGCTTGGTCTTCCCTCCTGACTAGTGTGAAGTAATATTGGATTCTGTGTTATAATAATAATTAGTGATGGTTTGGTAGGCCAGCAGTGAAAACAGCTTTAACACTGCCATTGTTTCAGAGGCAGACGCTATCACAATATCAACGTGATCATGTTTGTGTGTGACATATATGTCATTAAAATTTGAGTAACTTTGATCTTTTTCAATTCACAAGAGCTTGCACACTGCATGTGCAAGTTCTGTGCAAATTACAGTGACACCTGCCCAACACAGTCACATGTAATTATCATATTCAAAATGTTCTTAGGTAACCAGCTCTGCACAATCCTTCTCTGCAGACTCCCAAATCTGCCAATAGCACATCAGCTGGCTTACAGGGAGCTGGCATTACCATAACTGCCATTGTCTATTCATACTCACATTGTGCCACCCATGAGATCAGCATGTAACAGTGGCTTACATTTCATACATGTGCATTTCCAGGAATGGTGCTCATGCCACTGTGTCAGTCCTTTTTTTTTTTTTTTTTATCTTTCTTTTTTTAAAGATTGGGGTCACAGTGAGGGCACATAATTATCATCAAAATGTGACTGTTCCTACTATATCTTTTGAATTGCTTATCCTTTTGCAACCAAACATAATTGGATGGTACATCATTACAGGCAGAACTGGGGAGGGGGGGGGGGATGGTAATAAATTGAGCAAGAAACAGGTGGTGTGTGTTGTTGGTTTGTTTTGTTGTTGGTTTGTTTTGATGGGGGTACTTGCATAGGGATTAGGTAATAGAGGGTTCTTATGAATGCAGCGATTTTGATGTTGGGAAAGGGACTGCTGCATCTTTGTTAAAGGGGTGATGGATAGTGGGGAATGCTTTGTATGGGATGGGGTTGGGGGGGGGGGGGGGGCAGAGATGGGGCAGGAGGATGTTGGTGAGGATTGTGGCTGCTGCTTTACGTAGGGATGGTGTGGTAATTTGATGATGGCAGTGGGGAGTGGGGAACTGTTGCTGTATAATTGTTGGCAGACAGGGTGATAGAACAAAGTGGTGGTGAGAAGAGGGGGGCTGCGTTTTGTCCAAATGGGAATGGCGTGATAAAGAAAAATGGGGGCAAAATTGGGACAGATGTGGGTAGGAGGAATGAGATGAGAGAACAGCTTGCTGGAAAATGTCTGATTCAGAGATGTATGACACAGATCTGACAGGCATTGACAATTACATCAGCTGCCCCGCAGCAGTTCCAGTTTAAAATGCACACTGAAAAGATGGCTTTGGCATGGCTTTTTATGTGCTGGAGGCTTGCCGCTGTCACAAAGGTGAAATGACAAGTTATCCTCCCGTTCTTAGATTTTTGTGGCCAGCAGGAAACTGGTAGCAATAAATATGCAAACCATTCTGCAAAATGTTAGTCCGTCTGCCCTCCCAGCTGATGTTAGTCCGTCTGCCCTCCCATGTCAATCTGTCTGCCCTCCCATCTGTGTCTGTTAGGTATGTACAATTGCAGTTGATGTATCTTCACTGAAAGGGACATTTTGCATTTTTTTCTTCATGAAAGGGCTCACTGAGACTGTACAACAGCTACAAAACATTTTGGATCCACCACAGGTTTTAGTCCTTTAACTGCCAGTTAAGGTGAATGAAATATTTGTGTTTTTGATGGTCTTCACTGCAATATCAGCAATGATTAAAATTATACACACTTCAAATGGTTGAACAATTAAAACAAGATCAGGTTCTTTTCACCTGAAGCCAATATGAAATAATAATTTATGAATATATCTATATTCATTTTCACCTTTAAATTTGCATATTCTAAAAAATTATTTTACCTAAATATTTAACCAAACTGCTCCTGGCACGGGACATAAATCCATAAGGGACGTAACTTTCGTAACATTCGGAAGAGAAAGTGAGATATTATGCATGAAGAATTCACGTGGAGTAAAATTTGCAAGTCTTCCTTTGTGTGAGGGGACTAACTCAGGCTTGACTTACTGGCATAGTGGGGTGTTTTTGTTTTTTTGATTGAGTTGTTTTCATGTATTATCCCAGAATTTGAAGGGGGGGGGGGAATTAATAACAACAACAAAAATCAGATTATTAATTTGTGCCAGTTTCTATGGCATGTGACTAGCACATGGTGTGCAGGTCTGAACAAGTTAACACGTAGCTAGTAGCTCTTTGTCCCACCTCTGGTCGACCTGCAAACTGAGTTTTTCAACACCAAATTCAATTCCACTTGCAATGTTTCCACCACAAGACTGGGGCTCACTCAGAGTCAGACTGTTTTATGTCTTGTGTTAGGTTTGTTTGCTTTGGGCAAGCTCCACTCTGGTTGTGCTTGTAGTGAAACTGGTTTTAGAGTTAAAAATCAATAAGGAAGCCAGCCACTTGCTGACTCCTCACCCTCATCCCCAGTAGCCTCCTTCAGGTTGGTGGGCAGAGAGGGAACAGGTGTGAGGTTTTGAGGACAGCCAGACATTTATACAGGTGTTTCTCTGGCACCTAGAGCACCCCTGTGCTGGGTGTCCAGTCAGGCAGCAGAAGGTAGATCTGCCCAGTGTCAAACAACACAGGCGGCCAGTTTGGGTGGAAGAGAGCTGGAAAAACAACACCCAAAAATCTTTTATCTGTGAAATGGCTGGGGGAAATAACCATTTTCATCAACTGTATGTTACTTGTAAGTAATGACAACAGGGGCTTTATGAGCTACTGTTCTTTATCATCAGTGGATGTTATCAATGCACTCTTCAGTGTATATGTATATATATAAGTATAGATGGAATATGGTGTGAACTATGTAAGTATTTCACAGTGAGTTTGCTGAACATAAGGTCAGATGTGACAATGTTATGATGTGAAGTTTTCAGGGTTTTTTTTTTTTATGTTCGCTTATATAGCGCTATTCTCCGCTCTCTTGAGCAGACTCACTGCGCTCGCATGTGGTTCTACATGAGTGACTAGCTTTGTAGCACATTTTGTTGTTGTTGAATATCCACCGAAGTGGTGCACTTGCAGCGCTGGCATGGCTGGTGCCACATGAAACTGCAGCCATCTCGGCGCAAGTCCTGTGTACACCATACAACCATGCACCATGTCACTTCATGCAAAGCCACATACTTAAGGTGTATGCGTGTTTAGCTGTAACCTGCCACCTGCACTTTCGGCAGAATGACCGGGATCTTTTACGTGCTGCTGCGGTAACACGGGGGTGAAACGGATACCGAAATAAGAGTCAGCACAGAAAGTCGACCCCGGAGAAGAAAATTCTCCCGCCGCTCCAGCAGGGATTCGAACCCACGACCTTTCAATCACGAGTCCGGCGCTCTAACCACTGAGCTATCCCCGCCCCAGTTAAAGAACTCCATGGTTGGTAAATGATATATGAAACAAAAATCTCACATCCTGGATTCTTTTAACACTTTCACTGCCAGTCAGTTTGCGCTGCAGATTCTGAATCTGATTCTTTCAGAGAATTGTCTCAGACGGTTTAGGGAGTGACAGTTGTTCACAGGGTGACATTTGTGCCACAGGTGAAAATGCACAAAACGTAAGAATTCAGGCAGGGTGTCGCAAGACATCAAATAGTTGAATGAAAAGAGAAAAAAACTTCCTCGGATGTCATGATGTCCTAAGGGTAGAGAAAGTGTTAAAAGACTTTATTAGAATGATCCAATCAAAATCATTGAGTTTTTCCCCATCTTAATTGCAGTTGTGCCTGATGCACATCAGTGTACACATGTCCACATAGTGCATGCACACATGTGTATATGTGCATACACACATATATGCACACATGCACACACTCAAACCCATACACCCACGAGATGATACTTCATGTTAAGTGCCCAGTCAATAGTAAAGCTTGTATCAGGGCCACGCAAGTGATCAAACCCACCATTTGAAAAGCAGAATTCCAGACAGCAGGCAGAGCATGGAAAGCTATGTAGCCTGCTCCATGCGTTAAAAAATGAGAAAATATAAAATATAACTTTGGGTCCTCACGGGGGTTGGGGGTGTCTTAATGTCTGCCTCCGTGGTATCCGCCGCAAGAGAGACCTAGAAAGAGGGGGAGGTATGGGGGTGTATCCAGTCAAAGCTAGATGACAGCCGTGATGAGGTATTGTAATGCTATTGATCGAACAAACACTTGTGTCGGAATCATCGCAGAAGTTGATGCCAGTGAGACAGCCTTTGTCTCGCCCTGCTCTTTCACACTCAAGGCACACGCGTTACCAGCTTCGCCGTGTCAGATGCCGTCCCTCGGCGCAAGACCCGAGCGCTCGTTACTTGTTGCAGTTTAATGCCAAGTTGTCTCCCAAGCGTTCGGGACGCACGTCTGCGCGTACTCTCTGGCCGTCTCCACGAAACGACCTTTTGTTGCTTCAGCAGAGCTGCTTTGGAATTGTGCGCCTTTATGTTGGTCTCTCTTCCTCTCTCTTACACGTTGTACACACACACGCGCGCGCGCACAGAGAGAGAGAGAGAGAGAGAGAGAGGAATTACGAACTTGTGAAATGTATGTATGACACGTTCATCCAGCTTTCTGCTGCGCACAAGGCTATGCTTCTCTCTAAGAAACTAACATCTATCGTTCAGCTCACCAGCTTTCCCATTTGTGAAGAAGTGGGCACCACTGAGCCAGACTCGATCAGCACCAGCCTCAGAACAGCTTTGCCGTGCCCCCTCTGTCCGTAGTTTGCTACAGTTCTCTGGCCTGAACAGAAACGTCGCAGGACCGAATTTGTTGGGCAAAACTCGGTTTAACCCGGTGAAGGCGGGGGGAGGCGGGCAACAAAGGACAGTATACGTATTTCTCATCTGCACAAGCAGTGGTCACTTTCTTTTTCTTCATCTTCTTTTTTTTTCTTTTTTTTTTCGTATATCTCATTTGCACGAGCAGTGGTCACTTTAATCTTCTTCTTTTTTTTTTTTTGGTAAGAAAGCATACATGCTTTTATCTGTTACCCTCTCCCCCTCTCTCTCTCTCACACACACACACGTACACCACTCTCTCTCTCTTGTTCAGTCGTTGCAATTTTTTGGTCGGGCAACTTGCCCTAAAGGCGCGACGTCCCAGTCATACACGAACTGTGCTTTTGGCATCAAGCTTTTCTGGTGTCACTAAAGCCATAGAAGTAACAACACCATCTGGAATCAAATTCAGTTACGTTGCCAGTTTCGCTACCATCGGCCAGCATGTCGGTTTCTTGGGAGGGGGCAGTACTGAGAGTTAGAAATAACACAACGCCATTCGTTTAGTTATACGGTATAGTTTCAAATACATTATCGCCGTTTTCCTTACTAATGCCGTTGCGAGTTATGATAGACTGGTATTTTGGCAGAACGCCGTCTCCAACCCAGTGGGAAACGTTTGAAGGTGTGTGGCAAGGATGTTGTCTGCTCGGTCCGGTTGTCAGCCTAATACAGCTCGAGTTCCACCCGGATTCGGGCTCCCGAGCAACAAAGGTGGCTAAAATACTCGCCTTGGACCGGGCAGTCATCAATTTTTAACGCCTTTTCCCAGCGCTTTTGGTGCATGTCTTCCACGCGGCGGTGCATTTTGAGTGGTGTGTAGATAGCTCGAGAGCTAATGTGCCACGTTCGCCTTCCTTCGCACACGGTAATCCTGGGGTTTCCGAGTGCGGTTCAGTAACGGGACGTTCAAAATTAATCCAGGAACTAACTGGCAGTGTTCTCCACGTTCCAGGTGTTAGAGAATGAAAGATGATTACTGGTACTACACCGCTACTTTGTTACATCGGAACCGGGGTGGGGTGGGGAGGGGGGGGTAAACTTTCTTTTTTGCACAGTGTCTGCTGGTGTGTGTGTGTGCTACAGGAGAAAGACAACATGTTTTGGAATTGGAAGACACTGAAAAACCAGCATTGCAATTTTTTTGCAGTAGCTTTCCCACCTGACTCAGACTGCAAGTCTGAGGAAAATCATTGTTGTTGATTGCATTTATATTGCGCTATTCTCCACTCTCAAGCAGACTTGCTGCACTCTTGACATGACTGATTCTAAATGAGTGACTAGCTTTTTTTCTTCTTTTTTTTACAGCACATTTTTGAATATCCACCGAAGTGGTGTACATACAATGCTGTTTGGTTGTTACATGGCTGGTGGGTGGCACATTCTGTGTATGCTATACAGCCATGCACCATAGTGTCACATCACTTCATGCAAAGCCACATGCGTAGGATGCATGCGTGTTTTAGCTGTAACCTGCCACTTGCACTTTTTGACAAAAGGACTGGGATTTTTTACGTGCTGCTGCAGTAACACAGGATGGATACCAAAATAAGTCAAATGGATAAGTAGAATGGATACCAAAATAAGTCAACAGAGAAAGTTGACCCTGGAGAAGAAAATTCTCCCACCGCTCCTGCCAGGACTCGAACGAGTCACGAGTCTGGCACTATAACCACTGGCACTATCCCCAGTCCTCGTGACACTGCAGTGGGAGGAAACAATTTTCGTGTAAATTAGTTTATCTTCCTTATTTCAGATTAGCAGATATGCTTGTCATTTATTATGAAAGCCCCATGTATTAGCAGATGAACTTGTCATGAAATCCCTTAATGTCAGTGAGATTTGCTGATGAAGCTGTCATATTAGCAGGTCTGTTCTCATACAAATTGTGTCATTTAAGAAAATAGGTTGTTTTTTTTGTTCAGCTTGGCATAGCAATAGCATATCAGCTTTGTTATGAAAATCCTGAATGTCAGTATTTTAGATTAGCATATTTATATCAATGTGTAATGAAAGCCCTAAATATCAGTATTACAATTAAAATATACATCAGCTTGTCATGAAAGCCCTAATATTTATGCCCCAAAACTCTGAAACAGAGCTGACTGTAAGCATCCTAAAAAAGATCACCAAATATACAACACACACACACACACACACACACACACACACACACACACACACACACACACACACACACACACACACACACACACACTGCAAATTTTCAGAGTGGACCCCTCTTTGAACCCAGAAAATTTGAATGTATTTTACGGTTGTTTCATTAAAATAAGTTTTTTTGTTGTTTTTTTTTAACCTTTTGTGTATATTTTACCTGTTTATGCCAACTTGTCATCTGTGTCGTCAGCACCTGGTGTTTCTTAGTGTGCCAGTGCCAGAGGTCAGTGGTTTCAGTGCTTGTTGCACTAGAGTGCCATGCCTGCTTCTTGTCTTGCGCCTGTTTTTACTTATTTTATTTTTACCACTTTGTTTTGTTTTTGTGGTCATTTATTCGTTTATTTTAATTCACACACAAATCACCAAAACCGGGTACTAGACTACAAGGACTAGAAAGTTTTTGCAACGTCCATTGTGTTCAGGCACGTTGGCCATTTTCACAAAAAGACGCGCGTGGAGACTCAGTGGTCGCCTGTGTCAATGCCGCCCGTTTTGGCGCTAGGCCTACTCTGAAAGATTTCCCCCCTGCCTCCCATCCCTTCCCAGCCAGCATTTGCCATCATGGCCGCGACTGACTGTGGGTCACCAGTCTCGGAGCCACGGCGCGGCGGATAATGAATAAAAATGGCACCGGCCTCTTAGAAGAGCCGGGGAATTGGCCATTGGATGTTGGCAGTATAAAGGTGGTCTCAGGTCAATTTATACACTTTCTGGCGTCTCCTTGGCACGGCCTGCAAGCTGGTTGCTCAGCCACCGAAGCAAATTGCAGATCAGATGGCAAAGACCAGAATCAGAGATAGAGAAAGTCGGTAGACACGGGTGTTCTGGTTGATATTGATGAGTTTTCGGTTGGGGTAGGTCTGTGGGAGACTGGGCTTTGTGGGTCCGGGAGGAGGGGGGCGGTGTAGTGGGGTGGAAGGAGCGGACGTTGGTAGCAACCCGTCCATCAATAATCTTGACACGGCGCGTGCCAGCGCCGGTACGTGCATGTGTGGTTGGAAAACGGTATCAGCTGCTGTTGTGGTCGTTTTCTGCCCTCGTGTAGTCTATAACGGCTCCATGCTGATTGCACCCGATACGCACTCGGCCGCCACTGCAGGGCCCGACGTTTCTAGTCTTCCTCAGTTACAGCGGCCCCTGGTTGCGTTGATTGTTGGGGTTGATGTGTACTGCCTAGCGTCCGCGCTACGTAACGGCTCAGTGTGCACGTGAGAGAATCTGTGTGTGTAACCGCGTGTGCACGTTCTGGACTGCTCAGTGTCACAACCACCTTAGCTTTGCAACACGCGCGTACACGCGCCTTGTAGCACCGACTGGCAACGATCACACACACATACACACACTATACATAGATATGATGGACTAAGAGATACACTCTACTCCACACTCACGCACACACACACGCATCGAAAGAGAAGTGATCAATGCTGTTGCTGTAGATGAGCAGCTGGTGGCATTTCCGCGCTGTACGTACACACTGAGTAGCAACAGGAATCGGCTGGCCACCGTGTGTTGCTTGGGAGCTGTATGAATGGCGATAGCGCGCCACTGTGTCAGAGGAATCAGCAGCTTCTCTCCGTCACAGCGACCGTGATGGCGGGAGAGCAGTGAGGATGAGCGTGTTGTGCTGTGTTCTGCTGGGTGTTGTGTGACTGGATCGTCAGCGTCACAGTCTAGTGCGGAGGACGGTGGTGAGCGTGAGGACGGGCCGGCATGGAGGAGTAGCAGCAGTAGTCTAGTGCAGGGGGTTCGCCGAGTTCGATGCTGCGATAACTGACAGGGGTGCAGTGTCAGGTGCCCATGGAGGGAGGGCTCTGCTCCGCAGAGTCTGCTTTCTGCTCCACCACCCTCTCTCTCACTCGCATCCACGGAGCTGCGACGTTGTACTGTCTGCTTTTTGGATTACCGACGGGCAGTCCATCGCGGGCATGTGCAGTGACATGTTACTGGTGAGTTGCCCATGATTGAGAAGATGAGGGTGGTAAAGGGGTGTCAGATTAAAATGGTTATGATGTTTGTGAAATATGTCTTGCGTGGTGATCGGTGGATATATATATGTAATATATACTTCTGTGTCAGTTGTATTGTGCTTTCTCAGTGGCTGGGACATTGGAATTCACATTTTCAGTGTCAGGTATAAGTGTAGTTTGGCCTGCGTGCAATCAACTATTTTTCTTTATTTTTTCATCAAGAGAGCAACATTAATCTTTATAGAACCAGTTCCACTCACCTATGGATTTTAGCCAGGGCATGGTCTGTACGGGCACTGCAACAATCACTGCCAATTTTGAAAGCTTAAAGACAGCATGACATTGTGAGAAGCTGAACCTTCAAGTCAGTGGAATCGTGCACTATAAAAATCATCATCATCATTATCAGACATGAGCAGGAATGCTTTGTTTTCCATGTTTAGCTATTCGAGCAGGTTGCCTGCTGTGCTTATGTCTACTGACATTTAGCGATAAGTGCCAGTGCAGCTTTGCATTCTTCTGCAACCAGTTCCTATTACAGACTTGTATAGACAAGTTGGCATGCATATCCTCTGCACCAGTCTATTTTCTGCCTCTGCTGCTGTCCTGCAGTACCACTAGGCCATGAAGTAATAATATATATATATATTAACAAAAGGATCGTGTTTCCTGTTAAGTGTTATATATAATTATGACAGAATGGATGAAAATGGAAGTGCTGTCAGATCACCAGACACAGAGTGGTAAAGAATTGGTGATCACTGGCACTGTGGTGCATAGCTGAGTGACAGCTGCCTTACCTCTCTCTGCCCTGCTCACTGTGTACCTGTGCTGTCTGCATTCCAGTCAGGATACTACTTCAGTGCTGGTGGTGCCACTCTTCCAGCAAGAGGGAAGGTGTATTCCATGTCAACAAAATCCAAACACATAAAAAAGTTCAAAATAACACTATTCATTAGGACAAAACACAGCTTAAATTTTTATTGTTGTTGTCAAAACACAACAACAAAAGCATGTTGTGTTTTGTCCTTGTAAATAGCATTATTTTGAACCTTTTATAATGTGTTTGTTTGGATCTTATTTTATAATGTGTTTGGATATTGTCTCAGAAGGGAGGTGGAGAACAGTTGTGTTTCAGTTCCACAGCCATAGACTAGATGAGCAGACATGGAGTGATTAATATTGAATGGCAGGCTGCTGCAGGAGTGCATGTCTGTGTCCCTAATAATCATTGACATTGTACGTCGTCAGTGAATTTGTGTTACTGTGTTGGCACTGGGGACCAGCATTGCAAACAATCATGCTACCAAACTGTTTAAGTTACGTAACTGGTTCAGTGTTATTTACGTAAATGTAATGTGATTCAAAATAACTAGCATGGCAGTGGTATGGGCTGACTTGGACTGAATGAGACATAATGTACAGTTGCTAAACATGGCAAAGACAGTAAAACATAACACAGTACATTGTGGGGGTTTTTTGGGGGGTGGGGGGGGGTGGGGGGGGGTAGAGAGCTGCAATCAAGAATGATCAGTGAGAAAGAGTAGATAAGTCAGTAACTTGGTGTTTTACACCCAGTCAGACATTAGGGTTATATCAGGGTGATTAAAAAAGAAGAAAAGCATGTGAAACTTTAACTGGAAACAAAAAAGGATAGCTAGTTTTGGGATTTTAACGTCCCAACAACCACATAGGGCCACCTCAGAACAATTCGCATTCAAAATTTGTTTGCGCCAGTTCAAAATACCAGTCATGAAACCACTAGTTTAATTCACTGTTACAACATTAAAAACCAACCATCTACCTCTGTCAGTGCACAACAGCACATGTTTTGGTACCTATAAGTTTATATTCCATAACCACTCACCACAGAAACCTGCCTTTTTTATTCTTGGGTCCCACATGGAAAAGTTGAAACTGTGTACTAGCCAAAACTAACCCAGTTAAAGGTAGAAAGAGAATTTGAGGAAAAAGAAAAAGATGTATGGGTCAAAGGGCAAAATCAGAACAAGGAAGAAATTACTGACAGTCGGCAGAAGCATGCGTGGCTATATTCTGACCCTACTCCAGACTTTAAAGGGGAGAATGTTTGTCAGCTCTCAGTTTTGAGACCATAATTTCTGCATCCCTAGAACCCCACTAGGGGTAACAGAAGGGGACTCAGTGGGTAAACCTTTGTATTATACACATGTAGACCGGTATATATATATATATCTATAGCCACGGGTACTTGACTTTGGTAGAAATGGAATCAAAAAGATGTGATACTGATAGTGATATATATAATGTATATATGTGCAGTGGTATCAGAGGATAAAAATATAATATTGAGATCTGCCAGTTATGAGCTACATGTGAGAGTGTGTGTGGTTTGTGTGTGTGTGTGTGTGTATGTGTGTGTGTGTGTGTGTGTGTGTGTGTGTGTGTGTGTGTGTGTGTGTGTGTGTGTGTGTGTGTGTGTGTGTATGAGAGAGAGAGAGAGAGAGAGAGAGAGAGAGAGAGAGAGAAATTATGGAACATTTCCCTGTTAATTGTTGGGCAACAAACCTTGCCTGGCAATGCCTAGTGCTAGTCATCATCTTACAGGCCCGCTGTAATGATTTTGGCACATGCCTCCACATAACCAGACTCCCCTATGTAATGATTTTTTGATGCACACCATAGAATAATTACTGGCCCTCTGTGAACAGTGACAGTGTTTGTGTGTGCCCCAGCATGAAGTCTTTGTATTTATTTTGGTCATTGTTGCTATTATTATTTGATGCATTCTTCTTTCTGCATCTGTGTAATAAATTTTAGATACACTGCTCAGTATAATATTACAGGCCCAGTATAAAGTTTGTTAATTCTTGTTAATGATTTTTTTTTTTTTTTTTTTTAACACAGACCTCAGAATAATCTTACTGACATGTTATATTTTTACACCTGTGTGCACAGTGCTCTGGCCAATAACTGAATAAGTGACTGAATTTTGAAAGTGTCTGCTGACAGTGACACAATAAGTCTGTCATGTCAGAGGCTTCACTGCCATGGGCGTCAGTGGTTATTATTGCCCAACAGAGTCAACATTCAAACACCAGCTAATGACCCCTGGTGCAGGTGACCTGTGCTCAGATTGAACCTTATGCTCCTGTGCACATTTTGTGAGGCTAAAGCTATCACTGTATCAGTATTACTGCTTTTTTTGTGGGATGCTGTTTGTCCATGATGTTGGTTTGATTATTGTTCTGGCTTTCTTTCTCTTGTATTGAATACAGTGTACTGCAGCTGTGGGAAAGAACTTAGGAAAGAGCGGTTAATCACTTATTTATTGAGTCTTTAGTCCCCACTCCCACCCCTTCTCTCCTATACTGTGATCAAGTGGAGCCCCAAACCATCAGCAAAGACTCACTGAAGGAGGGGGAAAAGCTTGCAATTCAAACAACAGCAACATACAACAACAAAAAACAAAACAAATGATGAGAGAGAGGTGATAAGTACTTATGCAGAATAATTATGCTTTACTACCAGAGTATCAGGTGGCATGCAAGAACAGTACACCATGGTCACATCCTCCTGAAAATGTGACTTTCGTTGTTGTTGTTTTAGTTTTGCATGCTATGTGAGAGGTATATTAGGTGATTCAGAACTTTGTTGTTGTCTCCCAGGATTTATGTGTGCTGTTAACTCTCCAGAACTGCTGTTTTAGAATCGGAATACTGTCAGAAATGTGATTTGTAAAAGAATAGCGCCATTACACAACTGATCTAACTCCGTATTAATGATTCATTGATTTTGTGTTTTTTAAAACTGTCATCAATCAGTCCTTCACACAGCTAAATAGTGTAATGGCCATACTTGTATGTGTTAGATAGATATAACTTCTTAGATAATAGGTGTTTACTAAAGAGCAAGTTTTTATCTTCCATTACCATACATAGTATACACCTGGAGTAAATGATGTTGCATACATGTGCTAGTTGTAGACACAGAAATAATTGACACCTTACCTGCTGCTACAGCAACTTCAGACATGTGTGTGCCAGTGCCATGTTGCCTCTGTGAATGCGTGGAATGCACTTAAGTAAAGAATGATTTTTTTTTTATGGTTGGCAAAACTTAAGTAAAGAATGCTTTATTTTTTATGATTGGCTGGAAATCTTTACAAACTAGTATTGGTCATTCCCTCTCACACTCACAGCTAGGTGGTGCTTACTTTTATGCAGGGGTGGCGCTGGCACAGGGCTACTCGCACCACCTTGCAGTTACACATGTGGCTCTAACAGTGAGCCAATCACATCACAGGTGCAGGAAATGTGTTAGGTAGCTACAGTAATATTTCAGCTTGTATTCTTCAGTTCGCTGGTGCACTAGGGGTCTTCTCAAAATACGTACATCAACGGAGAGCTTGCAGTTGTTGAATATGCCCCCTGTAAACTTCAAGACTTTTGAATGTCAACTCAAAGTGTCTGATGATAGTGTGTGTTTGGTTGTGCAATTGACTATTAACTGACTCTTTTGGATAGCAGCATCACCGTAATTATATATAATTATACATCACAGTACTTACATTTGACCCCCTTTGAAGTACTTCTTTGGGCCTTCAGACTCCCAGTCCTGGTCATTATTTAGTGCAGCTGGACTTTCACCTGAACCACTTAGTGACTTCAGCATGCTGGAGAAATCTAAACAGTGCACCCTCTTAACTAATTTAATGTGTGTGTGTGTGTGTGTGTGTGTGTGTGTGTGTGTGTGTGTGTGTGTGTGTGTGTGAGAGAGAGAGAGAGAGAGAGAGAGAGAGAGAGAGAGAGAGAATCAGTTAGTTGATTTTGAAGCTCTGTTGGTAGAATTGTTACATTTGTCTGTGGAAGGGCAAACAAGTGCTGTTTATATTATGGATTGTGACAGAATTTGCAGCCACAAGAGTGGTCGGTTACGGCACTGCAGCTCTAGACGTTGTTCTTTCACTTTTGTCACCCTTTGTGTGTCGCCACCTCGTGAAACTTAAAGCTGCCAGTTGCTACTGCAACAATGAAGAACGGAAAAATACTAGACGGGAACGACAAATAGATTTAACCAACACGTTCAGTGCTACTGCATTGACTAAAATAACCAAAAGATCAACCTTTCAGAATGAAATATAGCCAATCAATAAAAAAAAAATACTACCATTAAAACACGTCATAACTGGGGTTTTTTAAAATATAATTGTTTCATCGTCCGTCAGTACAAAGCTGTCCACACCTTGTTGAACTGAGGGCAAGCGTGAACCCGTTTTCTCGCTTCAGTACTGAAAACAGCGCGCAGACGGGAGATGTTGAGGCTGCTATTTTGGCTCATCAATCAACAAACAAAGGCGGTTAGAGGCGTGCAACGAAGGAAACAACGGCAAATGATGGACAGTGTTTTTCATCCGGCTTGCGAGTAAAGTTACAAGGTAGCTTAAACTCCACCAAGGTTGATTTTGCTGTTGACGCTAATTTGAATACATGTACAATGCACATTTTTTTCCCGTTGTTTCTTTCTTATATATATATAAATAATATATATATACGATCGTAGCCTGTTTTGTTACGGGCGTTGTGTGGTTTCTTCTCATTTCTTTTCTCCTTTTTTTTTGGGGGGGGGGGGGGGGGGGGGGGGAATAATCCGAGGATCGCCATTGCCAACGTGCATGTTTTAGAATCGTCGCTTGATCACAATTCCTCGTTGCCTGCATTCCGCAACGAGTTTCTTGAAGCAAAGTAAAGCATGCCATCAACGAGCAGCAGATCGGCGAGCCGTTGTTTAGAGCAAGCCAGCAAGCAAGCAACCAAGCAGCTGGCAATACCACAACATCACTCCTCTACTGCCAGTTCCCAGGCCCGTAACATGCCGGTGGTCTAATGTTGTGGAGTCAAACCGTGTGAGTTTACCTAGTACATCACTGTCAAATTGTTATTTTTGTAGTTTGCTGTTGGTTTTGGTTCTGTTCCATACCGGATGATATTGTGGGGAACTAGATATATCTTGGGGACCCGCCTCCTGTCCCCTAAAACAAAGAGGTAAAAATTAAGATTTTTTTAAAAAATTTAAAAGTGTTTCAAAGGGCGAAAATGCACAAATGACAGGGCTGGAAATGTTGTTTTTGGCTTATTCCAGCCCCCCCCCCCCCCCCCCCTTTTTTTTTGTTTTGTTGTTGGCCTGCGTGATTGTGAAAATGATCTGTCTCCGGGGAGATGGATAGGCAGAGGGCGGGGCGGAGGGGTAGGGGGGAACACGTATCGCCCCCTCCCCCCACTCCACCTCCCATTCTTTTTTTCTTTCACTCATTGATGGAGTATTGAGTGCGTTGATTGATTTAAAGCGAGGCTGGCAGAGACGTGTTTATTTGTGATCGCGCTTTGGCGTGGCTGTGAGTCAGCCCGGCTATTGGAAAGAAAGGATGGATTCCCGTCCAGTTTCCTCCATCACTTTACCCGTTCAGCTCATCATGACTCGTCAACCCTGTCTGCCTCACAGCCCCCCCCCCCCCCCCCCCCATCCACCCATCCACCCACAACACACACACAAAACGCACGCGCGCGCGCGCGCGCGCACACACACACACACACACACACACACACAAACAAAACGCACGTACACACACACA
>OY757545.1:7069798-7095460 GCA_963584105.1 Alviniconcha strummeri
TAGCGGACTCGTTTATTGCGCTTTATTTCTGCCTCTTTTCCGATCACCCGTTTGTTGGGCGCACGTGATAATCATGTGATAATAGCGTGAATGCAGAAGACGTGTGTAATGCGCCATGTGCTGCTCAGTTTAAGAGCGCAGAGTGCGCTACAAGAACACTAGCAAAACAGACACAGACCCAGAGAGAGAGAAATTTATAAGAACACTAGCAACACACACACACACACACACACACACACAACACACACACACACACACACACACACAAACCAATCAGTATAGTGTTGGAAAAGGTGAGTTTTAAGTGCTGATTTAAATAAAGTTGCTGACTGAGAATCTGATTTCTTTTGGAAGTGTGTTTCCGGAGTGATGGAGCAATATAAAAGAACGTTCGCCGTACGGCTTAGTGTTACAGATGGTATGCACAGGCTACGACTGTCTGCGGAAGATCAAAATTGCCTAGAGGCGTGTAAACCTTGAGTAGATCAGAAAGGTAGACAGGGCCAGTAGAAGTTATTGCACTGAAATAGAAGAAATTGTGTATTTGATTCTAGCTTCGATTGGAAGCCATTGAAGATGAGACGTAACACGGTCTAACCTAGGAGTTTTCAAGAGGAGAAGAGCTACATTGTTCTGAACCTTCTAAAGTTTGTTTCAGAAGGTACTGAGGCTGTCCAGAGAGGAGGGAATTACAGTGGTCCAGTCGTGAAAGAACGAAAGCGGAAACAACTGGTGGCTTGGACAAAGTGGTACTGGCGTATTGAGCTGATCCGACGCAATTCAAAATTAGCAGTTCGGATCGGGCAAACTGCACGTGCAGCCAGAGTCAAGTGCATACAAACCCGTAACCCCAGGGTTTTTAACTGTCGAGTTTCCGTCGAGAGAGTGTGAAATTCGAAAGCTGGTTGCAAAGGGGGGGGGGGGGGGGGAGAAAAGAAGGTGAAAGTTTACAGGAACCCGTGCTGACGAGAACGTAATTATTACTTTAGGCTTGTTCTCACCAGCTGGGCGCAGCTTCAAAGTCGGGTGCAGACCAATGATCGCCTCGCACACAAACAACCTAGACGCTTCTGATCGGGCCATTTGTGAAATGCGAATGTGTGGCTTCTGTTTATACTATGGGGATTTGCGAGGCAATAACTCTTGCTATCAGGTCTGAAATTTGCCGTAGGCTATCTCTGAGAGCACACTTCATTTACCCGCTTTTCACGTCTCATGGGCGTAGGAAATGGAAGAGAGGAAGAAAAGCGATTTTTTAACATTTATTGTGCGATTGCTTTTAATTTAGTGTCATTTTTATTTTTATTTAAAAAAAAAATATTATATAGTTTTTTAGTCAGTGCATTTTAATTAAAGAAATCATAACTGAATTTGATCTTCGCGGTAATGCTCATGAGTAGTTTACTTGGATCTGTCATAATCGGCGCAAAAGCTTTGCCAGTAATCGTACCGTAACAGTTACAAGATTAATTACATGAAAGCAAACGTAATTGAAACAGTTACCTAACACAGCAATAGGGTTACAGCATTGTGTACCCAAGACCATTTAGAGGTGTACGGCTATTCTTATAGCTAGTGCAGTAGTACAGGAGTTACCAACAAGTGATGCATAGCAGCCAGCTATGACAGATATTGTTCTCGTCATTAATTTTCCGCTCGACCTTTGCCTGTCCTCTGCTATCGGTTCGAACTGGTATTTGCGTCCACAGTCCGGGCCACCTTCTTTCTAATAGTTATAATGTTGTTTATATTCTTGGCTTTGTTTGCTGTTGCAGCTGGCTGCCTGTGACATAGGTCATTCCGCATGTGTGTAACCCCCCCAGCCCCCAACACACACACTACACAGACACACACACACACACACTCACTTACTCACTCACTCACTACACACAGACACACATTCACTACACACTCACGCACACACTCACTCACTACACACACACACACACACACACACACACACACACACACATTCCCACCTCACGCGACTGGTTTGATGTTTACCAGTCTCCAGTTAGTTTAGTCCCAGATGTGGGTGGGGATAGAGTGTTCGATTGATTGACAGGTGATACGGGCTGTTTAAATTTGGTTCACAAGGCTTGCCTGCAGTAAAGGGAATATATAATATATGTAATATGAGTTGCTGTCTGCAGAACTGGGAAATAAGGAAATGAGTTCAGTTTAAATTAACAGATTGCTGTTCAATATTTTATACCTCCCCCCCCCCCCCCAAAAAAAAAATAATTAAGGAAGATTTTGCTTTATATTTGAGGGTGTTTAGTTTTTTATATATATATATTTTTTTAAATGTTATTATGGGGCTTTTTTTCTTACTCAACTCGCCCTTTATCTGTTTACGTTGTGTTTAGATGCTGCTGTACATATCTCTCTCAGTTTACCTATGGTAAAACAAAAACAAAAACTGTGCCTTTACAGTCCTACCTCTAGTACTCTGGAGTATGAAATAGAGTGGATTAGACTTTAGCTTGTGTATTTTTACCTGTTCTGCAGTGATACAACAGGCGTGTTTGACTGGGTATTAAATATTGAGTTAAACGTATTGTGCTTGCACAGCAGGGAGTAGCACTATGGAAAATGTATGTATTCTTATTCTTCTTATTACTAATAGTAATACTGCTTATGTACCATAAGTACTCTGCATACTACAGCAGCTTTTTATGACCTACACCACAAGGTGAAAGATGAAAACTCCAGCAGAGTATAAGCGATGCTTTTGCCAAGTAAAACAGATTATAAACATACAGGCAGATAAAATTCATTCCTGGTTATTTATTCTGTCAGACAGAATGGATTAAAAGGGCAGAATGGATTAAAAAAAAAGAAGTTAAAAAAGTATTTGCATAAGATTGCCAGGGGAGAGACACAAGAAAGTTACAAAATGCTTAAATGAGAGTAAGGAATCTGCATAATGATAATCGGTCAAGTATTTGCATTGCATTTCAACAGCAGCAACCATAACAAAACACACAAACACAACAGTTACCTACAGGGTTTGCCTTTTTCAGCATAGTTCAGGAGCTGTGTGAGAGTCCAGGTGGCCGTCCTAGGCTGTCCGTCCTAACTAGCCTTATGGTTTCCGTGGACGTAAAGCAATATTGAACCATGCTTCAGCATTGGTCTCAGCTTGTCCCTAATATGTCAACCGACATCTGAGGACATTAAGCAACACAACCGAACCGAACCTTTTTCAGGAAGTGACGAAAATATAATGCATAGGTAGATTTTTAGATTTTGTGGTAGTGCAATACAAGTCTGATGAACATTTCTGCAGCGCTCTACAGTACTATGCTACAATGTGGAGGAGGTGTGGTTACATTCGTTTGGGGTGCAGGCATGCTACCACAATTTGTAGACAAGTCACCCAAATTCCCCAAACTCGTCATGCAAGAGGGGAAGAGAAGAAAACCTTTTTTGAGCAGACAGAATAGATCTAATCCTGACTAGGTGAAGTTTTGTTGACAGGGCTGGTGAATTATTCATGTAAAGTGACCGCAGCAGAGCAATTAGCTGATGTGTCTGTATGCATGCTGTTCCATTCCCGCCCCCATAACGTTACAGCCATCGGTGACATAAATGCCTGCTGGCTGTTCTCTTGCAGCAGATAATACGCCGCCTCTCTCGATCTCCCCCTCTGTTTTCCAGCACAAGATACGCCTTCTCTCTCATTCTCTTTTTTAGCAGAAAATACGCCTCTCATCCGCTATTTTTTCCAGCAAAATGTGTTCACAACACTGCTGAATCCAGCCCTTTCTGTTTCACACACTGATTGTAGGCGCCTGTGGTGCATAAAGGTAAGTGCACAGCGGCCTGAGTGACGCAGTCGCCCCGGTTTGATCCTGTCTAGAGGCGCAGACGTACACGAGTTTTTCTGGGAAGGACATTGGGCAAAAATCCTGCCTAGTCTTTATTGCCCCAGTTCCTCCAGCTGACGGCTGTGTGGGGGGAAGTTTAACCTGCCATTCTTTGCTGTGTGGTCCGAGTCCAGAAGTCTGGGCGGAGTGTGGCCCTCATCGGCTTGAGCCAATGAAACAGGGTTTAAGAGCCGGCCGTAGGAGCCCTCGTGGCTAGGAAAAGGATTTCACTAATTAACCAGTTTTGCCTGTCTGGTCTGCTGGGATGAAGCTGAAGTAGCTGCCAACCGTTTTTTTCTTTCTTTCTTTTTTCTTCTTCTGGTATTATTCTGTTAAGTACATGGAGAGGATGCCTGTCACTGTGCTATGCTTGATGAAGTGACATGAAAAACTGAAGACTTTACTTACTGTTCATGCAGTAGCTTTATAGGTAGAACAGCAAATTCTGACCATTTTCAAGTAATAAGGAAATATTTCTGCTTGTGTAAGTATGAGGCAATCTCATCCTCTCAGGAGGAGACAGAGAGGGTGGTAGTGAGCCTGCATAGAAGGCAAAAACAGAGGGGCAGTAACTATTTTATTTCAGGTTGGAAGTTTTTTTATTTTATTGGGGTCATGTGTGTGTGTTTGTGTGTGTGTGTGTGTGTGTGTGTGTGTGTGTGTGTGTTTTGATGATCAGTTTTGGGAAACCGTATATATATTATATATGAGATGTGGCCTTATTTGATTTTATTATCCCCCACCCCCACAGTTTCTATAACACAGTCAAAGGGTTTTTTGTTTGAGAATAACTTATCCATCTCATCTACACATCAGTTTTGTCTGGACAGTATCTTTTGAAACAAGAAGTTTTGTGGGCCATTGAGAAAGAAAAAAAAGAAGAAAAAACACGTGAGAGGGATGGGGCAGATTGAACGAGGATGAATGGAAAAGCACTGACAGGTACAGATGATGTGGGCAGCTTCTCTAAAGACATTTGCTGTAACAGTGTAAGAGATGAGGAAGGAGACGCGGCAGGAGCTGCAATGGCCATCAGGCTGTCTGAGGGGAATAATGGCATCTTGACTGGCCACTAAGATGCTAACCCATTTAACCCGTAGGATGGGGGGTAGTGATAGGGAAAATCTATAGATCTGTATGGTACTACCTAATGTTTCTAAGTATCATGGGGGACTCTAAGCTGCCACTGTATGTGTGAGAAAGGGGGGGGGGGGTTGGCAGAGATAATTGTTAATTTTTATGTTCACCCTCTGCGTTTGACTAGGCCTTAAAGAAAAATTTGTATCAATTATTCTCATGTGACAGAGTCAACCATAGATTCACTTACCAGTGCTTGCCATAATTATGGTAATAATTACTGCCTGCTAGAAATCTTCAGCTATGCTCAATAAATTAAACTACTTTTAAGTCAACCGCTCACCTCCAACCAACAGTGAAAAACAAGAAAAGAGATGGGGGCATACCATGCTGATACTTTTAATAGTCATTTTTGCTTGTACAGCTCAACTGTTCTGTTTAGTTTTAATGAATTGTTATGAAGTATGAAATAAAATCTGTTTAAATAACAGTAATGAATACTTAGAGCACCTAACCCGCACAGGCCCTAAGTGCTTACATATTCTCTACAAATACATATTTGTCAAAATTCAATGCATACAACATGAATGCATGCACACACGCATGCAATCAGTCAACCAGTGCACTCAATCCCAATTGTGTGTGTTTTAAAATGTAAGCCACTGACCATTTCTCAGCAGCCAGGCATATGAGGCAGTAAACTACATGTCTGTAAATAACAGTTACTGAGTCAGACTTACCTAACCTGTCATGTGTATCATTGGACTCAGAGACAGATGGCTGTCTGCTGGGCAGCTGCAGTTTGCTGCTGAACATACCCCATCCATTCTGACAGTGGTCAGTCAACCCTGTCCATAGTTATGATAACCCCACACTGGGTGTTTACAGTCCCATGATGTAGAACATATTATATATATGAGCCTGTGACAAAAGGTGCTCCCGCTTAACCCGGGTATGTTTGTATGCTCCTATTTATTTTCGTCTTACTAGAGTTACATGAAACTGTGGTTGCTTTTATTCAGTATGCATTGATGAGTAGTTAAAGTAAAAATTGGCAGCTTTGGTCCCCAAGAAGAGGATTAAAAACAAAAATACTTGACGAAAATCGACGAAAAGCGGCTTCCGGAAAGTGGGACAACGTGGGTTGTTTGACTTCAGCTCAAAACCGCAACTAACCAGCTGAACTATTCTTCACAACTTGTACACCATTTGACTACTGAATAATCTAAATTTAGTATCCAGTCGAATTGTAAGCCATGCGTGACGTTTCATAACCAAAAAAACGAAACTGAAAATACACTGGCCGTTCGTAACGGACTGTGTCCAAATTTCCCGTAAGTTTAAAGATCGTCTGCTACCGTCCGCCATTGCATTCTCTGCGGACCTTCGCTTCTCTTATTTGCATATCAATCGCGCACCGAAAGCAGTCGATGTTTTTACTGGGGGCATTTCCGTGTTTCATTTTTTTTACCCAGACGTAAAAAATCTGAAACTTTGTCCATTTGTTACGAACGACCTTTTGCAAATTTTATCGGCATCGCAAACATTTAATTACTGCTGACCGCTTCTAAAACTACCACTGGCCTTCCTGTTGACATCACATGGCCGCTTGTCGCTGACAATGGTTTCGTCGAAGGGGTGGCGGTGAGTATTCTGACTGTGTCCGGTTATTTTGTTTTGTTACGTATGTCCTAAATGTTACGAACGACCCACATAAGTGTCGAATTTCTGTCCTCATCATATATTTTCCCAAACAAATGCTTTCTTAGCCCCTAGTAAGTGATATAAATGGCACTGGTAGTGTGCTTTGTTTACTTCATCGTATTATGGCGGGAAGGGGGCAATTTCAGATTTTGGACACAGTTTGTGACTGTGTCTGTGTTACGTGTGTCCAGATGTCTTTTCTTACGTTAGTCTGCAGTCCGTCTATGTCTGTAATTATTGCTGATTTAGGTAAGCGGTCGATTTAAAAGTTGAAATGGCTCACAGCTTACTTACCCTTCAAGTGGTTGTTTACAAACTTTTACGTCTGACTGGAGGCTTGTGCATATTAAACAAGTACTCTGTAAACTTTGTAGCAGGTGAACGTGACATGGGCACAGTGCTACCCCCCGTCCCCCTTTCCTTTGTTTTGCAGTCTTAATTTTGTTTCCTTTCCGCGTTACATGTAATAGTTGACTTGCCACTGTAAATTTATTTTTATTTTTATTGATTAACTGTGCATGAAGGCCGACTTTGGGGGCCGGTGGTGGGGGGGGTGGGGGGGGGGTGAAGATTGTCTTACAATTTATTATAAAAATTGTCACTGCTCTTGTATAAATAAAGACCTTTGGTATGTAAGGGCACTTTAGGATTGTTACAGTCCAAAGTACATGTATCATTTTTCTGTTTTCCTTTTTTACATACTGAAAAAATTAATACAGGTATCTGACTTAAAGATGCCATACTTTGTGACCTGATCACATTTTTAATGTGTTGTTTTTCTTTTAGTTTTAGTAAGCATACATTAGATGACGTCTGTCTGTCCCTGGTATTCAAGTCTGTATTAAATTATGTTACTTTTGATAACTGTGGCAGGTTCTGGAAGTGTGCCAAGCAGAAAATCATGTATGGATCCAGTTCTTCACACACAAAAAGGAAGCATGTTCTTCAGGCTCTCACCACCGGACTTATCTTATTGGGATTTCTTGATTGCAAACAGAAAAAAAGTTTCCCTGACACTGAGTGCAAAGTGAGGCAGCAGTTTTTCACTGACAGTGATTAACAGGTTTAGTTTGAGAGGATGTCTTTTTTTTTCTCTTTTTTTTTTTGGGGGGGGGGGGGGTCTTATAAATTGTCCTAAAGTTTTAATGTGATCTGCATGTTCAGAAAGTCGCTCCTTTAAGTTTAACCTGTCATATCATACTGTTACTGTGCCTAGATTCACTACAGTTGTGTGCTGTTTGTTCAGTCTGGGTGAAATAGTATCTTGGTTTTCATAGACTGTTTCCACTGCCATAGTGTTACGTTCGTCCACTTAAACAAGCTGGAATGTGTGAATATGCCTCCTGCCTTGCATTTTTTTTGCATTTATCATTACAGTGTATACTATGAAATAAAGTGTTCCTTGTTTGAAAACTTTACTGAAGTTGTTATGTGTTTGAAATGATTATTTGTAGAACTAGATTCTTGAGCGCAAAATTTGGACACAGTGATTACATAATACTTTACATTTAAAGCAGAATTTGTTTGTCCTGCCTGCTCTGATTTTATTACTAGCAGCTACTTAAATGCACCAGAAGCATTAAAATTGCATACAAATGGTTTTTCTCTGTATTATTATGACATTCACTGTGTCCATTGTTACAAACGTCCACACCTGACCTGACCCCCGTTTTGATGCCATACAGCACACACTTGGATCAAAACCATTTTTTGATGATTGAAATAGTTACTTGAAACATACCACTTTCTAATGGTAAGACTGAAAATAGCTTACTGGGAGTTTGATTTTGAGGCAGTGTGTCCCACTTTAGATCACGACCTTTTGTCACAGGCTCATATATATATGGATTCGTACATACACACAGAATCCACCCTCTAATTCAAAATTCACCCTCAGTTAATTAGCCTTGCTCTCCATATGTTGTAGAAATCATCAGCTGCATGATAGTCGACATTGTCCTAGACATCACCAACCCACCAGTCAACTGGTCATTGACCCCTGTGGATGTTATTTTTCTTTCTTTCTCCAGAGATGGGCGGCTGCGTGAGGGTGACCAGCTGCTGGCCATTGACGGTCAGCCGCTAGACATCTCCCACCAACAGGCCATCCACATCCTCCAGAGTGCCCAGGGGCCGGTGGAAATCGTCGTGGCACGTGGTCCCGTGCCCAAAGCCCCCGGGTCTGGCTCAGCCCAAAGTCCAACCAGCCCCACAAGCTCTGGGGGCACCTTTGAGTCCCAGCTGCCAGCCGGCGAGCAGGTGGTTGACCCCGTGGTTGAAACACCCGTGGAGGAGGGTGGCCTAGGGCAAGGGGACAAGTCGGACATGGTGGTGAGTACACCTAGCATAACAAAGGCGGCTAAACCACTGTGCAACTCTCACCCCCCACCCCGGCTTGCCTTTATGCCAGGTACCTGGATACTGCAATGTACTCAACAGATGCAGAGATCTATACAGATGCCCGGCTTACTCCTGGGTTACAATAGAAACTGAGAGAGTAGGACCCCTTGGCAGTTGTCAAAATATCAGAATCCAACTTCTAACTCATTTGGATGAGATCCAAACACATAAAAGGTTCAAAAGAATGCTTATTTATTGGGACACAAAGTGACAAACACACAATCTGCAAATTTTCAGGGTAATCCCCTTTGTCAGGCTACAAAATGACACTTAAACAACAATTAAACAGTTCATTTGGATGAGTTTGTTTTTGGAATGTCTTGAAAGAATATGATGAACATTTTTGTTTGTTTTTTGTGTGGGTTCCCAAGGTGGTATTCAGTGCATTAAATGCACAAACTAGAAGTGTCAAAGGACACAGGATAAAAGTGAGTTAGAAATACCTTTTTTTTTTTGGGGGGGGGGGGGGGGGGGGGGGGGTCATCTTCAGTGTAATTGTGACTTTTTTTTCAGCTTATGTACTTGTGCTGTTTTGCATCTTTCATAAATCTATTACTTATGTTTTATTTCAATTCTGGCTGCAGCCATTCTGACAGTTTTTTTTTGGTTTTGTTTTTTGTTTTTCCTGAGTGAAAGTTTTCCCATTTATCCCCTCAAATGTTGGAACTGGAGTTTCAGTCCTCCCTTTCCAAGGTTGGATTGGATCTTTTTAGCAGTCATTGATCCACCCACATTCCAAATTTCATCATGCTTTCTCTCTCCCTAGCTCTAATAATTATGACCTGTGATATGAGGTTGAGTGGATGTGTAAAACCAATTATTTACTTTCTACATTCCCCCCTCTCTGTTTGTCTCTCCATTTCTCCCACTCCCAAATACATATTTATATACACACACAGGTTGGAAACACATCAGGTCTATTTAATTTGCATCACCTTCTTCACTGGTGTTCAGCTCATACAAGTAAGTCCTACACCATTGCCTGCAGCATCACAGTATGCTAGAAAGCTAGTTTTCTGTACTGTTTATCATCAGTTGTACCATAAATGTTTGTCTGTTGCCCAGTCAAAGGCACCCATCCAAAAATGTACACATTGTTTTCTGTGTTCTTTTTAACTTTTCAATGTGATGGTCTTCTTATGCTATGCTGGCATAATTATGGTGTGCAAGTTGATACTCTGTCCTGGCTTACTTTTAGAATGATTTGCCTTTGGACCTAAGCCAGCTTCTGGAAGGAGCATAGAGTGTTGGGATTCCATAATGCACTGGCTGATAAATCTGACCTTGGAGGAGGCTGTCTGTCATAATGAAAGGCCATCTTCTTCCCTGAGAGTGAGACTGAGATCTCCCCCCCCCCCCCCCCCTCCCCCCATCTGTTATATTCTTTGACCTGAAGATTTAATTTCATGGCATCTTAGGTGTGAGACTGTCCTACTCATTTGCCCATTGCTGAACAGTTACACACCCTAGTACCATGCAAGTATTTTCTAGCTAGTCCTGTTCCTCCATGGTTCTACTGATTCAAGAGGTGAGTCAGACTGTGCACAAGCTGGTTATGTTTTATTTCAGTTTTGAGGGTCTTGCCTGTGGTTCATTGTAATTTCTCTTTGGCTTTGCCGATCAATGGCAGCTGATGGAAATTGGAGTCAACCATGTCACAGTTGGCTGTCAACTCGGGGAGACAGAAACGTTAGAGTTCTGTCCCTCAGGAGGTGCCACCCTCTGTTTTAAACCCTGCTGCAGTGCACAGGCATGTGCCTGAAGGGCTGTGTGCACACCTGCTTTTTTATTATTTTTTATTTGACCTGCTTTTTCTGCTGACCGCCCTTAATTCTTTGAAGGCAGTACCCTCAGGTTCTTGTTGACAACCCTTCCCCCCACCCTGACATAGCATTCTGAGCTGGTTTGATAAAAGGTGTGCACTCCCCCCACCCACCTCCTCCCTAAGACTACTTTTTATGCACTCCCCCCATCCACCTCCTCCCTAAGACTACTTTCAGAATATTGAAAATCTATGCACGTTCTGGAGTCTGCTTGCAGTCCTTTCCACAAAACCAGGAGGCTGCTCTGCTGGTTTTGTCTGTGTAGATATAGAATGGAATAGAAATCAGCATTTTTAATGCCCAGTCAACCATGACAGTTAAATGTCAGGATGGGTCTGTATACATGTGTAGAAACCAAACATGCAGGGAGAAACAGCAAGTGTAGGACAGACAAGTATAATAAAAGTGCAAATCTACATGCAGTCTGACCAAACACAATAACACTTTTATTTGGGGGTTGGGGGTAACTGGATTTTTACATCCTAGGTCACCTCAAGATGGTCAGATTCTGTCAAAAGCAAATACACATTTCAAAACTTATCATATAATAGATATAATGCAGACCTTTTCTCAAGGCAAGTCAACAGAATCAACCATACACTGATATATTTAATAATAATAATGGACATTTCTATGGTGCATGATCCCTTGCAAGATCTAGGGCACAATGCGCCATACAAAAAGCTGCAGAAAAATGTACAAACACATACAATGGACAAAATAAAAAGGTTTCAGACCATGCAACCGCCAACCACGCAAGAATTTACATCCAGCAATTTCAGTAAATAAACCAAAGTTGTCAGTAACCAAACATGACCAAAGATTTGAGCACACATGTATGATACAAGTAGATATACTGCAAAAACAAAAATGTACAGTGGGATATTGCACACACACACGGGGGTGGGGGGGGGGGGGGGGGGGGGGTATTAATTATAAGCAGATTTGAAGAGATGAGTTTTTAAGGCTTGCTTGAAAGAAGATGTTGATGCTGAGTGATGAACATCATACAGCTACAGTAATGAGTTCCACTGTGTTGGGCACATGAAAGAAAAAACATGACATGAAACACATTTTCAAAGAATATGCTCACTTCTGCATTAAAACAGTCTGCAAATAATTTGTTTAGAAATTATGCATGTGAGGTCACAGATACACACCCACACAACATGCACACATCCTTGCATGCACACATAATGGAGTATGCCAGATTTGTGATTGTTGTCTGATTTTTTGTGATTAAAAATAAATAAATGTTCCTGTCATTCCCAAAGAAAACAATTGTTAGGGAGGTAAAGAGGGAGAATAAGTAAGTAACTTGGTGTTTTATGCCCAGTCAACCAGTACAGTTATATCAGGGTGAAAGAAGGAGAGAGGAAATGAGTTCAGCCAGATAGACGTGGGAACAGTGTACAGCCTGTTGTGTCTGCAGGCGTTTGTATTATCGCTGCTATTTTCATTTCCTTTGAACTTCTTACAACCCTTACTACAGGCAGTGTGTAGGGTTGAAAATGATTGGGAGGAGAGACAAAATCAATAAAAAGCCAAGCTGCATTGTTGAAGGCAATTCCAGGCTTTTACACTGTTTCAGTACCCAGAGTAAAAGGATGCTCCGGGTCCCTTTCAGAATTGACTGAATATTTTTCTCCTTTGGATTTTCTGACACAGCTTAATTATTTCCCTTGTTTTCTTTCCTTGACACCTTTCAGCAGTCTTTTATTCTTTTGCTTTGGATTTTTTCTTTCTTTTTAATAATGAAATGTGACAGGTCACTTCCAGAGGTGTTTGAGAAGATTATTGTAACAAATTCTGACAGGTTGGATTTGTCAGCAAGTGGTATGCACTAACCCTAAGGAATATCAACCCTGGACAGAAAGGTAGCAGTGGTATACAATCAGTTGTCATTGATGGATTCATCAAAGTATAAAGTATACAATTTTTTTTTTAAGGAGTGTGATGCAGTTGTCTTCGGAGAGGCAAGCCTCAAGCAAAACTTTGATATCAAGCACAGATGATTAGCAATCCCACCCCCAATATAATTCATTTTCTTCCTAGACTGATGCTGGACCACACAGCCTCAGCTGCCAACTTAACATAATCTCCCCACTGTGGTCTTTTTCATCCACTGCAGTCTTTGCAGGGAGGGGAAGGGCCCTAATGAAAGCGTCCTGGACAGCGATTGATTGTAGAGCTGGCATAGGAACTGGTTGCGGCAGGCCCCTAAGCTGGCCTCATTCAGTCTAGAGCATGCACAGACCACAGAGGAGCATTAAAGGACTTTATGCCTTCATCCACCAGGGTTGTCCTGCTCTCCACTTGTTTTGACTCTAATGACCCCTTTCTTTTGTTACTGTCATGTCCAGCACTGATGTGGCCTCCCATGTCTGCCTCTGAGTCTGACGGGATCCTGCTTGCACTCATGGGACCTCAAATATCCACCTTTCATTGGGCCTCCTTGCGTTCATGGGGCCTCAGATGCCCATCTCTAATTGGGCCTCCTAGCACTCATGGGGCCTCTGTGTCCATCTTTCATTGGGCCTCCTTGCGCTTATGGGGCCTCAGATGTCCATCTCTGATAGGGCCTCCTACTCCTAGCAGTAGCACTCATGGGGCCTCAAATGTCCATCTCTCACTGGGCCTCTTTTCATTAATGGTGCCTCAGATGTCCATCTTTGATTGGGCCTCCTTGCATTCATGGGGCCTCAAATGTCCATTTCTGATTAGCACTCATGGGGCCTCAGATGCTCATCTTTGATGTGTATCCTTGCAGTCATGTGGCCTCAGATGTCTATCTTTGATTGGGCATCCTAGCACTCAAGGGACCTCAAATGTCCATCTTTCATTGGACCTCCTTGTATTTATGGGACCCCAGATATCCAGCTTTCATTGGACCTTGCATTCATGGACCTCAGATGTCCATGTTTGACTGGGTCACCTTCACTCATGGGGCCTCAGATGCCGAGTGCTGATTGAAGTTCAAGTGTTCAGCACTTCTGGGGCATTACACTATTTACAGCCTGGACTGGTTGGGCTTTATATGTTCAAATCTGATGGGGCCTTGTATATATATAGATCAGATGGGACCTTCAGCATCCGGCATTGATGAAATGCTATTGTCCAGCATTATAGAGCCTCCAGTGGTCACCTCTGATGGGAACTGCAGTGTCCAGCACTGATGTGGACCTTGAGTGTCCAGTGCTGATGGAACCAGTTCAGCATTTGTAGAAATATGCAACACTGCCAGGGACTCAGATGTCCAACACTGATGGGCAGAAATTAGAGAGGTTCAAAGCAGATCATGTAATTTATGCATTGCAAGCTATAGTCTGATTCCAGGTTTTAAAGGAGAGAAAAGATTTGACAGCTCTGGGTTCTCAGCCAAGGGGACATTAAGTTCCTTTTATTCTGTATCCTCTCTTCCCACTGAAGTAACAAGTATTATAACTAATAAGGTGGTTATAATAGGACATGCAGCAAACAGACCTCATCTGTGGACCTTGCATGGATTTGAATAAGGTTCAATATGTTGCTAATGTTCTGACACCTTCAGTCAATAAAAATAAATAAAAATAAGGCCACTAGCTGAAGCTGTGGATGGGATAACATTGTTTAAGGCTAAGTCAGAGTTAATTGCACCTGGAAAAGTATAATGAGCACAGATCACACATACAGTCACAAACACACACACACACACACACACACACACACACACACACACACACACACACACACACACACACATACTTTTAGGCAGCCTCTTGAAAAATGTTGACTTCAAGAAAGTCATGGATTTACTGGAAATATTTAGTCGTGTTGGCAGATCATAGAACAGACTTTTCTATAGGTAAAATATTGAAGTCTGCTTCAGATGGGCAAATCTTCATTATCTCATCAGGCAAAAGAGTGAAGAGTAGTGAATACTGGCTGAGTATATGAGAGGGTGAGTGCATGTGCCTATCCAGCATGTGTGTGACATCTTCAACCTTCAGGGAATTTTCAAAAGTACAGTTAATCTGATACCAAACTTTATATTATGATATTACTGTAACCAGGTTTTGAGACCTGTTCATTCCGCTTTGGGTGACCCTGGCTTTATTTCAAGATCACAGTGGCATCAAACAATTAAAACTAGAAATGGTATACTGTTCTCAGTTTGGTCATATCTGATTAAGTTCAAAATTTGTATGATTGTTAAATGCATAGACCATATCATAATTATGTGTATCTGTGGTGCTATTTAATAATTTATGATTGTGACAACGTTTGTAATGTATACAGTCATGTTAGTCTCAGACATGACAATCTGTGTGCAGGCACACTTGAAGGCAGACACATTTGCACAGGTGCATGCATGCACACAAATACAGTCTGTTTTGCTCCACCACATCCATCCAAAACCCTCATTGCCTTTCTTACATTATTTTCATCCAACTCTCTCTCCATGTCCTCCACCCTTCCTGCGCCCAAACACACACAGTGGATATGTGTTTAATTGTAAAGGATGGCGTTTGTTAGATGCTGATGACACCGGTTGCCCAAAAAGCACAGTAATTAGGGGAGGAATTGCTAATATTGATTTTTATGTGGCAAAGTTCACCTCATTCTAAACTTTTCATTGAGGGTGAACTGTGAAGGCTGTTTGTGCCTCCTGCTGTAGTCTTTGCTCTCCCTGTCACGCAATTCACAGGCTTCCCCAGCTGCCTCAGACCCCTGCTCAGTTGATTATGATGTGTTCCAGCAGACCCTGATACCCCAGCATCCCACCCCCCACCCCAAAGGTGTGTCAGCTGGGGGTCTCTTTTTTGTGGCAGTTGAAGCAAATGTTTGGTTCATTTAAACACTGTCAGACATTTTTAAAGAAATCTTCAGCACTTCAGCAGCACCTTCAGTGTTCCTTTCTTCAGAATGGATGCTTGATTTTCTTTTTTTCTGTGTATATTTATTTTAATATTTGATTTTTAACAGTACATAGTTTCAAACATCCATTTTCAAGTTGGCTTTAAATTCTGTATAGTCAATATATTCATGTGCACGGTGCCTGTGTTTATGCATGTGCATGTGCATAAACTTGGAATAGTCTCTGTGGATAAGATTTTGCAATGTATGAACACTTCAATTATTGTTTATTATTAATGAAAGTTGGTGTACCAAGTACAAAGAACTCCCACTGTCTAAGGTCTAAAGAAGTATTTCTGTCAGGTGTAGCACACTTTTACAAATAACTTTTCAACAAATCACGTGATATCATCATGCATGCACATTTTTGGTCTGCTGTACTTGTGTCTGTGGCAAACAGCCATGCAAAGTGAGAAGCAATGAAGAAAAAGGCTGAAATGGAATTTTGATGGCCCCCCCCCTGCCCCCCACAATGATTGTGATTAATGCGCATAAGAAGTTATTCATCAGTTTACTGCCAGTGAAAACTGTTGCAGCATCCCAGCCATTTTGTCTGAGGAGGTTTTCAGAATTTTGAAGGCGCCAGTAATTAATTTTCCATTGATTTTCTTGGCTGCCAGTGGTGACTGCAGTAATGGAAAGGGGTAGGGGTGTGGAGGAGGCAGGGGCAGGGAAGGGCACAGTGGTGTTTGGGGCAGACTGAGAGGAGGGGAGGCTAGCCCTGGCAAGCAGATTGTGGTGTTTGGGGCAGACATAGAGGAGGGGAGGCTATCCGTGGCAAGCAGATTGTGGTGTTTGGGGCAGACTGAGAGGAGGGGAGGCTAGCCCTGGCAAGCAGATTGTGGTGTTTGGGGCAGACATAGAGGAGGGAAGGCTAGCCCTGGCAAGCAGATTGTGGTGTTTGGGGCAGACATAGAGGAGGGGAGGCTAGCCCTGGCAAGCAGATTGTGATGTTTGGGGCAGACATAGAGGAGGGGAGGCTAGCCCTGGCAAGCAGATTGTGCAGAGCCAGATTGATCTTCAGAGTGACGAGTGGACCTTGCTGGTAACCGCTGATTAGATTGTGCAAGAGGAAATGACTAGATTTAGCCACTGCCTGAATGTGATGCACTGGTTTATGGTTGTAAACAGGACCCATTAGTAATGTGTGTTGGTTGGTGGAGACACTTCTGCATATTGGTTTGGTTTATGTCTGTTTATTATTATTAATATTAACTATTTTGACAGTGCGTGATGGTGACGAAAATGTGATGCAGTGGATTTACAGAAATCGAAAAATGGGGTGGAGAAGTTTCGGCAATTTCTGTGAAAATGTAAAGGCTGACTTGCTGATGATCATTGTGCACTGGGTCACTGCTGGTCAAATAGTAACAATAATATAAGTAATACATGTAGTATATGCAATATAGATATGCAATATACATAAGCAGTACTCTAAACTCTAGCCTCAGATGACATATGCAGGGAAGGGAAATGGACAGTCTAAATTAGCACTGAAAATTTTGAATAATTGCTTGTGTTTTTTTGATGTTACTGAAGAATTGGAATTTTCTTTATAACCTGCACATGCATATTTATTCCCAAGATTCAGCTCACTCATAAATGAACAAAAGACTTTTAACAATTTATATTCTGTACTGAAATATCATTGCTACATGTATGTCAATAGTGTCTCGGCACAAATTCCCAGTCCTTGAGATGCCAGACTGATGGTGTCAAGTAGGAGAATGTACAACAACAACAAAGTATTTGATTTGTATTTGAAAAGTCTAGCTGAAACTTATGTTAACTTAAAGCCTCTGTCACACCCAACCAGCCTCATGGATTTCTCTGAGCTGTTGTGGCAATCACCGATGTGATTCATGAAGTGGAAAACATTCAGCATTTTCAGTTTCTTTGGTACTGGCATTGACTAAAAGGAACTCAAACATTGTTCATTTCTTACCGCATCAACCATAAAAAGATCACAGCCAGAGCCCAGCCAGGCTATGATTCGAATACTTGCCCAGATTTTTTACTTTATTCCTCACTGCTACTGCCAGTGTCCCCTCAGTTGGTCATTGTCCCCCAGATTCAACAAAAGGATCCAGTTGGAAGTGCCAGTTTCCTTCATCTCTTTAGGCCACTCATCTACTATCTAGTCATCTGCTACCATTTTCACCTTTTGAAGAATCCTTTCAGACAACCAAAAGCTGAAATCTGCACTTAGGGTCATACTGAAGGGAAGTGACAAATTGATTGAATATAACTGACATTTCATTGTTTCACCATCCACACACACACACACACACACACACACACACACACACACACACACACACACACACACACACACACACACACACAGATATATGTTATGTATACATCCAAGCATGCTTTAAAAAAAGAAAAATCCCTTTAAATGGAAGTTCAAATTTACTGGGTACCATAGCAGGGCAAGTGACATAAAACAGAAGAGAAAAAAAAATAAGAGAAAAAAGAGAGACCAAAAGACACAAATGGTTTAGAAAGAAAGTATGACAAAATAACTCTAAATTTTGAACAGAAACTGCCGTTTTCAAAGCAGTGAACAAATCATTATTTTTCATGAAAACAGCAGGAAAGGACTTCTGCATTATATATATATATCTGTATGCATGCAGTGGGTCTTTGAGATTGTGACTGAGTGGGTATGCACCATGTAATTAACAACCAATCCATATAACTGTGTTTTAGTACTTTTCCAATATGAATTAGACTGTATAACTGTGTTTTAGTACTTTTGCAATATGAAGACTGGATCAGGGGCATAGAACTTTAAATCCACTGCAGTACAGATGAAAAAGTGACAATAAAATACCTGAAGAGTAATTTACACAAGTTCTTTCTGAACTAATGGCCACCTTATTAACAGAATAAATCACCTATCGTGTGGAAAAGTGGATGTAAAATAATGGTTGGGATGTTTCTTGAGGTCTACTTGTATTGACTGACTGGAGTCCACTGTACAGTGGTCTGTGATCACCTCCCAGCAGCTGGTACCAGCTTAGATTGCCTACCTGTCAAGTTCCTGGAGATGAATGACACCCAGCAGATGGTGTCTTATTGCCAGCAGGCAGATAGGCTGATGGAGTGGCTGGTTGACTCCAGCCCCCTCCCTGAGGACTAGGACTAGAAGTATTGACACAGTGGGTGATTGGGTTTTAATGCAAGAGCTTAGACCAAAAGAAAACCAGATAGGAATATAGCCCCAAACTGGATCACAGCTTCTAGGAAACAAATTGACCAGTTGCCTTAAAGAATAAAGCCTTGATAGTGAGAGGAGCAGTAGTGCATACCAATTACCATTAACTAATGCAGGCATGGGAATCTTGACAAGTACCTTCTCTGACTGCTTGTGAAATTCTGCCACTGGGCAGTACCATGGTTTGTCACAAAGGGGGTTTCGGGGGATTTTACCTAACTTCATGCTACGTTTTCATACATTACTCTAAGATTATGACCCCAAACAAAGCAGTTTATACAGTGTTTAGGCATGGCTGTAAATGTGTGTGTGTGTGTGTGTGTGTGTGTGTGTGTGTGTGTGTGTGTGTGTGTGTGTGTGTGTGTGTGAGAAAATTCAAATGAGATTGATTGCTGTACAGTTCCCACCTTGTTTATGATGTACTGTCCTTCCATGAATCAGTCAGTAATTTGATTTTAGCATTCTGTCAACTGTAGAGGGTTACCTCAGACAAACCTTTCAATGGGAGTATACTGAAATTACTTCCACCCTACTGAAACACTGAACATTTGGCAGCTAGGTGCAGTGAGATGATGCAGCCTCCTGAGCCAGTGTTTGGGCTCTGATGTTTAAGGTCAAGGTTGCAGTGAGGGTTGGAATCTTTCTAAAAAGAGGAAAGAAGAAGAAGAAAAAACCTGTCCCATATCTTCTGAACTGCTGAAGCCACCACCTAGCTTGGTGTGCTGGAACAGCATGTTGGATTGCTTTGTTTTGTTTTGGTCAAGGCCACACAGGGAGGGTTTAACTGAACAGCCTACTTAATTAATATGTTGATGGCTCTGACATCTTCATATTTGGTACCCTGGACAGTGGCACCAGCAGTACAAGACAGAAACTAAAGATGTGCTTGATTTACTGACTTATGTTGCGCTTTCCCTCTTTGCTTTCCTCACACCCCTATGGCAAACCTTGCTCATGGGCTGGTCAAGGACAGCATGACAGCTCCATTTACAGAATTAAGACTCACAGTCTGTTTAAAAAAAAAAAAAAAAAGCATGGCCTTTTACTAGTTTCTGTCACAGTTTCTTCTCCCGCACTCTCTCCAGTGCCACATTCTCTCGGAGCTTTGCCGACTTCCTGCCCTCCAGCCGGTGAGCATCGATGCTGCCTTTCAGACCATTATGGACAGGGTCGTGTTTATAGGTCTCGCTGGATATTGAAACGGCACAGGGACTCGGGTCGGAGAAAGAATTAGGAGGCTATGGAGACAGAAGAAGACGAGAGAGGGTTTGGAACAATTCCGAACAAGTTTTCTTAATTCAAAGACTGCTGCTGTCCGAAGCTTTCTGCCTTTCTCCAGGCTGCAGACGTTGCTGCTGAGGGAGCTGCTATTCTGTGCTCTTCGCGGCTGCAGCAGTATCGCTTTTGGTGGCGGCAGAAATTAACCACCGGTTGTACTGACAGAAGTGAGCTTTGGTAGGCATGTTGTACTAGCAACTAACTCGATCCTTCCATTAGCAAAGGGCGTCATTCCCCTAGCGCTCTGACATATCTGATTGTGTATCTGCGCGCCCATCACTCCTGGCTCTGCTTTCCACGCGCTGGTGGTGTGGCGAAAAGAAAACGCCGGCTGTGGGCTACCCATCTTGCGGTGGAGGAAGGTGGGGGCGGGAGGGAAGTGCGAGTAGCTGCGCTTGGTGATTAATATGTCCACAGACCTGCAACGCTGGATGAGAAGGATTGTCTCGCACCACAGAGCGCCGTCAATCTCGGTGAAGCGCTTGGACAATGATGACTGAATGGAAAAAGTACCGCCAGCGTCTGTCTGACAGCCTCGCACTGAGGCGCGTGTTGTATTGCTTTATTGACACCAACATTTGCACATGGCAGTGCATCTGCAAGAAACCATGTGCTAGAACTAGGAATAGTCTTCCGTAGCCGGTTTTCAACCGTGGATATGTGCATAATGTGCGTTTGCGGTTTACAGCCACAACGTTAACTGCCAGCAAGAAGTGCGTGCTTTTAAGTTTCACTGAGGCAGGGAGCATCCCGTGGATCAATACATGTGCCACAATAAGAGTGTGTGTGACCCTGGGCCTACCAGCCATGTGCTCAGTGCTCTGCCAGCCGAACTGCCCCTGTGTTGAAATTCAGGCTCTGGTTCAGTAACCACGTCTCTCTATGCAGTTTGAACAGACATATTCTTTGGACAACAATTAACAAGTAACATCCATGTAGATGTACAGTACTTAATAGCATAACACAGTCATTAACAGTGGGCTAAGTCAAGTGTAACTGTAAGACAGGTCTGTTGGAACATTTTTGTTGTTGCAGATTGGTCAGGTGCATCTGTGTGTAAAACAGTGACTTTGACTTTGTGCTAACTGTTGCTAGAGCAGTATAAGCTAAGGGGTTTTATGAACAAAAGTGTGAGAGTGTAGTGTAAAATTTGTCCAATATCAGACTTGAAGTAAATGGACCACCAATCAGAATGTCAGCTGTGGGAAAATGGTGGTGATATTCACACGTATTACTCCTTGGCTTTGAGTTTGTGGTTTGGTGTTCAGAGTTTTTGTGACATCTTTTGTACAAGGAATCAGATGACTTTTGATGCAAATGTGAAATGATGGGCAATGGATGACCATTAAGGAAACACACCAAGTCGAACAAGGCATACAAGACATTACTTTATTATGTCCATGAACTGTTCAGCATTCTGACTGCACCAAATCTGGCACTTAAGCATGGCATTGCTGGACCGCCCCCCCTCCCCCAGCAAGATGTTAGTTACTACGTTCTGATCTGACTTCTTATACATATATATGGGACTGGGAGGTATATATGGAAAATGAGTATGTGGAATTTAATCAAATTTAGCAGGACTAGACAAGCTGTTAATTAGTGTTATCTGTAAAATATCTACCTCTGATGCCAGGGAGGTAATAATTATTGATGGTGTTTCCAGGCTACCATCTTACCTGAAACTCTCACAGGCTCCCCATGACTTCCACTCCCAGTTGCCAGTCACGAACCACCTGCTGCCTTCAGCAGCCATAATATATCATGTGCACCACATATTGGATCCCTTATGTCTACATAATTGTGATTCCATACATCTTTGCATGGCTTCATAACCTGTTCTGTGGTGCTAGCACTGCTACTGTTAGTCTGTTTAACATCCAGGAGAGAAAGAGAGAGAGAAGTGTCATTGATTTGAAGTGTGCATGAACATGATGCATTTCAGTCTTTTAGTTTTAGACTAAGTTCTTAAATTCCTCCTGTCAAGTATCAGTCATCTTGACTCTGCTGTTTACCATCAGCTGACAGGGAACCAGAGAAGTCCAAGTCATGACCTGGGTCATCTTCCTTTGAGAGTGGTCTGTGACCATTGTGACTGATTGTGTCTAAGAATTAAGCATAAACTGCGTTGACTGGATCTGATGAAAATTTGGGAAGGACTGTGAGCACTCATCTTCAGTCAGTCCTCAGTCAATCTGTGCCTGTTGAACAGTGACATTGATGTACCTGAAAGGAATGTCATTGTGTTACAGTCTCATGGCTGGAACTTTGGAAGGACATACTATTGAACTTTTAATTTTTATTATGTGCACTCTTTGAAGATTACATTTTACAGGTTATAGTGCTGTGCTAACTGATGTTGACAGCAGTTCAGAAGATGTTGAACAGAGCACATCAAAATCAGTATTGATTTAAAAAAAGAAGAAAAAAAGTTTGGGCTGTGATCTTTATCAATCTGGGATATATCTGTGGCTCCTGTATAGACAGAGTTTGCAGACCTTTGCTGGTTAGAATCTAGCTGTGGGAGCCATTAGAGGGAGAAGCAGTGTTCCACAAGAAGAGTTTTTCTGCAAGACGCTGCAACACACAAATAAAGACCTGATGTACTGGATTGTATGGAGCCATCCGACCGATCGTACCAGGATGCTATCTGTGGGGCATTAGTTGCTGCAATGTGTTACCTGAAATCTCGACAGCCTCCAGCTCTGGCGAAACCTCGAGCCATTTGTCGTGCAGAGCCGGTATGACCATGTTCCAGTATTGTTCATTTGTAAAACTAAAGAACTGCTAACTGATTAAGCTGGAAAAATGAACAAACAAACAAAAACTTCTAGTATCTTGTCAGCTGTCCTACAGTAGTTTGCAGTCCTACTGCTGATATAGTGAAACACTGATAGTCATCTTTGAATATTAACTGTACGTACATCTGGTGTGTTTGTTGCCAAAAATCATAGAAAAACTATGGTGATTTAAAGTGTACTCCAACATTCTTAATGTTGTCGCAGAAAAGCGAAAAGCAACAACAGTGGTTTAATGTGTACTCAAACATTTTTAGTCATGACTGTATTCGGGCTTTCAGATCTATACATGTGTGAATCATACCTCTTTCTTTCCTTCTCCTGGACAGAATAATGCCAAGCTACTTATAGCAATGTCTTTATCAAGCAAGCGTAAAAATAAATGAACTAAAAAGGTCTATGCCAAGGAACATACTCATTATATATATATATATATATTAATGCTTGTAGATGTACCACATCAGTGGCAAGACTTCCTGGTACATGGTTCATCAGTTTCTTATTTTTTCCATTTTTGACAAGCTAGACAACTGTCACCAAGTGAAATATTGCTAAGCATGTGCATGGCCATTTGGCTTTACTGAACTATGACATTGCAGGCAGATCAATAGATGTTATGTTGAGACAGCTGCACCAGGTGTTGACAAGTAAAGTCCCTGCTAAGCATGTGACACCATAGAGTTTTACTGAACTATCACAGCTGGCAGATCAATTGACATACATGCTTGTGAGGTAATTATTTGTGGTTTATGTTATATACATGACATTTTCAGTGGTACAGTGGTACTCTCTCTCTGTGCTCTGTATACTTGCTTTTTCCCCTTTTCTTTCTCATGTTTTCATTTTATCCCAGTGGTAGCTGGGTGCAATGAATGCGGAAATAAAGAACCCCTCTGCTGGAACCCAGATCTATTAACGTTTTGCTCTTTTATGTTTGGAGTAGGTCATACTTACTCATAGCATAGCTTTGCATGCTTCATCTGCTGCCACTAGTGCCAGGAATTTTGCTGTTTTATTTTTTAATTCCTTGTTCTTTGAGCTTCACTTTTTTCCTTTTCCTGTAAGTAGTCTAAAGTAGCAGGTGTCTGAACAGCAAATGAGTCTGTGAGAGAACACTATAGCAACACAGTACTAAGACAGCTGCCTTTCCTGTTTTTAATGACTACTTCTGATTCTGGCGCAAACTCCATGTTGACCATTATCGATCTAGAAGGGCTACTTGTGATCTTGTTCTGTCCCATTTATGTTTTTACATGCAAAAGGTGAGAAAGGACACAAGTACTAAGTGGTAGCAGTGACTGAAGTAAAGTAAAATCCGTGCCTTCATTTCTGACTTGTGGAGTCCCCCAGGGCAGAGCCCTGGGACTAATTCTTTTCATTTTGTATACGCAGCCTCTTTCTGATGTGTGTTTGTGTTCATGTCTGTGTGTAGGAAGGGGGAGAACACACATGTGTGCAATTGTGTGTGTGTGTGTGCTCCTGTGTGTGTGTGTGTGTGTGTGTGTGATGAAATGCACGGCCTTTGTATATTTGTAAGATGCCCCAGGCTCTTCCAAGATGGGGTGCCAAATGACCTATTAAAAGTATTAATGACTTAAAGTTTAACAGGTAGACCGTACTAATACAGTTCCTGGTTTTGTTAAATACTGAGTGTTTATAACTCAGATAAAAGGAGAGAATATTTGGAAAATTGACTGTGGCTGCCATGATCCAAAGACATAAAAGGTTCAAAAGAAATGCTTATTTATTAGTGTTTGTGTCCCAATAAATAAACGTTCTTTTGAACCTTTTATGTCTTTGGATCTTGTTTTAGAACGCTAGCAATCATTCCTGTTTCAGATTTTTGTGAGTGCTATGAGTATGATTTACATAATTTTCCAGTTCAAATGAGTAATTAATAGTTGTGGCCTTGTGCCACATTTTGTTTTTCATAGTTTCTAACTTGGTAATAATGCAGCCTGATCATTTATATATAGAGAGAGAGAGGGAGAGATAGAGCTAGAGATATATATATTCTAACCTGAAATGACCATCAAGGTTGAATGGGCATAAAATATAAAATGTTCCTTCTGTAAAATGTTCCTTCTGTCCACTGTTTGTGTCCTGTTTGACTCTGTCTGAGCCCCTGTTTGTTTATTTCAGCTAAGTGCGGACTGGACCCAGTTGGAAGTGATTGACCTAATCAATGATGGCACCGGTCTGGGGTTCGGCATCATTGGGGGGCGCAGCACTGGTGTGGTTGTCAAGACTATCCTGCCTGGTGGGGTGGCTGACCTGGTAGGTATCAGCTGGAACCATTTGTCCACACATGCACCCCCCCAAAAAAAACAAAAACAAAAAAACAACAACAACAACAAAAAACAGCAAAACACACACACACACACACACACACACACACACACACACACACACACACACACACACACACACATTCAAAATAACAACCAACAACAGCACAAAAACAATCATCAGCCTTTTGTAAAAACGATGTAGTACTAATGGTGCAAAAGAGAGAGTATAACTATAAACATTCAGAAGAGGCTGACATTTGTAGAGATTGATGTAGCATATATTGTTGCAAAAGAGAGAGA
>OY757545.1:7096860-7109360 GCA_963584105.1 Alviniconcha strummeri
TGTAATTATGTGATTAGCTAGACAAATTGATATTGTGTGATGTTAAACAGAAGGTTGCCCACCAGTTTGAAGATGACCTGCAAGTATTTAAGATATGTCACTGTGCCTGTGTTCTAGCAACCATTTGAGATTCCTGGTGAGGTGCCTGAGGTTGAGGTGTTTGAAGTGGATCTGAGAAAGGACACTCACGGCCTGGGAATCACCATTGCTGGTTATGTGGGTGGAGACAACACACCAGGTCAGTTTGTATCAGCAGTTTTCAAGGCATGGATTATTTCTGTAAAATTTTTCACTTCCAGGAAAAAGGAAGAAATCATAGGAATGTATGATGACAACATCAGCTGCTGTGGCAGTAACTTTATCATAACATTGACTTTTTCTGGGATGCCTTTGGGGCAAGTTCTTTGAAACTTTGGATGATGTTAACCTTTCTAAGCTTTGTTATATGTTTTTACAGTCAAATTTAAAAGGTCACAGACAATTAAAAAAGCAAAGCTGCAAGTGATATCTTCTGGAGTTTTCATCTGGTGAAATACAAAACTGGGTATTGTACTTGCATAAACACAGGTAAACACAAAATGACTTTTGTGGACTTAGGTTGTATTTAATGGGAGTAATGGACACTCTTCCAGTTTTGCTAAAACATATGGAAGGCATTTCTCAGAGTCAGAGATACATTGTTTCCAGACTGCACAAATTAAAAGTTGATGAGATTTTTGAAAACTTTGTCTTATGACAGTTGCTATTGAGTGTTATTTTTTCATATTGGTTTTAGTGACTTGGAATGAATTTCAAGGTTACAGTAACTCACTACGATGAAACATGAACTTATGCAACATACTTTTTTTCATGAGATACTCATTGCGATGTGTGCCTTTTTTGATTTCCATACAGGGGTAGTTTAAAATAATGTTGGTATAGTTGTTCAGTTGTTCAAACATTAAAAAGCTCATGCATAGTATGCTTTGTGTAACTGATGTGTATAGATAAATAATCACTTGGGGGGGGGGGGGGGGGGGGGGGGGGGGGGCATTTGTGCCCTTTGGCCTTCTGTGTTTATGTTTGTGTTAGTGAATAAGATTAGTTCTTCCTGGTTTGATGCTCTGTCTGTTTACCATGTGTTGCTGTGACTTTTCGGAATTTTCTACTTCATAAACTTGTTTTTACTTGTTTGGCTGGTTATAGTTGCTGCAGATAATTTTTAACTTTGTTTTATGTCCCGTCAGTCTCTGAAAGGCTTTTTTTGGTTTAGGGAGGGGGTGCAGGCACAGCCACTGTACAAGTTGACATCCAGTGAGAGGCTTTGCTGGTTTAGGGAGGGGGTGCACACACAGCCACTGTACAAGTTGACATCCAGTGAGAGGCTTTGCTGGTTTAGGGAGGGGGTGCACACACAGCTAGTGTTGTACAGATGAACATCCAGTGAAAAGCTTTTCTGGTTTGGGGAGGAAGTTCACGTACAGCCATATTGTACAGGTGAACACCCAGTGAAAGGCTTTTCTAGCACACAGCTGGTGCTGGAGAGAGATGCACAAAACCAGGAAGATGTGGAGAAGACAACTTGTAATTATGTGATCAGCTAAACATGAGGATATTATGGGATGTAAAAGAGAGGTTCACCTGCACTTTGAAGATAGACATAACTACCTTTGTTGATTCTGTCATGTTTGAACAACTGAGTACTAATACAGTAATAGTGGTGCTTCCAGAAGCAGAACTATGCGTTCACATGGTGAATTTCTTTGCTTTCATAGTTCTCTGCAACTTCAGACGCTGGCTGAGTAGCTCAAAACTATGCCTGTTCAGGATGTGGGGTGCTAGATTTGTGAGGGGAGTGACTGGCATATTTGTTGTGTGTGCTTGTTGGACAGATGAAATAGCGGGGATCTTTGTAAAGAGCATCAGTCTTGGGAGTGCAGCAGCTGTGGATGGACGTATCCAAGTCAACGACCAGATCATCGAGGTAACGACCCTGTGCTGCCATCGTTAGATTCCATCCATGTGTACAAAAATACCCTGCTTCTGTGGTACTTTGTCTGGTTTAATGCCAGGGTTCACTAGCATGATGTCTGGTTTAATGCCAGGGTTCACTAGCATGGTATGTCTGCTTTAATGCCAAGGTTCACTAGCATGATGTCTGCTTTAATGCCAAGGTTTACTAGCATGGTACTGGCAAAAACAAATACCCCATTGCAATGATGACATTTTATTGAGTGGACTTGGCAATGGCCAGGAACAGCTCTGTTTCATACATTGTATGCTTTTCCTCTCATGCACTGATATAAAATCACACAAATGTGGACATACAGGTTACAGCACACATGAAATCACCCATATTTATATTCAGATGGCTACACTGATAGAAAGGAGAAAAGGAAAATGGGTTGGGGAAATGATGGATAAATATATATATATCACAGTGTAGCCTGTGTAGTGGGTTTGGGTGAAAAGTAAGACTGGTACATCACAAATGTTGGTATGTTTTAATTTAGTGGGCCATTCCTTTGTGAAATTCTGTGTGTTGTGTATTGTTAATGATTAGTACTTGGCCAACTCCAAGGACGAATAATGTAATGTTTGATATCTGATGTGTGCAGCAGTAAAAAGCTTCAGCAGCTCAGTGATAATGTAGTTAGCTCCCCTGTACCATTTGCTTGATAGCTAAATCTTGTTGAATATAAAACCAGCTACAAAAGTGTATCAGGCTTATTCCCCCCCCCCCCTCCCCCGTCCCTAATAAATAATCTTGTTTCTGTGGACGTTAAGCAAAATGGTTTCCTGTATCAGGCTCACAGCTGTTGAAAACACAAGTTGCTTAGCATTGGCAGGGTTCCCACCTCTTTAGCATTGTTATTCTGGTGGTAGCTGATGGTCTCTTTAGTCACTGCGGGTTGGAGTGCTGGGACGAGCTACTCCTAGGTACCTCATCCCCCCTTTCCCCATCCCTCATAAGCTTTATGGTTTCTGTAGACATGAAGCACCATGAAGGAAGAAAGAAGTATCAGGCTGGATGGGTCTTTTCATAAAGTTTATATGGTTCTAATTTATTTTGAACAAAATGTTCTTATGCATACAGAGGATTCCAGTATACATTTTTTGTGGGCTTAACTGATTGGTGCATGTAATCTTCATGGGTGTGAAGGATGTGAAATCTGTTTGAAAGTGACTTGCATTGAGGGGCAGAGCTGGACTCCGGAAGGAAGGGATTGCTTCATGGATGACTTCTTGTTGTTTGTGCAGGTGGATGGCCAGCCTCTTCAGGGTTACACAAACCACCAGGCTGTGGAGGTGCTGCGCAACACCAGCCAGATGGTGCACCTCCGGCTGGCACGCTTCAGACACGGACCCAAGTATGAGAAACTGCAGCAGTACCTGGGTAAGCATCCAGCCTTGGAGCTTGAAACTGTCTCTACCTTGACAGCCAGTAAAAGCTGTTGGCATTAGCATACATTTGGATTTAGCATGTATTATGGCAAGTGTAATTTATGCTTGCGTGTGTAAATGTTTGGGTGCTGTCAGTTAGGAACAGGCTATTACTTGCAGTCAGTGCTTACTACCTGTGGAAAAAACTGATGTTTTTGAAAATATGTTTACTTTGACCTATCATTCCATCTTTCCTGATTTGTGTGTCTTTGTAGCTGGGATAAAGATTCACAGATTTCTCTTGTACCATATTTACAGTACAGCAGAACTTCTCTTGAAACCAGATTTAAAATGCAAAAGAAAAAGAAAGAAAAAAAAAAAAAAACGAGTGTTAAGTAATAAGTAGTTTTTAATGGAGAGGATATTGTAAATAAAAGTATGAGTTCCAGTTGCCAAGAATGTTGTACCTGACAAGCAGTATTTCATGATAGTCATGTTTTTGGGTGGTTGTAGTTAGTATAAAACCTCTGGTAAGGTCACCTCAAAAATAATCTTCAAAGAGATGTTGCCTTTGGTTGGGGAGTGCTATAAATTGATGTAGTGTGAACAAAAGAACTTGAGTTCAGGAGCTGTATGTGTGAAAGAGGAGGTGGATGACATGGGCTCCCATCCCTAAGTCTCTATGGACATCAAGCAACATTGAAAAACTCACAAAAAGTGGTCCACATAATGGTCTCGCATGGCAGTGGTCTTCTATCAGGAGTTTCACCAACTGAACGTTCTGTGTGTACTTTAAGTCAGAGTTTAATGTCACTTGTGGTCACAACTGAAAATTAGATGTCTGTCCTGTCCACAGCCCAGGCCAGTCAGAACAGCACAAGCGTGCCACCCGTGGAGACGCAGGCAGTGTCCAACCCCACGTATGAACTGGACAGTCGCCAGCTGGACATTGAGGACATCAATGTGGCTGCAGCCGAGGAGGATTACAGTAAGTACAGTGAATTCTTGGAGATTTTCAGCTTGCCTCACTACCTCTCTACCATGGTCAGAGCTTTTTTAATTTTTAATTTTGTTTGTTTGTTTCACCCTGATATGACTTACAAGGTTGACTGGGCATTAAAAACCAGTAACTAATTTGTTTTGTTTGTTTGTTTTTGGTGAAGTGCTGTTGTTAAACAAAGGTCAGAACACACATTGCTTTATTTCATTCATAGTCTTTTTTTAAATCCCAAACCCGTTCAAATGGATTCAGCATTTTTGTCTTGGCAGTTTGAAAATGGCATGACTACCCAAAACTTGCATCAGCTGTTCACTGAGTAAAGTGCCAGGGTTTTAATCTCAAGAGAAACCTTGCTTACTCTTAAATTTTGTGAAAGGTTGTATTAAAAGTGGACTGGTTGAAGTGCCAGGGTGGACAAACTGGCAAGAAGGGTTGCTCTCTGCTGGCCATGCAGAGTGTTTTTGTGGCTTTGTTTCAAACTTTTCCCACCTGTGCAATTGGATGCTTTTAGTTTGCATGTAGTGCTCGTTTGTTTGCAAGTTGACTGTGAGGATGTGCATGAAAAGAACTGCTGACAGACTTTTTCAAAGGAATGTCAAATGCATTTTTGGCAGTGTGCATGATAGACATGATGATGTAGTGGCCCAGAAACCCTGTATGTACTGTGTAGTCCTGCTAGCTCTTTGTGTGATGAGGGTGAGGCACAGTACTCAGTGTTCTGGCCTTTATGTCACCATCCTCTGTGCAACAGGGCGATGCTTTGGCCCACCATTGCCTTTACCAGACATTCAGATTGTGAGACCTTTAGTTAGGGGAATGTGAAACACTTAATATAGTGTATTGGAATGGAAAAAAATCAGTAACAGTAATTTGCTGTGCCTTTATTCTTTAATTTTAACACTAAATAGATTGTGAAATGGGTTATTCAAATAATCAAGGCACCCTTGTACATATGGAGGCTGTCTTGCCCGCATGCACACATAATCTGTATACACACTAGTATGCACACACACAGTCTACATTATATACACGTACTAACACACACACTCACACAAACACACACCACACTCTCTCTCTCTCTCTCTTTCTTTCTCTCTCTCTCTCTCTCTCACTCTCACACACACACACACACAAAACATTCATGCGCATACGCATGCTTGCTGTATACAAAGTACAGTAATTGGTTCAGAGGTCTAATTTTCCAAGGGATACAACTGTACAGGGAGCTGTAAATGGTTTGTGTGGGAGTTGCCTGGGATTTCAAGGAAGAGGCTGTGTGCACAAAGACCTGAGTTCAGGTGGAAGTTGCAAACAGCAGTTTCTCAATGGTTGTGCGTGTCAAAGAGTGTAACAATAGGGCAGTTCATTTCACGATGATCTGACAGCACACAGATTTATGTAAGTGCTATATTGCACTGCTTTAGTTCATGTATGCTGCAAACAGTTCAACTGATAATCCAGGTTGGTGCAAATCAAATCATTAGTAACAATAGCATTGAAACAACTTCATGTAAAGATGGAATTTTTGGCAGTATTTAACCTTTACATGTTTATCTTACATCCAGTAATTTTATCTTACATCCAGTAATACTATGTAAACACACTGTGATTTTCTGTGAAATATTAAAAGAAAAAGATATTGTGATGCTTTCACTTGTCCCAAGGAGATGATTTTTTTATTTATTGATTTTTTTAAAAACAATATTTTAACTGAATAATTCACTCCCTAGGCAGTTTTACTTCTCTCTACCGGGGGGGGGGGGGGGGGGGGGGGGTTGCATTATGAACTAATTAAACAATTCTTGTTACAGTGATGTTAATGTGTCAAGCCAGTTAATGACAGACCTACAATTAGTAGTAAAGAGTTCACAGATTTACACACTGTAGCTCAGATGTGATCCTCAGGAAGCCTGATTTTATACACCTTTCATTTATGTGACAGTAGCTGATGGGCACTGTAAGTCCTGTAGAGACTGGTCTCTTTTGTCAAGCAGTGAACCCTAGGATGAAATGAGATAGGATGCATTTAGATACATATCACATTATGAATCTGCTGCTAGTCTTTGTTGATAGGGTTGTTGATAATACTGACGTAGGTCTGTGTCCCCTCAGCTGTCTGTCCTGCAAAAAACCTTTGATTACTTGCTTTCCGAACACTTGGCCCTTGGTCCTTGTAAAGACTGGGCTGTATGAAGTTACACAGTCCACACGAAATATTAACAAGACTTGCCATGACCTGTTCATTTTGACAGTGTGGTAATGTATTCTTGCGATAAAACATTCTTTGGTAAACAAATGCCTTTATACAAAGTATAAGTTTGTGTAAGTGGTATCTGTACCCCTAATGCAATCTGGGCTAACTGAAGTCCTGGATCAGTGAGAGTTGCACAGAAGCAAATGTTTCACCTGAGGTAAGACCCATGAATAAACAGCTCTCAACCATCGCACTCTGTCAGAAGTACAACATAGCCAGACACATTCAGTGATGAAAACTCCTACCCAGAGTACATGCTGGTTTCCAAGCACCAGATGTCTGGTAGATTAACCTCCACAGTGTACCACACTGTGGCTACAACTAGCTTTGGGCTTTGCTAGCTGCCTGAACTGTTTTCTCCTTAAAGCAAGAGACAGTGAATGTTTTCAAACTTTCCCAGGTGGAAACAGGCCTGCGTCCACATAGAGAGTACTGATCTCGTGTAGTCATGTTCTCCTGAACAAACCCATAAGATTGGCTTAGGACCAGTCAGTATACCACAGAATTGCTTGGCAAAGTGGCTTCAGCTTCTTCATCAAATACTTGAAGTCCTGTGCAAAGTCATGGCCATGTGGCTAAATCTGACTGCTGATTAGCCATGACCCATCAGAATCCATTTCCTACTTTGTGGCCATGACCAGGTCAACGTCCATTGCCTAGTTTATGGCCATGACCAGGTCAGAGTCCATTGTCTGCTTTGAGGTGGCATGACCTGTGAACAATGGAAGAAGAAACAGCCACTGCTGAAGAGAAAAGATTCAAGTTTTTATTGCCCAGTTGAGTTTGAGCATCAGTGGATGCTGTGGGAGCCATCTGATCACAGTTGTGAAAATAGAAATGAAAGAAGCGATACGCTTCTGCAGAAACTTGCTGAAGGTTTGGGCACTGATTGCCTGCTGTTTTCTTCTTTAAATTAAAAAAAAGAGAACATTTGTTACATACATCATCTGGAGATGAGCCCTAAGCACTTCACAGTGACAACTATAGCACTATTCTCTGCTTCCAAGCAGATCCACAGCTGTCTGGTCATATGCGTGACTGAGTGATTGTCACTTTACACATCACATTCTAAATAGCCACCAAGTTGATTACAGTGGAGCACTGTTTAGTTGTTAGTGTTACATGGCCGGTGCCATGTGAAACTGTTGCCATCTCAGCGCAAATTCTGTGTACACCATACAACATGCACCAGTATACAGTGTCACCTCATTTGAAGCCACATACATAGGATGCATGTGTGTTTAGCTGTAACCTGCTGCCAGCACTTCTGGCAGAATGACCGGGATCTTTTATGTGCTACTTAATAACACAGAAGTGGAATAGATACTGGAATAAGACTCAGCACACAAAATTTACGTTGGAGGAGAAAATTTCACATTTGCCAGAACTCGAACCCAAGACCTTTTGGATTGCAAGTTCATCACTCTACCGCCGAGCAGTCTCCATTCCCAAGAAGAACCAAAGTGACTGAAGACTTTTTAAAAGTTAGCCTTTGCGAAATCAGAGAAACTTTACAAGAATGGCCTTTGGGTTACATAGGTCACCACTGAGTTGGAACCAACAGTCAAAAAGTGCACAAACTCAAAGGCAAGTGCTACAACCAACCCTCCCCCCCTCCACCCTCACACATACACACCACACACGAAGGTTTGCATGCAGTAAAATTGAATGTAACTGTCTTCCTAACAAAGATAGAGCCATTCTGCTGGTCTTGGTGGGAAATGTTTGAGAGGGACAGTGCAAGACGTTGAGAGAGATATATATTTCATGTCAGCTATTCTCTGTCTTCCCCTCTGGTATATTTTCTCCAGGTAGCTTGTCAAGAATGTTGATAGCTTTCTTTCTTTTTCTTCACATGTTTCTCTTTTGTTTTGGAGACTTTAAAAACATTTGTGAAATATATCCACTATGATCAGATGACATTCACTGTAAAATGTCATGATGATGCAATAAAAATGAATATGCTTTGTACATGAGAGGCTGAAGCACTGAGCTGGATTGAACTGGGGTTTCAGAACTTGCAGTTGTAGCTAAGTTAAAATGGTAACAACTTTGCATTGCACACAACACTGCTAAAAAAAATAATCTCTGGTGATCATAAAGTTTGGTGAATTCAGGGAAATCATCTTTGCAGAAGGCAAAGTTATGATTCGTGTGCCAGGCTGTTTGCCTTTGGTTTTGAATCACCTGAAGGCTTTTCCACCCATCTTTAGGGGATCAGGAAGCGAGGGTGTATTTCTGCAGCCCTGATGTGTGGGTGGGTGGGTGGGGAGGGGTGGTCTTCAGGGCTAGTGACAGAATATGGAAAACCCAGTCCAAAATCAAAATATCATAAAATGATGCTGAAACATCTGATTAAAGTTTCAAGATCAAATTGAAAGCTAAACGACTTGGGATACAGTTTGCAGTGTATTTGGGCTCCATCAAGAGACTGGGTGTGAAAGTTCCCATTTTCAGGAGACATTTTGCATGACACACAGTTATTAATCTGACAGCAACAAATACTTAACCATACTCATCTTCCGTTTTATTGCTCCTAATGCTTCCTGAATCAGTGCAGGACAGAATACTACAGGCCATCTGAAAACAAACTCCGTAGAACAGTACAAGATTGACCAGCACTGAAAAGCAACCATACATCATGTTGATTTATAAAGCATGAAAAACAGTTTCATATGATTGTGCAGAACATGCTCACATCACATGAAAGAGAAGAGGATATATATATAAACAAAACAAAAGTGCAGAACAAGATAAAAAGATAAAAGAATGAACTAAATACCTGCTTACACCACATCCTAGATAAAAAACAAAAATCGCCACCCAAATTGCATTAAAAACTCCAAATAGTATACCAACATCACAGTGCAATACCAACATCACAGTGCAATACCAACATCACAGTGCAAAACCCTCCCATCCATCCTAATAGCTCAAGGAAATAAACAAAATGGAACTTTGACCACAGGAACCCACACTACTGCAGGTGGGAAAAACCACCCAGACCTTCACTCCCCAAGATCCAAATGCATGAAAGATTTAAAAGAACGCTTATTATGACATAAACTCACAATCTGCAAATTTTCAGAGTAATCCCCTTCATCAAGTGACAGAACAACACTTAACAGTTAAATGGTTTAAAACGATTAAAAATGAGGTGACTTATTTCTCTGTTTGATTCAGTGCTTGGAAGAATGTTGGCATCATCATGAGATTTAGATGTCCGCATGACAGAAACGAGCCCTGACAATGGAATAATATGGGAACTAAAAGACATATCAGAATCAGAGAGCAAAAATGTGAAAAATGAAATAGTCGGTAGTTTGAATTTTCAGCAAATTGTGGTAGACCACTTGGTCTGTGATTTGCTGGGATGGAAAAGCTCTGGCATGGGATACAGACAAGACTAGAAATTGAAGGGCACTCTCGGCCAATCATTACAGTTGTAGAAGTGGCCTTTGGTGATGTCTGAGTGAGCGGAAAAGTTGACCATAAAGAAAGTTTCAACTCCTGACTGCTGTGCTCTGCATTCCGGTTTATTGGGTTGTTTGGATCAAGACTGGATTGACTGCAACAGATTCATTCCAGTCTTGATCAGTTACTGATGACCACCTTGATGGAGTGTGGGACAGTGCTGAAGTAATACTGTGAGGGTGTACATGGTCAGGTGATGTAGCAGCAAGTAAGTGTCAACAATCTGCTGTAAGCCATCAGGAGGGGTGATCCTGTTGATTTTTCCCACCATAAGATAAAAAGATGAATATTTTGAGGAGAACATCAAATGCCATGCCTGGTGTTTAGGACCTGGAGAGGTGGGATAATCTGGAAGAGAGAAAGCCTATACACTGTCTAAACAGACACTGCCTAAACAATTGTGCTTGCTAAACATGTGCTGCATAGCAAAGCGCTCTTCTCTGGTCTAGTCTTTTTGCTTGCGTTTCAGTAGAAGTGAGAAACACATTTTAAATTTGACCCCTTGAAGATGATGGCTGTCATAGTCATGTGCACAGCAACCAAATGGCAGTTAACAGTCTTTGCAACTAAATGTGGCTGCAGGTAGGTAATGCAAGTATTAGATTGCATTTGAATGACCACACTACATGTATTTGGAACATGTTTTATGAGTGTGTGTCAGGTTAGTGAAAGTGCGGACTAAATTGTGCATTCAGTTAAGCATCTTTTTCCAAGTGGTGTACCAACTAGACTACACTTGTTTTGGTGCTACCTTCTCCTTTTGAGTCAAGAAGACTCTTTAGTTTATTTTCCTGGGAAGGCTAGCCTAGTTCTTGACAACATCTGTCAAAGATAGACCATTGGTCTTTGACACCATGACAAAATTATTTCTGTCTCCCTCTCTCTTTGTCTCCCCTCTCCCTTCCTCCAGTGTGTGTGTTTGTGTGTGTGTGTGTGTGTGTGTGTGTGTGTGTGTGTGTGTGTGTGTGTGTGTGTGTGTGTGTGGTGATTGCCCATGGTACATTGGAGGGTGGGATGACAGAAATCAGGAGAAAGGAGAAAGTGGTCAGTCCTGATCTCTTGTGAAGTGAGTTTGTATGGAAATGTGGTTTCCTGTGTTCTAACTGTTGTGGGTAAGGGGGAAGGGGACAGTCATGAGGCTTGGGGTGTAGGGACTGGATTTGCATTGACTGAGATTGACATTACATAAAGATAGCCACAAGCATGCCATACTGCACTGAGTGTACTTCTTCTGTGACTGAAAACAGTGACTACAGACATCTGTATGATTCTGAAAGACATTTTTTACTCTCTGTCTCTCTCCTCCCACCCCCTCCCTTTCATATTTACTAATGGTGAAAAAGCACTGAGAAGCATTAGAGTGTCAGGTGTTCAAAGATGTATTTACCCAAGTATACATCTGAACAATTGCATTTTGCCATCCTGCATATTGCTGTATTGCGCTGTTTAACATGAGCACACATAGAGTTGTCATGTGCAGTAGTTCTGTATTCTGCAAATGCAGGCATGCTGCCACTAACTCTATATTAACATTTCTAAAACTTTGTCATTAATATCACTGTTTCACATCAAGTCTGCATGTGCTTGCCTGCGTATGTTTTAATGAGAATATCTAGCACCTCTGTGATGTGATAAAACTAAATCATCTGCTTCCAAGCTAATTTACAATATCCATATAGCAGCAGTGATTCATCCAACAGAAGCGCATGTCTTTACTGGAAAGAAGGTCTGAAAATGTTTTTGGCAGAGATCAATACAGAACTTGAGATGTGTCTAGCCACTAAGCCACCCATGGCTGTGGGTTTATGTTCCTCTCTTCAGCTGCCTCATTTACACCAGCCAGGCTGGGCTGTTGCACTGGCAAACCAAGCGCCACTGGCCACAAACCAGGCTCCCTGCATGTCCCAGAAAGCCTTCAGCAGTGCCAGAGGCTCTGAACTTACTTTCTTTTCTCTGGGTGTGAGATACATGCTGCTTTGAAACCCCATCACTTTCACTTCTTGTGTCTGTGAAAACTCCTTTGGAGGGTTACCTGATGATTTGTGAACATGGAGTGAACTTGGATAAGCAGTCAGATGACTCAGTTGACTCTTCACTGCGATTTTGTGCCTGTTGCCACCACACAAAGTATTTTATCCATGAGTGCCATATAAAAACAACAGCAACTTTAGATGAAGATTAGTTATGGAAAAAAGTAGTGTTTTCATACAAATGAATATATGTTGTTTGCTAAAACTCTTATTTTTCTCTCAGTGATCTATTGCTTCTGGGTGCAATGTACCAAATATATTTACTGACTTGAACATTTGTCATGTGAATTTGTGCTTTTCATTTCAAACACTTGCGAAGGAGCACACTGAACTGTTTTATATGGCAGAGGGAACTGGAGACTATGGTATTGATTGAGAG
>OY757545.1:7111860-7129360 GCA_963584105.1 Alviniconcha strummeri
GGATGCTGTTATGCAAGGACCTCAACATGGCTGAAGAAAGTCCCCACATAACTATGCAGTGTACAGCATTTTTAATGTAGCCGTGGTGTTCTTGCTGGTGTCAGTTTTTTAGGATGCAGCCCAAGCTAAGGTGGTATGCAGGTAGTAAACTGTATGCATTTAGGTTTCTTTCAGTACATCATTGTTGTACAACACCTTCATGAAACTGAAAGCTATTAACAGATAGGGGCAGATTGTTGGTGTGGTCAGATGATCCGGAGGCCCTTAGAAGTTACTCCTCTGTTGGCCTGCATGCAGTAACAGCATGTTTGCAGTGCATGAACACACCCTGATTAATCTTTAGTGGTGAATGGGGTGAACCAAATGCAGATCGTTGCACACGTACAGGATGTCTTTGGCTGAGATGTGAAAGTGGCTGCAGGGACAGTTGATTAAGCACGGTTTGATATTGATTTGACATGTTGCTCCTTACAAAGCACCACTTTTCTGTCAACATCTTTGAGTGGGCTCCAGCGCCAACTCCTGTATTGGTTTCCTTCCAAAGAGGCTCACAGTTTGTTTGACTGATGATCAGGCATTGGTCACAGAACGAAAGCTTTGAGAAACACCAGTAGTCCCTCTCATTCACCAGGTTTGATCTGCAGAAAATTGGGGTTGCCAACGAAAGATGATCTGTTTGCTCTGCTGATGGATGTTTGTCTAAAGACTGTGGTTCACTTTGAGACTCCCTCAGAATCATCCACAGGAACATTCTTATGTGACTCTCATGGACAATGTTGGACTGTGGTGATAAAAGTTGGGCCAGACTGTTGGTCAAGGCAAAAAGTCTTGAAGAGCACATTTTCTTAGAAGAGACACCATGTAAACATGATCTTTGAAGCTGCGTCTCAGTTTGAATGATGGTAACCTGTAGCAGTTCTTGAGATACAGAGGGGAGCTTGAACTGCATTAAAAGCCACAGAAGTGCTTAGAGTGAAGGTTATAAAGGCAGCTGTGTAGGGCACCCTCACATTTAGTTTGGGGAGGGGGGAGGTGTATTGTGTTCCGTTGAAAAGCCCTACAAAAAGAATTGAGCCCCATGTGATTGGTTATTGCACAAGATCAGTTATACATGTCAAAGGAACATGATTTTTGTTTTAAAGTATGTAAGCATTTAGCAATTTCTCACATAAAAGTTGACTGATTTGTTTGGATAATTTGATGTATATTTTATGAAACGAAATGATCTATTAAGTTGCCTAATGTTACCTATAAATGTTACATTTGGAAATTTGTTCCCTTAATGGTCAGTACAGTTATGCCAACTTAATGGAAAAGATTCAACTGCATTCTTTTGAATGCCAGTTAATGACTGAGTATTGGCTCTCTTGTTTTCCTGAAACCCAAAGGAAACCAGTACAAGCTTAATTTTGGTCGACTTCACTAGTCAAAAAAAAAAGTTAAAAAAAAAGTGCCCCATATTTTTTCTGATCCTTAGAGAAGCATCTCAGGGTCAGGGAGTTAAAATAAGAGGCACATTCCTTGAAATTTACCTTTGTATCAAAGCTTACCATCAGAGTTCAGTAATGAGAATTTTCAAGCTTTGTAGCCACAAGGCTGCATTATACTACTGTAAGTAAGGTTTATAATGCCCACCCAGTCAACCTTGCAGGCTGTATCAGGTGGTTTTGCTATTGTATGGCATTTACAATAGGTATATGAGGAGGGTACCCTTAGCAGTAAAGAACTTTGAAGGCAGCTCAGTCAGCAGCAGCAGTGCTCCTTGGGGACGGGAGAACGGAAGAAGAAAACCAATACGTCTAGTGATACAAGGGACCGAAGAGAGATCATGTATGGCTTAAACCGATAAGAGAGTCGATCAATGTGTTGATGAGGGTGTGGAGCAGGGACTGATGGGACTTCTCCAAACAGGCCCATCCACTCCAGCTTTCATTGGGTGTGCCCTGATCTCCAATTATCGCTCTTTCCCTTGGGTCCTTTTCACTGGCCAGTTTATCACAAGCCTGCTGAAATACTGCCCACACTTTTTGTTGTTGTAGTCCCTTTCGCTGCTCTCCATCTTTTCCGTTACACTCTGTGTCTTGTTTTAGAGGATCTGTCAGACGACACCCTTCATTGATCCAGAGTTTTGAATCTTGCCTTTCATTGATCTGGGCTTGAGAACTTTGACCAAGCAGTGAAACTAAAAACATTTATTTTAGAAAGACCCAAAACATGTTTTCAAAAGAATACCCATTTGTCAAATCATTAGACTGTGACAATTGACAGAATGCATGGCAGTACAAGTAAACTCTTCACAAACCTTGATGCTAAATATGTTCAGTCAGGTGAAAGTGTGATAAATGTTTAAAACACACACAGCTCCCACACTCAAGATGAAGATAGTTCTCCTCAGAATAATGAATAACTAGACAGCAAGCACACTGCCTTCAACCTGTTTGACTCTCTCAACACAGCCTGTCTCCCCTGCCGCTTTGCAGCAGCCAGCAAATGGGACTTATTAGAAGCAGTCTCTACAGATATGCAACCCCCATGCATCACAGCAGTCAGCAAATGGAACAACCCTCCCAGATGGGGAGTGCTTTGTGGGGGGGGGGGGGGGGGGGAGGGGGGGGGGGCAATATTTTAGTGGAAAAGTCCAACACACACACACTGAGTGTTACAGGCACTGAGACAGGTGGAAGTGTAAAATTATTTTGAGGTGTTTTGTTTCTTGTATATTTTTGAACCTGTTTCTATGCAGCTGAACTGCACATGATTTGAAATTGTTCAAAAAAGAATATGTTCAGCATATATATATATAAAAATTTGCAGTTTATTGGGAGTTCATTGACAGTCACCAATGGTAGGTGTGATTTTTGGCACTGAAGGCTGTTGTGCAAATTTGACAGATTTCAGTAAAAAATGTGAAGAAAAAAGAAAAGCGCCAATGATAAAACTTTTACTAACTCTAGGAACCCCAGTCGTCTCCCTTTGAATACATGCTTCTGAAAAGCAGTCTTTGTGTGATCTTGTCCAGATATAGCAACAGTGCAGTGTTTAAACATGATTGGATAAGCACTGTAGGAAAAAAATGCAGCTTTCAGGTTTACCGTGTTGGTACCAGGGGGACCCTAGGTCAAAATTCAGCATCTTTGTTAATAGTACCCATGCATCTAACTCTTTTGGGTACAAGTCCATGTCAAAAACAGGATTTTATGCCTGGTCTAGTCCAAGTGGTTTCACAAAATTAATTACGCAAAGTTTTAACTCAGTTGGATAAGCATTTTTACACCATGTTTGGTCATTGTCTGTTGCCAGATGGAGAACTGCGTCCTGATGTTGAGGCAGCCATCAAGGCGTGTTGGGAGAGAATTGTGGGCCCGGACTGTGAAGTGGTTGTAAGTAATCTCTCATTTACACTTGCCTCATCCCTAGTTCTCTGTATTAAGGAACCGAGCAGCCATCTGTTCAGCCTGACAGACACTTATGCATACTGACGGACAGGTTCAGTAGCCTATGGTAAGCCCCTCCCACCTGTCAAATGCAAAGCATGTCATTGCAGAGATTGACAGAGCATGGGTCATACTGAACTGGAATCAGTGCCGTAATATCTAAAAGCAAAATATTAGTTATGATCAGAAGTTACTTGTTTGTTTTGTTTGTTTGCTTGCTTGTTTTGTGTTTCTGTCTAGCCTGCTGCTGCAATGCACACATCAAGTTGAATAATTGTCAAAGAGTGACAACTCAACTCTTCTGTTTGAAGAAGATTAAAGTCCATGGGTTGCAATATTTATAAAATGTGGCATAAATAGGTAAGTAAGTAAGTAAGTTGGTGCATAAATAGGTTGGAACTCATCTTTTAAGACCACCCTAAAAATCCACCCAAGCAAAAGTAAGCAGCAGTGCATTTGCATGGAAATATGGTGAGGAAAGGGTTTAAAAAAAAAGAAACGGTGGTGGTCTTAAAGAGGGATAGGTAACCCCAGGCTGTCCAGATGACAACAGGGAAAACTGATAGTTCACACACCAAGACAGACACTACTGATAGACCACACACCAAAACTGATAGTTCACACACCAAGACAGACACCACTGATAGTCCACACACCAAGACAGACGCTACTGATAGTCCACACACCAAGACAGACACTGCTGATAGTCCGCACAGCCAGACACTGCTGATAGTCCACACACCAAGACAGACACTGCTGATAGTCCACACACCAAGACAGACACTGCTGGGCATTCCTTGTTCCACTGAGCAGGTGATTGTGAAATACATCCATTCATTTCAAGTGCTGTCATCCCTGAACCTGAAAAGCCAGAAACAGCATAGAGCAAAATATTTGTTTTGTTTGCTTTAAATTTTATGTTAAATGCTTTTTGAATATTAGAAAGACCAAATAATGAGATTTTTTTATTTTTTTTAAAATTATGCAGTGTTTGTCTCCCATTATCATGGAAATGATCCAAGATGTCCACCAGCCAAAAATAAATTAGTTGCAGTTTGTGCCAAATGTATTCTGTGCACACATGCTCTGTTTGCTGAAATAGGTCAAAACTACACATTTTCCTTACTTTGGCAAAAAAGGATTTTCAGTGATCTTGCCTTTTATATTCTGTATGAGCTTTTTCCTAATGTATATAAATATGCATAGCTCAAACGATTTTTTTCTTATTTTTTTCTTTCTCAGTTATAAAACATACTGTTTTGCCACAAAATCCTTCTGACAAAATTCCCTTGCACTACCTGTAACCAAAGATGAGAAATCCTGTGTTGAAGATGGGTCCCAGATGCTGCTGATTTTCTTCAGAATAGCCCCAAACAAAGGCAACTATTCATTAGCAAGCAATCTTTATAGACAGTTTATATACATTTGAGTCAAAACTGAAAAGCATAATTTTGGGGGTAAGACACTCAAATTTGGCCAAAATTTCAAAAAGTGAGAGAGAGAGAAAAAAATCAAAACAGTTTTGGTTGAATTTGCACTGTGCACTACTTTGTGTGGCCTTAAAACAGTGTTGAGGGCTGGGTGAGCCCCCACCTCCTTCCCCTCAGCCAGCCCCTCACTCCTGTGGACTGTCTGGAAAGACTAGCGCTTTCCACAGAACAGTGAAAGAGAAGTAGCCACAGAGGTCTTTTGAAGATAGTCTGGCAAAAAAAAAATGGGTATGCTGTGTAATCAGGCATTCTGATTTGAGAGGATAAGGGTGGAGGTGGGGAGGGATGGGGGTTTTGTTGAAGGGGGCTTTTATCTGAGACCATGAGCAGGAAAAATATTGCCTTCTCACGTCCATGCTGGGGTTACAAAGACTCCCTTATTGCCTGAATCTTGACCAAGAGGGAAATGAGAGAAACATTGATGTCTGAACTGCCGTTTTGCCGTTCAAGCTGATTGGCTTTTCATGAAAATTTCTGTTGGGCTTCCTGGCAGAGGAAATGGCATAGCTGGGCTCTATAAGGCCAGGGAGAAAGCCGGGTGTTTATTTTGCCCGCTTTTGCCAGATAGTCCATCTCGCAGGGTAAAATTGATTGAGGCAACCATTAACTGCTCTGAATAGAATTTGTTTTGGAGTGATGGAGGTGGGTTGGTGTGTTGATCCCTTTGATCCAAATATTGATCTGTCGGTGCCGCATGCCCCTCTCACCTTCTCCAGATCCCCTCCTTCCGTCTCCCCTTCCTCCCCCTTATTTAATGAAGTCCAGTCTCCCTCAGAGCAAAAGGAGCACATTTGAAGCTGCAATATGTTGTACATAATCATGGTATTACTTCCTGACCTTTTTGTTCAAGCTGTTTTTTCTATTTTTTATAATCAAGTCCACATGAAACACTGATTCACTTTTTTGCATTCTCCTGAGTTTTGTTAGTGGTTTTCAAAGAATGTTGCCACCCTGTCTGTGTTATGCTGGGCCACAGTGTATGCAGTATGTTTCCAGTTACCTTCCATGACTACATGCACAGGTAAAGTATCTCTGTGGTATCACCCTGATATAACCGTAATGGTTGACTTGGCGTGAAACACCAAATTACTTACTATCTCTGTGGTGGATGGCAGGTGGCCCAGCTGTCCAAGTTCAAGGAGGGCGGAGGGTTGGGCATCTCACTGGAAGGGACAGTGGATGTGGAAAATGGACAGGAAGTGCGGCCCCATCACTACATTGGATCCATTCGCCCTGATGGACCAGTAGGACTCAATGGACGGCTGAAGACCAACGATGAACTGCTGGAGGTAGCTGGGCAGATCACATTTTAGTGGATACTAGCAGAGATTCAAATGCAGGAGCTATGTTTTTCCTTTGAGTTAGTGGTGGTTACTACTGCATATTGGAGTCTGTGTGCCCAGATATCTTCTGAACCTCTCATCATTTTGAACCCAAACTGATATGGTGATGTTAGAGTGTCTTGGGGAAGACTCTTTTGCTGTAGGCTATAGTCATATTCCAAATATAACTGTTTTTCTTGTGTCTTCTAAGCTGCTGATCTTTCTGCAAACTAACTTAGTTTAGTGGTGCACCATCATAGCCAAAGTACCTTGTAAAACTGTTTGATTACTGTGTTCAAGGTCAGGGTTACAGCAACGGTTCAGAATTTCAGTGACTGTCTGTCTGGATTCTGAACTTCTGAATCTTTTCTAAACCAAGTTTGCAACTGGGCAGTTCAGTGAAGCTGGTTTGCGCAAGTGAATGCCCTTTGTAATCTTTTGTGCAAGAAGTCGTGAGAGGTGGCAGCATCACTTCCAGGCTGATTTCTGAGTAGGCATTGCTTCACGCTGTGTATAACAGTAGAAGTTGAACCTAGAATTGTGAAGCAATACAAATGCCACCATTGTTGCAGTTGCAAAAATTACTGGGGAAAGGGGATGGAGGGTGGAAAAAAAGTGTCTTTGTGTCATTTTTTGGCTGACCGAAAGATCGTGAGTCTGTGAGAAAAAAAATGCGTTTTGGGGTATCCTATAGCACAAGCAACATGTTATTGCTTGTTGCCAGACACATTCTGACTACGGGCCTTTAAAAATGTCTTTAAAGTTGGCAGTGCAAAATTTGCAAATTCACTTTCACTACCTTCCATTGTGAAGAAAGTATGCGCTGGAAGTAAAAGCACCCAAGGGACTTAAGTGATGCTGGGCAAAAGTCAAGGGAGTTAACAACCCTGCCTGAACCACCCAGTAGTGATGCATCATCATGAGTGGCAGTGTCATTCAAAATTTGTTTTGTTGTCTGCAAGGTCAAGGTCACAGTGAGGGTTCATATAATTAGAATACAACTGTTGTCCACATGTACGGACTTGCTAATCCTTTTGCAACCAAACATAGTTTTATGGTACATCATCATCATTGTTGCCTGTGTTCAGTCCTATGTTTTTTTGTGCCACTGATCTCTTTGCAACCAAACTGGGTGTGTGGATGTACTGTTACTGATTATCAGACCATGTGTCAGCCAGGTGGGTATATACTGACACTGACAGGAGCATAGCGATTTACAGTATTGCAAGGCAATTACAAAAATTGGTGGGTTGGGGGGAGGGGGGTTGCTGCCTCACACAGTGACAAACCTTGTTTTTGATTGTGTTACTTTTTTTATACAAAAATGTTTCAGGTACTGAAAATCTTCTGGGGGGTGGGGTGGTTTTGTAGTTGTTGTCTTGCAGTATCTTCTTACAAAAGGAGGAATGATGGTGCTTGTGCACTTAGTATGGTTCCATAATTAATCAGCCTTTCAGGTTTCACTTTTCAGGGTATATGGGGAGTGTTGAGGAGGGGCACACTATTTTGTGTATGCAGGGCATGTTTGAGGGCCACATTTCTGGGTGTATAGGGTATGTTTGAGGAAGGGCACTCTTTTCTGTGTATACAGGGAGGGTTGATGAGGGGCACACTTTTCTGGGTATACAGGGAGGGTTTGATGAGGGGCACACTTTTCTGGGTATAGAGGGAGGGTTTGATGAGGGGCACACTTTCCTGGGTATACAGGGAGGGTTTGATGAGGGGCACACTTTCCTGGGTATACAGGGATGGGTTGAGAAGGGGCACACTTTCCTGTTATGACTTGATTAGTTTGCTGGCATTTGGGATAATGCACAAAGTTCTACAGTGTGTTTCATTTGGCCTGTAAGGTGAACGGCAAGCGTCTCCTGGGACTGAACCACGTGAGCGTTGTGGAGATCCTGAAGTACTCCCCGCAGCATGTTCGTCTGGTGTGTGCGCGCAAGAAATCCCCCCCGCAGGCTGACTCTTTCACCGCACAGTCTGCCACCATCAGCACAGCCCCGTTTCTCCCATCATCCACCTTTTCTCACGGGGCTCAGTCCTCAGCCCCGGGTTCCGAACGGCTGATCAAGGCCAAATCAGAGCAGGCGTTATCTACAACAGACGGTGCTCCAGCTGCTGCCGCTCTCAACAAGTCAAAGTCCAGATCACTGGAGCCCCTGACAGGACTGGCCATGTGGAGTAGTGAACCGGTTGTGATTGAACTGGAGAAAGGAGACAGAGGTTTGGGATTCAGCATCCTGGACTATCAGGTCAGTTGAATTGCAATTTTACAGTGTCTGTGTTTTAGCATAGCTGAGCTAGTGGTAACTGACATTGAAAGCGACAGAAAGCACCCTTGTTTTGCATGATGCCTACCTTTCAAAAATGTGCCTTGTAAGTTTACTTGGGTTACCTACACCGGCCTCCCTTTCTCCCACTTCCCTCCCCCAGCCTAGAAAGAAGAAGAAAACTGAAGAGGCATGTGAACTTCCATTGTATTTATATTCAGTACCATCTGTCACTCAGAATGACAAGGCAAGGGAATTAACTCCATTACTGGTAGCTTATTGCTGAAGTTTTTTTGAGTATACACAAATCTGTGCTTAGAAATATTGACTTCCAGTACTTTTGAGTAAAAACTTCAGCTCAGAAAAGTTAACCAGTATCTGATCAAGTATTTCTACAGCTATTGTGTAAACTGCACAAGTAGTTTAACAGCAAGACAGCAATTAACTGTATTAGTAAGTTAATCAATAAGTGACTAATACAGCATTTAACTGTACCAATAAGTTAATCAGTGACTAATGCAACAGCAGTTAACTGTACCAGTTAGTTAATCAGTGAGTAATGCAACACAGCGATTAACTGCACCAGTAACTTAGTAAGTACCTAATAAAACACAGCAATTAACTATATCAGTAAGCACCTAATAAAACATGGCAGTTAACTGTACCGGTAAGTTAACCAGTAAATAACTAGTACAACACAGCAGTTAACTGTACCAGTAAGTTAATCAGTAAGTAAGTAGTTAATTACCAAGTGACTATTGTAATACAGCAATTAACTGTACCAGTAAGTTAATTGGTAAGTGACTAATATTACATCAGTTAACTGTACCAGTATGTTAATCATTAGTCACCAGTAAATGACTAATATTACAGCAGTTAACTGTACCAGTATGTTAATCATTAATTGACTAATTAACACAACAGTTAACTACCAGGAGGTCAAACAGTGAGTGTGTAATGAAATGAACTGAAGTGTAACACAGCAGTTGCCTAAACCTAAACAGTGAGTGTGTAATGAAATGAACTGAAGTGTAACACATCAGTTGCCTAAACCTCTATTAGGTTTTGGAGCAAGAGGAAGGTGAGCGTTTCTCAAAGTGTTTGAGTGAGAGTAGGTTTTGAAGGAAGAGGAAAGTGAGTGTTTCACAAAGTGTTTGAGTGAGAGTAGGTTTTGGAGCAAGAGGAAGGTGAGTGTTTCACAAAGTGTTTGAGTGAGAGTAGGATTTGAAGGAAGAGGAAAGTGAGCGTTTCACAAAGTGTTTGAGTGAGAGTAGGATTTGAAGGAAGAGGAAAGTGAGCGTTTCACAAAATGTTTGAGTGAGAGTAGGTTTTGAAGGAAGAGGCAGTAAGCGTTTCACAGAGTGTTTGACTTGGAGTGAGAATAGGTTTTGGAGGAAGAGAAAACTGAGTGTTTCACAAAGCATTTGAGTGAAAGTAGGTTTTGGAGGAAGAGGAAACTGAGTGTTGCACAAAATGTTTGAGTGAGAATAGGTTTTGAAGGAAGAGGAAACTGAGCATTACATAAAGTGTTTGAGTGAGAGTAGGTTTTTGGAGGAAGAGGAAACTGAGCGTTTCACAAAGTGTTTGAGTGAGAGTAGGTTTTGAAGGAAGAGGAAAGTGATCGTTACACAAAGTGTTTGAGTGAGAATAGGTTTTAAAGGAAGAGGAAACAGAGCGTTTCACAAAGTGTTTGAGTAAGAGTAGGTTTTGAAGGAAGAGGAGTTGCACAAAGCGTTTGAGTGAGAATAAGTTTTTGAGGAAGAGGAAACTGAGCGTTTCACAAAGTGTTTGAGTGAGAGTCGGGGCTTCATTCCTGCCAGAGCAAGATGACACCATTAGCATGACATGCACTGAGCTGTCAGAGAGGTGATGACACCGTCCGCAGGACATAATAATAAGATTTTTTTTTTTTAGCACCCTACCTATCAAAAATATTTTAACAGCTCAAGGCATGTACAAAAGCAAGAATACTGACAATGTGCTGCAAGATAAAAAAATAAAAAAATAAAAGTTGTGCATCCATTCATTTTCTAACACATGTGCTTTCATGTACACACACACACATGCATATGAACAGGCATGCATCAGTTCAGTATGCATGCATCGATACAGGCAGGTTTTTGTGGCAGCATAGTGTGCAGAGTAGGGGAGTTATACATACCCGGAACTGCCAGAGAAGTGCTGACACCATTAGCATGACAGGCCACACAAGACATATCATAAAGCAAGAGTCAGCATGTGTGTTGAAACTGGTTCAAGCAGGCCGCCAGCCTTGTTCAGTGCTGTCTAACTTGAGTTTCTTCATTCCACAGGATCCCATGAACCCCAACGAAACTGTGATCGTGATACGAAGTCTGGTGCCAGGGGGAGTAGCACAGCAAGATGGTCGCCTTGTACCGGGCGATCGCCTCATGTTCGTCAACTCCATCAACCTGGAGCAGGCAACTCTGGATGAAGCTGCCCAGGCCCTGAAGGGAGCTGCAAAGGGGACAGTGCACATTGGTGTGGCCAAGCCCCTGCCTCTCTCCGAAACTCCATTCCGGGATGAGACGCAGGTGTGTAGGCATAGAGGATACTGAGGGTGTTTGTGGGTACATGTTTGTTTGGGTTTGTTTTTTAGTTTTATATTTGGTTTTTGATTGTGACAATTTTATTGCTGTGCTACAGAGTGCATTTTGTGTTTGGTAAATGATGTGATATGTTGTCTTTTTTCTTTTCTTTTTAGCTTTGCACTTCAGGAATTGCACAGTGCATAATTATTTGCATTGATCCCTTTCAGTTTTACCTTGACTAGTTTCAGTGTTACTTTTTTGAGAAATCTAAATGTTTAGAAGTAATGATGAATTCAGGTGGAGTGTGTGTGTGTGTGTGTGTGTGTGTGTGTGTGTGTGTGTGTGTGTGTGTGTGTGTGTGTGTGTGTGTGTGTATTTGACAGGCATACAGAATAAAGCAGCTGCAAGTCTGTGTAGTGATAAGTGTTTGTGTGGCCAACCAGATGTAAGGCGATTCATGCCAAGTTTGTATGGCCAACCAGACATAAGGCGATTCATGCCAAACCATACCATGGCTTCTCTCTGGAGACTAATGAATGCAAGGGCTTTGCAAATTTGCATCATGATAACCTTAGGTCTGAAAACTTCCATACATTTTCACTGAAATGTCAAAACATTTATCTGAGACTATACCCCAGACTCCACCTGAGTACCTAAACAGGTGAAGGGCAGTGACCATCTAAAGTGATACTGTAGTGGGACATGCCACACAAGTTGTAACAACACAAAATGTAGGTTCTTAAAGTAATCTCTTGGCAGACATTTCTCAGTTCATCTGACTTGAATCACTCAGTTTTAAAATATCTCTGCTGTCTCACTTTCAGTGGTGGTTCACTTGTTTTAGAGGACCAGTGAAAGTTTGTGATTCTGGGAACCAATAAAAGATTTCAGGGAACTTTGAGCACAGTTGTATTTTAATACTTTGAATGTGAATCAGTTGAGCATATTTCATCTGTTCACTGTATGCAAAGAATGTTCCTGTAGATTTCTTCTTTCTTTTTTCCCCCCTTATCAGAAACTTCAGAATTTGGAAGAAATGCATAAAGGATCATGAATGTGTTTATATTTGAGGACTGTTTTCTCTTTCATGTTGATACAGTATTGTAAGATAGTAAAAACAAATTTATCTCTCCATTAAAATAAATGCAACAAAATAAGAGTGAGAACAAGAACTGGAGGGTGTCAGAATATTTTACTGTTTATTTGAAACTCAGTTTTTATGTTTGCATGACACTTGTGCATTTGTTTTAAACAGTTTGTTTCCTTCTTTTAAATTTATTTTCTATTTTGAGGGGCTTTGAGGCATAATTTGAGTTGCTGCATTATTCATGCTTTTTTGTTTGTTTTTTGTTTTGGGTTGATTTTCAGGCTGAACTGGGTTTTTTGTTTGTTTTTGTTTTGCTTCCATTGGTTTCTTGGCTTTACTCCACAGTTTGCCATGTTTGGTGCACAGACGCCACTGTCCGACCCTACTCCCATCTCTAGTGCGCTTGTGTCTGAGCTGGCCAACAACCTTCAGGCCAGCCTTGGTGCTAACAACTACTCTGGTGAAGAGACTTTACCTGATGGCACCACAACAACAGTGGCGCAGGGCAATTTGTCCACTGCCTCATGGGACTCCTCTTCCAGCGACGCTGACCGAAAGAGCAGCAGTCGTGGCAGCACCCTGCAGAGGAAGGACAGTTTTTATGAGAGCGATGACGAGATGAGAACTCCACGTCGCTCCAGCCCTCGGAAGCAAAAATCAGAACCCGAAGAACCGCCCCCATCGTACGAAAGTGCCATTGAAACCACTTTGGTAACATCTGAGCTTATGACGGTGCCCCCTATTCCCCCACCCCTGCCTTCTCATGAGCATCACTCTGAATCTGCAAGTTACGAAAACATGAGCCCCGACTTCAGCGCAGGCCATTCCATGGCAGCTCCACCGAATTCTGAAAGCCTGGCTCTGCCATCATACGAAGAAGCCATATTTGGTAGTGGGGACACAGACTCATTAGGAGAGGCTCCTCCTCCCCCAGTGCCCCCGAGAGCTGAATCCCAGACCAGCTCCACTGCTGTTCTGCCACAGCTGACGGTCGATGTCACCGCTGCAAACCTCGGGACGAATGTTGCTTTGGAGTCTGAGCTTGATCAGGTACAGGCAGTGTGCCACTGTGTGTCTGGATGGAAGCATAGATAGTGTGTTGGTGTACTGTATCCCACTCTCTCACAGGCCAGAGCAGGTAGGGCACATGCTGAGTGAGTACTGTGCAGCGTATCAGTGCTGGTGCTACCTGGATAGAAAGGCTTGTGGAAAATGTGTGAACAACCCAGCTTGTCAGTGTATCACCAGTATCAGCATCCAGGTAGATGCTTTATGTAGTAATTCTCTCAAATTAGAGCATTTCATCTAACCCTAGTTAAATGCACTCATATAAATGGAATTTAGTAGACTGCAAACCACCTTGCTTTAGCTGCTAATCAAAATCAACTGAAAACACATTCTAACAACCACAGTATTGGGGGAAAAAATCACTTTTAATGTTACATATTGTCTCTGGAACATCTGGTAGCAGTGTAGTGAGCTCACTAACTCAGAGTGGCAGGAAGGATGTAGTTTGGAGGAAAGAAAATTGGGTGTAATACAGTGACTGAGAGGTAAGAATAAAATAATACACTTACTTTTTCTTGGGTAAGAATAAAATAATACACTTACTTTTTCTTGGGTGAGGTGTCAAGCTTTTTTGGTGATGGGTTTGAAATCTTTTGAGGGCATCCTGTAAGATTTAGTTTTTCCAGTTCAAAAGTTATGAAGTGGAGTTTCCTCTGCAATTTCCATCATTTGGTTGTTCCTGGTGTAACAGTCTTTAGTAGCTCGGAAGCTTCTCATATTTTTGGCTTGCTTCTTTTGTTTCCAACTGCTTCTGGTGTACCTTCTTAACTGTGGCTTGTGTCCTTTGTGGCCTGCTTGTGCCCTCAGTGTGGTCTCTTCAGCAAAGACTGAATTAACTGACGTTTGTGTTTTTAGGACTGTCACCTTGTATTAATACTTCCCTGCTCTGAGTATAAGTGGATGTGAATGAATAAATAAGACATCTCATGGCACAGCATGTTCCAATTCAGTGTGATCAGTTGGCCTGTTTTTGTAGAAATAATTTGCCTTCTACATCTAGGGCAAAGCTTTAATATTTAGAAATTGGTTGTGAACTGATTTTAGCTTTTTCTACTTTTCAGGTGTTTCTTGTTTTGTAGAAATTTTGTGTTCATGCAGGTGAACCTCAGATATTAGTTGCAAGATTTGTTAGGGATCATATTTTAAGTGGTGTACTTAAAACAGTACACAGATATTTTGCTGTTTGAGAGAGAAGAAAAAAAGGCAAACAAACGAACACCATTTTATGCTGAGGTTTACTTGTTGTTTCTAGATGACTAAAAACTGGACAGTTATGTTGTGCCTTACATGATGTGTTTCACTCACACTTATTAACACGTGTTGTGTGGGTATTTGTGTTGTTTCCGATTAATGTTTGTTGTGCAGTTTGTTTCTCACTTGTTGATTTGATGTGCATGTGTTGCGTGCTGTGTCTCACTCAGACAGCCTCTGTTGCCTCCCCTACCAAAGCGGAACCTTCATCTCCATCTTCTAAAGCCTCTGGTACAGGGCTCTCTCGCCCCAAGCCTCTTGGTCGTGTCGGGAGGGACAGGGGTCCCCCTCCCCCCATCCCTCCCAAACCACGACTCACTGTCCGGCCACTCCAGCAGGTAACCTGGGTAGGATTGCCCCCCCCCTCCCGCACTGAGTATGCCTTCTCTCCCTTGCGTCACTTCTCTTCTTTAACCAGTAGGAGTGGGATCCTTTTGCATGAGGTGATGGGCGACTAACATTGCTCTGCCCGCATTTGCGTCAGAATATTGCTAGAGGTAGTTGTGCTCTACTGACAACCAACTGCACTAGCAAAACAACAAGTGTTGGACCTTTGGAATGTGGCTTAGGGTAGTTGTAGGGTAGAGACTGTATAAAGGACTGTTAGGGACAGGGAGCCCAGGACTGCCACTTCCACTTTCACACAGCTCCTGCGCTCTGAAACAGAAGAAGAAAAATTTCATCTCTTTATACATAAGCGAAACTAGTAAGAAGAGATTAAAAAAACTTTAGTCCCCAAATTTGGTTCGAATTTAAACATGCTCAGCAGGACCGGTCTTTTGCTGCTGAAGGTGAAGAACTTGCCCACAAATGTAATCCTAAAGGAGACACTGAAGTATTATTGAAATTTTGTTTTTAATTCAGGAGGAATGGGCAGGGTCTACTGATTTGTCATTTCTGCGGGTAGTGTGTGTTTTGTGGACATTGTTGATGGGCCTATGAGCATAGCTACCCTCAGGGTACTGCAATACATACTGCAGTGACTGTTGTGTTACAGATGGCTGTGAGCATAGGTAGCTATGGAGTGTTAGCTTCATCAGGGTACTGTGATACATACTGCATGTGGCTGTGAGCATAGCTACCCTCAGGGTACTGCGATATGTACTGCAGTGACTGTTATGTTACAGATAGCGGTCATGTTGGACCTTTTTCCTTTTTTTCCTCCTTCTTCTTTTAAATTGACTTTTATATAGCTTTAGCAATTACAATAATGCAGGATAAGATAGCTTTTTGCTTTTGTAATTTTTATTTCAGTTGAGGGTAGAAGTTGATGTAGATGTAGAAAGTGTCAGCTTTATCGTGAAACAAGTATTCGTCAGGATAAAAATGATACACCTGAAATGCGGAAGCATGGATGAGAGAATCACTGACATCTCTGTTTTTTTTGGTTAAAACTGCTTTGTTTGTCCACCAGAAGCTTTGGACACATCTATGAATTGCTCCAGCACTGTTTGTTTATTCACCTGTTAATATTATTTGCTTTAAAAAAATTTTTTTTATTGATTTTATTTCTTTGCTTGTTTGTTTTTGTTTTCTTTGGCATTTTATCATGTATTTTGATCTGTTCAGCATGAGTAAGTTTTGCTAAGAATCACTTCAGTTGCACTTAAGCACAAACAAGCATGCATATTCACAAATAGTAACAAAAAAGCAAATAAGCAAGAGGAGATGCAGGCTTATTACTGTGTTATTAATATTATTATATTTACAAATTTGCAAGTGTGCATCAGCTGGGATGTGAACCTAATCAGATGAGTGTGCTGAAAACCTTGAGGCATCACTGTACTGCATTTGTTCCCTGCAGCATTGTGCACAGTCACCATGACTCCCAGTCTGAGTCAGAGCTTCTGCTGGCTTTTATTTCTAGCCATTGCTTTTGATGAGCAAGTGTCCTAATTTGTCACCACAGTGCATTTTTGCCTGTTGGATGAACACACCTCACCTCATGCTCACGGCCATAAGATTTGATCTGTTGACCACCGTGCAGCAGCTGGAATAACTGTTTATAAATTGGTATTGACTCAATTGTGATTTAGAAGTGAATCAATTTTGATAGAACTGATAAGTTGACTGAGAATGACATCCTTTAGGGAGGTCAGATGATTTGAACTGATTGAACATTTCACAGAGTTTAAAGGTAAACCTCCACTAACTGGGCACGTTTTTGCAATATTGCACGTTTGTGAAATATTACTTTATTAGTTCAACAATGAAAAACAAGACAAAAGGAGATGACCTGATAAGACTGAAATCAAATATTAATGATGAGGAGCTGTCAGAAAAGTGTTTTGGCCAGTAAGTAACTAGAAAGTGCCAGTTGCGGGGGGGTGGGGGTGGGGGAGGGGGTGCAGCAAATCACCCCAGTGACTTTTTGTTGTGGACAAGAGACTTGAAGACTTTGGCATAACATGCATTTATTGTATACTGATATAGCATGGGTCAGAGATCAGGTCTGTAGTCTGTGCCCTGTGGCAGCACTTAAAATTTTGTTTTAGCATGGAAAGACAGTTTTCTTTATCCAGTGTCAGCATGGAAAGACAGTTTTCTTTATCCAGTGTCAGCATGGAAAGACAGACAGTTTTCTTTATCCAGTGTCAGCATGGAAAGACAGACAGTTGTCTTTATCCAGTGTCAGCATGGAAAGACTGACAGTTTTCTTTATCCAGTATCAGCATGGAAAGACAGTTTTCTTTATCCAGTGTCAGCATGGAAAGACAGTTTTCTTTATCCAGTGTCAGCATGGAAAGACAGACAGTTTTCTTTATCCAGTGTCAGCATGGAAAGACTGACAGTTTTCTTTATCCAGTGTCAGCATGGAAAGACTGACAGTTTTCTTTATCCAGTGTCAGCATGGAAAGACTGACAGTTTTCTTTATCCAGTGTCAGCATGGAAAGACTGACAGTTTTCTTTATCCAGTGTAAGCATGGAAAGACAGACAGTTTTCTTTATCCAGTCTCAGCATGGAAAGACTGAGAGTTTTTGTTTATCAAGTGTTAGCCCACCAATTTTTGTCCATCCATGA
>OY757545.1:7131860-7163036 GCA_963584105.1 Alviniconcha strummeri
AACCTGTCTTCCAGTATCAGTGGCTGGTAACCTGTCTGCAGTAACCTGTCTACCAGTATCAGTGGCCCTTGTGGGCAGTTCACACTGGCATGTGGGAATGTATTAAAAGATTTTTTAATGTGTATCGATTTGCTGTCAAAGTGCATGGCTTTGTCACCAACCTACTTTATGATACTAAACTGATAATGTACTGACTTCAACACTGGGATCCAGGAAATACATGTGAGGGTGGGGGGGACTGTTTTTCTTTCTCTTTAAAGATTATGTATTGATACTGTCTTTGGAATGTCAGTCATTTTGTCTTTTACTTCCATTGTTGTACTTTGTTTCAGTAGACAGCTATCTTTTTTTCTTCAGTGACACAAGTTTGAGTGGCTTCCACTACAGGACATTGAAATTGTGATCACACATTGCAGACATGCTTTCCTCTTCTTTTTCTGCCCCAGCACATGGAAGTTGTAACTTATTTGGTTGATTGGGTTTTTTAAGCCAATGATTTATGTTCATTTTAAAGGTACAGCCATAGTCAGTACTGACTACGTTTGCCTGTTTTGGTTTAAAACAGGCGCTGTGAATGATGGTTCTTATTTTGCAATAGAAACAAAATGTGCCACACCCTTCTTGCAATAGTTATTGATCACTGTGTGTGGTGTACTTCAGTATTGACAGCATTGCTGGACACCTGCCACAATGCTGTTATTGAACACTGTTCTACTGCACTATTCTTGAAATCTGACCAGCTAACTACAAGAGAGGGAAAATGTGACAGATCATGAGGGAAATACTGCTGACATGAACAGGAATGCCAAGAACTGCAGTGCTGAAAAGTATAGATGTGTGATGTCTGTGTTGCACTTAACCCCTTTCTGCTGGTGAGAATAACGCTGTTCTGCGTGGAATGGAAAAATAATTGTGCACAGAGGAGATGATTACTTTCAACTTTGCAGGGGTGGGTTGGGGAAGAGAGGGAAAATCTGGCTGTATTGATTCATCCTGGGCAGAGCAAAGTAGCATTGGGACATGCCTAGGTTTGGGCCTGCCATGGATAAGGAACAGTTGTGACTCGCTCTCTCTCTCTCTCTCTCTCTCTCTCTCTCTCTCTCTCTCTCTCTCTCTCTCTCTCTCCATCTCCATCAAGCCCCTTTCCCTCTCTTTCTGCCTCTGCCCCTTTGGTCCTCCCTTTCTGCCCCTCCCCCTCTCTGCCCCTCCCCCTCTCTCTGTGTGCCTCCCCCCCTCTCTCTCAGCCCCCCTTCCCTCCTCTTCTGCCTCTGCCCCCCCCCCCCCCCCCCCCCCCCCCCCCCCCCCCCCCCCCCCCCCCCCCATCTCTGCCCCTTTGGTCTCTTTCTGCCCCTCCCCCTCTCTGCCCCATCCCCTCTCTCTGTGCCTCCCCCCCTCCCCCCCCCCCCCTCTCTCAGACCCCTGTCCCTCTCTTTCTCCCCCCCCCCCCCCCCAACAACTCTGCCTCTTTGGTCTCTTTCTAAAGAGCCCCTCCCCCCCTCTCTCCCTGTGCCCCCCCCCCTCTCCCCATCCTCCCCTCTCTCTGCCACCCTCTCTGTCTGCCCCCCCCCCCCACCCCCCCCATTCCCCCTCTTTCTCCCCCCACCCCCCATTTCCACTCCACTGGGGCATCTAAATCCCGTGTAAAGCACATGAGCGACTTCATTAACTAGGTTCAATGAGGTTGCAGTATTGACAGCTTACAAGCCTACTTTGGTTTTTAGGCTTAGCTGTCAGTTGTAAGGAGTGTTTGTTCTTGACAGAGTCTGGGTTTGAGAGGCCCACTCAGCCCTCTGCTGTACCTTCTGCCAGTTCTGTGATGGTTACTGTTGCACTTACAGTGATGTAGGCAGAGTATTTGATGAGATTCATCCACATTCACTGCAGCATTAATTGGTTTTTAGCAGGGTACTGCCTGTGTCTCGTTTCTCTCAAGCATGGAAAAGCCTGTGCCTACTTATTTGCTTGTTACCAAATTCTGATTGTGCATTGCATGCAGGCTGTGCACAAGCAGTAAGCTGGCTTTATCCTACTGCTTGCTTTTTAGGATCAATACTTAGATTCACAGTAAAGAGGTGACATTCTCATTTGGACACTGAAAGCCGATGTCAAGTACTGTTTGGATTCTAATTTTGCTGATAAAGCTGTGTAGCTTTGAACTCATACTTAAATAGAAAATGTGGGTTTGCTGGACTGTTGTTAACTATTGAGGAGGTTCACCAGGAGGCTTGACTTAAGTGGTCCTGGTGCAATTGACAGGACATTAAGTCCAATTACTAATCAACTCACCTGGTAGGTCATCTGACAGCGATGGATTCTCCAAAAATCAATGTGTTCCCGCGTGTTTGACATCTGCCTGTGCACAAGGCATTCAGTGTGCACTGGTGCTGGTGCTCAGTGTTAGTCTTTGCTTGTCAGTTATGAAGCAGCCCATTAGATCCCAGAGCACATAGAAAGGATGTATCATTCATGCCAGTGGCAGTGGTAGGGTTGGAGTCTTCTGTCTTCCTACGTCCCCCTGTCATTTGAGACTGATCACCGGCACTCTTCTTGGCCATTTGAGACTGATCACCGGCACTCTTCTTGGCACTCTTCTCGGTGGGCCTTTGGTCTGCTGAAGTTCACTTGTGGAACCGTTATCAGCTTCCTCTGTTCACGGAGATGGTGTTCTTGTGGTTATTTTGAATATTCAGTTCCCAGATGAGTGGATAAATCTGTTCACAGTTGTGGCACTGTTAAGATCTGAGCAAAATTAAGCAAAATGATGTGTACTTGTTTGTATTTGCAACTTTGTTAACGAATTATAATGGAATCACCGTGTCCATTGTTCCCAGTGTTAGGATTTAATCCAAAAATAAAATAAAATTTGATCATCATGCAGGTTAGTGTTGAAAAGGAGAAAGTGTTTGAGAGAACACACCTTTTTAAGTGATAAACGTGCTGTTTTATTCATAAGGCCTATTACTGGCAGTGCCCTTTAGTAGCGCAGGCAGACGTTTTCCGTTTCTCAGCCAACAAACCATCTGCCTTCTAGAAACTCTACAAAAGCGATATTTTTATACATGCTCTGCAGTCTGCCAGTTTTGTGGTGACATTTTAGTGAATAGGTTTGTAAAGATTTTCTTAAAATAGCTCTTTTTCGTAAATACTGGAATGTCATCAGCAAGATAAGAGATAAAGTCATTGATCCGTAAAATTGGTAGTTTAGTCAACACAGTCTAATTTGGATTCTGGTATGCGATTGTCAGATTTAGAATGAAACTGTCTTCTTTGACATTGATTTTTGGATGTGTGGAGAGAGTCTGGGAGAAGAGCTGTCTCTTGTTCATCTGCATTGAGTATTTTAGATCATGACTGACAGGTGATGAGTTGTAAAGGAGGAAACAAAATCAGTTGTGAAAATTTGGTGTGTTGGGGGGAGGAGGGTCTTTTGATGTCTGGAATACTTTTTAGTATCACATAATACCCATACCTCAGGAGAGGTACTTCTGTATGTGTGGAATCATATCCTGTTTAATTACAATAATTAATAGCTTGTGTATATTATTACATGAACAGTTATATTTGTACAGGGAATAGTATCAGACCAGAGTAGCAATCCTAACTTGTTTATTACAAACTCAGCCTCAGTGATGCTAATGGGTTCAGCTTTAGGCATAATAAAGATGGTGCATTCACTTATCTTCCTAAATGAAGTGTTGGGAACCCTGAATTCCTTTACCTGTTTTCATTCTGTCCAGTCCATGTACAATTATTCAGTCCACATTTTGTGATGGAGAACCAGAAGTGATGTTGATGGGAAAAGCATGTGTTTCTGAAGCCATATTACACAACTTGGGATGCTCCACTGACCATTTGTGTTTGTGATGCAGTCATTCGCCACCTGCCCAAGGTGTTGCAACAAAGGGATTTTGCTGCAGGATGCAGTGGTAGAGAGAGTCCATTCCATTTACAGGATTGATGCCAGGCATCAGCATGATCACTCAGATTTGACAGACCTCATTCAGCTGCTGCTGTTTTTGTGGGAAAGTTTTACCTGCTGGTGAAGCCAAAATACCTTGGAGGACAGTTTGTGAAAAAGGACAGACCCTATGCTGTGTGTGAAAGCTGTTTTTTATTTTATTTATTTGGATTCTGAGAGTGTAAGGAAATAAGTAAAGGATATCGACAGATTCTTCACAACAAGGAAATTTGTATGTTTCAAAGTGATTTATCACCATGTACGTGTTCTGCTGCAAGAAAACTCGAACATTATCGCTGCATTCTGTCACAGGAAGTCAAAAACGTAGTAGTAAAAAGGTATATAAAAATCACAAAACAGACTAGTTTCAGCTGTTCGTGAAATTGTTGCACATACATGTAATTTGGTAGACTTTTACTTTCTGGATAATTTTGTAATTGCTTACTAGCTTTGTCACTATGTTGTTCCTTTCTGTCACTGAATCTTGGTCACACATTTGTTGCTTTTTGTTTCTTCATTGGCAAGGTTCGTTGTTGTTTTGTTGTTGTTAGGAAACCTTTGCACAGTAGTTCACAGACACATTCAGATCACATTTTTGAATGTTGAAGGCATGTTGAAACATACCAGCCATTCCTTCAGAAGGGAGTGGAGTTTCAGTGTAGTTGCAGACTTTAGCATAGTATTTGATGTCATAAATTCTGAGTGTGTTTTTGCGTGTGTAATTGCATGTGTTGTTGTTTGTTTACAAACAGGGACTTTCAGTTGGTTTTGTCCAAGTGACAGTTCCTTTTAAGGCATGAAAGCATTTGGTTTGTACTAGACTGTACAGTTCTGTTTGTTCAGAGACAGTAAGTGTTTGGTTCCTCCTAGATGTGTTTTGTTTTGCAATAGGAAATTTTACAGGAGTGTTTGATCATTCTGGTTTGTTTAAAGAATTGAAAGTGTGTCCAAGTTATATTTTGATTTGTTTAAAGAAGTAGAAAGGTGCTTGCATTCTGCTTTCTGCTTCCTTCTTCTGAACTAAGTTGGTCCATTCTTGAAGAACCCATGCATGAAGCAGGACTTGTGAATAGTTCTCAAGTCTCTTTGTTCTTAATGACCAGTATTTGTGAAACATTTGGAAACATTTTGTATGTTTGTGAGTTTAAATAATCGACTTTCAGAACTTCATTTAATTTTATTTTATGTAGAGAAATTTTAGAATATAAGGTTTATGATTTTTTTTTGTATGGCACAAAAATCCTCAGTGTTTGTGCTCAACAAATGTAAAATTGTTAATGTGAAGTGGATTAAAATACTCCATAATCATCTGTGATTGCCTTGACCCCACCCAATACCTTGTTTTCATTTCCTTATTTTGTGTGTGTCAGTGCACTCTACTTCTGCCACATATTGCCTGTGTCATTTTATTTGTTACTGAGCAGTGATGTCATATTTTATTGCATAGACACTGTACTACAATGTACTGCAAGTAACACATCACAAAATAATAGTCTGGTGGCATTTTTTCCACTTTATCACAATAATAGTATGATGGTATTCTTTCCCATCTTACTATGATAATAGTCTGATGGTATTCTTTATAAACTTTTTACTGTAATAGTCTGATGGTGTTCCAATCGACCTTGTTACAGTAATATCTGATGATACTTTCTTCCATCTTATTACAATAATGGTCTTGTTTTCTTTTCTAACTTGTTACAGTGAATTGAATCATAGTCTGGTGGTTTTCTTTTCCAAATTACTACAATAATAATCTGATGATTTTCTTTTCCATCTTATTACAATAATAGTGTGATGGCTTTCTATTCCAACTATTTACATTGACAGCGTGGTGCTTTCTTTGAAGGAAATCATGCAGGCGTGTTTGATATACTGTTAATTATTATGGTCACTTGCATCAGCATTTTTGGCCAGGAACTAGTGTGGTGTGATGAGAAAGGTGGCAGAGGCTATGAGATAAAGACAGCAGAGGTGAAGTGTTTGCTACTGGCCTGTTTGTTGTTGCAGGAAGCCCCCCCACCACTGCCTGCAACATCACCACCCCCTCCACAGCCTGCTGCATCCTCCTCCCCAGCCCACCTCCCCTCCACCCCTCCACTGCGACCAGCGCCCACCTCCCCCAGACATGGGCCCGACTCCAGGGTAGGTAGCCAGGGTGCTTGTTAGCACAGTCTGAAGCTAACTGTCAGCACAAAGTAGGCATGAAACACAGCCCAGCATGCCTAATACCTTTGTACAAAAGACCTTGAATCCACTGACGTCCCTAGGAAGATAATACAGGTCACTTGGAGAGAAAAACAAAAAAATTGAACTCTTTTTCTTCTTCTGTTTTGTCAGTTTTAGGTTTGAGTGCATGCGTTTTGCAGTTTGTTAGACTGGATATACACTGGCTTGAGCGAACAGTGATAAATTGTGATCCTGCCCAGTGATATGTGTATATCTGACATACTCTTTCCACTGCAAAAACTAGACAAACTTGCAAAATAACTTCACTTCTGCCATTGACCTTTCTACAACTTGGATGAGCACTTATGTCCGTGGGTATCCTGTTTGCAGATTGGGGGCCATGTGTACCACAGGAAAACCAGCAGCCAAGACAGCTCCGCCTCTTCTTCCTCTGATCATGCTACCCTTGCAGCAGTAGGTGGGGCCAGCATGGCAAGTGACCTTAGGGGTGCGGCGACTCCCCCCACCTCTCCGGGACTCTCCCCTCTTGGTTCCCCCCGCCTACACCGCGAAGGGGTGCCTGCTGAGCTGGAGAAGAGCATCCGCATAGACAAAGGCAGCAAGCAGTTGGGTAAGTTGGGAAGCCGTGTGATAACCGGTCACTGTCTGCTCTCAGCCCACCTCTGCAGGACAAGAATCTCCTGCATAGATGGAGTGCCTGTGCGGCACTGGCATCCAGACTTCTGAGCATGTCCGTCAGTTGTGCCCCACCTTTGTGGAGCAGTGATGTTAAACCTGGCCACAGCCAGCAGACCTGTGGGAGAAGCTGTTTGGTTGGATGGAGTCCCTTCCACTGGTTGCCCACTTTGCCGTGGCAGCCAACCTGACCTTTCAGCATGGCAAATGGAATGCAAAAGAAGAAATATATATCTAAAGATTTGACAGCTACAGATATCTTTGTCTTAGGCAACACAAGGTTGTGTACATTTTTTTGCTTGACTGATGACAGATGGAAGAAGTGAGAAGGGAAAACTGATAACACATGCACATTGCTCACACAAATTGATGTCCCACGTGGGCAACACTATCCATTCTTACTGTGTTGAATACATACTGTAATAATCTGTTACCTATCATGATGAAATGGGCTGTACTGAAGCGGCCTGTCACTGGGAGGATGTTGTCACAAGCAGGCATGTAAACATGGTCTGTTAAAAATAGCAGTTACTAAATCAGTAAGCGGCAGGTGTCTTCTAAGGAAGGGTATCAGGTATATCATCAGTTCCTTCTGATAGTGTAAAGCAAATACCAAAATGTGGAGTGGAACAGTGGGATCCATGAATGTTATATGCATAGGTCCCACTGTTCCACCATGCATTTTGACATTTGCTTTACACTACCAGAAAGAATTGATCTTGAAAAAGGAATAGCTTCTTGAAATGTCATACCTCTGGAACAGCATAGAGGAAATGGATTTTCATCCTGGTCTGTCGCAACACTCGCTGACAAGTGCACTGCAGCGCTGGACAATCGTTCAGAACTAGGATTGATTTTGTGACTCAAGACAAATTGTGATAGTCAGTGAGCATCTGTTTGTCCAGTAGGCCAGGCACAGCAAAAATGTGCATTCTTGGAGTGGGATCTTTCAGACTTTGTAGAAGGTTTACACATTTGTACCAATGTTTGTTACCTTTGCATCATTTTCAGGGCATCAAAAAACAAAAACAAAAAACTCTGTCTTATATCTTCACTATAAATACAGTGTCCAGTTAAGCTGATATTTAGTGTAATTGCTACATACATTTAGAAGATCATGCATAAAATGCCTTTTACCTCTTCTGATTGACCCAAGCTTGAGACAAACCATGTACTGACCAATACAGGAATTTACCATCTGTTTCCCATTTCATATTAAGATTGTACTTGCAGGTCTCAGTGTGGAAACAGTAGACAAGGGTGTGAATGGCTGCGTTGTGAAGAGCATCACACCAGGGGGAGCTGTTGAGAAAGATGGCCGCCTTCAGCTGGGTGATTACATTGTTTCCATAAACAACGAAAGTTTACGTCGCATCACTAATGCCCAGGCAAGGGCCATCCTGAGAAGAACGTCCTTGCTCAGCAATGACATCAGGTAAGAGTGGGTGTCTGTGCCTGTGTGTGCTTTTGCTTTTGCTTTTTTTAATTTTTATTTTAAGCAATATAGTGTGCTTGGCCAATATGTAATGAAGACTGGACAGCCGCGTATTGCATTTATCTTCTAAACAGTGACAGCATTAAAACAATTTAACATGGAGTGAAAATAGGACTATCTTAAAATGAACGTGTGAATGAAAATAGGACTATCTTCAAATTAACGTGTGGAGTGAAAATAGGACTATCTTCAAATTAACGTGTGGAGTGAAAATAGGACTGTCTTGCCTGCCTAAATGAGTTTGAAATGCTAGACACATTTTTCTACATTTTCTCAGCCTAAAAGCCACATAAAAATGGCTGCTTGATGCAGCTGTTATGGACAGGGGCTACTCTTGAGGAGAAAACAAGCACTGGTATGGACCAAGGCCATCCCATGTACCACTGAAGATCACAAATTATTCAAGCAAATTGGATTCATGTACACATCATAGTCAATCCAGATGACCAAGAGAGGGACAGGAAAATCTTGAATGGGAAGGAGCCATTGAGTCCCTGATCTCTGCTCCAGTCAAAGTGGTTGTCTGTTCCCTCAAAAGCTGCCTGCAGCAAATGGGTTGTTGGATGTAAGCAGACCTAATAGTGATCAAAGTTAGCCATTAAACCAGAGTGTTGTTTTTCACTTTCAGCAAAGTTCTAGCTTCCCAGAGACGTTTTCAGTGTACACAACTTGGCCATGGTTCAGACTCTGACTCTCAGAAACTGACATTCTGTTTTCATCTTTGCTTGGGTTGTGGTGTTGGTGAAACAAAAGTAAACACAAGCCAATAGCTATTTAGGAGCCTATCGACATCTTGTGCATATGAACAGGAGCTGGACTTATGGATTCTTTAGCCAAACATGATAAGGAGCTATTCATCTTTTACTCTCTTGGCCCTTCATACATATAGGCCCATCCTTGTAACTTTCTTTTCCACAACATGTTGAATGTTTTCCACCTTCTTTGCTTGTTGTGTTAAGGGAGTCATATCAGCAGTGAGGAAAGAAGACGGAGAGACTTCTTTGTTTTATGGTTGCTGTGGGGTGTAAAGTCAGGTGATACAGCCTGCTGCAGCATTATTGGGTGACTGAGGCCCAGATGTCAAACACAATTGTAGATCCTGTGGAGGAATTGCGTGTCCTGCTCAGGAATTGATCGCCAAGGTGGTCAGTGTCCAAGCAGAGCACGCCATTCCTCCAAAGGGTCTATACAGCTAATCATGTTCGACATCTGAGCCTGGGTCATTGATCTTGTCTTCATTACAACAGAACAATCACAGATAAACTGAAGTAAGCCCTGCTTGACTGACGTACAGTATGGCCTGTCAAACTGGACTGATGTACAGTATGGCCTGTCAAACTGGACCCATCACTGGTTACCATGGGGCCAGTTTTACAACTATACTCAGTACACTTGTATGCATGTTCTTGGGCCACATTATTACAACAGAACTTTGTGTTAGCACAGCAAATCTGTGTTTTTCTCATTCATTTGACGGTATAATCATTTACTTCACCTTTTTGTTTTTGTTGTTGGTAAGATATCTGTGCACATTAAGTTTTATATTAAATTTTGTTGTTGTAGTTTGTATGTTCAGTTTCCTCTAAAGGAGTCTCAGTTTTTATTCTCTTTATACTTGCCATTTGTGTTCTCATATACTTTATGGTTTGAAACCAAACAGCTAAAGTTTTTTGTTGTTGCAAAAGCTGACATGAAGTGATGAACATGTTAAACCACTTCTCAGAATGCTTCACTGGGTACCAATCAAAGAAAAGATAATTTTAAAGATAACCAATTTTGCTTTCTATTTCTTGGATGGTACCTGTCATCCTGTCTCTGTGTACACTCCACCTCGTGCTCTCCATTCCAGTCCAGATTTTAAAAAACAGCAACACTCTTTCTTGTGCAAGATGGAAACTTAAGGGCTTTGGTTACCAGTCATTCTGTGTTCAGTCTGCCCCAGTCTGTAACAACCTTCCTACTGAAATCCAACACTGCATTTCTCTCTCACAGTTCAGAACTTCATTTTTTAGAACCAATCTCTTTAGTCCTGCCTACTCAGAACTATTTTAACCCTGTCACAGGCATTGGAAGCTTCTTTATGGATAGGCTTCTGACTGTTTGGCAATTATGTGGGGAGAGGTGTGGGGAGACAGGGAGAGGGAGGTGATGGGTAGAAAGTTTGTGTGTGTGGACATATGAATGTACATATATATGTGTGCTTGTAAAAGAAAGTGAGAAATAGAGACAGCTATGTAAGTTTTAATACAAATTACGTTATGTACTTTTCACTTTGAGCCACACATGTGTATCACAGAGGGATTCAGTGCATTAGTAATGCATGTATTATTATTGTTACTGTGCAAACGTTGTCATGGGAAATCTCATTTGCTATATATATATGAATCAATATTATGTAGAATTGTTGAATTACTATAACTAGCTGGGGATGCCACTGGGCAAGAGCATATTCAGTCCATTCAGCTACCAGTGCTTTGCAAGTGGAAACGAAGAAGACATTTGGATGTCTGCTGTTTTGGTAGGACACAGAGAGGCATCTGTATTGTGTGCTGCTGTTTTGGTAGGATACAGAGAGGTATCTGTATTGTGTGCTGCTGTTTTGGTAGGATACAGAGAGGTATCTGTATTGTGTGCTGCTGTTTTGGTGGAATACAGAGTTCTGTACTGTGTCTTGCTGTTTTGGTGGGATACAGAGAGTTCTGTAGTGTGTGCTGCTGTTTTGATGGCATGTAGAGAGAGTGAGATGTATATATATGTATTGTGTGCTGCTGTTTTGGTGGGATACAGAGAGTTTTATATTGTGTGCTGCTGTTTGCTGGGATGCAGAGAGTTCTGTATTGTGTGCTGCCATTTTGGTGGGATACAGAGAGTTCTGTGTTGTGTGCTGCTGTTTTGGTGGGATACAGAGAGTTCTGTATTGCGTGCTGCTGTTTGCTGGGATACGGAGAGTTCTGTATTGTGTGCTGCTGTTTGCTGGGATACAGAGAGTTCTGTATTATGTGCTGCTGTTTTGGTGGGATACAGAGAGTTTTGTATTGTGTGCTGCTGTTTTGGTGGATACCGAAAGGTGCTGCTGTTTTGGTGGGATACAGAGAGTTCTGTATTGTGTGCTGCTGTTTGCTGGGATACAGAGAGTTCTGTATTGTGTGCTGCTGTTTGCTGGGATACAGAGAGTTCTGTATTATGTGCTGCTGTTTTGGTGGGATACAGAGAGTTCTGTATTGTGTGCTGCTGTTTTGGTGGGATACAGAGAGTTCTGTATTGCGTGCTGCTGTTTGCTGGGATACGGAGAGTTCTGTATTGTGTGCTGCTGTTTGCTGGGATACAGAGAGTTCTGTATTATGTGCTGCTGTTTTGGTGGGATACAGAGAGTTCTGTATTGTGTGCTGCTGTTTTGGTGGGATACAGAGAGTTCTGTATTGCGTGCTGCTGTTTGCTGGGATACGGAGAGTTCTGTATTGTGTGCTGCTGTTTGCTGGGATACAGAGAGTTCTGTATTATGTGCTGCTGTTTTGGTGGGATACAGAGAGTTCTGTATTGTGTGCTGCTGTTTTGGTGGGATACAGAGAGTTCTGTATTGTGTGCTGCTGTTTGCTGGGATACGGAGAGTTCTGTATTGTGTGCTGCTGTTTGCTGGGATACGGAGAGTTCTGTATTGTGTGCTGCTGTTTGCTGGGATACAGAGAGTTCTGTATTGTGTGCCTCTGAGTCACTGTGGCAGAGAAGAGTGGAGTTGGTGCAGCTAGTTGGTCATCACTTTAAATAAAAAAAAAACACACACACAAAGTGCAGGTGGAGAATTTGTAAGGAAGAAGGAAACAGACCTCAGTACCATACTGTACTGTCCCAGTTGCATCCTCCCGATGGGAAATTCACCTGTTTCCGCCAAGGAAAGCTGGCTGCACCTGATTTGCACCACCCAGTGTACTAGTCCACCCTAATCTTAGTGGATTTTCTGCAGAGTTTGCAGACCACACTTGCCGGTGGAATTGACTCTGAAAATGGGAATGGAAGCAAATAGCTCTGCTACAGTTTGTTTAAAAAAAATTTTTTTTACAAAAATGGTTGTGGAGCAATTACAGCATCAGAAAATCACCCAAACTGATCCTAATTCTCTTACTTCAGACTTCAGGTAGCTCATGGTAATAATTCTACAATCAAGACAAACATCATGTATATATATGCTAAGGTAACATTGTCTGATGTGACAATCTTTATTTTTCTCATGCAATGTAAAGAAAAGGGAGCCAGGTGTCAGAAGTTAGTTTAATGGTGAAAGATTTTTTGGGGACACCTTTGTAATGAGAAAAACAGGCTTGGTCATTGGTGTGAAAAAACCACTGTTCTCACCTAAGTGATCAGCCCACCCTTGCTGAACACACAGGATTCTTGAAGGATATCAGATATAGAGCATGCAGCCACCACCATCTCTCTCTTTCTGCCACTCCCATTCTGTGGCTTTCTCCCTCCCACACTGACATTTTTTTCCATATGAAGCTGATGCCCCTGGAGGTCATTAAGTGCAGTTGTGAAGTAAGTGGATGTGGTTTCCCATTTTGGTGTTAATTAGGAGATAAGAAGACCTTCTCATGGCCTGCTGCAGGGGCAGTGCCTTGTGGCCTGCAGTGCCCAATGAAGGAGTGATGGTCCAGAGGTGCAAAGGTCCAGTGTTTTTTGTTCATACCTAATTGGCTGTAAGAGGGATGTTGGAGAAAGTGTGCTGTAACCCATGGGTTAAGTCTGGCAATAGGTGGGAGTAGCTGGAAAAGTTCTTACTCCCTTCCACTCACTCCATGACACAGAGTCCTCAGCAGTTTTACAGTCCGTTTTTGTTCTTGTTGCCATTGCTGGTAGTAGGCTTTGTTGTTTGTCATTGTTGAGTTTTGTTTTTCTTGTTGTTGTCATTGTTGTTTTGTTTTTTTGTTGGGGGGGGGGGGCTTTTGTTTTTCTGGCACTTCCCTTGTGGGACATTTGGATAATCCTGGCTTACCCCATTCAAATACTGATGTTATTGAACTAAATTGGTGTGATCCATCCAGCAACAAGAGCAAACAAACAAGAATGGCAAACATGTGCACACAGTTACACTCACGCATGCACACACTGCCTATGGTGGAAGCAGAAAAAGTCATCCCACTCAGAATGATGACAGTGAACCGAAGGTGACGTCCATTTTCTGCATGGTCTGTTTCCTTTCCCTTTATGTCAGGCCTGGCATTCTGAGGCATTTCAGGGAAAGTAAGGAGACGTCAAGTGCTAACTCTTTTGTTTCTCACTGAGGCTGAAACACAAGTGGCATAAATTTACGGTTTCCCTTGGAAACATGTATGCTTGTTGTGCCAATCTCGACTTTTGCTTTGTCCTAGTGGACTAAATGGTTGATTGAGAGTTAACTGTTAAGTAAATCAGTAACTCCATTTGCATACTGAAACCTACCCCCCTCTTTGCACACACACACACACACACACAGATGCACACATGCACGCACTCATTCACATGCACACACCATTGAGGGTTAGTAATTGCTTTTGCATGCTGCTGAACGGTAAATATTCTCAGGGGTACAACTGCAAGGGCTCTTTTTGCCCGTTTGTGCTGAAAAACGGATCAATGTTTGGCGAGGGTATTGACTGCCTCATGGCTGAGCTGCACGCAAGGCAAGACAGTGTACCTCTGACCTTCCAGGTAATGGACAGTCAATCACAACACAACACTTAGCATAGCTCAGCCCCTGTTCACACAGGGTTCAGTAAGTGATGCACCCCCCCCCCCCACCCCCCCACACACAGTTGTGTGCAGAAAAGGTCTGAAATACCTGCCTTGTCGCCAACCCTGCATATTTGTATCCGTGATAGTTGTCTCTACAGAGCACCAGGCATTTTCAGGTCGTGTTTGTTAGGCCACCAGTCAGGTAGTGGAGTGCTGCAGTGTGTCTAGTGTCTGCAGGGACTGGAGCCTGGGCCTGAACACAGTGGTGCTGAGTTGGCATCATTTGGTCGAAACTAGAATTATGGCTGTTGGTTGTGATGAGACCATTGGGGTTTTAGTGTGTCATTTGAAAACCACTGCTCGTGACATAGCATGTGATGAGACCATTGGGGTATGTTTTGGTAGTGAGGGTTGAAAATGGTCCTGTCAGCAGTGAAGAAAAATGTAGAAATGGTCCTGTTATCAGTGTGGGGTTAAACACAAAGGTTGGACCTGGTTCTATCAGTGTAGGTTAAACACAAAGGTTGGAAATGGTCCTGTTATCAATGTGGGGTTAACCACAAAAGTTGGAAATGGTCCTGTTATCGGTGTAGGGTTAACCACGAAAGTTTGAAATGGTCCTGTTATCAGTGTAGGGTTAACCACAAAAGTTGGAAGTGGTCCTGTCGTCAGTGTAGGGTTAACCACAAAAGTTGGAAATGGTCCTGTTATCAATGTAGGGTTGAACATAAAGGTTGGAAATGGTTCTGTTAGCAGTGTAGGGTTAACCACAAAAGTTGGAAATGGTTCTGTTAGCAGTGTAGGGTTAAACATAAAGGTTGGATGTGGTCCTGTTGGCAGTGTAGGGTTAACCACAAAGGTTGGAAATGGTTCTGTTAGGGGTGTAGGGTTAACCACAAAGGTTTACACTATGGCCTGTTAGCAGTGTAGGGTTAAACATAAAGGTTGGAAGTGTTACAGGAGTTGCCTAAATCTTAGTGTGGTCATTGAAGTTATCTGTACAATATTAATCAAACTGCTTGGGGGCAATTTGGTTTCAGTGGTTTATTTAAAACATTGAATTTCCATCCACCAAATCAGTCACTTATCCCCAAACATGGTGCCACAGTTGTCAACACACAGCTGAGGGTGGTGCTGAAGTAGAAGTTTTTTCCATGACAGATCTTGATTGTTAGCCTATCAATGTATTATAAGCTGTAACTTGTGGCAGACACCTTTCTGTGGAACAGTGTTGCTTTATTACTCCTGACCCCAGACAAAAGTGAAGAGAAAGCTGGAAATATTTTCTCGTGAAATGAAAGGTCTCGGCATAGCACAGCATTATGGTAGTAATTAAAAGGATGGGGGTCTTCAGAATTGTAGTTTGCATAGCACATCAGTTATTCATTGCCAGTCACCCTTTCCCTGTTATTGTGTGATAAATCTCAGAAGAGGACTCTTCCATCTCTCTCTCTCTCTCTCTCTCTCTCTCTCTCTCTCTCTCTCTCTCTCTCTCTCTCTCTGAGATAGTGAGGGCTTGATTTATCCCCCCCATCCTTACTCCCACAGCGGCACACTGGCATTTGCTGACGACCTTGCTATAATGATGTCCTCTTGCCAGCACAGCACCAACACAGACAGATTCCAGAATGTGAATCTTTTTCTGTCAGTCTCGATGGTAGCCGTTGATTTGGAGAATATTCCCGTACTGTGAATATTCTTGCACTGTGAATATTCTTGCGATCCCCCCTCCCCTTTCTATGCAGTGGTTTGGTCAGAATCAATCTTTCTTACCCCCGGATCAATACATCCTGAAGGGCCCTCCTTCTTGGCCTCCCGCCAGTGGAGACTGCAGTCTGGCCTTGGCAGGATTACAGGCAGAGGGGAGAAGCGAGGAAATCTTCGCCACCTTCTTACTCTCTTCTCTGTGTCGCAAAATGCTCTCGCTGCCATCCTGCAGCCATGTTGGACATTCACAATAAGGTGGTGCAGAAACGGTGAGAATGGATGATTTGGGGCCATAATCTGTGCATATGGTTTTGCAGGAATTTGGTGTAATCCATGAGGAAGGGATGTGCCGGTCTTGATGTGGAGTTTTGAACGGGTGGTGATTATCTTGCGTCTGATAAAGACAACCTGATGCTGTTCTATTAGTTTTGTTTTGCTCTGTACTCTATTCAGTAATGCCAGTGGTTTCAGAAACAGTTTGGTTCAGGCTGTCTGCACTCTCACCATAACTGAATGATTTCTTTTCACACAGTGCTCTTCTGTTGGGCCTGTTTGACATGCTGATGGACTCGGTATGTTTGTTTACCAACCAGTTTAGGTGAAATGTTGACCTGTGGTTTCAAGGGATGGGGTTAGTTTTCCCAGCCTTGTTCATCTTTTGTAAGCTATATTTTGAAGGAGCAAAGGAAATATTTATATTTTGCTTCTAAATTTAAATGTTGTATATTATATGCAACCAAAAATATTTTCTTCTGAGTTAAATTTCATTGATCATATTGGGATTTGCACATGCAGGATAAAAGTAAACATATTGTGCAGATTCTTTCTGTGTTTTAAAATTTCTCTAAATTATTGTCTTCCAATCTAGACTAGTAATTGTGTCTGTTTTTCATGTCTGGGGGACACTGAGGCACACAGTCTGTGTTCTGCAGCACTTGGGTAGTTGTGGTGTTTGCCTCCCAGGAGTCAATGATGCTGCCACCCAGAACGGTAAAAACTGGAAGCCTCATGCTGGCTGGCCATTGCGGCAACCCTAATTTCAGGGCATAAATCCAAAGCCATGGCAATTACACAAACAGGTCAGGCCTTCTGTGTGGGGTGAGCTGGATGAGAGAGCCTCATCTCTTATCAGCTATGGGAGATATTGATTTTCATTGGCATTTTTGTTTTTCTTGTAATATTCAGCATTTGTCCTGTGTGTGCACTTGGTTTGACCTGTGCCAAGTGTTCGTTTCATAAGACCTAGGATTGTGAATATCTGGCACAGAGTTGGTGCAGTTAGGAGTAAGTGCCAGGATGTTGGAATGCTGTTGATTAGCCAGGATGGCCTCCATGTTGCCGCTGCCATTGGGTGGATGGTGAGGCAGAGTAGCTCTGTACTTAATCACTGGCAATCAGGCTTGTTCTGTGGGATTAGCTCCAGCCCAGGCTGTGTGTCACAGCTTGGGTTAGAGGGTTAGTTGGAGTCTGTGCTTTTTTTGGAAGGTGTTGATAGTTTCTGAGCATTACAGGTTGGTTTTGGGTGCAGCAGTTATTTTGCACCTTGGCCTTGGCAATTGCCTCCCAAGTGCCAAGCAGTGACCAGTCAGATCTGTGTCCAGTGATATTGTCCTTCACTCCAGCCATGATAAATGGTTTAACTCTATGAGTATTCATTGTGTGTTTAAGTCTTTCACCACTGGTATGGTACAGCACTGTTAACACAAACTGAAAGAAGCAGAAATTTATCTGACATAATCTGTGTTAAGCAGTATAGAATTGAGAATAAGAGGGAAGGAAATCCTTAGTGACCAGGAACCTTTTTGTGTTGTTCAGTGTTTTGTTATCAGTGTACAGGTATGTGTAAACTGTACTGCACCTGAGAACCTGACAGAACTGACCACTAGTTATTTTGGGGGTGGTTGTTGTTGTACTTCAGGGGGTTGATTTTAGTAATATATGCATGTAGTTTCATCTTTTCTTTTCTCCCCCTCCCTCCTTGGTGGAATCAGACTGCTATAATGTGCTTGACCATTGTCTTTGCAGAATCTAAAGTAAAATGAAAAAAATGTTGTCCATTAAGTGTATGGACAGTTATTTTAAGCACAGCTGTCAGAAAAAAATTGTGTGTGCAGAGAATAACACTGACTGAGTTATAACAGATTTATGTTACTGCAGGAACAGCAGCCTTTCACATTTAACTGTGATGATGTAACAGTGGCATGTGAATGTACATACTGCATGTGCTGAAATGACTTTCATTACTCACACTTTGCACACCCAGTGCCCATTGAGGGGTAATAGCTAATTATCATCATCATTTTTGAATTTCAGACATTTGTGAAAAGTGGCAATTAGACGGCAGTGAAAGTGTCAAAAGTGAAATGTAACACTCAATATTGGTATGGTCACAAATAGGATTAAAATAGAGTGGATCAGCCATCAGACAAAGCAGCTGCAGACACAGAAATTACTACTTAACAGAAGTGTATTGAATGAGACCCCGCGCCACTTTATCCTAATGAGTATTTTATTTTGAAGGAGTGTGTATTAATCAGGTAGGTTGGCTGTGAATTTCCAACACATGTCAAAAACTAATCCAAAATAATGACAGTTTAAGTATCCATTGATCAATACATGCATTGCAGTTGGGCAGTTTCCATTTGCTCTGGTTCCATGCTGTGTAGAGCTGGCCAAAGATGTTCAGTAGCCAGCTCAGCATGAAGTCCAGACAGGTTCTTCTGTATGCCGAGCCAGTCTGTTCACAGATTGATGGCCTTAATATAGATGTGCTGCTAAATATATATATACATATATAGGTTGCCTATATTAATATAAACATGCTTCTAAATATATATGAGTGTGCATCAGTTTAACTGCAAGCAGTTTATGTGTCTGTCATGTGTCAGGATAAATATTACACATTCGCAGGAACAAAACAGATGCTAAAGTGGTAGTCTGATAGTGTTACTTTGCTGGTCTTCAGATGTCAGCAGGGTTTTGTCAAGACCTATAGGACAAGATGTTCTGTGCAGTGTAATGTCTGACAAGATGTTCTGTGCAGTGTAATGTCTGACAAGATGTTCTGTGCAGTGTAATGTCTGACAAGATGTTCTGTGCAGTGTAATGTCTGACAAGCCTGTAGAAGGGAAATATGGGTGGGTGTTGGAGAGAGGAACCATGTGAACCTTAGTTTCATCAGGAAGAGCAAAGAAGAGCTTTGACGCATTGGTGGTACAATAATTCAGAGTCAGTGTAACAGGAAGGAGTGAGATTTAGCTGTGGTTCATGATTTGTTATGCTGCCTATTGATTTTCCCCCCTCTCAGTCTCCTCTGGCAAAGAATTAAACATTAGCCAGCAAAGGTTTGGCTCCTTGTTATATGCCACACTGGCTCATGACCATGCAGAGTTTGTAGCAGTCTTTTCCCCCTCTGACACAGATCACCATAATCATGCATAGTGCTGTTAGTCTAACACTTGCTGTGTATGACTTGGCTCATGAGAAAATGACTGGGTTTAGTTCTGAGGTGGTTTGTGATTTCTGTGTGATTTCCAGGGTACTGGTTTGGGTCCATTGAAACAGAAAGTACCCTGTTTATTGGCAATGCTGCTGAGGTGTTTCATTTGTTTTCCTGTACGTCCTAGTCTTTTAGTTCCTTGAAAACCACAAGTTTTGGGTTGAGACCTGTAAGGAACAGTTTCCTCCATCGGGCATCAGTGGGTGATGTTGATTGGTGCTGAGCTGGTAAAGTGTGAAGCTTTTATGCGTGATTTATTGCCAGGGTCTGCTTGATGCTGCAGCCTTTGAGAATCGTCATGATTACCAGGGTGCTACTGTGTTTTGCATCAGCTGAGACAGTGCATCCTTTCCAATGATGCTGGGGTACTGCAGGAGCTTCTACTTGATTGCTAGGGTAGTGGGTGCTAATGATAGGGGTGTTAGGTGCCTTAGTTCACACCAGTACAAAGAGGGATTTGAGGAATTTTCAGCGTCAGGATCCTGACAGATCATTCTGTTTGGTCTATGGAGACAGAGCATTATTTAGTGGTAATCAGCACCACGGTGGTGTGTGACTTTTTTGATGAATGCCAACCATGGTTCTAAGTGTAATGTTCTTTCAGATAAAAGCCTTACACTGGACTTCTCAGTAGTCTTCCACAGGATCTCAGGCTTGTTGAACTTGCTTTTTGCAGAAGTTTTCATTTGTATGTGCCCCATAATGCAATTGAAGGGATGTGGGAGAGGTTCTTGCCCACATCTGGCTGCATTGTTTTCTCACTTGTGTGAATTGAACAGTGGACAAAGTGCATTTGGTGATTTGACAAGTTGTCTGATAAGAACATGACAGTTGACTGGGCAGTAACAGACTGTTGTCTGGGTGTTAAATACCAAGAATCAAGGTGCTGGGTGCCCTGAGAAAAGAATATTCTGCTACCAACTGTTGTATCTTGTGCAATTGTCACCAGAGAAAAATACTACAGACCAGCTTGCACATTGTCTCTGGTACAGCTCCGTACCTCTCCAAGTTGCTTCATCTCTACTCTCCTTCTTGCTCTTTGACTTTGTGCTCAGCCTCGGATACTTGGAGCTTTCATGGTACAAGGATGGGCAGGAGGACCCATGGGGAGAGATCCTTTCAGTACATTGGAATCGGATACTGTCATCTGGAACTTTCTTCCTTGTTCTGTCAGGCATGCCTGTTTACTCTCATCTTTCAAGTCAAACTGAAAACCCACCTTTTGTCTTCAGCATACTGATTTGCCTTTCTTTCTTCTCTTTTCCACTAAACCCCTCACTAGTAATGCATGTATTTGTAGGGTGTGTATGTGTTTATGTGTGTGTATATGTGTCTGTGTGCATATGGGGGGTGTACACATGCATGCAGTTAATTGTGTGCATGCATGTGCTCACATTTGTGTATATATATATGGGGGGGGGGGGGGGGGTAAAGTCTGCAGTCCTATAGGCATATAATTATAATATGTACACACAGATAGATGCCCAGATTCATCACAATATAGGTATGTAATATATCTGCTGAATTGTTGATCATTTTGCTTAGATTCAGACAATACATCGTCCTAAGCAAGTCTTGTAAAAAGATTTGATTACTCTTTTTCAGCATCAAGGTTGTAGTGAATTTTCAAAATATCATTGAATGTTTGTCAGAATTGGTTTTGTTGTTGTTGTTTTTTTGTACCACTGATCTCTTGCAACCACATTGGGTGTTTTGATGTGTGATTACTAATAACCAGTTATTGCTAATAATACTAATGGCGTAATGGCATGCACGTGTCATCACAGTGACACTGAATTAGTGTATTGCTATCAGCAGGGTCAGGGTCATGGGGTTTGAATCTGCTTTTGTTCATCACACAGTTTGTGAGCTGCAGAACCCTTTGCAACCAAGACTGCTGGTGTGTCATCAGTATTATACGTGTTGAGGATCATTTGACAAGTTTGTGTGGTGTCTTGAAGAATGGGGTTTGAACCATTACCTAATGCCTGTGGGGCTGGCAGTGGCAGTTTATGACAGAGAGTGCAGAGGCAAGCTGTCCTTCACTGCAGCCTCCAAGTGATGAGAAACTGATGTTGACTTGTGCTTTCAGCATCACCTACATCCCGGGGACCAGTGTGCCCCCTGCGGGCAGCCTAACACCGTGCAGTGTGGAACAGAGCCCTTCTCACTCGAGCATGCCTTCACCTAGGTAAGATGGATGCCCCTATTCTCCCTCCACCCTCCCACATTCCTTGTATTCAGCCTGAGGCTGACAGGACATTGCAATCCAAGAATTAACTAACATTACATATCTCGATACCACCTATTTCTGAGTAAAACGGCTCAGGCCAGTTGCATGAAAAATGAAGATTCAGGTGCAACCAACGCAAGAAGTAGAGTTTGCATTTAAACCCATTTCTTGATGCTTCTGTTGTCTTCCCTTAAGACAGTTGTGACACAACAAGAAAGACATGAATCACCTGTGGTAACTCTCACCTGCCATGCAAGTAAACACAAGGTGCATAAACTCCACCAGAGGTACATCCTCCAAAGGTGCATCAGATTATTACAGTAGAAATGGGTTCTGTGGCTTCTGTGGTCTTTCATGCCAGTGCTCTTTTGGTGTCTCCATGTTCTTTCCTCCTTCTAGCCTGGGGCTGTAATTACCATCAAGGCATCTTCAAGGCCTTCAGCATCAAGGAGTCCGCAGTGGGGGTTGATGGAAGCATAGTGGCAGTCTGCTGTCTTGGGGGGACACCCATGGACACCTATTCAGTCAAACTCCAAACACCGGTTTACAACATCCTTCCTTCAGCCACTGCCATATTTAGTTACACCATAGGGTCCAGAAAACTGTCAGCTAACGAGCAGTTTTGTTGTTGGTGGTGGTGCTCAAACAGTAGTAAGTTTGTTACAAACAACTCAGACTATATCAGACGTTTGTTTTATAACTGACCATTTTGTTTATGCCAGCTCAAGTAAAACTGAAATCATTTGAATTGAGATGGAACTTTCTTTTACACCCAGGGTGGATGCGTCTCATATTTACGGCATGCTTGGGCACTAAGTTGCTTCTAAAGTTATATTAGTACCCAAACCTTTTGGAGGGTGCTGACCGCATTGGTGCACAGCTGTGCAGAGAGAAAGAGTGCCCCTTCAGTAGCGTAACCAAATCTGGCAGAGTTTGAGGAAGGTGCCGGAAAGCGATCCTTGGAGTGTGCCATGCAGTCTGGCTCTGTTTGGGGGCTTCATACAAATAGGTAGCATCATGCATAGGATGAGTCAGGACTTGCACACCTGAACAGCACTGAAGTGTCGATACCTGTTGCATGGTTTGGAGGTGGTAGTGTACCGGTGGGGTTGATACCTGAACACTGGAAAAGCACTGAAGTGTGGTGTTGCCTGGTTTGGAGGTGGTAGTGTACCGGTGGGGTTGATAACTGAACACTGGAAAAGCACTGGTGTGGTGTTGCATGGTTTGGAGGTGGTAGTGTACCGGTGGGGTTGATAACTGAACACTGGAAAAGCACTGAAGTGTGGTGTTGCATGGTTTGGAGGTGGTAGTGTACCGGTGGGGTTGATACCTGAACACTGGAAAAGCACTGAAGTGTGGTGTTGCATGGTTTGGAGGTGGTAGTGTACCGGTGGGGTTGATAACTGAACACTGGAAAAGCACTGGTGTGGTGTTGCATGGTTTGGATGTGGTAGTGTACCGGTGGGGTTGATACCTGAACACTGGAAAAGCACTGAAGTGTGGTGTTGCATGGTTTGGAGGTGGTAGTGTACCCTCAGGGTTGATACCCAGCATCTCATGCCTGTGGACCTCTGGTTCCTGTGATGTGGAATGCTGGAAGGGATCTTGGATGTGACTGGGTGTAGCAGTGTTTGGACAGGCTTGATGGGAACAAGGCCTCTGAACCAGTCACAGATTACGTGACAACAAAGAAAGCAAATCCTGCCCCCCCCTCTCCCCCCCCCCATGTCTTGAACAAACGTTATACACAAAGTGCTCCATCAGAATAATTCCCACATATGAGCAGCATGTCAGTGCTACACTGAGCACCAAACCAGCATTATTTCCACAGGCAGAGCTGCGTAAAGAAGACAAGCATGCCTCAACAGATTAATTATTACTATCTCTGTACACTGAAGGCTGGCACTGTGACAGTGACTGGCATGAAACAAAAAAAGATTTGTTCTGTAACTCATCCAAGACTGAAGATTCAAGGGCTCTTATAGTGTTTGCTTATGACATTTATTATTTTCAAAGTATAAAAAGAGAGTGGGTAAAAAAGAAGAAAAACGGTCAGTAGTAATGGAGAGAAAGATGGCACACTAAAACAAAATCATGCTGCCATCGTGTACATTGATTTTCCAGTATCATTTATAGCTTGGTTTCAGTTAATTCAACATAGCTAGCGGCCACAGACACAACATTGGTACATAGAGCGGGGCCAGCGTCTTCGCTGATGTTCCCAGTCCTGGCTGGAGGCTTGACTGAGAGAAGTTGAAATGATAAGATGATTTCACAGGAGTGGAAACTACTGACAGTATCATTAAACCATACTGAGTTGTGTGTGTTTTTCTTGACTAAACTGGCAGAAAAGTGTGAATTTTGCAGTTTAATCCAGTGGTATTGCTGCAAACTTGGATAGAGAGTAGAGTTTAGGGAGGTGGGCTTCAATTAGGAGAATGGAGGGGCTGGGTGGTAAGAATTAGGAGAATGGAGGGGCTGGGTGGTAAGGAAGGCTTTAGCCTGTCTCGCACTATTGATTATGTGGCCTTCAGCCAAAGAGTTGCCTTGGTGATGGAACTGTCCAACCAGACTCGCCAATGACAACCATGCCAATGAGGCCCCAGTCTTACCTTCACTGCCTCTCGGACTCTCTCTCCCATCTAACTTCTCAAGTGGTCTGTATTGGCCATAGTTTGCTGTGGCAGCATTTTCATCCATGTGTGTTAAGAGACGGCATAACAGACATAACCTGTTTGATAGACTGTCACTTGTCAGAAGACAGTGGCACTGTATTGTCACTTGTCAGAAGACAGTGGCACTGTATTGTCACTTGTCAGAAGACAGTGGCACTGTATTGTAAGTTTCTGACAGTAACATTTATGGGCGGTTACAAAATTGATGCAGTTTTGTACAGCACTGGCTACTTTACTGTTATGGATACATGCCTGCAAACATACACAGCTGGAAACCCCCCCCCACACACACACACACACAATGACATACACATTCTAACTAAAGATCGCAATGAATGTTGTGTCCACAGAAATGGAGACAAGCAGGTAAACTGGAGAATTGGAATTTGTGTAAATTAAACTTTGTGTGCAGGTGCCTCTGTGTGTGTGTGTGTGTGTGTGTGTGTGTGTGTGTGTGTGTGTGTGTGTGTGTGTGTGTGTGTGTAGGGAGGGTAGAATAGTCTTTATAGACTTTGCAGATTTTGTACTTGATAAATAATTTATCCTTACCAGTGAGTTGCTTGCTCCTGTCACTGTGGGCCCTTGTGGGCTGGTCAAACACAGTCACCAAGCTCTGTCAACCTGGGAGGGGGGGAGGGGGTATCCCTGCCTTGATGTCTCTCCATTAATGCACTGTTGGGTACAGCCAGTGCATACCCCTGTGTTGAGAATCCAGAGCTGTCCAAGGTTGATCGTTTTCAGCTTGGAGATGGTCTGAATATAGCTATACTGGCCTTGCCTGCTGCCAGGAATTCTCCTGTCTCAGTTCATTCATATCCACTTTTGTTCAGCTGTCTCAAAGCGTGAAATGGTGTGTGTCATCAATGATGAATCAGATTTTTGACTTGCTCTTTAACCCCTTCACTGCCCCAGCCTGGAGGATTTCGGGGCAGAAAAGTGCTTATCACAGCTGCAAGCAGAATATTTTCTGATCTTATAGCCCATCTACTTTCAACACTAGGTGATTTGATTCAAACCCTTTCACATGCTAATGCAAAGTAGAAAAAAACAAAAGAATTTCAAATTTTGTACTTTACTGGTCATTTTTAAGTGATGGCATGGCATGAAAAGTTTAACTGATCCCTTTGAGGAAGCCACAGCTTGAATACCCGTAACTGAGGATAAGAACCCAAGTGCTTGTTTTCAAGACATCATCTTTCTCACCTTTCAGACAGTGCATGCTGTGGTACAACAGGAAAATGCAGTATAGTCTTTTAATTGGATGGGTCTGCTGTTTACACTAGACACAGAGCAATTGCACAGCAAGAACAAGCAAAGGCAAGTTCATACTCATGTGTCTGTCTGTGTGTATTGCATTTCCAGTGCTGCAGGTCAGACAGTTTCCAGCTCCGCTCAGAGTGAGTCGCACAGTGCTTCCCCTGCCAAGGCGCCCTCCCCGCCCCCTTCATCCACCAACAGTGCAGCAGCCTCAGCAGCAGCAGTCACCAGCCAGCCTGTCTCTCCGCGCCAGAAGTCCCTTGCTGCTGATGGCTCACCTGCTGTGGGAAACCATGCCTGGGGTCCGTCCAGGACTGTGGAGCTAGTCCGCCAGGAAGGCAAAAGCCTGGGCATCAGTATAGTGGGTAAGGACTGCTTTCACCCCCTGTCTGGGCATCAGTATAGTGGGTAAGGACTGCTTTCACCCCCTGTCTGGGCATCAGTATAGTGGGTAAGGACTGCTTTCACCCCCTGTCTGGGCATCAGTATAGTGGGTAAGGACTGCTTTCACCCCCTGTCTGGGCATCAGTATAGTGGGTAAGGACTGCTTTCACCCCCTGTCTGGGCATCAGTATAGTGGGTAAGGACTGCTTTCACCCCCTGTCTGGGCATCAGCATAGTGGGTAAGGACTGCTTTCACCCCCTGTCTAGGGAGGGTAGAATAGTGGGTAAGGACTGCTTTCACCCCCTGTCTGGGCATCAGTACAGTGGGTAGGGATTGCTTTCACCAGCTGTCCGGGCATCAGTATCATGGTAAGGACTGCTTTCACCCCCTGTCTGGGCATCAGTACAGTCGGTAGGGATTGCTTTCACCAGCTGTCCGGGCATCAGTATCGTGGTAAGGACTGCTTTCACCCCCTTTGTGAGCATCAGTATAGTGGGTAAGGACTGCTTTCACCCCCTTTGTGAGCATCAGTATAGTGGGTAAGGACTGCTTTCACCCCCTTTGTGAGCATCAGTATAGTGGGTAAGGACTGCTTTCACCCCCTTTGTGAGCATCAGTATAGTGGGTAAGGATTGCTTTCACCCCTCTCTGGGCACCAGTATAGTGGGTAGGGATTGCTTTCACCTTCTGTGTGTCTGACTGGCTGATGGAGCTTGCCTTGTGTGGGTGACTGTTCCTGGGGTTCTTTCTACCAGGTCTGTGGAGCTGTTTCATCAGGAAGGGGAAGATAAGAGTCTTGCAACTGTTTGTCAGTGACAAGGTGCTGTAAGGTGATGCCCAAAACCTGACATTAACGGAGCAGGCAGTGATTTTTTGGAGTTGGAGCCTGCCTGCTTGTCCCACTGGCTCTTACACCAGGAGACCTTTCAGGACTGTGGACAAGCCTCACCTGTCACTGAAAATAAACTCACAAGAAAATGGTTTGCAAATTGTTGTCACAAATGGCCTTTATCCAAGCATTGAGCAGACAAACGGCTAATCTATGTGAAACATTTGACATCACTATTTTCACTATTTGTTCTACATCTATTTGAAGTCTTGCAGTGTCTGTTCGTGTGTCTGAACATTAACTGATGGAAGACTAGTCCCTTCAGCTCAGTCATAATGCTGTTCATGATTAAGGATGTCAAGCAGGAAGGGTAGTTTGTAAATTTACATCTGTTTAAAACCTACTGCTAGCAAACTCTCTACCCCCCCCCCCCCCCCTTAAATTTTTTCAGTTTACTTATGTGCTGTGTGTGTGTGCATGCATGTGAGTGTTCATGTGTGGGTGGGTGTACATTCATGTGTGTGTGTGTACGTTCATGTATGGGTGTGTAATGTAAAGTCTTGCCTGTTTAACTTATTGTGATTTGAGTTGCTTGTGGTCATTGTTGTTGTCATTTTCTGCTTGTTTTTTTTCTTTTTCTGCTGCGTGGATGTAATTTATATTTGAAATTTGTACAGTGTGCCAAGCTCTGTTTTGTATTAGAGGTTCATGTTTTATAAATATTTCATTGTTATTATGAAATTTATGGTTTTGTTTTGTCACAGAAATCTACAGTTCTTTTCCATTTGTTTTTAAATCTATCTTATTTTAAATCTCTCCTTTGACTTGAAGATGTTGTGCTTTCAGGTGGGCGGGTAGATATGTTCAACGTATCTCAGGAACACACAATTTCGGGTATCTTCATCAAGCATGTTCTAGATGATAGTCCAGCCAAGGCCAATGCATCCTTGAAAACGGGTGACCGAATCCTGGAGGTGAGCACCATATTATTCATATTAAAACTGTTTAATAGAGAGGGAGCACACACATATATATGCACTAGTAAAAAAGATCACATACATGCATTAAAGATTCTGCAGTCCATGTCAAATGGCAGTGGATTTTGAACACTGAAATAGCCCAGTGTGCACTAAAACACAGGAGCACAGCAGAGAGCAGAGAATAGCACACTTTTGAAACAATCAGTCATTCAGATACTCCAAGTGAACATTGCCTTTTTGTTGAGTGTAGCTATCACATGACAGTGCATGTAATGCGTACAAATGGCACTGCAATGAACACTCTTTTTTGTGTGGAGTGCAGCTGTCACATTACAGTGGAGCTGCAGTGAACATTGCTTTTTTTGTGGAGTGCAGCTGTCACATTACAGTGGAGCTGCAGTGAACATTGCTTTTTTTGTGGAGTGCAGCTGTCACATTACAGTGGAGCTGCAGTGAACATTGCTTTTTTTGTGGAGTGCAGCTGTCACATTACAGTGGAGCTGCAGTGAACATTGCTTTTTTTGTGGAGTGCAGCTGTCACATTACAGTGGAGCTGCAGTGAACATTGCTTTTTTTGTGGAGTGCAGCTGTCACATTACAGTGGAGCTGCAGTGAACATTGCTTTTTTGTGGAGTGCAGCTGTCACATGATAGTGCTTATAAGTGGAGCTGCAGTGAACGTGGCCTTTAAAAAAAAAATTAATGCCCCATTTTTTTCTTCTTCGTGGGTACAGCTATTGCATGACAATGTTTATAAGTGGATCTGCAGTAAATGTGGCTTTTGTTCTGTTCATGAGTACAGCCTTCACAAAATGGCCATGCTTATAAGTGGAACTGCAATGAATGTGGCTTTTTTGTTGAGTGCAGCCTTCACATGACAGGGCTTATAAGTGGAGCTGTCACGTGACACTGTATAACTGGAGCTTTTATTCCTTTCCCTGTCCAAGAGTGTTTGAACTGCTGGTGCTCTTTTCCTCAGTGAGTGTGTGTGTGTGTGTGTGTGTGTGTGTGTGTGTGTGTGTGTGTGTTCACTATTATAAAAGGAAAAGAGCACCATGTCAGAGTGGTTTAGCCAACCTCTAAACCAGAAATGATTATTTTGAGAAATGTACTCCCTGTGAAAATGGACAACAGTCAAATTTCCCTCAAAGTATGCTCAGATTTCTTGTAGGATGTCATGTGACAGCATATAAGCCTATGTGCACCAGTTTTTTTTTCTCACAGACACAATATAAAGTCATGAGAGCAGGGAAGAGTTCAGCTTTAAAATGACTGTAAAACACACACTCACACACATGTGCACACACTTGCACACACACACACACACACACACACACACACACACACACACACACACACACACACACACACCACACCACACATGTACAAAAACATACTGCACGCACACATGCATGCACACTCGCACATTTTCATACTTTTATGCTCCGATCACATGTCTGCACATGTACCTGCATGCTCATGTGCATGTGCACACACACAGTGAAGTGAATCCAGAAAAGGCATGTTGTGATATTTCCTGTTGTTGGTGGCAGGTGAATGGTGTTGATGTGCGCAATGCAACACATGATGAAGCTGTGGAGGTGATACGTAATGCTAGCAGTCCTGTCAGGTTTATGGTGCAAAGCCTGGTTGACTCCTCTTGCGTGAGCAGTCTTTTTTTTTTTTCTTTCTTTTTTAATAACCCCTTCTTGTTCTGTTAGCAGTTTGTGTTGTGGTTGTGTGAGTTGGCTTAGGTGTTGGTGGCAAGGTGTAGGTGTGTTAAAAAGAATTCTTGAAGATCCAGAGCTGTTTGAGTGTTGGTCAAGTTATGGACTTGGCACTCCATTAAAATAATTATTGGGAAAGTAATGGTCATCATGGTTGTTTGATGTGTATTTTTTGTATTTAAAAAAGAAAAATGTATTTATGTGGTAGCTGCTTTTTTCTCACTGCATGTGAAGCTTACAACTACTATTATAATTATATGCACCCAGTTTTTGACTTGCCTAAAGTAATCTCAATCTGTGCCTGCCAGCCAACCATGATGAAAGCCATAACTGTAGAGTTTTTGTGCAACATTGTTTTATTGAGATGTTGTGCAGTAAGCTTTACCTGTTACACCAGTACACAGACCTAAGTGTGAGGTTGCAGCACAATCTGGTAGTATGTATGAATAATATACTCTTAATCTGAAATGCTTGGCAAGCTAAATGTAGGTGTGTAAATATATTTCTATGTAAGTGGAATCCTTATTGTAAAACATTCTTCAAAATAAAATGAATTGATCAACAGGCCAGAGACATCAGAGCTTATCAGTATGGAAGCTAAAATGCATCATTGGCACTAGCTAAGCACTTGTTCCTTTCTTTTTGCTGTATCATGAGCAGACATTTTAGCATTTGATGTAACTGCTGTTGTGCCTGCTACAGCCAGTAAATAGTGTAATGTACGTGAGCAATAACCAGTGGGCAAATGCAGAACTGCAGTATACAATATTACATACCTGAAGTAATCTTGCCTCTTTTCTACAGCCAGTAGAAAATTTAGATTTATGAGTGAAGCAAAGTTACACTTTGGTTACCAGCATTAGGCATATTTAGAATTGCAGGTGTACACAAGGCAATGTTGTCTATTTTGCTATAGCCAGTAGAAAATTTAGATTTATGAGTGAAGCAAAGTTACACTTTGGTTACCAGCATTAGGCATATTTAGAATTGCATGTGTACACAAGGCAATGTTGTCTATTTTGCTATAGCCAGTAGAAAATTTAGATTTGCAATGGCTAGTAATGGAGCCAAGTTGCATGTTGGCTGGAAGCGTTAGGCATATGGTGATAAAAATAATAAAGGGGATGGATTTCTACAGCACCCATCAGTTACATAAGGTGGGAGTGCAGGGTGCTTTACAATAACACTAACCACACACACACGCACACACACATACACATGCATGTGTTGGGTGGGGTGGGGGGGGGGGGGACAGACATGGCTGTGAAACATATGCAGAATTGCAATGAATAGAAATGAAGCCAAGTTACATGTTGCTTACAAGCATTAGGCTTACACAGAATTGCTATGTAGGAAGTGCTAGGCATACACAGAGTTGCTATGTAGAAGATGCTAGGCATACACAGAATTGCTATGTAGGAAGTGCTAGGCATACACAGAATTGCTATGTAGAAGATGCTAGGCATACACAGAATTGCTATATAGGAAGGGCTAGGCATACTTAGAATTGCTATGTAGGAAGTGCTAGGCATACTCAGAATTGCTATGTAGAAAATGCTAGGTGTACTCAGAATTGCTATGTAGGAAGTGCTAGGCATACTCAGAATTGCTATGTAGAAGATGCTAGGCATACACAGAATTGCTATATTGGAAGGGCTTGGCATACTCAGAATTGCTATGTAGAAAATGCTAGGTGTACTCAGAATTGCTATGTAGAAGATGCTAGGCATACACAGAATTGCTATATTGGAAGGGCTTGGCATACTCAGAATTGCTATGTAGAAAATGCTAGTGTACTCAGAATTGCTATGTAGAAGATGCTAGGCATACACAGAATTGCTATGTAGGAAGTGCT
>OY757545.1:7163236-7243236 GCA_963584105.1 Alviniconcha strummeri
GTGTACTTCAGTATTGACAGCATTGCTGGACACCTGCCACAATGCTGTTATTGAACACTGTTCTACTGCACTATTCTTGAAATCTGACCAGCTAACTACAAGAGAGGGAAAATGTGACAGATCATGAGGGAAATACTGCTGACATGAACAGGAATGCCAAGAACTGCAGTGCTGAAAAGTATAGATGTGTGATGTCTGTGTTGCACTTAACCCCTTTCTGCTGGTGAGAATAACGCTGTTCTGCGTGGAATGGAAAAATAATTGTGCACAGAGGAGATGATTACTTTCAACTTTGCAGGGGTGGGTTGGGGAAGAGAGGGAAAATCTGGCTGTATTGATTCATCCTGGGCAGAGCAAAGTAGCATTGGGACATGCCTAGGTTTGGGCCTGCCATGGATAAGGAACAGTTGTGACTCGCTCTCTCTCTCTCTCTCTCTCTCTCTCTCTCTCTATCTCCATCAGCCCTTTCCCTCTCTTTCTGCCTCTGCCCCTTTGGTCTCTTTCTGCCCCTCCCCCTCTCTGCCCCTCCCCCTCTCTGTGTGCCTCCCCCCCCTCTCTCTCAGCCCCCTTCCCTCTCTTTCTGCCTCTGCCCCCCCCCCCCCCATCTCTGCCCCTTTGGTCTCTTTCTGCCCCTCCCCCTCTCTGCCCCATCCCCTCTCTCTGTGCCTCCCCCCTCCCCCCCTCTCTCAGCCCCTGTCCCTCTCTTTCTGCCCCCCCCCCCCCCAACAACTCTGCCTCTTTGGTCTCTTTCTAAAGAGCCCCTCCCCCCCTCTCTCCCTGTGCCCCCCCCCCTCTCCCCATCCTCCCTCTCTCTGCCACCCTCTCTGTCTGCCCCCCCCCCCACCCCCCCATTCCCCCTCTTTCTCCCCCCACCCCCCATTTCCACTCCACTGGGGCATCTAAATCCCATGTAAAGCACATGAGCGACTTCATTAACTAGGTTCAATGAGGTTGCAGTATTGACAGCTTACAAGCCTACTTTGGTTTTTAGGCTTAGCTGTCAGTTGTAAGGAGTGTTTGTTCTTGACAGAGTCTGGGTTTGAGAGGCCCACTCAGCCCTCTGCTGTACCTTCTGCCAGTTCTGTGATGGTTACTGTTGCACTTACAGTGATGTAGGCAGAGTATTTGATGAGATTCATCCACATTCACTGCAGCATTAATTGGTTTTTAGCAGGGTACTGCCTGTGTCTCGTTTCTCTCAAGCATGGAAAAGCCTGTGCCTACTTATTTGCTTGTTACCAAATTCTGATTGTGCATTGCATGCAGGCTGTGCACAAGCAGTAAGCTGGCTTTATCCTACTGCTTGCTTTTTAGGATCAATACTTAGATTCACAGTAAAGAGGTGACATTCTCATTTGGACACTGAAAGCCGATGTCAAGTACTGTTTGGATTCTAATTTTGCTGATAAAGCTGTGTAGCTTTGAACTCATACTTAAATAGAAAATGTGGGTTTGCTGGACTGTTGTTAACTATTGAGGAGGTTCACCAGGAGGCTTGACTTAAGTGGTCCTGGTGCAATTGACAGGACATTAAGTCCAATTACTAATCAACTCACCTGGTAGGTCATCTGACAGCGATGGATTCTCCAAAAATCAATGTGTTCCCGCGTGTTTGACATCTGCCTGTGCACAAGGCATTCAGTGTGCACTGGTGCTGGTGCTCAGTGTTAGTCTTTGCTTGTCAGTTATGAAGCAGCCCATTAGATCCCAGAGCACATAGAAAGGATGTATCATTCATGCCAGTGGCAGTGGTAGGGTTGGAGTCTTCTGTCTTCCTACGTCCCCCTGTCATTTGAGACTGATCACCGGCACTCTTCTCGGCACTCTTCTCGGTGGGCCTTTGGTCTGCTGAAGTTCACTTGTGGAACCGTTATCAGCTTCCTCTGTTCACGGAGATGGTGTTCTTGTGGTTATTTTGAATATTCAGTTCCCAGATGAGTGGATAAATCTGTTCACAGTTGTGGCACTGTTAAGATCTGAGCAAAATTAAGCAAAATGATGTGTACTTGTTTGTATTTGCAACTTTGTTAACGAATTATAATGGAATCACCGTGTCCATTGTTCCCAGTGTTAGGATTTAATCCAAAAATAAAATAAAATTTGATCATCATGCAGGTTAGTGTTGAAAAGGAGAAAGTGTTTGAGAGAACACACCTTTTTAAGTGATAAACGTGCTGTTTTATTCATAAGGCCTATTACTGGCAGTGCCCTTTAGTAGCGCAGGCAGACGTTTTCCGTTTCTCAGCCAACAAACCATCTGCCTTCTAGAAACTCTACAAAAGCGATATTTTTATACATGCTCTGCAGTCTGCCAGTTTTGTGGTGACATTTTAGTGAATAGGTTTGTAAAGATTTTCTTAAAATAGCTCTTTTTCATAAATACTGGAATGTCATCAGCAAGATAAGAGATAAAGTCATTGATCCGTAAAATTGGTAGTTTAGTCAACACAGTCTAATTTGGATTCTGGTATGCGATTGTCAGATTTAGAATGAAACTGTCTTCTTTGACATTGATTTTTGGATGTGTGGAGAGAGTCTGGGAGAAGAGCTGTCTCTTGTTCATCTGCATTGAGTATTTTAGATCATGACTGACAGGTGATGAGTTGTAAAGGAGGAAACAAAAAATCAGTTGTGAAAATTTGGTGTGTTGGGGGGAGGAGGGTCTTTTGATGTCTGGAATACTTTTTAGTATCACATAATACCCATACCTCAGGAGAGGTACTTCTGTATGTGTGGAATCATATCCTGTTTAATTACAATAATTAATAGCTTGTGTATATTATTACATGAACAGTTATATTTGTACAGGGAATAGTATCAGACCAGAGTAGCAATCCTAACTTGTTTATTACAAACTCAGCCTCAGTGATGCTAATGGGTTCAGCTTTAGGCATAATAAAGATGGTGCATTCACTTATCTTCCTAAATGAAGTGTTGGGAACCCTGAATTCCTTTACCTGTTTTCATTCTGTCCAGTCCATGTACAATTATTCAGTCCACATTTTGTGATGGAGAACCAGAAGTGATGTTGATGGGAAAAGCATGTGTTTCTGAAGCCATATTACACAACTTGGGATGCTCCACTGACCATTTGTGTTTGTGATGCAGTCATTCGCCACCTGCCCAAGGTGTTGCAACAAAGGGATTTTGCTGCAGGATGCAGTGGTAGAGAGAGTCCATTCCATTTACAGGATTGATGCCAGGCATCAGCATGATCACTCAGATTTGACAGACCTCATTCAGCTGCTGCTGTTTTTGTGGGAAAGTTTTACCTGCTGGTGAAGCCAAAATACCTTGGAGGACAGTTTGTGAAAAAGGACAGACCCTATGCTGTGTGTGAAAGCTTTTTTTTTTTTTTTTAATTTGGATTCTGAGAGTGTAAGGAAATAAGTAAAGGATATCGACAGATTCTTCACAACAAGGAAATTTGTATGTTTCAAAGTGATTTATCACCATGTACGTGTTCTGCTGCAAGAAAACTCGAACATTATCGCTGCATTCTGTCACAGGAAGTCAAAAACGTAGTAGTAAAAAGGTATATAAAAATCACAAAACAGACTAGTTTCAGCTGTTCGTGAAATTGTTGCACATACATGTAATTTGGTAGACTTTTACTTTCTGGATAATTTTGTAATTGCTTACTAGCTTTGTCACTATGTTGTTCCTTTCTGTCACTGAATCTTGGTCACACATTTGTTGCTTTTTGTTTCTTCATTGGCAAGGTTCGTTGTTGTTTTGTTGTTGTTAGGAAACCTTTGCACAGTAGTTCACAGACACATTCAGATCACATTTTTGAATGTTGAAGGCATGTTGAAACATACCAGCCATTCCTTCAGAAGGGAGTGGAGTTTCAGTGTAGTTGCAGACTTTAGCATAGTATTTGATGTCATAAATTCTGAGTGTGTTTTTGCGTGTGTAATTGCATGTGTTGTTGTTTGTTTACAAACAGGGACTTTCAGTTGGTTTTGTCCAAGTGACAGTTCCTTTTAAGGCATGAAAGCATTTGGTTTGTACTAGACTGTACAGTTCTGTTTGTTCAGAGACAGTAAGTGTTTGGTTCCTCCTAGATGTGTTTTGTTTTGCAATAGGAAATTTTACAGGAGTGTTTGATCATTCTGGTTTGTTTAAAGAATTGAAAGTGTGTCCAAGTTATATTTTGATTTGTTTAAAGAAGTAGAAAGGTGCTTGCATTCTGCTTTCTGCTTCCTTCTTCTGAACTAAGTTGGTCCATTCTTGAAGAACCCATGCATGAAGCAGGACTTGTGAATAGTTCTCAAGTCTCTTTGTTCTTAATGACCAGTATTTGTGAAACATTTGGAAACATTTTGTATGTTTGTGAGTTTAAATAATCGACTTTCAGAACTTCATTTAATTTTATTTTATGTAGAGAAATTTTAGAATATAAGGTTTATGATTTTTTTTTGTATGGCACAAAAATCCTCAGTGTTTGTGCACAACAAATGTAAAATTGTTAATGTGAAGTGGATTAAAATACTCCATAATCATCTGTGATTGCCTTGACCCCACCCAATACCTTGTTTTCATTTCCTTATTTTGTGTGTGTCAGTGCACTCTACTTCTGCCACATATTGCCTGTGTCATTTTATTTGTTACTGAGCAGTGATGTCATATTTTATTGCATAGACACTGTACTACAATGTACTGCAAGTAACACATCACAAAATAATAGTCTGGTGGCATTTTTTCCACTTTATCACAATAATAGTATGATGGTATTCTTTCCCATCTTACTATGATAATAGTCTGATGGTATTCTTTATAAACTTTTTACTGTAATAGTCTGATGGTGTTCCAATCGACCTTGTTACAGTAATATCTGATGATACTTTCTTCCATCTTATTACAATAATGGTCTTGTTTTCTTTTCTAACTTGTTACAGTGAATTGAATCATAGTCTGGTGGTTTTCTTTTCCAAATTACTACAATAATAATCTGATGATTTTCTTTTCCATCTTATTACAATAATAGTGTGATGGCTTTCTATTCCAACTATTTACATTGACAGCGTGGTGCTTTCTTTGAAGGAAATCATGCAGGCGTGTTTGATATACTGTTAATTATTATGGTCACTTGCATCAGCATTTTTGGCCAGGAACTAGTGTGGTGTGATGAGAAAGGTGGCAGAGGCTATGAGATAAAGACAGCAGAGGTGAAGTGTTTGCTACTGGCCTGTTTGTTGTTGCAGGAAGCCCCCCCACCACTGCCTGCAACATCACCACCCCCTCCACAGCCTGCTGCATCCTCCTCCCCAGCCCACCTCCCCTCCACCCCTCCACTGCGACCAGCGCCCACCTCCCCCAGACATGGGCCCGACTCCAGGGTAGGTAGCCAGGGTGCTTGTTAGCACAGTCTAAAGCTAACTGTCAGCACAAAGTAGGCATGAAACACAGCCCAGCATGCCTAATACCTTTGTACAAAAGACCTTGAATCCACTGACGTCCCTAGGAAGATAATACAGGTCACTTGGAGAGAAAAACAAAAAAATTGAACTCTTTTTCTTCTTCTGTTTTGTCAGTTTTAGGTTTGAGTGCATGCGTTTTGCAGTTTGTTAGACTGGATATACACTGGCTTGAGCGAACAGTGATAAATTGTGATCCTGCCCAGTGATATGTGTATATCTGACATACTCTTTCCACTGCAAAAACTAGACAAACTTGCAAAATAACTTCACTTCTGCCATTGACCTTTCTACAACTTGGATGAGCACTTATGTCCGTGGGTATCCTGTTTGCAGATTGGGGGCCATGTGTACCACAGGAAAACCAGCAGCCAAGACAGCTCCGCCTCTTCTTCCTCTGATCATGCTACCCTTGCAGCAGTAGGTGGGGCCAGCATGGCAAGTGACCTTAGGGGTGCGGCGACTCCCCCCACCTCTCCGGGACTCTCCCCTCTTGGTTCCCCCCGCCTACACCGCGAAGGGGTGCCTGCTGAGCTGGAGAAGAGCATCCGCATAGACAAAGGCAGCAAGCAGTTGGGTAAGTTGGGAAGCCGTGTGATAACCGGTCACTGTCTGCTCTCAGCCCACCTCTGCAGGACAAGAATCTCCTGCATAGATGGAGTGCCTGTGCGGCACTGGCATCCAGACTTCTGAGCATGTCCGTCAGTTGTGCCCCACCTTTGTGGAGCAGTGATGTTAAACCTGGCCACAGCCAGCAGACCTGTGGGAGAAGCTGTTTGGTTGGATGGAGTCCCTTCCACTGGTTGCCCACTTTGCCGTGGCAGCCAACCTGACCTTTCAGCATGGCAAATGGAATGCAAAAGAAGAAATATATATCTAAAGATTTGACAGCTACAGATATCTTTGTCTTAGGCAACACAAGGTTGTGTACATTTTTTTGCTTGACTGATGACAGATGGAAGAAGTGAGAAGGGAAAACTGATAACACATGCACATTGCTCACACAAATTGATGTCCCACGTGGGCAACACTATCCATTCTTACTGTGTTGAATACATACTGTAATAATCTTTTATCTATCATGATGAAATGGGCTGTACTGAAGCGGCCTGTCACTGGGAGGATGTTGTCACAAGCAGGCATGTAAACATGGTCTGTTAAAAATAGCAGTTACTAAATCAGTAAGCGGCAGGTGTCTTCTAAGGAAGGGTATCAGGTATATCATCAGTTCCTTCTGATAGTGTAAAGCAAATACCAAAATGTGGAGTGGAACAGTGGGATCCATGAATGTTATATGCATAGGTCCCACTGTTCCACCATGCATTTTGACATTTGCTTTACACTACCAGAAAGAATTGATCTTGAAAAAGGAATAGCTTCTTGAAATGTCATACCTCTGGAACAGCATAGAGGAAATGGATTTTCATCCTGGTCTGTCGCAACACTCGCTGACAAGTGCACTGCAGCGCTGGACAATCGTTCAGAACTAGGATTGATTTTGTGACTCAAGACAAATTGTGATAGTCAGTGAGCATCTGTTTGTCCAGTAGGCCAGGCACAGCAAAAATGTGCATTCTTGGAGTGGGATCTTTCAGACTTTGTAGAAGGTTTACACATTTGTACCAATGTTTGTTACCTTTGCATCATTTTCAGGGCATCAAAAAACAAAAACAAAAAACTCTGTCTTATATCTTCACTATAAATACAGTGTCCAGTTAAGCTGATATTTAGTGTAATTGCTACATACATTTAGAAGATCATGCATAAAATGCCTTTTACCTCTTCTGATTGACCCAAGCTTGAGACAAACCATGTACTGACCAATACAGGAATTTACCATCTGTTTCCCATTTCATATTAAGATTGTACTTGCAGGTCTCAGTGTGGAAACAGTAGACAAGGGTGTGAATGGCTGCGTTGTGAAGAGCATCACACCAGGGGGAGCTGTTGAGAAAGATGGCCGCCTTCAGCTGGGTGATTACATTGTTTCCATAAACAACGAAAGTTTACGTCGCATCACTAATGCCCAGGCAAGGGCCATCCTGAGAAGAACGTCCTTGCTCAGCAATGACATCAGGTAAGAGTGGGTGTCTGTGCCTGTGTGTGCTTTTGCTTTTGCTTTTTTTAATTTTTATTTTAAGCAATATAGTGTGCTTGGCCAATATGTAATGAAGACTGAACAGCCGCGTATTGCATTTATCTTCTAAACAGTGACAGCATTAAAACAATTTAACATGGAGTGAAAATAGGACTATCTTAAAATGAACGTGTGAATGAAAATAGGACTATCTTCAAATTAACGTGTGGAGTGAAAATAGGACTATCTTCAAATTAACGTGTGGAGTGAAAATAGGACTGTCTTGCCTGCCTAAATGAGTTTGAAATGCTAGACACATTTTTCTACATTTTCTCAGCCTAAAAGCCACATAAAAATGGCTGCTTGATGCAGCTGTTATGGACAGGGGCTACTCTTGAGGAGAAAACAAGCACTGGTATGGACCAAGGCCATCCCATGTACCACTGAAGATCACAAATTATTCAAGCAAATTGGATTCATGTACACATCATAGTCAATCCAGATGACCAAGAGAGGGACAGGAAAATCTTGAATGGGAAGGAGCCATTGAGTCCCTGATCTCTGCTCCAGTCAAAGTGGTTGTCTGTTCCCTCAAAAGCTGCCTGCAGCAAATGGGTTGTTGGATGTAAGCAGACCTAATAGTGACCAAAGTTAGCCATTAAACCAGAGTGTTGTTTTTCACTTTCAGCAAAGTTCTAGCTTCCCAGAGACGTTTTCAGTGTACACAACTTGGCCATGGTTCAGACTCTGACTCTCAGAAACTGACATTCTGTTTTCATCTTTGCTTGGGTTGTGGTGTTGGTGAAACAAAAGTAAACACAAGCCAATAGCTATTTGGGAGCCTATCGACATCTTGTGCATATGAACAGGAGCTGGACTTATGGATTCTTTAGCCAAACATGATAAGGAGCTATTCATCTTTTACTCTCTTGGCCCTTCATACATATAGGCCCATCCTTGTAACTTTCTTTTCCACAACATGTTGAATGTTTTCCACCTTCTTTGCTTGTTGTGTTAAGGGAGTCATATCAGCAGTGAGGAAAGAAGACGGAGAGACTTCTTTGTTTTATGGTTGCTGTGGGGTGTAAAGTCAGGTGATACAAGTACAGCCTGCTGCAGCATTATTGGGTGACTGAGGCCCAGATGTCAAACACAATTGTAGATCCTGTGGAGGAATTGCATGTCCTGCTCAGGAATTGATCGCCAAGGTGGTCAGTGTCCAAGCAGAGCACGCCATTCCTCCAAAGGGTCTATACAGCTAATCATGTTCGACATCTGAGCCTGGGTCATTGATCTTGTCTTCATTACAACAGAACAATCACAGATAAACTGAAGTAAGCCCTGCTTGACTGACGTACAGTATGGCCTGTCAAACTGGACTGATGTACAGTATGGCCTGTCAAACTGGACCCATCACTGGTTACCATGGGGCCAGTTTTACAACTATACTCAGTACACTTGTATGCATGTTCTTGGGCCACATTATTACAACAGAACTTTGTGTTAGCACAGCAAATCTGTGTTTTTCTCATTCATTTGACGGTATAATCATTTACTTCACCTTTTTGTTTTTGTTGTTGGTAAGATATCTGTGCACATTAAGTTTTATATTAAATTTTGTTGTTGTAGTTTGTATGTTCAGTTTCCTCTAAAGGAGTCTCAGTTTTTATTCTCTTTATACTTGCCATTTGTGTTCTCATATACTTTATGGTTTGAAACCAAACAGCTAAAGTTTTTTGTTGTTGCAAAAGCTGACATGAAGTGATGAACATGTTAAACCACTTCTCAGAATGCTTCACTGGGTACCAATCAAAGAAAAGATAATTTTAAAGATAACCAATTTTGCTTTCTATTTCTTGGATGGTACCTGTCATCCTGTCTCTGTGTACACTCCACCTCGTGCTCTCCATTCCAGTCCAGATTTTAAAAAACAGCAACACTCTTTCTTGTGCAAGATGGAAACTTAAGGGCTTTGGTTACCAGTCATTCTGTGTTCAGTCTGCCCCAGTCTGTAACAACCTTCCTACTGAAATCCAACACTGCATTTCTCTCTCACAGTTCAGAACTTCATTTTTTAGAACCAATCTCTTTAGTCCTGCCTACTCAGAACTATTTTAACCCTGTCACAGGCATTGGAAGCTTCTTTATGGATAGGCTTCTGACTGTTTGGCAATTATGTGGGGAGAGGTGTGGGGAGACAGGGAGAGGGAGGTGATGGGTAGAAAGTTTGTGTGTGTGGACATATGAATGTACATATATATGTGTGCTTGTAAAAGAAAGTGAGAAATAGAGACAGCTATGTAAGTTTTAATACAAATTACGTTATGTACTTTTCACTTTGAGCCACACGTGTATCACAGAGGGATTCAGTGCATTAGTAATGCATGTATTATTATTGTTACTGTGCAAACGTTGTCATGGGAAATCTCATTTGCTATATATATATGAATCAATATTATGTAGAATTGTTGAATTACTATAACTAGCTGGGGATGCCACTGGGCAAGAGCATATTCAGTCCATTCAGCTACCAGTGGCAGTGCTTTGCAAGTGGAAACGAAGAAGACATTTGGATGTCTGCTGTTTTGGTAGGACACAGAGAGGCATCTGTATTGTGTGCTGCTGTTTTGGTAGGATACAGAGAGGTATCTGTATTGTGTGCTGCTGTTTTGGTAGGATACAGAGAGGTATCTGTATTGTGTGCTGCTGTTTTGGTGGAATACAGAGTTCTGTACTGTGTCTTGCTGTTTTGGTGGGATACAGAGAGTTCTGTAGTGTGTGCTGCTGTTTTGATGGCATGTAGAGAGAGTGAGATGTATATATATGTATTGTGTGCTGCTGTTTTGGTGGGATACAGAGAGTTTTATATTGTGTGCTGCTGTTTGCTGGGATGCAGAGAGTTCTGTATTGTGTGCTGCCATTTTGGTGGGATACAGAGAGTTCTGTGTTGTGTGCTGCTGTTTTGGTGGGATACAGAGAGTTCTGTATTGTGTGCTGCTGTTTGCTGGGATACGGAGAGTTCTGTATTGTGTGCTGCTGTTTGCTGGGATACAGAGAGTTCTGTATTATGTGCTGCTGTTTTGGTGGGATACAGAGAGTTTTGTATTGTGTGCTGCTGTTTTGGTGGATACCGAAAGGTGCTGCTGTTTTGGTGGGATACAGAGAGTTCTGTATTGTGTGCTGCTGTTTGCTGGGATACAGAGAGTTCTGTATTGTGTGCTGCTGTTTGCTGGGATACAGAGAGTTCTGTATTATGTGCTGCTGTTTTGGTGGGATACAGAGAGTTCTGTATTGTGTGCTGCTGTTTTGGTGGGATACAGAGAGTTCTGTATTGCGTGCTGCTGTTTGCTGGGATACGGAGAGTTCTGTATTGTGTGCTGCTGTTTGCTGGGATACAGAGAGTTCTGTATTATGTGCTGCTGTTTTGGTGGGATACAGAGAGTTCTGTATTGTGTGCTGCTGTTTTGGTGGGATACAGAGAGTTCTGTATTGCGTGCTGCTGTTTGCTGGGATACGGAGAGTTCTGTATTGTGTGCTGCTGTTTGCTGGGATACAGAGAGTTCTGTATTATGTGCTGCTGTTTTGGTGGGATACAGAGAGTTCTGTATTGTGTGCTGCTGTTTTGGTGGGATACAGAGAGTTCTGTATTGTGTGCTGCTGTTTGCTGGGATACGGAGAGTTCTGTATTGTGTGCTGCTGTTTGCTGGGATACGGAGAGTTCTGTATTGTGTGCTGCTGTTTGCTGGGATACAGAGAGTTCTGTATTGTGTGCCTCTGAGTCACTGTGGCAGAGAAGAGTGGAGTTGGTGCAGCTAGTTGGTCATCACTTTAAAAAAAACAACAACAAAAAACACAAAGTGCAGGTGGAGAATTTGTAAGGAAGAAGGAAACAGACCTCAGTACCATACTGTACTGTCCCAGTTGCATCTTCCCGATGGGAAATTCACCTGTTTCCGCCAAGGAAAGCTGGCTGCACCTGATTTGCACCACCCAGTGTACTAGTCCACCCTAATCTTAGTGGATTTTCTGCAGAGTTTGCAGACCACACTTGCCGGTGGAATTGACTCTGAAAATGGGAATGGAAGCAAATAGCTCTGCTACAGTTTGTTTTTTAAATTTTTTTTTTACAAAAATGGTTGTGGAGCAATTACAGCATCAGAAAATCACCCAAACTGATCCTAATTCTCTTACTTCAGACTTCAGGTAGCTCATGGTAATAATTCTACAATCAAGACAAACATCATGTATATATATGCTAAGGTAACATTGTCTGATGTGACAATCTTTATTTTTCTCATGCAATGTAAAGAAAAGGGAGCCAGGTGTCAGAAGTTAGTTTAATGGTGAAAGATTTTTTGGGGACACCTTTGTAATGAGAAAAACAGGCTTGGTCATTGGTGTGAAAAAACCACTGTTCTCACCTAAGTGATCAGCCCACCCTTGCTGAACACACAGGATGCTTGAAGGATATCAGATATAGAGCATGCAGCCACCACCATCTCTCTCTTTCTGCCACTCCCATTCTGTGGCTTTCTCCCTCCCACACTGACATTTTTTTCCATATGAAGCTGATGCCCCTGGAGGTCATTAAGTGCAGTTGTGAAGTAAGTGGATGTGGTTTCCCATTTTGGTGTTAATTAGGAGATAAGAAGACCTTCTCATGGCCTGCTGCAGGGGCAGTGCCTTGTGGCCTGCAGTGCCCAATGAAGGAGTGATGGTCCAGAGGTGCAAAGGTCCAGTGTTTTTTGTTCATACCTAATTGGCTGTAAGAGGGATGTTGGAGAAAGTGTGCTGTAACCCATGGGTTAAGTCTGGCAATAGGTGGGAGTAGCTGGAAAAGTTCTTACTCCCTTCCACTCACTCCATGACACAGAGTCCTCAGCAGTTTTACAGTCCGTTTTTGTTCTTGTTGCCATTGCTGGTAGTAGGCTTTGTTGTTTGTCATTGTTGAGTTTTGTTTTTCTTGTTGTTGTCATTGTTTTTTTTTTTTTTTGTTGGGGGACATTTGGATAATCCTGGCTTACCCCATTCAAATACTGATGTTATTGAACTAAATTGGTGTGATCCATCCAGCAACAAGAGCAAACAAACAAGAATGGCAAACATGTGCACACAGTTACACTCACGCATGCACACACTGCCTATGGTGGAAGCAGAAAAAGTCATCCCACTCAGAATGATGACAGTGAACCGAAGGTGACGTCCATTTTCTGCATGGTCTGTTTCCTTTCCCTTTATGTCAGGCCTGGCATTCTGAGGCATTTCAGGGAAAGTAAGGAGACGTCAAGTGCTAACTCTTTTGTTTCTCACTGAGGCTGAAACACAAGTGGCATAAATTTACGGTTTCCCTTGGAAACATGTATGCTTGTTGTGCCAATCTCGACTTTTGCTTTGTCCTAGTGGACTAAATGGTTGATTGAGAGTTAACTGTTAAGTAAATCAGTAACTCCATTTGCATACTGAAACCTACCCCCCTCTTTGCACACACACACACACACACACACACAGATGCACACATGCACGCACTCATTCACATGCACACACCATTGAGGGTTAGTAATTGCTTTTGCATGCTGCTGAACGGTAAATATTCTCAGGGGTACAACTGCAAGGGCTCTTTTTGCCCGTTTGTGCTGAAAAACGGATCAATGTTTGGCGAGGGTATTGACTGCCTCATGGCTGAGCTGCACGCAAGGCAAGACAGTGTACCTCTGACCTTCCAGGTAATGGACAGTCAATCACAACACAACACTTAGCATAGCTCAGCCCCTGTTCACACAGGGTTCAGTAAGTGATGCACCCCCCCCCCCCCCCACCCCCCCACACACAGTTGTGTGCAGAAAAGGTCTGAAATACCTGCCTTGTCGCCAACCCTGCATATTTGTATCCGTGATAGTTGTCTCTACAGAGCACCAGGCATTTTCAGGTCGTGTTTGTTAGGCCACCAGTCAGGTAGTGGAGTGCTGCAGTGTGTCTAGTGTCTGCAGGGACTGGAGCCTGGGCCTGAACACAGTGGTGCTGAGTTGGCATCATTTGGTCGAAACTAGAATTATGGCTGTTGGTTGTGATGAGACCATTGGGGTTTTAGTGTGTCATTTGAAAACCACTGCTCGTGACATAGCATGTGATGAGACCATTGGGGTATGTTTTGGTAGTGAGGGTTGAAAATGGTCCTGTCAGCAGTGAAGAAAAATGTAGAAATGGTCCTGTTATCAGTGTGGGGTTAAACACAAAGGTTGGACCTGGTTCTATCAGTGTAGGTTAAACACAAAGGTTGGAAATGGTCCTGTTATCAATGTGGGGTTAACCACAAAAGTTGGAAATGGTCCTGTTATCGGTGTAGGGTTAACCACGAAAGTTTGAAATGGTCCTGTTATCAGTGTAGGGTTAACCACAAAAGTTGGAAGTGGTCCTGTCGTCAGTGTAGGGTTAACCACAAAAGTTGGAAATGGTCCTGTTATCAATGTAGGGTTGAACATAAAGGTTGGAAATGGTTCTGTTAGCAGTGTAGGGTTAACCACAAAAGTTGGAAATGGTTCTGTTAGCAGTGTAGGGTTAAACATAAAGGTTGGATGTGGTCCTGTTGGCAGTGTAGGGTTAACCACAAAGGTTGGAAATGGTTCTGTTAGGGGTGTAGGGTTAACCACAAAGGTTTACACTATGGCCTGTTAGCAGTGTAGGGTTAAACATAAAGGTTGGAAGTGTTACAGGAGTTGCCTAAATCTTAGTGTGATAATGGTATTGAAGTTATCTGTACAATATTAATCAAACTGCTTGGGGGCAATTTGGTTTCAGTGGTTTATTTAAAACATTGAATTTCCATCCACCAAATCAGTCACTTATCCCCAAACATGGTGCCACAGTTGTCAACACACAGCTGAGGGTGGTGCTGAAGTAGAAGTTTTTTCCATGACAGATCTTGATTGTTAGCCTATCAATGTATTATAAGCTGTAACTTGTGGCAGACACCTTTCTGTGGAACAGTGTTGCTTTATTACTCCTGACCCCAGACAAAAGTGAAGAGAAAGCTGGAAATATTTTCTCGTGAAATGAAAGGTCTCGGCATAGCACAGCATTATGGTAGTAATTAAAAGGATGGGGGTCTTCAGAATTGTAGTTTGCATAGCACATCAGTTATTCATTGCCAGTCACCCTTTCCCTGTTATTGTGTGATAAATCTCAGAAGAGGACTCTTCCATCTCTCTCTCTCTCTCTCTCTCTCTCTCTCTCTCTCTCTCTCTCTCTCTCTCTCTCTCTCTCTCTCTCTCTCTCTCTGAGATAGTGAGGGCTTGATTTATCCCCCCCATCCTTACTCCCACAGCGGCACACTGGCATTTGCTGACGACCTTGCTATAATGATGTCCTCTTGCCAGCACAGCACCAACACAGACAGATTCCAGAATGTGAATCTTTTTCTGTCAGTCTCGATGGTAGCCGTTGATTTGGAGAATATTCCCGTACTGTGAATATTCTTGCACTGTGAATATTCTTGCGATCCCCCCTCCCCTTTCTATGCAGTGGTTTGGTCAGAATCAATCTTTCTTACCCCCGGATCAATACATCCTGAAGGGCCCTCCTTCTTGGCCTCCCGCCAGTGGAGACTGCAGTCTGGCCTTGGCAGGATTACAGGCAGAGGGGAGAAGCGAGGAAATCTTCGCCACCTTCTTACTCTCTTCTCTGTGTCGCAAAATGCTCTCGCTGCCATCCTGCAGCCATGTTGGACATTCACAATAAGGTGGTGCAGAAACGGTGAGAATGGATGATTTGGGGCCATAATCTGTGCATATGGTTTTGCAGGAATTTGGTGTAATCCATGAGGAAGGGATGTGCCGGTCTTGATGTGGAGTTTTGAACGGGTGGTGATTATCTTGCGTCTGATAAAGACAACCTGATGCTGTTCTATTAGTTTTGTTTTGCTCTGTACTCTATTCAGTAATGCCAGTGGTTTCAGAAACAGTTTGGTTCAGGCTGTCTGCACTCTCACCATAACTGAATGATTTCTTTTCACACAGTGCTCTTCTGTTGGGCCTGTTTGACATGCTGATGGACTCGGTATGTTTGTTTACCAACCAGTTTAGGTGAAATGTTGACCTGTGGTTTCAAGGGATGGGGTTAGTTTTCCCAGCCTTGTTCATCTTTTGTAAGCTATATTTTGAAGGAGCAAAGGAAATATTTATATTTTGCTTCTAAATTTAAATGTTGTATATTATATGCAACCAAAAATATTTTCTTCTGAGTTAAATTTCATTGATCATATTGGGATTTGCACATGCAGGATAAAAGTAAACATATTGTGCAGATTCTTTCTGTGTTTTAAAATTTCTCTAAATTATTGTCTTCCAATCTAGACTAGTAATTGTGTCTGTTTTTCATGTCTGGGGGACACTGAGGCACACAGTCTGTGTTCTGCAGCACTTGGGTAGTTGTGGTGTTTGCCTCCCAGGAGTCAGTGATGCTGCCACCCAGAACGGTAAAAACTGGAAGCCTCATGCTGGCTGGCCATTGCGGCAACCCTAATTTCAGGGCATAAATCCAAAGCCATGGCAATTACACAAACAGGTCAGGCCTTCTGTGTGGGGTGAGCTGGATGAGAGAGCCTCATCTCTTATCAGCTATGGGAGATATTGATTTTCATTGGCATTTTTGTTTTTCTTGTAATATTCAGCATTTGTCCTGTGTGTGCACTTGGTTTGACCTGTGCCAAGTGTTCGTTTCATAAGACCTAGGATTGTGAATATCTGGCACAGAGTTGGTGCAGTTAGGAGTAAGTGCCAGGATGTTGGAATGCTGTTGATTAGCCAGGATGGCCTCCATGTTGCCGCTGCCATTGGGTGGATGGTGAGGCAGAGTAGCTCTGTACTTAATCACTGGCAATCAGGCTTGTTCTGTGGGATTAGCTCCAGCCCAGGCTGTGTGTCACAGCTTGGGTTAGAGGGTTAGTTGGAGTCTGTGCTTTTTTTGGAAGGTGTTGATAGTTTCTGAGCATTACAGGTTGGTTTTGGGTGCAGCAGTTATTTTGCACCTTGGCCTTGGCAATTGCCTCCCAAGTGCCAAGCAGTGACCAGTCAGATCTGTGTCCAGTGATATTGTCCTTCACTCCAGCCATGATAAATGGTTTAACTCTATGAGTATTCATTGTGTGTTTAAGTCTTTCACCACTGGTATGGTACAGCACTGTTAACACAAACTGAAAGAAGCAGAAATTTATCTGACATAATCTGTGTTAAGCAGTATAGAATTGAGAATAAGAGGGAAGGAAATCCTTAGTGACCAGGAACCTTTTTGTGTTGTTCAGTGTTTTGTTATCAGTGTACAGGTATGTGTAAACTGTACTGCACCTGAGAACCTGACAGAACTGACCACTAGTTATTTTGGGGGTGGTTGTTGTTGTACTTCAGGGGGTTGATTTTAGTAATATATGCATGTAGTTTCATCTTTTCTTTTCTCCCCCTCCCTCCTTGGTGGAATCAGACTGCTATAATGTGCTTTGACCATTGTCTTTGCAGAATCTAAAGTAAAATGAAAAAAATGTTGTCCATTAAGTGTATGGACAGTTATTTTAAGCACAGCTGTCAGAAAAAAATTGTGTGTGCAGAGAATAACACTGACTGAGTTATAACAGATTTATGTTACTGCAGGAACAGCAGCCTTTCACATTTAACTGTGATGATGTAACAGTGGCATGTGAATGTACATACTGCATGTGCTGAAATGACTTTCATTACTCACACTTTGCACACCCAGTGCCCATTGAGGGGTAATAGCTAATTATCATCATCATTTTTGAATTTCAGACATTTGTGAAAAGTCGCAATTAGACGGCAGTGAAAGTGTCAAAAGTGAAATGTAACACTCAATATTGGTATGGTCACAAATAGGATTAAAATAGAGTGGATCAGCCATCAGACAAAGCAGCTGCAGACACAGAAATTACTACTTAACAGAAGTGTATTGAATGAGACCCCGCGCCACTTTATCCTAATGAGTATTTTATTTTGAAGGAGTGTGTATTAATCAGGTAGGTTGGCTGTGAATTTCCAACACATGTCAAAAACAAATCCAAAATAATGACAGTTTAAGTATCCATTGATCAATACATGCATTGCAGTTGGGCAGTTTCCATTTGCTCTGGTTCCATGCTGTGTAGAGCTGGCCAAAGATGTTCAGTAGCCAGCTCAGCATGAAGTCCAGACAGGTTCTTCTGTATGCCGAGCCAGTCTGTTCACAGATTGATGGCCTTAATATAGATGTGCTGCTAAATATATATATACATATATAGGTTGCCTATATTAATATAAACATGCTTCTAAATATATATGAGTGTGCATCAGTTTAACTGCAAGCAGTTTATGTGTCTGTCATGTGTCAGGATAAATATTACACATTCGCAGGAACAAAACAGATGCTAAAGTGGTAGTCTGATAGTGTTACTTTGCTGGTCTTCAGATGTCAGCAGGGTTTTGTCAAGACCTATAGGACAAGATGTTCTGTGCAGTGTAATGTCTGACAAGATGTTCTGTGCAGTGTAATGTCTGACAAGATGTTCTGTGCAGTGTAATGTCTGACAAGATGTTCTGTGCAGTGTAATGTCTGACAAGCCTGTAGAAGGGAAATATGGGTGGGTGTTGGAGAGAGGAACCATGTGAACCTTAGTTTCATCAGGAAGAGCAAAGAAGAGCTTTGACGCATTGGTGGTACAATAATTCAGAGTCAGTGTAACAGGAAGGAGTGAGATTTAGCTGTGGTTCATGATTTGTTATGCTGCCTATTGATTTTCCCCCCTCTCAGTCTCCTCTGGCAAAGAATTAAACATTAGCCAGCAAAGGTTTGGCTCCTTGTTATATGCCACACTGGCTCATGACCATGCAGAGTTTGTAGCAGTCTTTTCCCCCTCTGACACAGATCACCATAATCATGCATAGTGCTGTTAGTCTAACACTTGCTGTGTATGACTTGGCTCATGAGAAAATGACTGGGTTTAGTTCTGAGGTGGTTTGTGATTTCTGTGTGATTTCCAGGGTACTGGTTTGGGTCCATTGAAACAGAAAGTACCCTGTTTATTGGCAATGCTGCTGAGGTGTTTCATTTGTTTTCCTGTACGTCCTAGTCTTTTAGTTCCTTGAAAACCACAAGTTTTGGGTTGAGACCTGTAAGGAACAGTTTCCTCCATCGGGCATCAGTGGGTGATGTTGATTGGTGCTGAGCTGGTAAAGTGTGAAGCTTTTATGCGTGATTTATTGCCAGGGTCTGCTTGATGCTGCAGCCTTTGAGAATCGTCATGATTACCAGGGTGCTACTGTGTTTTGCATCAGCTGAGACAGTGCATCCTTTCCAATGATGCTGGGGTACTGCAGGAGCTTCTACTTGATTGCTAGGGTAGTGGGTGCTAATGATAGGGGTGTTAGGTGCCTTAGTTCACACCAGTACAAAGAGGGATTTGAGGAATTTTCAGCGTCAGGATCCTGACAGATCATTCTGTTTGGTCTATGGAGACAGAGCATTATTTAGTGGTAATCAGCACCACGGTGGTGTGTGACTTTTTTGATGAATGCCAACCATGGTTCTAAGTGTAATGTTCTTTCAGATAAAAGCCTTACACTGGACTTCTCAGTAGTCTTCCACAGGATCTCAGGCTTGTTGAACTTGCTTTTTGCAGAAGTTTTCATTTGTATGTGCCCCATAATGCAATTGAAGGGATGTGGGAGAGGTTCTTGCCCACATCTGGCTGCATTGTTTTCTCACTTGTGTGAATTGAACAGTGGACAAAGTGCATTTGGTGATTTGACAAGTTGTCTGATAAGAACATGACAGTTGACTGGGCAGTAACAGACTGTTGTCTGGGTGTTAAATACCAAGAATCAAGGTGCTGGGTGCCCTGAGAAAAGAATATTCTGCTACCAACTGTTGTATCTTGTGCAATTGTCACCAGAGAAAAATACTACAGACCAGCTTGCACATTGTCTCTGGTACAGCTCCGTACCTCTCCAAGTTGCTTCATCTCTACTCTCCTTCTTGCTCTTTGACTTTGTGCTCAGCCTCGGATACTTGGAGCTTTCATGGTACAAGGATGGGCAGGAGGACCCATGGGGAGAGATCCTTTCAGTACATTGGAATCGGATACTGTCATCTGGAACTTTCTTCCTTGTTCTGTCAGGCATGCCTGTTTACTCTCATCTTTCAAGTCAAACTGAAAACCCACCTTTTGTCTTCAGCATACTGATTTGCCTTTCTTTCTTCTCTTTTCCACTAAACCCCTCACTAGTAATGCATGTATTTGTAGGGTGTGTATGTGTTTATGTGTGTGTATATGTGTCTGTGTGCATATGGGGGGTGTACACATGCATGCAGTTAATTGTGTGCATGCATGTGCTCACATTTGTGTATATATATATGGGGGGGGGGGGGGGGGGTAAAGTCTGCAGTCCTATAGGCATATAATTATAATATGTACACACAGATAGATGCCCAGATTCATCACAATATATGTATGTAATATATCTGCTGAATTGTTGATCATTTTGCTTAGATTCAGACAATACATCGTCCTAAGCAAGTCTTGTAAAAAGATTTGATTACTCTTTTTCAGCATCAAGGTTGTAGTGAATTTTCAAAATATCATTGAATGTTTGTCAGAATTGGTTTTGTTGTTGTTGTTTTTTTGTACCACTGATCTCTTGCAACCACATTGGGTGTTTTGATGTGTGATTACTAATAACCAGTTATTGCTAATAATACTAATGGCGTAATGGCATGCACGTGTCATCACAGTGACACTGAATTAGTGTATTGCTATCAGCAGGGTCAGGGTCATGGGGTTTGAATCTGCTTTTGTTCATCACACAGTTTGTGAGCTGCAGAACCCTTTGCAACCAAGACTGCTGGTGTGTCATCAGTATTATACGTGTTGAGGATCATTTGACAAGTTTGTGTGGTGTCTTGAAGAATGGGGTTTGAACCATTACCTAATGCCTGTGGGGCTGGCAGTGGCAGTTTATGACAGAGAGTGCAGAGGCAAGCTGTCCTTCACTGCAGCCTCCAAGTGATGAGAAACTGATGTTGACTTGTGCTTTCAGCATCACCTACATCCCGGGGACCAGTGTGCCCCCTGCGGGCAGCCTAACACCGTGCAGTGTGGAACAGAGCCCTTCTCACTCGAGCATGCCTTCACCTAGGTAAGATGGATGCCCCTATTCTCCCTCCACCCTCCCACATTCCTTGTATTCAGCCTGAGGCTGACAGGACATTGCAATCCAAGAATTAACTAACATTACATATCTCGATACCACCTATTTCTGAGTAAAACGGCTCAGGCCAGTTGCATGAAAAATGAAGATTCAGGTGCAACCAACGCAAGAAGTAGAGTTTGCATTTAAACCCATTTCTTGATGCTTCTGTTGTCTTCCCTTAAGACAGTTGTGACACAACAAGAAAGACATGAATCACCTGTGGTAACTCTCACCTGCCATGCAAGTAAACACAAGGTGCATAAACTCCACCAGAGGTACATCCTCCAAAGGTGCATCAGATTATTACAGTAGAAATGGGTTCTGTGGCTTCTGTGGTCTTTCATGCCAGTGCTCTTTTGGTGTCTCCATGTTCTTTCCTCCTTCTAGCCTGGGGCTGTAATTACCATCAAGGCATCTTCAAGGCCTTCAGCATCAAGGAGTCCGCAGTGGGGGTTGATGGAAGCATAGTGGCAGTCTGCTGTCTTGGGGGGACACCCATGGACACCTATTCAGTCAAACTCCAAACACCGGTTTACAACATCCTTCCTTCAGCCACTGCCATATTTAGTTACACCATAGGGTCCAGAAAACTGTCAGCTAACGAGCAGTTTTGTTGTTGGTGGTGGTGCTCAAACAGTAGTAAGTTTGTTACAAACAACTCAGACTATATCAGACGTTTGTTTTATAACTGACCATTTTGTTTATGCCAGCTCAAGTAAAACTGAAATCATTTGAATTGAGATGGAACTTTCTTTTACACCCAGGGTGGATGCGTCTCATATTTACGGCATGCTTGGGCACTAAGTTGCTTCTAAAGTTATATTAGTACCCAAACCTTTTGGAGGGTGCTGACCGCATTGGTGGACAGCTGTGCAGAGAGAAAGAGTGCCCCTTCAGTAGCGTAACCAAATCTGGCAGAGTTTGAGGAAGGTGCCGGAAAGCGATCCTTGGAGTGTGCCATGCAGTCTGGCTCTGTTTGGGGGCTTCATACAAATAGGTAGCATCATGCATAGGATGAGTCAGGACTTGCACACCTGAACAGCACTGAAGTGTCGATACCTGTTGCATGGTTTGGAGGTGGTAGTGTACCGGTGGGGTTGATACCTGAACACTGGAAAAGCACTGAAGTGTGGTGTTGCCTGGTTTGGAGGTGGTAGTGTACCGGTGGGGTTGATAACTGAACACTGGAAAAGCACTGGTGTGGTGTTGCATGGTTTGGAGGTGGTAGTGTACCGGTGGGGTTGATAACTGAACACTGGAAAAGCACTGAAGTGTGGTGTTGCATGGTTTGGAGGTGGTAGTGTACTGGTGGGGTTGATACCTGAACACTGGAAAAGCACTGAAGTGTGGTGTTGCATGGTTTGGAGGTGGTAGTGTACCGGTGGGGTTGATAACTGAACACTGGAAAAGCACTGGTGTGGTGTTGCATGGTTTGGATGTGGTAGTGTACCGGTGGGGTTGATACCTGAACACTGGAAAAGCACTGAAGTGTGGTGTTGCATGGTTTGGAGGTGGTAGTGTACCCTCAGGGTTGATACCCAGCATCTCATGCCTGTGGACCTCTGGTTCCTGTGATGTGGAATGCTGGAAGGGATCTTGGATGTGACTGGGTGTAGCAGTGTTTGGACAGGCTTGATGGGAACAAGGCCTCTGAACCAGTCACAGATTACGTGACAACAAAGAAAGCAAATCCTGCCCCCCCCCCTCTCCCCCCCCCCCCCATGTCTTGAACAAACGTTATACACAAAGTGCTCCATCAGAATAATTCCCACATATGAGCAGCATGTCAGTGCTACACTGAGCACCAAACCAGCATTATTTCCACAGGCAGAGCTGCGTAAAGAAGACAAGCATGCCTCAACAGATTAATTATTACTATCTCTGTACACTGAAGGCTGGCACTGTGACAGTGACTGGCATGAAACAAAAAAAGATTTGTTCTGTAACTCATCCAAGACTGAAGATTCAAGGGCTCTTATAGTGTTTGCTTATGACATTTATTATTTTCAAAGTATAAAAAGAGAGTGGGTAAAAAAGAAGAAAAACGGTCAGTAGTAATGGAGAGAAAGATGGCACACTAAAACAAAATCATGCTGCCATCGTGTACATTGATTTTCCAGTATCATTTATAGCTTGGTTTCAGTTAATTCAACATAGCTAGCGGCCACAGACACAACATTGGTACATAGAGCGGGGCCAGCGTCTTCACTGATGTTCCCAGTCCTGGCTGGAGGCTTGACTGAGAGAAGTTGAAATGATAAGATGATTTCACAGGAGTGGAAACTACTGACAGTATCATTAAACCATACTGAGTTGTGTGTGTTTTTCTTGACTAAACTGGCAGAAAAGTGTGAATTTTGCAGTTTAATCCAGTGGTATTGCTGCAAACTTGGATAGAGAGTAGAGTTTAGGGAGGTGGGCTTCAATTAGGAGAATGGAGGGGCTGGGTGGTAAGAATTAGGAGAATGGAGGGGCTGGGTGGTAAGGAAGGCTTTAGCCTGTCTCGCACTATTGATTATGTGGCCTTCAGCCAAAGAGTTGCCTTGGTGATGGAACTGTCCAACCAGACTCGCCAATGACAACCATGCCAATGAGGCCCCAGTCTTACCTTCACTGCCTCTCGGACTCTCTCTCCCATCTAACTTCTCAAGTGGTCCGTATTGGCCATAGTTTGCTGTGGCAGCATTTTCATCCATGTGTGTTAAGAGACGGCATAACAGACATAACCTGTTTGATAGACTGTCACTTGTCAGAAGACAGTGGCACTGTATTGTCACTTGTCAGAAGACAGTGGCACTGTATTGTCACTTGTCAGAAGACAGTGGCACTGTATTGTAAGTTTCTGACAGTAACATTTATGGGCGGTTACAAAATTGATGCAGTTTTGTACAGCACTGGCTACTTTACTGTTATGGATACATGCCTGCAAACATACACAGCTGGAAACCCCCCCCCCACACACACACACACACACACACACAATGACATACACATTCTAACTAAAGATCGCAATGAATGTTGTGTCCACAGAAATGGAGACAAGCAGGTAAACTGGAGAATTGGAATTTGTGTAAATTAAACTTTGTGTGCAGGTGCCTCTGTGTGTGTGTGTGTGTGTGTGTGTGTGTGTGTGTGTGTGTGTGTGTGTGTGTGTGTGTGTGTGTGTGTGTGTGTAGGGAGGGTAGAATAGTCTTTATAGACTTTGCAGATTTTGTACTTGATAAATAATTTATCCTTACCAGTGAGTTGCTTGCTCCTGTCACTGTGGGCCCTTGTGGGCTGGTCAAACACAGTCACCAAGCTCTGTCAACCTGGGAGGGGGGGAGGGGGTATCCCTGCCTTGATGTCTCTCCATTAATGCACTGTTGGGTACAGCCAGTGCATACCCCTGTCTTGAGAATCCAGAGCTGTCCAAGGTTGATCGTTTTCAGCTTGGAGATGGTCTGAATATAGCTATACTGGCCTTGCCTGCTGCCAGGAATTCTCCTGTCTCAGTTCATTCATATCCACTTTTGTTCAGCTGTCTCAAAGCGTGAAATGGTGTGTGTCATCAATGATGAATCAGATTTTTGACTTGCTCTTTAACCCCTTCACTGCCCCAGCCTGGAGGATTTCGGGGCAGAAAAGTGCTTATCACAGCTGCAAGCAGAATATTTTCTGATCTTATAGCCCATCTACTTTCAACACTAGGTGATTTGATTCAAACCCTTTCACATGCTAATGCAAAGTAGAAAAAAACAAAAGAATTTCAAATTTTGTACTTTACTGGTCATTTTTAAGTGATGGCATGGCATGAAAAGTTTAACTGATCCCTTTGAGGAAGCCACAGCTTGAATACCCGTAACTGAGGATAAGAACCCAAGTGCTTGTTTTCAAGACATCATCTTTCTCACCTTTCAGACAGTGCATGCTGTGGTACAACAGGAAAATGCAGTATAGTCTTTTAATTGGATGGGTCTGCTGTTTACACTAGACACAGAGCAATTGCACAGCAAGAACAAGCAAAGGCAAGTTCATACTCATGTGTCTGTCTGTGTGTATTGCATTTCCAGTGCTGCAGGTCAGACAGTTTCCAGCTCCGCTCAGAGTGAGTCGCACAGTGCTTCCCCTGCCAAGGCGCCCTCCCCGCCCCCTTCATCCACCAACAGTGCAGCAGCCTCAGCAGCAGCAGTCACCAGCCAGCCTGTCTCTCCGCGCCAGAAGTCCCTTGCTGCTGATGGCTCACCTGCTGTGGGAAACCATGCCTGGGGTCCGTCCAGGACTGTGGAGCTAGTCCGCCAGGAAGGCAAAAGCCTGGGCATCAGTATAGTGGGTAAGGACTGCTTTCACCCCCTGTCTGGGCATCAGTATAGTGGGTAAGGACTGCTTTCACCCCCTGTCTGGGCATCAGTATAGTGGGTAAGGACTGCTTTCACCCCCTGTCTGGGCATCAGTATAGTGGGTAAGGACTGCTTTCACCCCCTGTCTGGGCATCAGTATAGTGGGTAAGGACTGCTTTCACCCCCTGTCTGGGCATCAGTATAGTGGGTAAGGACTGCTTTCACCCCCTGTCTGGGCATCAGCATAGTGGGTAAGGACTGCTTTCACCCCCTGTCTAGGGAGGGTAGAATAGTGGGTAAGGACTGCTTTCACCCCCTGTCTGGGCATCAGTACAGTGGGTAGGGATTGCTTTCACCAGCTGTCCGGGCATCAGTATCATGGTAAGGACTGCTTTCACCCCCTGTCTGGGCATCAGTACAGTCGGTAGGGATTGCTTTCACCAGCTGTCCGGGCATCAGTATCGTGGTAAGGACTGCTTTCACCCCCTTTGTGAGCATCAGTATAGTGGGTAAGGACTGCTTTCACCCCCTTTGTGAGCATCAGTATAGTGGGTAAGGACTGCTTTCACCCCCTTTGTGAGCATCAGTATAGTGGGTAAGGACTGCTTTCACCCCCTTTGTGAGCATCAGTATAGTGGGTAAGGACTGCTTTCACCCCCTTTGTGAGCATCAGTATAGTGGGTAAGGATTGCTTTCACCCCTCTCTGGGCACCAGTATAGTGGGTAGGGATTGCTTTCACCTTCTGTGTGTCTGACTGGCTGATGGAGCTTGCCTTGTGTGGGTGACTGTTCCTGGGGTTCTTTCTACCAGGTCTGTGGAGCTGTTTCATCAGGAAGGGGAAGATAAGAGTCTTGCAACTGTTTGTCAGTGACAAGGTGCTGTAAGGTGATGCCCAAAACCTGACATTAACGGAGCAGGCAGTGATTTTTTGGAGTTGGAGCCTGCCTGCTTGTCCCACTGGCTCTTACACCAGGAGACCTTTCAGGACTGTGGACAAGCCTCACCTGTCACTGAAAATAAACTCACAAGAAAATGGTTTGCAAATTGTTGTCACAAATGGCCTTTATCCAAGCATTGAGCAGACAAACGGCTAATCTATGTGAAACATTTGACATCACTATTTTCACTATTTGTTCTACATCTATTTGAAGTCTTGCAGTGTCTGTTCGTGTGTCTGAACATTAACTGATGGAAGACTAGTCCCTTCAGCTCAGTCATAATGCTGTTCATGATTAAGGATGTCAAGCAGGAAGGGTAGTTTGTAAATTTACATCTGTTTAAAACCTACTGCTAGCAAACTCTCTACCCCCCCCCCCCCCTTAAATTTTTTCAGTTTACTTATGTGCTGTGTGTGTGTGCATGCATGTGAGTGTTCATGTGTGGGTGGGTGTACATTCATGTGTGTGTGTGTACGTTCATGTATGGGTGTGTAATGTAAAGTCTTGCCTGTTTAACTTATTGTGATTTGAGTTGCTTGTGGTCATTGTTGTTGTCATTTTCTGCTTGTTTTTTTTCTTTTTCTGCTGCTTGGATGTAATTTATATTTGAAATTTGTACAGTGTGCCAAGCTCTGTTTTGTATTAGAGGTTCATGTTTTATAAATATTTCATTGTTATTATGAAATTTATGGTTTTGTTTTGTAACAGAAATCTACAGTTCTTTTCCATTTGTTTTTAAATCTATCTTATTTTAAATCTCTCCTTTGACTTGAAGATGTTGTGCTTTCAGGTGGGCGGGTAGATATGTTCAACGTATCTCAGGAACACACAATTTCGGGTATCTTCATCAAGCATGTTCTAGATGATAGTCCAGCCAAGGCCAATGCATCCTTGAAAACGGGTGACCGAATCCTGGAGGTGAGCACCATATTATTCATATTAAAACTGTTTAATAGAGAGGGAGCACACACATATATATGCACTAGTAAAAAAGATCACATACATGCATTAAAGATTCTGCAGTCCATGTCAAATGGCAGTGGATTTTGAACACTGAAATAGCCCAGTGTGCACTAAAACACAGGAGCACAGCAGAGAGCAGAGAATAGCACACTTTTGAAACAATCAGTCATTCAGATACTCCAAGTGAACATTGCCTTTTTGTTGAGTGTAGCTATCACATGACAGTGCATGTAATGCGTACAAATGGCACTGCAATGAACACTCTTTTTTGTGTGGAGTGCAGCTGTCACATTACAGTGGAGCTGCAGTGAACATTGCTTTTTTTGTGGAGTGCAGCTGTCACATTACAGTGGAGCTGCAGTGAACATTGCTTTTTTTGTGGAGTGCAGCTGTCACATTACAGTGGAGCTGCAGTGAACATTGCTTTTTTTGTGGAGTGCAGCTGTCACATTACAGTGGAGCTGCAGTGAACATTGCTTTTTTTGTGGAGTGCAGCTGTCACATTACAGTGGAGCTGCAGTGAACATTGCTTTTTTTGTGGAGTGCAGCTGTCACATTACAGTGGAGCTGCAGTGAACATTGCTTTTTTTGTGGAGTGCAGCTGTCACATTACAGTGGAGCTACAGTGAACATTGCTTTTTTGTGGAGTGCAGCTGTCACATTACAGTGGAGCTGCAGTGAACATTGCTTTTTTTGTGGAGTGCAGCTGTCACATTACAGTGGAGCTGCAGTGAACATTGCTTTTTTTGTGGAGTGCAGCTGTCACATTACAGTGGAGCTGCAGTGAACATTGCTTTTTTTGTGGAGTGCAGCTGTCACATTACAGTGGAGCTACAGTGAACATTGCTTTTTTGTGGAGTGCAGCTGTCACATTACAGTGGAGCTGCAGTGAACATTGCTTTTTTGTGGAGTGCAGCTGTCACATTACAGTGGAGCTGCAGTGAACATTGCTTTTTTGTGGAGTGCAGCTGTCACATGATAGTGCTTATAAGTGGAGCTGCAGTGAACGTGGCCTTTAAAAAAAAAATTAATGCCCCATTTTTTTCTTCTTCGTGGGTACAGCTATTGCATGACAATGTTTATAAGTGGATCTGCAGTAAATGTGGCTTTTGTTCTGTTCATGAGTACAGCCTTCACAAAATGGCCATGCTTATAAGTGGAACTGCAATGAATGTGGCTTTTTTGTTGAGTGCAGCCTTCACATGACAGGGCTTATAAGTGGAGCTGTCACGTGACACTGTATAACTGGAGCTTTTATTCCTTTCCCTGTCCAAGAGTGTTTGAACTGCTGGTGCTCTTTTCCTCAGTGAGTGTGTGTGTGTGTGTGTGTGTGTGTGTGTGTGTGTGTGTGTGTGTGTGTGTGTGTGTGTGTGTGTGTGTGTGTGTTCACTATTATAAAAGGAAAAGAGCACCATGTCAGAGTGGTTTAGCCAACCTCTAAACCAGAAATGATTATTTTGAGAAATGTACTCCCTGTGAAAATGGACAACAGTCAAATTTCCCTCAAAGTATGCTCAGATTTCTTGTAGGATGTCATGTGACAGCATATAAGCCTATGTGCACCAGTTTTTTTCTTCTCACAGACACAATATAAAGTCATGAGAGCAGGGAAGAGTTCAGCTTTAAAATGACTGTAAAACACACACTCACACACATGTGCACACACTTGCACACACACACACACACACACACACACACACACACACACACACACACACACACACACACACACACACACACACACACACACGCCACACCACACATGTACAAAAACATACTGCACGCACACATGCATGCACACTCGCACATTTTCATACTTTTATGCTCCGATCACATGTCTGCACATGTACCTGCATGCTCATGTGCATGTGCACACACACAGTGAAGTGAATCCAGAAAAGGCATGTTGTGATATTTCCTGTTGTTGGTGGCAGGTGAATGGTGTTGATGTGCGCAATGCAACACATGATGAAGCTGTGGAGGTGATACGTAATGCTAGCAGTCCTGTCAGGTTTATGGTGCAAAGCCTGGTTGACTCCTCTTGCGTGAGCAGTCTTTTTTTTTTTTTCTTTCTTTTTTAATAACCCCTTCTTGTTCTGTTAGCAGTTTGTGTTGTGGTTGTGTGAGTTGGCTTAGGTGTTGGTGGCAAGGTGTAGGTGTGTTAAAAAGAATTCTTGAAGATCCAGAGCTGTTTGAGTGTTGGTCAAGTTATGGACTTGGCACTCCATTAAAATAATTATTGGGAAAGTAATGGTCATCATGGTTGTTTGATGTGTATTTTTTGTATTTAAAAAAGAAAAATGTATTTATGTGGTAGCTGCTTTTTTCTCACTGCATGTGAAGCTTACAACTACTATTATAATTATATGCACCCAGTTTTTGACTTGCCTAAAGTAATCTCAATCTGTGCCTGCCAGCCAACCATGATGAAAGCCATAACTGTAGAGTTTTTGTGCAACATTGTTTTATTGAGATGTTGTGCAGTAAGCTTTACCTGTTACACCAGTACACAGACCTAAGTGTGAGGTTGCAGCACAATCTGGTAGTATGTATGAATAATATACTCTTAATCTGAAATGCTTGGCAAGCTAAATGTAGGTGTGTAAATATATTTCTATGTAAGTGGAATCCTTATTGTAAAACATTCTTCAAAATAAAATGAATTGATCAACAGGCCAGAGACATCAGAGCTTATCAGTATGGAAGCTAAAATGCATCATTGGCACTAGCTAAGCACTTGTTCCTTTCTTTTTGCTGTATCATGAGCAGACATTTTAGCATTTGATGTAACTGCTGTTGTGCCTGCTACAGCCAGTAAATAGTGTAATGTACGTGAGCAATAACCAGTGGGCAAATGCAGAACTGCAGTATACAATATTACTTACCTGAAGTAATCTTGCCTCTTTTCTACAGCCAGTAGAAAATTTAGATTTATGAGTGAAGCAAAGTTACACTTTGGTTACCAGCATTAGGCATATTTAGAATTGCAGGTGTACACAAGGCAATGTTGTCTATTTTGCTATAGCCAGTAGAAAATTTAGATTTATGAGTGAAGCAAAGTTACACTTTGGTTACCAGCATTAGGCATATTTAGAATTGCATGTGTACACAAGGCAATGTTGTCTATTTTGCTATAGCCAGTAGAAAATTTAGATTTGCAATGGCTAGTAATGGAGCCAAGTTGCATGTTGGCTGGAAGCGTTAGGCATATGGTGATAAAAATAATAAAGGGGATGGATTTCTACAGCACCCATCAGTTACATAAGGTGGGAGTGCAGGGTGCTTTACAATAACACTAACCACACACACACGCACACACACATACACATGCATGTGTTGGGTGGGGTGGGGGGGGGGGGGGGCAGACATGGCTGTGAAACATATGCAGAATTGCAATGAATAGAAATGAAGCCAAGTTACATGTTGCTTACAAGCATTAGGCTTACACAGAATTGCTATGTAGGAAGTGCTAGGCATACACAGAGTTGCTATGTAGAAGATGCTAGGCATACACAGAATTGCTATGTAGGAAGTGCTAGGCATACACAGAATTGCTATGTAGAAGATGCTAGGCATACACAGAATTGCTATATAGGAAGGGCTAGGCATACTTAGAATTGCTATGTAGGAAGTGCTAGGCATACTCAGAATTGCTATGTAGAAAATGCTAGGTGTACTCAGAATTGCTATGTAGGAAGTGCTAGGCATACTCAGAATTGCTATGTAGAAGATGCTAGGAATACACAGAATTGCTATATTGGAAGGGCTTGGCATACTCAGAATTGCTATGTAGAAAATGCTAGGTGTACTCAGAATTGCTATGTAGAAGATGCTAGGCATACACAGAATTGCTATATTGGAAGGGCTTGGCATACTCAGAATTGCTATGTAGAAAATGCTAGGTGTACTCAGAATTGCTATGTAGAAGATGCTAGGCATACACAGAATTGCTATGTAGGAAGTGCTAGGCATGCTCAGAATTGCTATGTAAAAGATGCTAGGCATACACAAAATTGCTGTGTAGAAGATGCTAGGCATACACAGAATTGCTATGTAGGCATACGCAGAATACTATGTAGGAAGTGCTAGGCATATGCAGAATTGCTATGTAGGTGAAGCAGTGCTGTGCATTGGCTACAGCTTGTGGAATTTCCCTGATTCGCTGGTGAGGTAACAGGTCTGACCTATTTCCACAGCCAGGTGACTTGGAGGCTGCTCACCTGAAGCAAGTGCAGTCGTTTGAAGAGGCTCCCAATGCTCAGACATCAGAACCTGTCACCTCACAGCCCATACCCACAGTTGCTGTTGCACAGCCGGTCAGAATGCTTACACTGATCTTATGTTGGGGGGGGGGGGGGCACATTTAACAGCCTTTTTCTGTGACATAGTAGGAGTGAGGGGATTCCTTTGACAAGACCTCTTTTGTGACATTTCAAGAATACTTGGGAAGGATTCATGGAACTAACCCTCATATATCTCTGTGTCTCTCTCTCTCTATATATGTAACAGTTGTTTTGAAGACTTCTCCTTCAGTTACACTATCTGAAGTAAAGTAATGCCCCTGTATTATAAGCTGTTGGGTTGTTTTTTGGTTTTGGTTTTTTGGATAGGGGATATTTGGAGACATTCTGTTACATTTATTTTGAGATTTTGCTGTTTCTGACCAGTTGAGTAATTTGTAACTGAATCCTCTGCCACTAATTTGTACTTGTAGCCCACTTGCACATCAGACCATCCACAGAAAAAATGGGCAGACCAGTGTGTTGATTTCATTTTTCTTTTCAAGGCAGATCTGCTTGAAATTGTATACACTTATGCAATAAGTATTGCACTGTTGTTCTAAATACAGATGTTGCGAAAACAGCTTGGTCACCAGCTTGAGGAGGGAGGAAGTGTTGACTGATGTCGAGATCTTTTTATTTATTGTATGACTTCTGTACTCACATTAGTGTTTCTGGCTTTGTATGACTACTGTACTAATATTAGTTCTTACCCCCCCCCCCCCCCCCCACCCCCATGGCAGTGGATATGTTCATAAATGTTTTTAGTATTGAGTGTTTGTATGCTGTGCAGAGTTTTGATGGGGGCCAGTCCATCCCAGATTCGGTCCATGGAGATGCTGGCAGTGGCAGTGAATCAGAGGATGAGTTTGGATACACGAAGAGTGAGTGACAGTCTTGTCTTGTTGAAGGAAGAAAAACAGACAGTACACAAAGTGTGAAATTTGTTCAAGTGTCAGGTAAAGCCTGACTGAGAGGATGGCCTAGATAGTAGAGTTCGTCCAGTGTTGTCCTTTGCAATATGTGGAAAGAGGAGTGTCAAACTGAGTTCATTGGAGTGTTGATTGTGTGATGTTTACTCACCTTTTCACAGTAGAGAGCCCTGGGGCACAATTACTGTACAAGTATACACTTTCAGCAGGAAATTTTAAGTTTGCTGAATTGTCATGAAATACTGTGGACAATGGGTTTGCTTATTTTACTGTATAAGCTGTGCCCTGAGTCATTTTCTCTACCCCGCCCCCTTTTTTCTTCTTCAGAACGTCTGCAGCGCAAGTATGGCGACCTTGGTGGTCAGGTGGAAATCATTGAGTTTTCCCGTGGGAAGACTGGCATTGGGCTGAGTCTGGCGGGCAACAAGGACCGCAGCATAATGAGTGTGTTTGTGGCCGGCATTCAGCCCGACAGCCCAGCTGCCCGCGATGGACGTATACGTGTGGGGGATGAGTTGTTAGAGGTCAGTGGTGAAATGCTTCAGAGTGGGGAGAGGCCAGTGATTGTTTAGAAAGGGGTTGGGTTTGAGGTGAGTGTCTAAAAAGGGGTTGGGTTTGTGGTGATTGTTATGAAAGTTAAGGGGTTTGTGGTGATTGTCGTGAGAGGGGTTGGGTTTGGGGTGATTGTGTAGAAAAGGGGTTTGGGGTGATTGTCTACAAAGGGGTTGGGTTTGGGGTGATTGTCTACAAAGGGGTTGGGTTTGGGGTGATTGTCATGAAAGCTATGGGGTTTTGGGTGATTGTCTAGAAAGGGGTTGGGTTTGGGGTGATTATCTAGAAAGGGGTTGGGTTTGGGGTGATTATCTGGAAAGGGGTTGGGTTTGGGGTGATAAAAAGGGTTGGGTTTGGGGTGATTGTCTAGAAAGGGGTTGGGTTTGGGGTTACAAGGGTCAGAAGACTGACAGTTTATGTTTTTCTTCTGTGAATAAATACTGTTTGGCCTTTTTCAAGTACGCACTTAGAGAAGGAGATGCTCTGCCTTGTTGTGGTATGCAGAGCTCGAAATTGTCTGGTCATCCATAACTACTGAAACTGCCATGGGACCAGCAGAACTGTCTTTTGCACTAGTCTGCTGGCCCACTAATATTGATGAGAAATGTCAGCCCTTTTGACAGCCCATGCCACAGAGACAACATCTTTATTTCTGTAGCTTGAGTGTTTTACTATGGGAAGGACACTGACTGACAAAATTTAACACACTATACAAGACTTGACTACACAGCAAGAATGGGTCTCTTAAAAACAGTCCCCACCTGTGTCTAGTACATCTGTCTCATTTCGTTCACTCATTTTTGAGGACCAGTGAAAATCAGGGGGGCCCTGGAATGTTTGTAATTTACTCGACCAGTGAAGAATTAGGGGACTTTCTAGCCCTGGTGTGTATGCATGGGAGAGAGAGAGGTCTGTGAAGAAGAGAACTGGACCTGTTAGGTGACTGAAAGGGGTGAAACAAGCAGCCTGACAGACACATTTGCCAGGCTTGGATTGAACAAGGATTAAGATGCCACAGCAGCCCAGTCGAAATAGTGCGTGATGATTCAGGATGAAGTGTATCCACGTGATTGGATCACCAGACATGTTGACAGACTGTGAGGTTGAGAGATGTAATAGTGCTGCAGGGGAATGGTGGTGCTGACCTCAGTCCACTGGAGAGTTTGCAGTTGTGTTCACACAATGTATACAGTGCCAATGCAGGAATTTGAGCCCTACATGCATCACAGACAGTGATTTTGCTTTCAGATCAATGGCAATGTGTTGTACGGCCGGAGTCACTTGAATGCCTCAGCAGTTGTAAAAAGTATAACTTCTTCCAACGTCAAAATTGTGATAAACAGGTAAGTGGACAGAAACATTTGGAACTAAATCACGTTAGCATCCAGTTATCTTACAGTTATGCTAGTAGAGCTTAATGTTAAAAAGTGCTTGCAAAATAAATCTTCTGTTATCTCTTTGTCCATTCATTGAGTGTTGGATATTCATACCACACTTATCTGTGTACAAATCATGTATATGGTAGATAGTTGAGTAAGTGCGCTGCATGTCAGGATTCACCTGTGAAGAAGCAAGGAGTAAAGACCAATGCTGGATACACATTGTCACCACCTCAGTGTGTGATGGCTACACTGACACACAGTTGTCTGACATCAGAGTTAGTCTGAGAGCAGAAAAGCATAAATATCAGACTTGTGGTTTGCTGGGCAAGTTTTTAAGGGATTTTCATGCGATTTTATGCCATTGTAACGTGTGTGTTGGTGGGAAATGCAATATTATTACTATATAATTGATTATTTTTGAGGTTTTAATGTAGCCATTATTGTTGATCTTGTAAAGCGCGGTGTGCTCACCCTTGTTAGTGAGATATGGTGCTATATAGAAATGACCGCTATTGTTATTGTGTTGGTGATGGGACACAGAGCTGTGTGTGACAAAATCGGTGTCTGCTGCTGCTCAAATGGCCCAGGTGATGGCACTTGTCATGTGAAACGGACTGCACTGAAGATCATGGCTTTGTGTTGTTTTTCAGACGTAGTGATAATTTGGACAGGATGGCAGTCAAGCCGCTGCGCCTAGGTCCCTCCTTGTCCCCAGAGGTAAAGTACTTGTTGAATAAATAAACAAGATTTGCCTCTTCTTTTTTCTTCTTCTTTTTTTGTTGTTGTTGTTGTTTGTTTGTTTGTGTTAATACAGTCAATGTAGGATACTGGTCCTTGTATTTGTGGTTGTGTGTTTTTTTTGTTTGTTTTTTGGGGGGGGGGGGGGGGGGGGTAGTAAACAATTTGTTTAAAGCATACAGGAAAATGAAGGTACAAATGCTGTAACAATTGTTTGTTTTTGTTTTGTACATTTTGTGGTGTTAAATTTCCTGATTATAGTAAGTATGCAAGTTAGAGGCTTATTAAGTTCATTAGAAGCATGTAGTACAATAATGTTCGGGGAAAAAATGCAACACTTACTTATTTAGGCAAATAATGATATGCAAAGTGTTGACTGGTCCAGCAAGGCTTGCTTGTGTATTCTTTGGTTAGCCTTGTGAAATGAGACTTGCTTGTGTTCTTTTGTTGCCTGGGAAACCAGATTGACCAGGCCAAGCCCTTGGTAGAGAAGGAAAGCACAGAGACAAGTCTTCCAACCTCGGACACAGTTCAGGTCATTACGCTGCAAAAAGTAAGTGATGCTTATCTCTGGTTCTTTTGCTTATATCATTAACAGTGTTTCTGGTGGGTATTATGGCCCTCATGGTAATCTTGGCCCATCTTTGTTTTGTTACTTTGCAGAAATCTTCATTGTGGTGTCATGTTTTCTTCAAGCACTAAATCTGTAACAACTTGAACACTTAACTGGGGTCCAGCCCATATAAATGATGGTTACAGTCCACTTGTGTTGAAGAGCTGAATTTATGGTGCTATGCCCAGACTTAATGGGGGTCAGCCATTAATACAAATGCTCAATACAATTCACTGGTTTGAAGGAGCTCAGTTGATAGTGCTGTGCCCAAACTTGTATGAGTGATGTTTTGTGGGGCTGGTGGTATGACTATATCTGCCTGATGTTGATGGTTGCAGCAAGGAACACATGGTCTGGGCTTTGCCATCATGGAGGAAACCAGGGAGGGCCATCACGGTCTGTACATCCGCCACATCACCATTGGAGGAGCTGCTGCCAGGGTACGATGTGAACCGCTACTCACTTTCCATCAGATCTGAAATACAGAAAGGGTACTTTGTGATGGTGAAAGGCATGCCCTCATGGAGTGGCACAGTGGGCTTTTGTTTTTGTATGGCATTGCCCATATTTCTTTTCAGGTCCACCATTGGTGCGTGGTATTTTGGTGTACACAGAATGCGCTGCGATGGCAGCAGTTTCATGTGGCACCAGCCATGTCAGTGCCATAGGTACACCACTGTGGTGGATATTCAAAAGCGTGCTGTAAAAAGCTGGTCACTCATGTAGAATCACATGCAAGTGAAGTGAGTCTGCTCAAGATCAGAGAATAGCACTATTTAAAAATAATATCAACAACAACAACCATGTCAAGCTAAGCTGAGGATTCGATAACATGGCCACAGAAAAGGCATGAGAAAGGCAGTAAAGAGCATTAATACAGGTACGGCCTACTCCTTTGGACTAAACAAGAATTGTCACTGAGAAATATGCATATCATGTGTCTGCATCATAATAAATAAGCATTCTTTTGAATGTCTTATGTGTTTGGATCTTGTCACCGAGAAAGACAACATGGAATTTATGTGCCAATACAGGGTTTTTGCCCTTTGTTAATAGTTCATCCCATGAACACCTATGTTCAGTGTCATTTTCATTTGCACTGTCTTCACATGCAGTAAGCAACATTTGGGGCCAGTTTAGCAGGTTGTACTGTGTGCCAAGTGGCTCATTTCTGTTTTATCTGTTGTTCGTGTTATTGAAATGAAGACAGAGTTGTTGATCGAGGCTCAGACTGCAGACCTGGTAATTTGTGGATGCTTGGGAAGAAGGCCATGTTCTGCTGGGTTATTGACCATCTCAGCAGTCAGTTGCCAAGCAGGACCACTATTAGATCTTCACGTCACTGTGTTTGAGGTCTGAGCCTTCATCATCGTTTAGCGTCATGTTGACTGTTTGTGCTGTCACAATATGACGGTGTTGACTGTTGGTGTTGTCACAGGACGGGCATCTGGCTGTAGGCGATGAGCTGCTGGAGGTTGGAGATGAACCAGTGAGCGCCATGCACTTTGACAAGGTAGGAGTAGTCTGACTATGAAACACCATAATTGGTGGACAGTTTGATTGATAGAGGTAGGCAGACTTGTATGAACAGTAAAATGTATGTGTATGTGTGTGTAAATTTAGAGAGAGAGAGAGAGAGAGAAAGTTCCTAAAAAGGGAAAGAACTATATCTAGCTGCACCAGTAACTCACTCTTATTGGTGAACTAGATATACTATATTGTATGCCTTTACCACTAGTGGGTAAAAGCTGTTCACACACCGAAAAAGATTATTTTGTTTCTTCACAGAGAACCTGCTTGGGAGCATAAGGCCTTTTCCGGGACCAATTCAGTTCTGTACGCTAGGTGCAGTCAGTCATATGGGAAGCCCCTGAAAACAGGAGTGTATCATGACAAGCAAAAGAATTGAATCTGAAAAGGTCCAACTTTGTTTTTGATGGCCAGCCAGACATGTCTTGCTCAAGGAGAGCTCAACAGTGGCTTAACAGTGATCATGACTGGAGAGAAAGTTTCAACCCGTAACCATCAAAGAAGGACCACTAATATTGTGGCCTTCTTCCAGGCATGGAAAAAAAAGTATATGTGTAAATATTTTAAGCGCTTCACATGCAGTTGCTGCCCTACTGTTTGCATTAACTGACAGAAGTATGTTTATCCTTCTGCAATCATCCTGATGAGACTGGATTTTTTTCTCCTAAAAGTACACATGGACATACATTTACCTATGTGCTAGGTATACAAGCACAGATGCATGAAGACTTTCATGAAGAATTAAGTTGCCTGTATACATGTGCACCTGTCTTGACAGACAAGTGTGTGAAATGTGTCAAATTAAGATGATGTGTATGTGAGTGCGTATGCATTGCTAACCACACCTATCCAGTTAGAATTATTTAGCTTGCTTTGGAGTTCTTGTTGTTTTTGTCATCTAAACATTAGTCGTCTTTGTGACAAAGGCAAATGAGATCCTGCGCAAGGCTCAGGGGGCAGTGCGACTCAAAGTCCGTAAGTGTGGAGTTCCCGACAACGCCACCAAGACCATGACCTCGCAGGACAGCATCAAACTCAACAACACAACTGGTGGGTCTTTCTGCTTGGTGCTTTGTGAGGAGCTGGGGGGAGCTGGCTTTTCTAAATTCTGGCAAGGGTCTTATTCATTAACACCATTTTGGTCTAGCAGGTCACATCAACAGTTGCATTTATTGCTTATATTTGGCAGTAATACTTGTTTAATTTTGTTATTTTATTGCTGTTTCTTTTCTTCTTTATTCCTCCCTTCATACATGGCTTGGTCAGTTTAGCTTCTAAAGAAATGTTCTGTATTTGTGGACTGTAAAATAGATCAAAGAATTGGAATGGGATGACTCCATGCTTGCAAATTATCATGCCTTTCTCATGTTAGCCTTGCCAATCAAGTGTGTCTTTGCCAGCGTTTTCGTTTATTTATTTTACAGTAGTGCTGTACAGTGTTTGAGTATGATAACTTTTGTAGGTTGTTTGGCTACGTTGATCAGCCTTGTCATTCATCCTTATTTTCATCTCATTCTTTAGGCCATGAGCCTTCGGAAAATGTACCAGGTAACATTACTGTAGAATTAATCACCTTGTAGATTTTTTCTAGAATTTAGCACTGCACCTGGCTTGCACACATTTTCTCTCTCACCCCCAGTAACATTTTTCTTAGATATTCATTCCTGTTTGGTTCAAAATTGTTAAAGATACATCTGTAGTCTTTTCCTTCCCCCCCCCCCCTTTTTTTTTTTTTTTTTTTAAGTATTGAATCTGTGAAGATTGAAGAAAAGCCTTTTTTCATCCTGAAATCTAACTGCTTCCTTTTATAACTGTATAGTTTCCCTTGTCACAGTTTGCCAGTTGCTGAAACTAAAAAAGAAAGAAATATACTGATGTATTAGTTTTAAAATAGTTTAAGTGTCATTTTATAGCTTGACAAAGGGGATTACCCTGAAAATCTGCTGATTGTGTGTTTCTGTCATGATAAATAAGCAGTCTTTTTAACCTTTTATGTGTTTACATACTGATGTATTAAGACCAGGTACTTTTAAGGCAGCATCCCACTGCTTTACAAAGCACAAGGCAAGCCAAGTAAATTATTTGTAAGCAGCTGTTGGCTTATTCAAGCCAGCAACAGGTCACTGGACAAAGTAGTGAAGTTGTTTTACATGCAACCCACGCAACCCATTCCCTCAGCACTTGCATGCGTGTGTGCCTGTACACATGCACACACACACACACACACACACACACACACACACACACACACACACACACACACACACACATGCACACACACACACAAGCATAGCTGCTACCAGCATGTTCCTTAAATAAGAATAAAAAGTGAATAATAACAAACATGTAAAAGCACAGATGCATGTAGATGAATGTGCACACACATAGTTGTACATAGAAGTCAGTGCATTTGGGTGCAGTGCAGTGTCTTCTGTCATTGAACATCCAATTTTAATTTGGTCATCATCTTTAATATTCTTTTTCAAAAAATATTGTCAGAAAATGGCTCCATATGTCTGGTCTGCTTTATTTCACTGTGGATTGCCATATTCATTTGCAAAAAAAAAAAAAAAAAAAAAAAGGAGAAAGAAAGAAAAGAAGATAAAAGCTGAACATGTTTGAATGCAGGGTAGAGGTTTGTAGCTGGCATGTAAATGTGGTTGATTTCCTTTCATTTTCGCAAGTGCTCCACAATATCCCTCTCCCTGTCATTGCCCCCCCCCCCCCCCATCCCCCCCACCACGCAGGCCTCTCCCCTTCCTTGCTCCCCAGTCCCATGATAAGATCTCAGCTAAAATACTTCTATGGATGACATTTTCTCTGTGTGGAAGATGTGTCCCCTTGCACCCACTACGCTTTATTATAATCTTGTCGCCCCCCCCCCCCCCACTACACTTCCATTGTGACCTTGCCCCTCCACCCCATGTCCTTGCCCCCATTACACTTCCATTGTGACCTTGGCCTTCCACCTTGTCCTTGCCCCTATGACACTTTCAGTGTGACTTTGCCCCTCCACCCCCTCCCCCTGTCCCCAACACTTCCATTGTGACCTTGGCCTTCCACCTTGTCCTTGCCCCTATGACACTTTCAGTGTGACTTTGCCCCTCCACCCCCTCCCCCTGTCCCCAACACTTCCATTGTGACCTTGTCCCACCACCCTGGCCTAGCCCCAACCCCACTGTCATCATCTTACCCCTCCAAAGCTGGAGTTATGCAGGTGCTTTGTGTAGTCTCTAGGTCCTTCATGTAGTCTTTAGGTTCATTGTGTATAGTCTTTTATTTCCGTAAACATTATCTGCATCTACTTAAGCTTTTTCCCCCATTCTGTTTCTATGCAGTGTAATGCAAGACTGTTTTACCAGTTACCAGTACTTCAATCAGTCTTGTTCATTTCCAACTCTCTCTCTCTTTTTTTTTCTCTCTTTTTTTTTCAGGAGAGACAAGGAGTTGTTTAAAATGAATTGTTTAGTTATATAGTCCAATTCTGCAGCTAATTAAAGAGTTTCTGTTCTTGCATAAACTGTTGAAGGGTTAAGGAGGAGGCTTTTCACTGTCATAATATTGTTGGGCTCAGTAAACTGAAGTAATATTGCACTCCATTGGTGATGATGATTAATAATAGACTGATGATGGACAGAATTTTCATCAAAAGGGGTATTCACTAAAACCACTGTTTCATTCTGTGTTGGTGTTCTTTCGGCACTAACAAGAGGCGTAGGTCCCAAGTTGCAAAGAAAAGAAAGGGGAAACAATAGAGTTTTATTTTGACATCATTTCTCTGTGCTGCTTGCATTGGTGTTTGTGGTGACAGCATAACGCAGGAGCTGTTGCTGGGGCTTACATGGGTGTTTTCCACTGTGCAGATGAGTCCTCAACAGACCCACCAGAAGAGGTGCCACCTACTGACCCCCTGACTTGCCCCATTGTTCCTGGCAAGGAAACGTACATAGAGATCGAGAAAGGGCGGACTGGGCTGGGTCTCAGTATTGTGGGCGGTTGTGACACACTTCTTGTAAGTATTCCCCCCTTCATGCTTCTTCATTGCTGGCATTTGTTTTTATTTCAACAGTATTTTAATAACCCCCCCCCCCCCCTCCCCCCACCTGAATAAAGTTTAGAGCACTTGTGCATTTGTGTGTGACTGCATACTTGAGTGAATATGCATGCAGAGAGCAGATATTGACATTTGTTGTGATGTTGAGGCTGCAAGATATTGACAGTGTTATACACTGACTGACTCAGTTACTGCTGTGTGTTTTGTTTGACAGGGTGCCATCATCATCCATGAAGTGTATGCTGACGGAGCAGCAGCAAGAGATGGACGACTGTGGGCAGGGGATCAAATACTGGAGGTCAGCATATGTCATTGTTTTGTGCTACACCTTTGACCACCATTAACTAGTTGTGTGAAGTGCAAACCTCTGCATTTTCCCTTTTCACTGTGACAATCTATTCAGCAGTTCTTTGCAGTACAAGCAGCATGGCTTTGAATTTTGTTTATTTTTGTGAAACTGTCTGCATATATACAGAGCCTTTCAGAAAAGTGCCTTTCATCTACATCCACCACTGTTGCAGCTGCAGAATGAATGCTATGAGACTGTTTGCTGGTTTTGTCTTAAAGACATGCTTTGATTGAAATTTAAAAAAAACTCACAGAATATAACCAGTAGTTTTGGCCTTGTTTTGTCCACAGGTGAACAAGGAGGATCTTCGAGAAGCAACACATGATCGTGCCATTCAGATCCTGCGACAGACACCACCCTGTGTAGGAATACTGGTGTACCGTGACGACCAGCAAGCCAGAGAGGAGGACTTGTATGATGTCTTTACGGTGGAGCTCATGAAGAGGCCTGGCAAGGGGCTTGGTCTCTCCATTGTCGGCAAGAAGAATGATGTGGGAATTTACATATCAGATATCGTAAGTGGACATTTGTAGGGCCACACATTTTACTCTACATTTGTGTATAGGGTAATCGTGTTCTTGTACATTTTGTCTTAATTTTTGCTGTTTTGTGTCTAAAGTTTGAGGAGTTGTTGCTTTGGGGTTCTTTTGTTTAATATTTTGGTATTCTTGGGTGTTTTTTGGTGGTAAGCATCATGTTTGGTGAACACCTGGTTGGTTGTATAAAGATTGTCCAGTTGTTATGAACACCTGGCTGGTAATATAAAGACCAGCCAGTTGTGATGAACACCTGGCTGGTTGTGGAAAGATTGGCTGATGAACACCTGTTTGTAGATTACTGGCCATTTGTGATGAACACCTGGCTGGTTGTGGAAAGATTGGCTGATGAACACCTGTTTGTAGAAGACTGGCCAGTTGTGATGAACACCTGGCTGGTTGTATGGAGATTGGCCAGTTGTGATGAACACCTGGCTGGTTGTGGAAAGATTGGCCAGTTGTGATGAACACCTGGCTGGTGGTATAAAGGTTGGCCAGTGGTGAGAGGTCATAGTAACACCTGTTTGCACTCTGTGACAGGTGAAGGGTGGAGTTGCGGAGGCAGACGGCCGCCTGATGCAGGGGGATCAGATTCTGGCTGTCAACGGGGAGGACATGCGTAATGCCACGCAGGAGTACGCTGCTGGGGTCCTGAAGGTCAGTCCTTGTTGCCCACATCCTCACACCTATGGTGGACTTGGGACAAAGAGGGAAGTGTTGCTGCAGAAACATTCCTTGTGTTTAGAAGCCATAATATTGCTGTGGAATGGTAATAATGAAAACCTGTAAAGCACCTATCCTGTGGGCTCAGAACGCTGACCAAGCATAACACACCTAATGTACAGTGAAATAGAGACTGTTATCTGCAGTTTAACACATATAATATACACTGACCCTGTGTGACTACGGACTAAATGTGACCCAGTGTGCCAGTTAGTAATGGCACACAGGCTAAATCTGGCCCTGTGTGCCAGTTAGTAATGGCACACAGACTAAATCTGACTCTGTGTGCCAGTTGGTAATGGCACATGGACTAAATCTGACCAGGTGTGCCAGTTAGTAATGGCACATGGACTAAATCTGACTCTGTGTGCCAATTAGTAATGGCATAGAAGCAACCCATGTCATTATTTTTTATTTATTTTTCCAGATTCAATTTTATGTATATTTTGCCTGTTTGTGAAGTTGGTGGATCCATTTGCAACAGTGAGTGTTGTCTTGTGGCAGACGTTGATGGGCAAAGTGTCCATGACGGTGGGCAGACTCAAGGCAGGCTCGCGTACATCCTCCAGGAAAAACTCGGGCCCAGGAGGGCTGAAGAAGTCCGACTCCTCCGCCAGCAATCGTTCCAAGGGGAAACATTCCAAAAGTGCGTCCATGTCTGTCATGTCTTCCCCCCCCCCTTTCTTTGTGCCATTTACTTTTGCAATCAGTTGTAGTTTGCTGAGTTCCCTTCAAGGGATGGCAAAGTTTCAAGGGAACCACACATAATCAGTTTTTTTCTGTAACCATTACTGACTTGTTTCCTGTTTGACCAGAAGCTTGCCAGTGAAGAACCAGTTGTTAGAGAAACAAGTGCAAGTCTCCTCTGACCTTTCTTTTCTTTTCCATGTACACATGTATTCTGTTTTTCTCTGTTAAACAGATTCTTTTAAAATTGTATTTTTTTTTTTATTGCAAATAAAGAATATTCTTGCCAAGTTTTTAAGCAGGGGGGGACAGACACAAAAAATTAATCTTTGCCCAGTTTGTATTCTCTGAGTTCCCCTTCCTACCATCTACTAGGTTTGATAGGTGTTTTGTGCAAAGGTCTGCTGACACGGTTTTGAAGAGACCACTGGCTTCTGGTTGTACAGATAAATGTTTGTGACTCTTCATTGCTTCCACAGTACTTTGTATGACCTCCAATTCCAAATGCACATACCTCTCCTGTCACAGGGAATACTGGTGTTTAGGCCAGTCACTCCTTTCCCTCAGTGTCAACACTAAGCTTTCTTTGGGTGGACAGAAGTGGTTGTGGTTTGCACACAAGGGTGTTGGCCGTTGCCCCCCCCCCCATTTCCTTTAATTCTGTTCAGAAATCCATAACCTAGGTGGTCACTGAGCGTTGGGTTGTACAGTGGCAACAGAGTGGTTACTGAGCATTTGGATTGTACAGTGGCGACAGAGTGGTTACTGACCATTGGGTTGTACAGTGGAAATAAGAGTGGTTACTGGGCATTGGGTTGTACTGTGATGATAGAGTGGTCGTTGAGCAATGGGTTGTACTGTGGCAATAGAGTGGTTACTGAGGATAGGGTTGTGGGTTGTACTGTGATGATAGGGTGGTTACTGAGCATTGAGTCGTGCTGTGATGATAGAGTGGTTACTGAGCATTGGGTTGTACTGTGATGATAGAGTGGTTACTGAGTGTTGGGTTGTACTGTGATGATAGAGTGGTTGCTGAGCATAGGGTTGTGAGTTGTACTGTGATGATAGAATGGTTACTGAATGTTGGGTTGTACTGTGGTAATAGAGTGGTTACTGAGCATTAGGTTGTACTGTGATGATAGAGTGGTTGCTGAGCATAGGGTTGTGAGTTGTACTGTGATGATAGAATGGTTACTGAATGTTGGGTTGTACTGTGGTGATAGAGTGGTTACTGAGCATTGGGTTGTACTGTGATGATAGAGTGGTTGCTGAGCATAGGGTTGTGAGTTGTACTGTGATGATAGAATGGTTACTGAGTGTTGGGTTATACTGTGATGATAAAGCAGTTACTTATCATTGGGTTGTACTGTGGCAATAGAATAGCCACTGAGTGTTGGGTTGTACTGTGGCAATAGAGTGGTTACTGAGCATTGGGTTGTACTGTGATGATAGAGTGGTTGCTTAGCATTGGGTTGTAGGGTGTACTGTGACAGTAGGGTGGTTACTGAATGTTGGGTTGTACTCTGATGGTAGGGTGGTTACTGAGTGTTGGGTTGTACTGTGATGATAGGGTGGTTACTGAATGTTGGGTTGTATTGTGATGGTAGGGTGGTTACTGAGTGTTGGGTTGTACTGTGATGATAGGGTTGTTCGTTGCGTTGTACTCTGATGGTAGGGTGGTTACTGAGTGTTGGGTTGTACTGTGATGATAGGGTGGTTACTGAGTGTTGGGTTGTACTGTGATGATAGGGTGGTTACTGAGTGTTGGGTTGTACTGTGATAGGGTGGTTACTGAGCATTGGGTTGTACTGTGATGATAGGGTGGTTACTGAGCATTGGGTTGTACTGTGATGATAGGGTGGTTACTGAATGTTGGGTTGTACTGTGATGATAGGGTGGTTACTGAATGTTGGGTTGTACTGTGTTGCCTCCACTGCACTGCGTGTTGACTGGTCTCACCACACTGTACATGGTGATTGTTGTAACTTGCCTTACTTTTCCACTGTTGTCCCCCTTCATTTTCTCACTTTAATACATGTTTTTATTCAGTAAGCACTCCAGAGCTATAGTGTACCTATGTCAGTGATTTGTATCTTACTGCTCACTTCATCATCAGTCAGGTCTGCTACCCATTTTGCTTGAAATTTACTGGCTTGTATAAAGGTGCAAAGGGATTTGTTTTTCAAATTATTCAGGTCAGTTCCCTTGCCCTACCTACCCACAGTGCTATTCTCTTTCATTCTCCTATCACTCTTCAGTTTACATCTTTACAAGGGCAACACCCATTATCCATAACATTTTGTACTAGTGTTTTGGTTTTTGCACAGTAAATTCATCTTCCAAAAGTTGCTGTCAAAGCTATCTGCTGTGGTCATGCAGGTGTCTGAGTAGCATTCCACTTTTGGCACTAGTCATTATGTCCCTGTTGCTATCACTGCAATCAGACAGAGGCTAGCTACCGTGACCATGGTCTGTTATTAGTCCTCCCTTGTCTCCCTTTAGTGTATGTGGCACGTCTTCAGTGTTAAACACTGCGTAGGACAGCATTGACTGCAGCCAGTGTTTAGTACCGGTTCCTGCAAAGAAGCTTTTCTGTGGCCTTCCATGTGCCTTGACGTGTTCACAGCGACAGGCTTAGAGAAGTGCTCATAGCTGAACCAGTTGGCTTCTGTACTCTAGTTCAGAAAGTCTATATGTATGTATGTATGTATGTATGTATATTTGTGGGAGCAATTTTGATGCACCTGAATGACTGTATGCCTGTTGCCAGCTTCTGCTGTAGTTTTGATCTTGGTCTGTGCACATCTCTCTTTGCAGTTTGTACTTTAATGCAAGTGTAATCTGCCTTTACATGTCTTGCTCCTGATGCTAGATTTACCTACTGCCCTGTACATGCTGTTTGTTTTGTAGTCTGTAATAACATAAGTGTATGTCTCAGAGAAGAAAATCTGATCTGTTTTCTTCTTCCAAATTATGAACCTTTTGGGGCCTTGGGTGCATAGTGTGCAGGGTAAAAGTAAAAAAAAAAATCCAAAAAATCTGTGCCTCACACATGCACAAGCTTTCACGAGAGCTAAACTGTGATGTTGTTCAATTAAGGAATAATGTTTATAATATAACATTAGTTTGACGTATGTGACAGCAGATTCTAAAATGTTCAGCCTGAAAAGCACACAGATACATAGGCTTGCATGCTCTCATACAAAATATATGTGTGCACACATGCACAGACATCCCACCCCACCCCCACCACATACACACACTCACACACAAATAAACTGTGCTTGCTTTTAGCATCTGTTTGCTTTCATCATGAAGGTATTTTAGTTTGCACTATTTTTGTAATACCATTTGTATTGCCAAAGGCTTACAGTTCATATTCAGGTTACACTTCAGGTGATGGTGCAGTAGCTCAGAGTTTTTTTGTTTTATCAAATTGTTAACCATTGGAAAATATGGCCCAGAAAAAAAGAAAGTATAATTTTGCAGAATCAGATTCGACTGTTGATGCCATGCATGAGACATGGTAACACTTTGGTTTGTTCTTCCTTTTTGTTTTCTTTTTTATAATTTTGATTGCAACTGACAGATCAGGTCATCAACTAATGGTGTAAATGACTAAAATGTTTTCCCATTTTGGTCAGTTTAGAACAAAAGTTGAGAAGCATATATATAAGTAAGTAGCATATATGTGAATATTTTCTGTCTCACTCTCTCATTTTTATTCAATGCATTTGATGGGAAGATAACTGTTATTTACTTTGTTTTTTTCTGACAGGTCTGCCCTCCTCCAAAAGCTACTAACCTCGGGTCCCCTTTCAGTTGCTTGTCTGTTTTTAATGACATGGTGCTGTCACTATGATCTCACCATTGTAACAGTATTGCACAGAAGAAACGAGTCAAAAAGAAATCATTCTAGATTATCTCTCTCTTTTTTTTTCTTTTTTGTTGTTGTTCTCAAATCATATTCATGTGCAGTGTCATATTTGTGCTTAGTTTGTTGCGGGGTGTGGGGTTGCAGGGGAGTGCATTTCAAAACAAAGATGGCTCATTGTAAAGAAAGGCAATACGTTTTTGCTTCATATGAAAAATTATGTGATCCTGGGATTGGTAGGCCTCCAGCTGTCCTTTGCAACAATGTTAATGCCTTTTATGATAACCTCAATTGAGCTTTACTTTTTTATACCAGGTTTTGGTGACTTTGACAAAATGCCAGTCACAGGGGTGTCAGGGAGGTTAAAGGTGCAAGTTCTCATTAAATTCCTCTTCAGTCTTGTTTAAACATTTGTATGGTTTGTATTTACATGGACATTGTCCTTCACAAAATCTGTTTGTGGCTGGAGCATGTCTATTTGAAAAGGCAGATAGCTGATACAAGTCTGGGCTGCAAAATGTTCTAGCACTGGCTTTTTGTCAGACTGTTTAGGTGAGTGAGACTCTTTCAATGTTTGTAGGATGACCATCCGTAGCAAGAACCTCTCTGGAGCTTTACACTTGTCCTAATGAGCTTGCTCAAATTTCAGAGTCACTGCTGTCGGAAGGATAAAACTGAAAATAGGTTTTCTGATAAACTTCTTGTCCAGTCAGTTTAGGATGTGTAAAATGTTTACGAGTGTGAACACACCGACGTGAGATCTGAAACAGGTTCAACTGCCAAAGTTTGGAAAAGGAGATCCAGCACACAAAGGGTTAAGGCAATGCCTTGTTGTTATGTCCTATCAAAAGGCATTCATTCTTAACCCTTTGTGTCCCTTCATCTGCACGGACTCGGGCAACTAGGCAACCAATATAGGAGTTCAAAGAGAATTAGTGATACATTTTTTCATGAAAAGTTTAAAGATTTGTTTAAAGCCAGATCTTTGAAACTGTATGATGATAAGTACCATCCAGCTTTGCACATCCATACTCACTTCCAACATTATCTGAGAGTTTAAGAAGACAGGCAAATCTTGTACTTCCCCACTCCAAATGCGAGTCAGCTGAATTGTGGTGTTTTTTTTTCCACTTAAAAAACAAACAACAAAAATACATTGTTTACTACTCATTCAGTTGTCAAGTTTCAAAAATTCTAACTTCACTATACTGGTGTTCAGAGAATGATGATGATAAGTTGTTGTACATTTCTTTCTCTTTGAAGTTTCCCCATGCGCAGCACTTAAAACAAGTTTTGGAGACTAATTTGAGCAGTTGGCCTGATTTGTTTTGTGTTTGTCCACAGACAGTGGTGTGTTAATAATATTATACTGATGTATTCATCATTGCCTTAAAGACCTCTTGGACTCAGTAACAGTAGATAGGAACATTGGCGGAAACATCCATCTTTGCTCCTAGAGAATGTTACAAGTCTTTCATTGTTTTTCAGTTGAGTTGTCAGTGAAGCAATATTCAAATGTAAACATGGCACATTGACTAATACAATTACTATACCCTAGTAAAGCACATAGCCTTGCAGGGACACAATGACATTATGTAATAAGCTGGATCATTTGTTGACATGCACATTTCCTGTCTATGCATCTGCTTTTTAATTAAGGAGGTTTGCTTTTTGCCCAGACAAGGATGCAAGTTTCATGAATAAACAGCTGTGATGTAAACCGCAAGCAATGCTGATAGGATTTTGTCCTGATGGTGATGATGGCTGGCTGTAGTGTGCTGAAAAAAACCTGGCGGTTGTTTCATGTGAAGTAAATCCTGTCAGTGAATAAAGACAGCTTCAGTACACATGCTGATGTTGCATGACACTATGACAGATGTAAAGTGTTGACAGAGATTGCAGTTTGCTCACACAAGTAGCTGGGTGTAAAGAGTGTTGAGAGTGATTACAACAGTCTAAAATGAGTAGCTATTATGATGTAAAGAGCATTGACAATGATTACAACATGCTAAAATGAGTAGCTGTGTTGAGGTAAAGAGCATTGACAGTGATTACAACATGCTCAAATGAGTAGCTACATCAGTGCAAGGAGTGTGTAGGGTGATCACATCATGATAAATTGAGCGGCTATGTATTATGAGTATTGAGAGTGGTAATGAATATTGAGATTGGTTACTTCATACTAAAATGAACAGCTAGATGTACAGAGTGTTGAGAGTCATCATTACATCATGCTAAAATGAATAGGTGTACATCATGCTAAAATGAACAGTGAAGTGTAAAGAGTGTTGACAGAAATTACATCAGGCTAAAATAAACAGTTAAGTGTAATGAATGTTGAGGGAGATTACGTAATGCCAAAATGAAAAGCTAGGCATAAAAAGTGTTGGCAGTGATTCCATCATGCTGAGATAAGTAGCTTGGTTGAAAGAGTGTTGGCAATGATTGCATCATGCTAAAATGAACAGTGGGGTGTAGTGTTGATATTGAGTACACTGCAATAAAACAGTCACCTTGATCATGTTGATGTGAAAAGTGTTGACCATGACAAAATGGGTATGAGATGTAAACAATGTTTATAGTCATTCCATCATGGTAAAACAGGTAGGTAGGTAGGTGTTAATAGTGTTGATGGTCATTCCATCATGGTAAAACAGGTAGGTAGGTAGGTGTTAATAGTGTTGATAGTCATCCCATCATGGTAAAACAGGTAGGTAGGTAGGTGTTAATAGTGTTGATGGTCATTCCATCATGGTGAAGCAGGTAGGTAGGTAGGTGTTAATAGTGTTGATGGTCATTCCATCATGGTGAAGTGGGTAGGTAGGTGTTAATAGTGTTGATGGTCATTCCATCATGGTGAAACGGGTAGGTAGGTAGGTGTTAATAGTGTTGATGATCATTCCATCATGGTGAAGTGGGTAGGTAGGTATTAATAGTGTTGATGGTCATTCCATCATGGTGAAACGGGTAGGTAGGTAGGTAGGTGTTAATAGTGTTGATGATCATTCCGTCATGGTGAAACAGGTAGGTAGGTAGGTGTTAATAGTGCTGATGGTCATTCCATCATGGTAAAACAGGTAGGTAGGTGTTAACAGTGTTGATGGTCATTCCATCATGGTGAAGTGGGTAGGTAGGTGTTAATAGTGTTGATGGTCATTCCATCATGGTGAAACGGGTAGGTAGGTAGGTGTTAATAGTGTTGATGATCATTCCGTCATGGTGAAACGGGTAGGTAGGTAGGTGTTAATAGTGTTGATGGTCATTCCGTTATGGTGAAACAGGTAGGTAGTTGTTAACAGTGTTGATGGTCATTCCATCATGGTGAAGCAGGTAGGTAGGTAGGTGTTAATAGTGTTGATGGTCATTCCATCATGATGAAGCAGGTAGGTAGGTAGGTGTTAATAGTGCTGATGGTCATTCCATCATGGTAAAATGGGTTGGTAACTAGATGTAGACAGTGTTGATGGTCATTCCATCACAGAGCTGGGCGGAAAGTGTTGGCGGTCATTCCATCATGGTCAAACCAGCAGCTAGGTGTAAAGACTGTTGACAGTTTTTGGGGGAAACAAGCAGCTGGGAGTTGGGGCCTGAGGGTGTGGCTGCCCCCCCATCTCTCTCTCTGCAAGGTTGACACGTAATTCCCAGGTCAGCTTCCGTGTCTCCCTGCTTTGCTGCACCCCCTTTGACCTGCATTGTTGTTGTCAGTGGCATCCTTTGGCCTGTCTGCATCTTGTTTCTTTCCTTTTTGTGATGGTGCTACATTACCTGCATCTGTTCTTGTCACCGTACAACTGCAGCATACATGCATCTTTTCATGTGATTGTGGTGTATTTGCATCTTTCTGCTGATGCCATTTTACCTTCACTTTTCTGATGAGGTCATTTTGCCAGCATGGTCAGTGTGCATGGAGATGTATAGCATGGCACTTGTAGGTTGGATTCATGTGCTGCAGCCCTTCTTTTTTTCTTCCCTTCCCCCCCCCCCCCCCCCCCCCCCTTCTGTCCCATATACTCTTGTTTTGGTGACTTATTTGGGGGCTACATTTTTCTTTTTTTTCCTTCAAATTTTGGTTTTGCTTCACAAACTAAGTCATTTGCATTAAAAAAAAGAAAAAGTAATTGAAAAACAGCAGCTAGGCTCAAATATACTCGGACTATACATTTCTGAATCAGTTCAGCTACCCACAGACTGCCTCTCTCTTCTGCCGTCACCATCACCAGTTCCCCTTTCATTTACTTAAATTTTATTTTGACTTTTCCTGTTATTCTGTTCAACTCAGCTATCCTTTGATACATAACATCAGCAAGATCCAATGACTCCTTAATGTATGTTCAATTTGTACACAACATCAGCCAGATCCATCCACTTCTTAATGTGTGTTCAGTCTGTACACAACATCAGCCAGATCCAACACTCCTTAATGTATATTCAGATTTCTGCCAGGAATGGCTCTTTTAAGTCTAGTTTCTACCCATGGACAATCCCAATGAGGAAATTTCGCCTGGCTCCCAGTTTGGTACACCTCAAATGGAGCTGCTGTTGCCATCATCACTGTCTCCACTGTCTGAGTAATACCCTTGTCACCCAGTGTAGGATGGTTCAAACAAATCTTGCATCCTGTGGACTACTGCAGTAGGCAAACTGGTCTGGAAGTGGAACTCTTGAATGAGAGCTGCAGTGGCTTGATGCCCTTTGGCCTTTTTTTCCCCCCCTTCCCCCCCCCCCCCCCCCCACTTTTTTCTCTCCTTTTTTTCTTTCCTCCATTGTATTCATTTGCAAATGTAACCATTCTCACAGTGCATGTTAATATGGGAACTGCCAACAGCTGTGACGGCTCAGTGTGCATTTCCAAGTTCTCAGAGCCCTAACTAACATGGACCCGGTTGTATTACTAGTACAGGTGTACTGGGTAAGAGAATCAGGTATGGAATGTTTGTAAATGCTTTAAGTTTAACAGAAAGGTTGCACAAATGAAGGTTACTGACACAGAGCAGCATTGAAAACTGCTGATGCCACAATAACTCAGCATGGCTTTAACCCCATGACAACAACTTCATTAATTAGAAGGGCAATGATATGGCCGGGTGGGGGTGGAGAGTCCACATAAAAGCATTTTTCAGAGTGCTACGTCCTTTAAATTGTTTGTACACTTTCTTGTTGTTTGATGTTTGTACAGACCATTGACAAAAAAACTTCTCTTGTTTTCCCTCTTGTTAAGGAGCTAGGTGAAAATAGTTGGTAGGTGGCATGTGCAGCTTGCTGCTGTGTGGCGCTGGTATTTGCCACTATGCATTTGCATAATATTTTTATATTTCTGTTTTTGTCCATTCCTTTTTTCTTTTTTTAAAAAGGTGTCTTTAATACTGATAAATCAGATGGAATGGTTGAGGATACCAGCATGTCCTAGCCTTATACGCTTTGTTAACAAGGGCAATATTTAAGGGACTAACTCTTCCAAAAAATGGTGTTTGATGTTTGTGTTTTGTTTTGTATTATATAATTTGTACAGATTAATTTTGTAGACTTGAGAAAGGGTTTACATAATATATGAGAAGAGTTTGGAAGTGTGCATTTGCTTATGACAGACTTTGATCATCCTGAGTTGATGTTGTGCAGTTGACAAGACCTTAGAACCAATCATGTGACCAGCAGAGATGTAGAGTTGGAGGGTGTCCCCAGTTGACTGTGTAGTACCCCAGTAACAGGGAACACTGTGTAAATGTTGTAGTGCAGACATGGGGGAAGACAGTTCTGAAACAAGCTGCCACTAATCTCTCAGTAGACCTCCTGGCTTTTATCAACAAACAAGGGATAATCAGTGCTTGAAAGACATCACACAAACACGACAACAAACACCATAGTCACCTAAGGTAACTCTCACCTGGCATTTAAGTAAATAAGCTCCACCCGCATGGTGGTTCTCTGGAGGTTTAGTCAAGAAATAGGAGTAAAGTAAAAGTATGAAACTGACCCCAGTCTTTGAGACCATCACCAGCAACTTGCAAAAGTGCAGGTGCATGGTTTGTGACAGTGACTCATTGGGGGTGGGGGGGATCATGGCAGGTAGATCAGAAGGGAGGTTGGATATCATTTGAATGTCACTGAGCAGGAAGACTGCCCTTTCCAACACATTTGAAACTCTGTTAACAACAGTGTATTTACGTGAACACTTTGTGTTCTTAATTATTTTGGATGGTAGCTGTAAATGCAATGGTCTAATGATCTTTGGTGCTTAAATGATTTGTGCAAGACTTGCAGTTTTTCTTACCCACAGTGGGGTACTGTGGATGCAGAAATTAAGGTTCTCTCTCTTGAGAACCCAGAACTGACAAGTATTCTTTCTGTAAAACCTGGAGTAGGTCAGAATATACCCATGCATGCTTCACCCACTGCCAGGAATTTCTTATTTGTCCTATTTTCAACCTTCCCAGTCCATTCACCTTCATTTTTTAAAATCCTCTCCCAGCATTTTATCTGCATTAGTTTTGGCTAACACACTTTCCTGTGTGGCCCCATGGAATAAAACGGGTCACCCTGCTGATAGTCACAAGTGATTCAAGCAGGTTCCTGTTGATGGCGAGTGCCTGTAAAATATAAATTGGTACTAAAACATGTGTTATTGTGCACTGATAGAAAGATGGATGGTTGGTTTTTAATGTTGTAACAGTGAACTAGAAAAAAAAAAAGTGTTTTCATGACTTGTGCTTTGGACTGGTGTGAAAGATTTTTTTTTGACTGGTGTGAAAATTATTTTACTGTGTGATTTGATCCGAGGTGACCCTATGCAAATGACAGGACCTTAAAATCCAAGAACTAACAGCTGGTTTTTCTTGCCAGTTTTGGTTGTCGTTGAAGTGGTCAGTGTGATTTGTGACATAACCAGTAGTTACATACTAACCGATGGGAATATACTGGTGAAGTTGTTACAATGCCAAATGATGTAAGCTGTAGTTTTCATCATCTCTTTGATGAAGTGTGAATGCTGTCTTGTGATGTTGTGAGCTTGTAACTAATTTACCCATCTCACTGGAGCTACTGGAAACTGAAGTACTCCTGTATGTGTTCCATTATATCATTGCCTTTTTTGTTTTCTTGTTTTTGTTCACAGAGGAGTTCTTGCTTTTTAGCACTGTGTCAGCTGCACAGCGTCATCTCAGAATGAAACGAAAAAAGGAGGATCACAATACAGATTACCTTAACAAGGGCGTGTTCAGTTTGTTGTGTCTGTGTGGTTAAACGTTTGAATAGCAGGTGATTTGCTTATGACACAGGTTTTTTTTTTTTAGAAAACACAGATCTGTGTGATCAGCAAATAAAATTATATTAGACCAGCAAATACAATACTGTCCTTCATGTTCAGTCAAACCATGGAGCTGGAGGAGTTTAAAACTATGTCTGAGGTCATTATTTTTTTCAGAACTCTGCAGCTGCATACAATGAGCTGTTGAAAATGAAAGCAACACTTTAATACAAATGGAGTACTCCAGTTGAAATGAATGGAAAGTGAAGGATCACCAGACTGAACTTTTTCATCTGCTGATGGCTAGTACCCTGAATCAGGCTTGTTGACTGCTTTCAGTAAATGCCAGGAAGTGCTGCACTTTGTAATGATTCATACAGACCCAGTTGGGCCCTGTGGCAAAGCCCTTGGCTGGTAGGCCACAAGCGGACCCTGCTTCGGTTGTTTCACACAGGCTGGCCCTTTTTCTCCCCAGACATTGCTGTACATGAATACTGTCTTGGGATTGGACTTTTACAATTGGTTAAATGCCAAAATTGTTGCCCATCTAAATGCAGAATCAATGCAGATGGTAGTGGTAGTGTTAGGTATCAACTTCTTCATCACTGACCTCAGGATTTCAGGCCTTGTTAGTACTTGTACAGAGACCAGTCAGTGTGAAACAGGCTCAGAAAATGGGCAAGCACATGTAGTACATGCATTGCTTTCAGTTTGTGAAGCTTTATTGTCTGTAATTATTATTGATTCCTTTCATATTTTTTTCCCCCCCATCATATTTTGGATCTAGATTCATTGCTCCACATACTTTTTCCAGTGCCTTTTTGATTAAGATCTTTAGTACTGATTGTCTTTCTTTGCTCTACTAAGTTTGGTTTAGTTACTCACAAGTGTACTGCATACACTCCTTTACATTAAAGCATTATTCTGCTCTGCACAAACACTTGATTCACAAGAAGTACTGTGTGAGTGTGCACTGCAGAGTATTGTCAATCTGTGGCAACACTTTGTTTGCTTTGTTTTCAGACATCATGTAAGCAGGATATGTCAAACTTTGATTAACCTATATTGAACTTTATTTACACTTTCATACCAGTCCTGGTCACCTTTATAAAATCTCAGTTCAGTCGAGTTCAAACTTGATGGGGTGTATTGATTTTTAATATATTGACAAGATCACTCACAAAAGGCAGATTTGAGGTGGGGGGGGGGGGGGGGGGGGGGACTTTTTTTTTTATAGAGCATTTGTCTCAGTAAGATCTTTGTAACTTTCTGTTATGATAAGCTCCACTGATTTCATGTGATTTTTTTCAAGGTTGTATCAGCATTGGAAATAGGAAACTAAAAGTTGTTTCCTTGACTAGTTGCATAATTGTGGAATATATGTGGACTTGATCAAAAACAAAGATCTGTATAAAATCTTATTTTTAAAACTGGCAGATGTATTTTGTGCCATAACAAAAACCTTTGTATTGGCCTTTTTAGCTTGGATGCTGCATTAGCAATAATGGTAATGTCCTCTATTAATCTGTAATAAATTACAGATTATTCAGCAATTAACCTGTTCTTATTATCACTGGGAGTGGAGTTTAAAATTATGTTTGTATTTTTGTTTTGAGTGTTAGTCAACTGAGCATTTGCACTACTTCTTTCGTGATGCTTTCTGAATGTTGTTCTTTTTAATTTGTTTGTTTTAATGTGGGGTTTGGTTTAGTTTGGTTTGGATTTTTTCTTCCAGTTGCATAGAATCAAGAATCAAACAGAATCAGGAATATTTATTTGTCTTCTGTTAGAATCAAGAATAATCAAGAATATTTATTTGTCTTCTGTATACAGAGGAACTTTACGGAGGACAAATAAATATTCTTGATTCTAAGCAACCTGAAGAGAAAAACAAAAAACAAAGGGGACAAATTAACTGCAAATAGTTCAGGGTATTTTGGCATCTTTACCCTGACATGGAAACCTGACTTTGTGGACTTGCAAATAGTTCAGGGTATTTTGACATCTTTACCCTGACATGGAAACCTGACATTGTGGACTTGCAAATAGTTCAGGGTATTTTGACATCTTTACCCTGACATGGAAACCTGACTTTGTGGACTTGCAAATACTTCAGGGTATTTTGACATCTTTACCCTGACATGAAAACCTGACTTTGTGGACTTGCAAATACTTCAGGGTATTTTGACATCTTTACCCTGACATGGAAACCTGACTTTGTGGACTTGCAAATACTTCAGGGTATTTTGACATCTTTACCCTGACATGGAAACCTGACTTTGTGGACTTGCAAATACTTCAGGGTATTTTGACATCTTTACCCTGACATGGAAACCTGACTTTGTGGACTCAGGGTTTTAGACTTCTCCCAGTTATTGGGAATTCTGCCAAAGTATAACTCAGTAACAGCACTTTCCCAAAGTACTGCTTGTCAGGGTGCCATTATTTGTTAATTGTTGGGCGGTTGTTCAGGTGGGTGTGGGTGTGTGTGTGTGTGTGGGGGGGGGTGAAGGGGGGATAACAAAGATGGGTGATGATGCATGCTTTCTATAGCAAGTGAGATCAGGTATTACAGTTATCAGTACAACTCAGCAACTACATCAGATAATTATTTTTCCACCTCCATTCAGTTGTGAACACTTGAAACTTTGATGTTTACAATTTACTCCAGCCTTTCCTTCGCCCCATGACAATTGTCATGTCAGTTTACTTTCTGTGTGCATGTCACAGTCAGCTGTTTTACACTGCTGTAATGTGACCTTTGTGTCTGTGCGACCAGGTCAGAGTGAGGACTGTTTTACACTGCTGTAATGTGACCTTTGTGTCTGTGTGACCAGGTCAGAGTGAGGACTGTTTTACACTGCTGTAATGTGACCTTTGTGTCTGTGTGACCAGGTCAGAGTGAGGACGCCAGCCACTTGAGAACAGTGCAGCTGGAGCATGACTTGAGTGGCTCACTGGGGATCAGCGTGGCAGGTGGGCTGGGCAGTCCCCTTGGTGACGTGCCCATCATCATTGCCAACCTCAACCCCGATGGGCCAGCTGCTCGCTCCGGAAAGCTTCGTGTAGGTTCACCTTGCTGCTGTAACTGGGCTTTTGCCTTCCTTTTCTTGCAAGCGTACCCTCTTTCGCAAAGTCATGTTCTTTGTATAACGCTGAGGGCTTTTTTTATATATATAAAGAATTTGCGCTTTAGAGCTGGTCATTAATATTATGAAATGCTCTGTGGATGTTACCAGAGGTAGCTGCACATTCCCACTCTTTGTGCAAGAGGTTGAGCACTGAGCATGAGGTTGTGTTGCTTGTGTAGGTTGGAGACAAGATCCTGATGATCAATGGTCACTCAACTGATGGCATGGGTCATGCAGACGCTGTGCAGCTCCTGAAGTCGGCCAGCCCTGTGACCCTGCAGGTCATGCAAGGTATGTACACCCCTGTCATACAAGCCAGACCCTGCGAGGTCAGGCAAGGTGTGTACACCTGTCATACAAGCCTGTGACCCTGCAGGTCACTCAGGGTCACATATCTTTATATTTGTCTTTAGATGAGAACATGCGTACATCTCTGTCACAGTGGGGTACATGTATTCATGCATTGTATCACAGTAGCCTGTCACCTTTTCGGTGCGGCAAGGTGTGTACATTTCTGTCACAGTGGTATGTTACCATTTGTATGGGGCAAGGTGTGTACATTTCTGTACCATGGTCTGTCACCCTTCAGATCGGAAGGTGTGTTCGTCTGTCGGTATCACACTGGCCTGTCACCCTTCAGATGGGAAAGTGTGTTCATCTGTCAGTATCACACTGGCTTGTCACCCTTCAGATGGGAAAGTGTGTTTGTCAGTATCACACTGGCCTGTCACCCTTCGAATGGGAAGGTGTGTTCGTCTATCAGTATCACACTGGCCTGTCACCCTTCAGATGGGAAGGTGTGTTCGTCGGTCAGTATCACAATGGCCTGTCACCCTTCAGATGGGAAGGTGTGTTCATCTATTAGTATCACACTGACCTGTCACCCTTCAGATGGGAAAGTGTGTTCATCTGTCGATATCACTGGCCTGTACCCTTCAGATGGGAAGGTGTGTTCATCTGTTAGTATCACACTGGCCTGTCACCCTTCAGATGGGAAGGTGTGTTCATCTATCAGTATCACACTGGCCTGTCACCCTTCAGATGGGAAAGTGTGTTCGTCTGTCAGTATCACACTGGCCTGTCACCCTTCAGATGGGGCAGAGTGTGCACATTTCTATCACAGTGGTCTGTCACCCTTCAGGTGGGGCAAGGTGTGTACATTTCTGTCCCAGTGGTCTGTCACCCTTCAGGTGGGGCAAGGTGTGTACATTTCTGTCACAGTGGTCTGTCGCCCTTCATGTGGGGCAAGGTGTGTACATTTCTGTCACAGGGGTCTGTCACCCTTCAGGTGGGGCAAGGTGTGTACATTTCTGTGACAGGTACCCTTCAGGTGGGGCAAGGTGTGCACATCTCTGTCACAGTGGCCAGTCCAACAAGTCATGCCTGATTTGTGAGGAAGTAAAAAGTCTTTTCGTGGCTAAGACTTTATTTTGCTGTCAGTTTACGTTTGAGAGTGCAGTTTTGTCCTCTTCATGTCTGCTTAAACTGATAAAGAGACCCTGACCATACAGGTGAGGACACAGTGGTGAGTGTGATGGGAGGCCAGAGGTCACGACAAGTCAGCGGTGACATGTCCGGCGACCCCACACTGCAGGGCGTAACCATTGAGCTGGAGGAGGATGGGTAAGCATTGGAAGTTCTTCAGCTTTAGAGATGTGTGTGTGATGTAGAACTTTGCCCATGCATCTTTTACAAATGGCCCTCCCCATGGCATGCAACTTGCATTGCCACCAAAGTTTGGAATATTGGGCAAAGCTGGTTTGAATGCGCTTTGTAATCTTTCGCGCAAGAAGTTGCGAGAGGTCGCAGTGCACTTCCGGGCCGATTTCTGAGTAGGCGTTGCTTCACGCTGTGTATAATGGTGGAAGTTGAACCTAGAATCACGAAGCAGTACAAATGCCAAGACTGTTGCAGTTGCAAAAATTACTGTGGAAAGGGGATGGTGGGTGGGAAAAAAAGGGTCTTTGCGTCATTTTTTGGCTGACCAGAAGATCGCAAGTTTGGAGAAAAAAAATGCGTTTTGGGGCATCCTATAGCACGAGCAACACGTTATTGCTTATTTCCAGACGCATTATGACTATGGGCCTCCAAAAATGCCTTTAAAGTTGGCTGTGTAAAATTTGCAAATTCACTATCACCGCCTTCCATTGCGAAGAAAGTACGCACCAGAAGTAAAAGCAGCCATGGGACTTAAGCGATGCCAGGCAAAAGTCAAGGGACTTAACAACCCCACCTGAATCGCCCAATAGAGAGCACACCATGTACAAATGCATATAATTATAAAGGACTTCTGAAGAGTAGTCAGGGAGGTGTTGAAACTGGCTGCATGAAAGATGACGTCACTAAAGTGCATGTTAGTTGGCTAGTTGACCACACAGAGTTACCACAGGATGAAACAATGTGATGCGTGCCAGAGAAGACAGTTTGGGAATAAGATGTGGAGATGGCTTTATAGCCCAGCCGCTCATCACGCGTTTTTGTTTGATGTACAGAGAAAGCTGCATGTATCCCTCAGTCAGATAAGTCATTCCTGTGTGTCACCACTACTTCAGTCAGTCAGTCAGGAATCATGCTCATTATTAGGAGATTAGATGTTACAACCCTAAGTTGTAGTACCCCCACTTCAGTCATTGATGTGTTGTAACAGTCATGATCCTATGTAACACCCCCGGTTCAGCTGTCTTCTGACAGTATCTTCTTTGTCCACTTTCAGTCATTCATGTCATTCATGTGTTGTAACATTAATGATCCTATGTAACATCCTCAGTTCAGCTGTCTTCTGACGGTATCCTTTTTATCCACATTTCAGTCAACCACCTCAGCGCAAAACAGTGACCTTGGAGCGTGGGCCTGATGGACTGGGATTCTCCATAGTTGGAGGCCATGGTTCACCGCATGGGGACCTTCCCATCTATGTGAAAAACGTCTTCGCCAAGGGTGCTGCAGCAGATAATGGTCAGCTTCGGCGAGGTGATCAGATTCTGTCGGTCAATGGACACAGTTTAGATGGTGTGACACACGAGGAGGCTGTAAACATACTCAAAAATGCTCGAGGCAAAGTCACCTTGGTTATTCTGTCCTGACGAAGGTCGACATCCCTTGGAGAGAGTTGACTGAAGATACTGCTGCCACCAATTCTCAAACTTTGGACTTCTGTGACAACTGTTTAAAAAAGAACAACAGCAAAACCATTAATGACAATAACTGAAGTGATAAATGAAATTTGGATGAAGGAGTGACTTCTGCCAAAGCAGGTTTTCAGCACTGGCAGAGTTTTGCTGTTCACGTTCCATTGTGGGATGCTGTGAACCAAAACTGACAACTCTGTCAGCCATCAACATAATTACTTAACACCCACTGCTTTATCAAGAGGATGTTCACAGCGTCAAGAGACTCCAGAAGTGATAGAACACTGCGTAAAAATAGAGATATGCAGATATATGCATGCTCCATACTCCACCAGAATTTAAAGAGAAGTCTCATTTTTTCTAACTGGACTTCATTCAAGTCTTACTCTGTGGAGCTTGTTTGAATTTTTTATTTTTTTATTTTTTTAAATCTGTTGTAAAGAACTGCACAGCTGTAGACTTCAAAGTAGTTTTTTTATATTGTTGTTAGCAACATATGCATCTCTATGTTCAGTGAAAGAAACTTGAGAACTGGAGATTTAAAAAAAAACTAAAAAAAAAATGCCTCAGTAAGTTCATTGCTACATAATATTACATTGTTTTGTTAATCACAGAGTATGGTGGGAATTTCTGTCAGCAGTGAGGTTCCCCAGAACACATTTGCAATGAAAAACTGATGTGGCCACTCACGTGGTTTTATGCAATAAATGGAGCACTGGCTGTGGGCTGCAACGGCCATAGTGAGGATTTTGTGTGAACCTAGATTGCTTCCCCTGGTTGTGACTGTGTGGCCCCGGCCTTGGCCCCTTTCACCATCTCCCTGTTACTGGAGGGACCCTTTCACCAGTTCCTTGTCCCTGGAGGGCCCTTTTCACTGGTCTCCCTGTCAGTGGAGGGCCCCTTTCACCGGTGTCCCTGTCACAGGAGGGATCCTTTCACCGGTCTTCCTGTCACTGGAGGGACCCTTTCATCAGTCTCCCCTTCACTGGAGGGTCACGTGGATAATATAGAGGCTTCGTGCTGCAAACACAGTGTAGACTCCCCTTGCCCAGGTCTACACACCAAACCTGGCTGCCACCACTCAGCTGCTGCGGTATTCTGCCTGGCATGTACACTGGGTATGGCAGCTCAGTCCATCCTGCTTGCTCCGCACTGGCTGTGTCAATGTTTCAAGTTTTATTCAGGAAGATGCAGACATGTTACAATTTGAAGTGTGTAGGTATCTGTACTAATGAGAATATGTCTGGTAGTAGAGTTCAATCAAATGTAAACTTTTATTAGTACAATAATTATGGAGTCAAATTCTGTTAACATGGCCTGGTAAAGACTACACATTATTGTCTCTTTTGGTAATACATTAAGAGAGAGTGTCAAATTAGCAGTTCATCCTGTTTATAAGTGAAAGTTTAAATAATAGGCTCAAATTCTATTCCCCCCCCCCCCCCTCTCTCTCTCTCTCTCTCTCTCTCTCATGGAAAAGTTTGAAATTTGATGAAACATTTACTTTTAAGAAAGTTGTGTCTGTAATTAGGTTATAAGTTTATGCTGGGATGCATATGCAAGTTAAAGTCCAAGCTGATGAACTTTTTTTTAGAGGCTACACACCAATTTCTGCTGATTAATGCAAAAATTGTATAAACAAAGGACCTCAAGACATTGAAATGCATAGTTTTTGGAAATATTCACAGTGGAAAGACATTTGAAATTGTGAAACTGTAGTAATTTTGCAGTACTGACAGGTATTCTGTTTTTGTCCAAATGCTTCCGATTCCCACCTTCATTCCCATCCCATGCCCTGAACTGTTAGTTGCAGTGACAAAGAAGATTTGAAAGTTTCTTCTGTTGCTTGTGTTGTCTCCTTTTGTGATAATAGTTATGTACATATGTTTTGTAGACTGCATTTGTATGCTATGAATTAAAACGGTAAGATTTTGTGAGTTCTTACTACGATTATCTTCTCTAATTTTTACTTCACCATTTCAGTGTTTTACAAGGTGGTCAATAATGGTGCTAAACATTTGATTTGATCATTGTTCTGCTCAATCATGTTCACCATTGCTCCAGTAAAAGTGAAAAAGCATTGGGTATCAAAGGTTCAGCATCATTGTAGTCTACCCTGTATTTTTTGTTTGTTTGTATGGTGTGTTTTTTACCAGAGATTTGCTTAATCAGACTTTTGTATTCTCAAAATTGAGCATGTACTTTTTGAATTTGTGCCAGTAGAGTGGCTCTCACCACTGACACAATATCTAACAGGTTACAGACATGATTGATTTTGCCCATTACAGTGAAATACTGCACTGTTATTGTTTTTTGTCATTTTTTGTCAAACCTGCCATGAGCAACACCCCTTGTTAATATTTGTGAGGAGATCCAATCTCAGTAGGTTCCACCTTATCACGTTTTGTCATTTGCAGTAAGAAGAAAAAAGTATTTAGGGTAATACAGAAACCAAGAAGAGAAAAATGACTACTGGAATGGTAATAATGGGAAATGAGACCGTGTTGCAAATTTGAGGGGGGCAGAATCATTTGATTTAACAAACAAGGGAGCTAATTAGCGCTCAAAATATGTACCACAAGTACAACACCAAAGACCTGAGTCACCTATGGTAACTGTCACCAGGCAAGCGTGTAAATGCGCTCTGGGCCTCATTCTGTTTCAGATTTCTAATTTGATTTAGTTTTCTTTTTTACTTGCATGAAAGGTGATGGGAGTTAATTTAATAATGAGTGTGGCAAGAGTTTCATGATGGTAATCTGTCCTCAGTTGAGCTGTACACTTGATCTCTTTGATACCAGCTTGGGTGACCTTGACCTAGTGATGGTGTCAGAAAGTGAAAGTGAGTTTTTATTGGACATCAGAAGCAATGTAAAATTGCACATCTACCATGTTCAGTGGGTCACAAGCGCAACACTGTTCTGAACCCCTTTGATACCAGCTGGGGTGACCTTGACCTAGTGATGGTGTCAGAAAGTGAAAGTGAAAGTTTTTACTGGACATCAGAAGCAGTGTAAAATTGCACACCTACCATGTTCAGTGGGTCACCAGCGCAACACTGTTCTGAAACCCCCTCCACGCACACACTCAGCCACCACCGCCACACACAAACACACACCTTCATAAAACTTAAAAGTTGTGTTTCTGACCAACATGAAGAAAAGGAACCTGAGTTTATGTAATCATCAGTGTTAAGTTGGTTGTCCAGCGCAGAAATATAATGCCGCACAAGCTGCAAACCACAAGTTGCATTTTCTCAGTAAGGTCTCATCTGATTAACTTCAAAGTCTGGACAGACTTGCATATGTAGGTAACACCATGTACATAAGAAGACTCCTACTGACAGTAGCATGTCTTCAGGAATCATGCTGGAGACAATTCCCATTGCAAACCTAAACACTGGGATATTTAAATCGCTTAAAAAGTTAAATGCAAGCAGCTTTCTGATTGTGCCTGATGATAACCTCAGCAGAGTTTTACCTGTTCTTAACATGACCCATTTCCAGGGTCACAAGATAATGTAAGATGCAAAGAAAGTTGTCTTTTACATTTTTGTGCGCAGAATCTCCACGTGTGCTCATCCCATCTCATTAAGCTCTGATCCAGCTGAGTTCAGTGTTCTAAGGGCTGTCACATTTGTGGGCAAGATAGAGAATGTGGCACATGGCCCTTTAGGTTGGAGAGCTTGACCCATGGCCCATTTGAGATAGAGAATTTGGCCCATGGCCCATTTTGAAGACTCAATGAGTATGAAAAAGGTGTGAAAGTTACATTTTCCATTAGAATGTGGGTCATATGAGCATTTACTCTTCATCTTTTATACAGCAGGGGGTGGGGGGTCATTGGAGAAGGTGCGTGCAACTGTTGTTTGCAGGTAATTCAGTTCATTCATTCATTTAATATAAAGCATTACACAAGCACAGCAGATGTTTGTTTCCTTGTCAGTCAAGTTGTTTGGCCATATATACTGTTAATTGTGTCTGTTGATGTGTCTCCAGTTAGTGTTGGACAATGTGAAGTGTGTGTGTGAGAGAGGGAGAGTGATGTTTGTATAGGCAAGTTATTAACCTGATACTGACATGTATAGTGGACCCTTTTAAAGTTAACAGATTTGTTTTTGACTGAAGAGTGTTAAAATCAGTCGTGTAATGCAACTTTAACATTTTGTCCATGTTTTCTTCTCTGTGATCATTGCTAAGGAACAATTCACTGCAAAACACCAAGCTGCAAAACGTAGAACAATGCTGGAAGCTTGTCTTTTAAAAGACTTCATAAAACATGTTCTGTGTCAAACAGTTTTTATGTATATGTGAGAGAGTCGTGTATTTGCCCTTTTCATCTCTAAGTCCCTTTTAACACTCTACACTTTTCTTTTTCTTTTTGTATACTTGGGTGCCAATGGTGTGTGACTGAAAGATCAAGTTTGTATCGTTTTATTTTGAAGCATTCCATGGTTGATTAATAGTTTCCTGTGAAGTTAAAAAGAGAGGTTGTGACATTTTCCCACACAGCTGTTGAAACGCAGGGTGCATGTTGGGGCATCATTGGAAGGGTATGTGTCTGTGTGCTTGCTTTTAGTCAGCATATTAATTGTGCATATCATAACAGTGGAATAACTGAGGGAAGGGCCCATACTGCAAAGAGGTCAAAACTTTGGGCATAATTTGTATGTTCTCAGCACTGGTGAAAGGAAGTTTCAGCGTTTATAAGCAACCACATTTTTGAGAAACAAAAAAAGTGTTTTTTCAGCAGGAAATATTTTATTACTGAGAGAGATAGTTGGGTGGAGAGAGCAGTGTTAACTGGTGTATAGAACTGAATGCTAGAAGATATCTTTCAGTTTCAAGAGGCATACACTGCAGGTGCAACTGATGCACAGTTTCTGCTGTTGAAGAAGCAAACCAAACTAAATTTGTCTTTCCCCAATGCTTTGTTGGCACAGGTAGCTGCTCTTGACGCTGTCATTTGTTTCATTCAGCCTATATCTATATTTATGTCTATTTTGTTTGTTTCTTTTCTTTTGACCATTATTGTTCAGATGCTTGGCACCTCCTTGTTTTGTTGTTGTTGGGGGGGGGGGGGGGGGGGGGGGGGGGATTGTGTCCTTTTTTGTTGTATCCGCTGGGGCATGACGTCTGGTTTGTCATGCACAACTTATTATTTAGATTTTCATTGCCCAAGAATTGCATCATGCTAGTTGCTGCAAATGCTATCCACACCAATCACTTTGATTTGCAGGCCTGTCAGTCTGATTTGATTCTGTTACACACTTAGCTTGGTTAAAATTAAAAGCCCTGTTTTTCTTTTTTCATTGGTGCAAAATAATGTATTTTTGAAAGCGCAATGTTATATGTTCAGTTCATCAAGTTTTACTGGTTTTACACAGTGGGCTTAACTGACATGGAGTCATGCACAATCCCTCCCCCCCCCCCCCCCCACCCCCTCAAAGTAATTTATCTGTAGTTGTTGTGGAGAAGAGTGCCAGAATAACAACGCAAAGAACTGAACAGATGTTGTGTGCACATGAAGCAGTTAAGAATAGGGTTTCAGATATGTCCCTTATTATATGTCAAGTGCATGTGAAGCAGTTGGCAGTAGGTTTCAGATGTGTCAAGTGCATGTGAAGCAGTTACCAAAAAGGTTTCAGATATGTTAAATGCATGTGAAGCAGTTACCAAAAGGGTTTCATATATGTATATCAAGTGCACGTGAAGAAGTCTGCTATAGGGATTCAGCTAGCTTCACACTTCTCATGTTAGTTTTAAAAATTATCTCTTCTTTTTTCCCCCCTTCCTAACTTTGATTTACTTATTCAACCATCTATTGACAATAATTATATTATGTAATCACATAAATTTGTTACTTCTTGTGTATTTGGGCAAAACGTGTTGTGTTATGGCTCAGAAAGATAGACAAGATGCGACTTGTACTGTCGTGGAGACTGTTTTGTAATGATCACGATAGAGGTACCCAGTACAAAACTGTATGTTTCACTCCAGTAATTTGACTGTTTCTTTTTCACTTGTTGCTGTTTTTCCACTACTTCATTATTTAACTGCGTTGTATTTAATTATATCATGGTCACATACCCTGGAGGTAGCGTACAGTCCCCAACACATCATACACTATTTCACTCATCATTATTTGTACTGAATAAAATATATTTACATTAGGATTTTGTTCTTTGTTCTCAATTTTTGTCATGTTTTCTGCGTCTCCACCCTTCTCAGATAATGGCAAGTTGTGTTTCCGTTGGTGGATGAAAGGTAAGTCATCTCAAACAATTTGAAAAGTTCTGCAAACCACTGTACATGCCTGTGTTTAAAAACAAAAAACAAAACATAAGGCTAAGACATGCTGGTATCGTCAACCGTTCCATCCTGATTAATCAATACCAGATTAATGTATATACTTTGATTTTAAAATCCCATCTACCGCATAGGATCACCTCAGACGGTATATAATGGAAAATCCATATATATACAGTAAACATAGACAAACAATCAAATAAATTTAAAATTACGTATTATCTAATACGCGTAATAGCAAACACCAGTGCCATATGGCAGCAAGCTGCACGTACCGCCTACCAGCTATCAGCTCCTAGCTGCTCAACAAAAAAAGCCAACCAAAAAACCTGTCTGTTTAACGCAAAATATTGAAGAATTATCTGTCTGGAGAAGACAGAAAAAGCAACAGAACTAAGGAGAAGAACAAGATATGACAGGAATGGGGAATCAAATGGCAGGCCTTAGATTCAAGACTGGATGCTGCCATCAGACATCCCCGGCCTGCCTTCGGGGGCTGACTTTTCGGGGCTCTGTTTGAGCTTTGGTGTGTTTGGGTCACTCTTAGTGTGTCGAAATACAGGGGAGAGCTCGTCCTTAGGGCCTACAGTAGTTTCGGAAGGAAAGTCGTCACAACTTACAGCGCAATATAAAAGCGATCAACAACAACTTCCTGTTACCCTTTGAAACTGGTTTCTGTTTCAGTGACATTTCCGCATTCTACTCACTTCCTGTAATTGTGAACACAGACTGACTACTCCAGACAATTAACACACAGTATCAATAACAGGAACAAAAAGCTGTTGCTGAAATAACCATCACATCGCCCTCACACACCCTAATTTACACACGAATACAACACACACACACACACAACACACACACACACGCATGCACAAGGCTTCATTGCTAGCTGTCCTGATGATCTTGGACAACTTAGCCAAGTTCTGTTTCTTGTTGCCAAAGAAGCAGAGACTGTTAAAGGTGACACTGACAGTAGACTCCAAGAGACTGTTGAAGGTGATAGTGGACTCCACGAGACTGTTAAGGGTGACACTGACAGTGGACTCCAAGAGACATAAAGGTGACACTAACAGTAGACTCCAAGAGACTGTTAAAGCTGACAGTGCACTCCAAGAGACTGTTAAAGGGCTCGGAGGACTGTTAAAGCTGACAGTGCACTCCAAGAGACTGTTAAAGGGGACGGAGGACTCCATAGTGGCTCGACAGAAGAATTCCAGTAGTTTGGACAGACGGTGAACTGTTTGTTTTTGAAGTGCATTCGTTGATCCCCCTTTTCGATGAGAGATTTAGCGCTTGCTGACCAGTCCAGTCCGTCGTCCAGAATGGCCCATGCTCAGATACTGATGCGCAACCTCCATCTCCTTTCCTTGATCACCAGTCGATTGGGTTTGCGGGTCCCTTTCCTCGATTACCAGTCGATTGGGTTTGCGGGTCCCTTTCCTTGATCACCAGTAAATTGGGTTTGCGGGTCCCTTTCCTTGATCACCAGTCGATTGGGTTTGCGGGTCCCTTTCCTCGATCACCAGTCGATTGGGTTTGCGGGTCCCTTTCCTCGATCACCAGTTGATTGGGTTTGCGGGTCCCTTTCCTTGATCACCAGTAAACTGGGTTTGCGGGTCCCTTTCCTTGATCACCAGTCGATTGGGTTTGCGGGTCCCTTTCCTTGATCGCCAGTCGATTGGGTTTGCGGGTCCCTTTCCGAAAGGCACTGAACATTACCTCGATCTCGGTGACAGTCAGTACAAGATGGCCTTCGTCGCACCAGCAAACACGGTCCCTTCTTTCATGTTGCTTTACGTCCACGGAGGCGAGATGGCCTATTAGGGACGGGGACAGAGTGGGAAGTGGACGACAGAGTGAAGGCTCGACCACGAAAACCGTCCGAAAAAGACCGGAGAGACCGTGGACCGCCGCCAGAACAATGGAAGTGTTAAGGCGGTGTCCCCTCGCCATTGCCCAGCGACTTGTGCACTGCGCAATTGCTGTTTCAACTGCTGTGCTGGACAGAGTCTCTAAGACAATGTCTGTTGCACCGCTGTTGACGAACAACTTGGACAACTCGAAGCAAAAGACGTCCAACTTGCTCAGCCCAGCGCCACCTCCCTACTCATGATCTCTTCTGGGCTAACTTGAGGGCCCAGCTCCACCTCCCTCCTCTAAGAGCTCTTGATCTTTTGATCTCGCCTGGAACCCTGAACATGGTCCCGGTCGGAAGTCCGTATACATAGGCGGGGGAGGGGGTGGGGGGGGGGGGGAGGGGGGTCCAGATTCGCACGATCTTTCAGATTAGCACATGCTTAGACAGTTGACATCCTGTGTTTTAAGGGCCACAATGAGCCCATCACGGAACGCCTTCCTCGCCTCCTCGCTCGATCCCCACTGCAGAAATGTTCCTCGCGTCAGCATTCTGCGCATGTCCTTCGTCATCCTTCCGGCCTCCACGTCGCCGAGCAAGAGGACGATGATGTCTTTCTGCTGTTCAATGGCGGCACAGATAATGAGCTCAAACTCGTACTGACGCCAGCCTTCGCGGATGTAGTTGTCGCTGATCAACAGCAGCACGCGAGCACTCTCGTCCATGTACCTGGGTGGACAGAAAAGGACCCTTGTCTGTCAAAGAGAGTGCCAAGCTGGGGGCGAGAGGGTGGCCGTAGGGAGGGAGACTGGCCGGAGGGAAGGAGGGAGGAAGAGCGGCCCGAGGGATGGAAGGAGGTAGAGTGGCTGAAGGGAGAGAGGAAGGGAGCGTGGCCGGAGGGGGGAGGGAGAGTGACTGGAAGGAAAGAGGAAGGGAGGAGGGTGGCCGGATGGGGAGAGGGGGAGTGGCCGGAGGGAAAGAGGGAGGGAGACTGGCCGGATGGGGAGAGGGGGAGTGGCCGGAGGGAAAGAGGGAGGGAGACTGGCCGGATGGGGAGAGGGGGAGTGGCCGGAGGGAAAGAGGGAGGGAGACTGGCCGGAGGAACGGAGACTGTCCGGAAAAAAAGGAGGGAGGGAGAGTGGCCGGATGGAGGGAGAGTGGCAAGAGGGAAGGAGAGTGGCCGGAAGGAGGGAAAGAGAGTGGCCGGAAGGAGGGAGGGAGAGTGGCCGGAAGGAGGGAGGGAAAGAAAAATGAGTTCAAAGAGTCATAACGCTGAAGGCAGTAAGCCCTTTCCCCAGATTGGGGACCGCTTACCGTGAAATAAGGGACATCCTTCTTATACTTCCTTTTGTTGATGTTGAGATCTCTGCACGAGAAGGAAACGAGCTGAAGACGAAGCCGGTAAAGAAAAAGAGTTTCGTAGGAAGCAATATTAAAGGAAAAGTCCAAGGTTTTTAGGTATGCAAAATGACCATCGAAATGGTTGACAAATGAGTCACTAGTTTGAGATTTAATGAAATAAAAAATGGAGAGAAAAAAAATTATGTTGGTTTTTAATCGATTTTATTTTCTGTAGGCTGGCCGAGACTTGTCTCAAGTTCTCCATCAGTCACGTGACTTTCTCGGAAGTGACGTCAGTCTGGGGAGTCGGTGCGGTTGCCATCTTAAATTGTTCATTGAATGTGTATGCGTGTGGTCAACAAAAAGCTCTAACCATGCCGGCCTACTGTGTTGCAGCAAACTGTAACAACTCACAAGCAATCCAAAGCATAACTATGCACGAGTTCCCTCGGAACTGACCCGCTGTGAGGCGAAAATGGGTCAAATCTGTACAATTCAAACGAGCTGACTTTGATGCTGCGCCTCAGACACGCCCATTTGTGTGGCGAGCACTTCGCTGAGTGCGATTTCGTAAACTTTATGGCGGAATACCAAATGGGGTTTGTTTCAAAGCGGAATTTGTAAGGCTGTCCAGAGGGTAAACGGCTTGGGAAAAAAAAAAATCCAGTTCGAATCTCCAAGGATGAAGCTGACGAGCAGCAAGCGCACAGCATGATACCAAAAATGGAGAGATACACTGATACCCTGAAACAAGCGCTAACAAGGCAAAGACAAAAAGTCTAACACGAATGCCTACGGCAGAAAAGGCCGTGAAAGAAAGAGACTAACACCAAATGAAAGAACAAAACAGCTGAAACCACATTTAAAAAAACCCCAAATGGTTGCCTACCTGCAAGCATAAGGTGGGGAAGGAACCCCCCCTCACCCCCCCCCCCCCCCCCCCCCCCCACACACACACACACACTAAATCACAAGTCTAATAGACTACTGTCTGCAACAAAGGAGTGGACGACTACAGTCATAAGAGCACAGAGCAAAAATAACTGTGCCAACAGATGGAAAGCCAAACTAACCATAACTAACTCTGACTAACCCCTCACTAACCCGGCTTCCATCTAGAAAAACAAAGGCTGCAGACTGACAAAGCAAAACGCTAATCAGGACTACCGATGACAAAGCATCCGGATGTAAACAAATGCAGACGACAAGAGAAATGCAAAATGGCTGCCCTAAATCAGGCAAGCTAACAAGCGGGTACGAAATGGCCAATAAGCCAAAGATAACAAACAAACAAAAACAAAAAATGAAAGAACGCATGGTGAAAAAGAAGGGGAAAGGAGAGAGAAAACAACAACACTTTTTGAAAAGAAAGAGGAGGCAAGTAATGTCAGCGAGCAACGGGACAAAGGCTGGATACACGTAATCCGTGTACACGATACAACCCACTTAGCAGTGACAACAACACGGCAGGGCAACAGACGTTCACAAACTACCCAACACAAAGAAAGAATGAGCGGTCTCGTTAAACATCGAGACTACCCCCCTCGCTGGTACATCGTAAATGAACGATATAACTCGAAAAACAAAAGGGCAAGCCAAGAGAAAAAAACAGTGAATGGCAAGAACCGGTAACTAGCTCAACCAGAAACCGTTTAACCCAGGGAGGCCACGAAATCGCTAGTCTATTGAACTAGAACGAACAAAACTTTTTCATTTTCACATATGATGAAACAAACAAGGATAAATTGGGAAAATAAAATAAAACACCCAATAAAAGGCAGCCTATTGTGAAAGCTAGAGTAAACAGAACGAAAAAGACTGAAACGCCACGCACTTAACAAGGCTCGAGAAAGATGAAATAACAAGGAGCTGTGCTGTATTTCTTCTTCTTGTTTCTTCATGTGTAAATCTGCATGTTCTGTTGCCTCTCTTCCACTTCCCCGTTCCGCCCCCGCGCTTTGAACTGTCTCGTTTGGATGGGAATCGGCGCGATACAAGCCAGCATTATCATTATTTATAGTTATTACCCACAGGAAGGCAGTAAAATGGAATCGGCGCGGTACAAGCCTGTATTATTACCCACAGGAAGACATAATGGAATCGCGCTCGAAGCATTTTCAAATGTTGAAACAATTTTTTTTAAATTTTTTTTAAAGAAGAGGAAGAAAAACGAAAAACAAACAAACTATTAATGTTGGTTGTTTTGTACTACTTGCCGATCAGTAAGCTACCGTGGAATAATCAACTCGAACAGGGATGTAATAAAAGCTAGCAACAGTATGTTGTTGTTGTTGTGGTGGTGATGGTGGTGGTGTTGGTGTTGGTAGTTTTTTTCTTTTTTTCTTTTTTCTTCTTTTTTCTTTTCTTACGGGAGCTCCTCCCCCCAAAGAAGAAAAAAACACAACAAAAACTGGGGGAAGGGGGGGGGGGTGGGGGGGGGAGGGGGCTTTTCAAATTGTTATTTGAAGGACAGCTAATCACTGTTTTGCAAAAGTTCTTGTCGGTAGCCTGCATCCCGAAAAGGATACGATGTAATTGTATATCAATGACTTGTGGCTGTGTGTATCCCGAAAAAGGGTACGATGTAATTGTATACCAGTGACTTGTGGCTGTGTGTATCCCGAAAAGGATACGATGTAAGTGTATATCAATGACTTGTGGCTGTGTGTAGCTAAAGTGATGCACGCACTTGTTGATGTTGTCCATGATGACGGCGCCAGCCCGGCTGTCTCTCTCCTCCAGAAACACCTTCAGGCCGCGCTCCTTTTCCAGGAAATCCAGCAACTCCGTCATGATCCAGTCCAGGTCTTTGGTACTGTGAGCCAGGTAGGCGTCGTAGGTAAACAGTTTGATCTCTCTTCCGTCTTCATTCACCAAACCGCTTGGAACCTGGGACAGCAGTTTCTTGGACAATAATGAGGATACTTGTGGCTTCATTCACATTGTTCGTGCATGAACGAGTGTCTAGGCTTATACACTGCTGTAGGCAGTAGATTTTACACGCGAGTGTTGAGGTGGGTCACAGACGAGACTGTCTTTATTCAAAATCAAAAATCAAATGTTCTTCATCTAGCGATCTGCCATTCCCCCAAAAGAGCCGGTTTTGCCTAGCGGACTGGAGTTAGGCTGGTAACCAGAAGGATCTCGGCTCGATTCAGCTTCAGCTCTCCTTTCTCTTCGAAAGTCTTTGTGACTTTGCGTACTGTCCAGCCTCGCGCATCCCTACAGTCTGCTACATGTGCTCAGTGATGACGCCATCTTAAACGATACACGTCAAACTTCATTCTTTGTTTTCTGCTGTATAGCGTCCAGTGTCCAACTTCAGACGCTACACACACATACACACACCACCACCACCACACACAACCATCACCACACTAAACACACACACACCACCACCACCACCACCACACCACCACCACATAACACCACACTACACACACACACACACACACACACACACACACACACACACACACACACACACACACACACACACACACAAACACACATCCCCCTCCCCCGCCCCACACAACCTGTCTGTATTCGTGATGTCGTCTCAAGCGATACACGTAAAACCTCAGATGCCACCGGTAACGGTAGCCGACGGCGGCCACGAGCACCAGCCCGGCCAGCAGACAGCTGCCCACGCCGGCGATGAGGACGTAGGGGTTTCTGACGGCACACATCTCCTCTGTGAGGTGGAAGTCGGCCAGGCGCACGCCTTTCATGGAAGCGGGCGTGTTGCAGCGGTACTGGGAGGTCAGGAAGTTGTTGACCGTCACGCTCTTGTTCCTCTGCACGTCGTCCAGCCATCTGTCGGGGACACAGCAACGGTCTTTGCGTGAGCTGAAGGAACTTGATTTTCAACGCCCATTCAACCATGACGGTTATCTTTATTAGGGCGGCGAAAATCTTGCGCGAGAAGGTACAGAGATCAAGTAGAACCAACATCGTCAATCTGAGGCTTTTGTCTACGTGTTGTCGTTCACTAACGTTCCGGCGGCTGCCCCAGTGGCTCGACCGCCGAAAAACACAGGGTGATAACTATACAAGCTTAATTACAGATGGGAAAAGTGCTTCTCAGTTGTAAATAGCAGGTTGGCTATGTTACGCGTTACATAACCACCACCGGTTATCAAGCCTAAATCTGTCAACCCTGTGCTGTTTGGAACTGAACCGATTAATGCGCCTATATGAATCCCATGATGATGACCATTGCGCAGTTGTTGTTGTTGCTGCTGCTGCTGTTATAACGGAAATCAGTAGAGAAATCGTGTGCTGGCGGGCCGATGTCGACCGAAGGTGTCAAATGTACCGTCTGGGGTAGCCATTGTTCATCGTTATTAACAAGATGAACACTTGTTTTGTTGTTGTTGTTGTTTTTTGGGGGGTGGGGGGTCAGGGAGTGGGGGTGGGGGGGGGGGGGGGTCAGGGTTTGCTGTACGTGTGGTCGGAATTAGTCCCATCTAAGATTTAGTTTTAGTTAACACTTCCCCTTTGTCTGAGCTGGCAGCTCAGAGACAATCGGCTTTAGTCATTGCCTGTTTGCTATTGTTCAGTACCCTGATGTCAAGTTCCTACTGGCTGAACCCCACACTTGCCCGATCCTTTTCTTTAACAAAATATAAAGATTACATTGCCCGATAGTGTTTTTTTTAAAAACAAAATATAAAAGATTACCTTGCCCGATAGTTTTCTTAAACAAAATATAAAGAGATTACATTGCCCGATACCTTTCTTAAATAAAATATGAACGGATTACGTTGCCTGATATTTTTCTTAAACAAAATGTAAAGAGGATTATGTTCCAGATACTTTTCCCAAACAAAATATGTATGTTCCAGATAGTTTTCTTAAACAAAATATAAAGAGATTGCATTGCCCGATACTGTTCTTAAACAAAACATAAAGTGGATCGCGTTGCCTGATCGTTTTCAAAGGGATTGCGTTACCCAACAATTTGAAGGGGTTACGTTACCTGATAGTTTTCAAAGAGATCCCGTTGCTCGATACTTGTCTCAAACAAAATATAAAGGGATCACGTCGGCCATTCCACCGTAACCTGCTCGGTGTAGGCTGTATATGTTTCAATGCAGACACAATGCAGTTACCCGAATGGCAGATGATACTACTCATATGGAAAGCATTTTCAAAGGTAATGCACTGTAATGGCGGCTACAGCACGTGGAACACAACCTTCTCTTCCTACGGACACTGACTTTCGAAACCAGAGCAGTTCGCATGTGCAGGTGAAGGGGTTCTGCGAGATGTCCAGCCAGTCGACGTGACGTCTGAACTCCCAGGGCAGGGTCGTCTCGTTGACCACCGTGATGCTGTTGGCCTGCACGTTGAGCTGCTTCAGGTTGGTCACGTTGACCAGAGCGCGAGCCAGGCCGTCCGAGTTCAGGTTGTTGCCAGTGAAGTGAAATTTCTGACGGAAAAATGGAAGTTAACTCAGGTACATGACTACTCAACTGAGTAAAGAGCGGCATAAAATCTGTCGCTAAATGGTGCAAAGCTATGAATACGGGTTTGTTGGAAGAGGGAAGTTCGACGACGTGGATGAGGGAAGGACCTCTCTGAGTGGAAGTTAACTCACGCACATGATTACTGAACTGAGTAAAGAGGAGCATAAAATGTGTCGCTGAATGATGCAAAGCTATATGTATTCACACCGTACGGGTTTATTGGAAGAGAGAGATGGAAGTACGGCGGCGACTCACAATTAAGGCAGACAGCCACGTTGGACTCGGGACCAAAAGCCTTGCTAACCTAATGCACAGAAAGGAAGATTGCCGTCAGAACGAGAATGGCCGAGAATACGAGATGGCCTGTAGACCACGTCATATATCGATGGACAGGGCGGCAGCTGTGGTGGAAGAGGAACGGAAAGCAAAGATGAATATCTTGAAATCTTCCTTTGGTGGTTGGCAACTGAACTGATTTTGCCTCTTCAGTGTCTGGGCTCCCCAAAGACAATTTTTAGACTAATGAGAGCATCTGTTAACAGTAAAAACAAGTATATGTTTCAATGCAGACACAATGCAGTTACCCGAATGGCAGATGATACTACTCATATGGAAAGCACTTTCAAAGGTAAATCTCTAGATCATTTTATTAATATTGGAGCAACCTTTTTTGAAGTTAAGAGAAACAGAGACAGACTGGCTCAGAGAGAGAGAGAGAGAGAGAGAGAGAGAGAGAGAGAGAGAGAGAGAGAGAGAGAGAGAGAGAGAGAGAGAGAGAAGCTGACTGCCAGCGTTCAGATGTTTGTTAAATAAACAAAGTACAGTTTTGTCGTGTCCCATGAGCTGGCTTGTGTGTTTTGACAACAGGAAAACATGAGGTGGTTGAGGAGGGGCGGGGCGGGGGGGGGGGGGGGACAATTAATGCTCCGTTATAGATCCAGATGTGTTTACTTGGAAAATGGCAGCAAGTATGACTAAGTAAGTAAATAGTTGGATTTAACGTCTTGTCAAACCGCATAGGGTCACATCAGGACACCTCTCTCTCTCTCTGTTTTTTTTTTTTTTTTCCCCTGTACTTTCCTACTATCATCATTTTCCCCGTGTTTTCCCTGCTTTCTCACAATAACAATTAAAAAAATTATATTCTTCCTAGGATGCTGCTTTTTCGTCTTGTGACCTGCAATAACCGAAGGAATACGACGTGTTTTTAGATCAGTGGCAGTAAGGCCGCAGGGTTTACCTGCAGTCTGGGAAGACGCCAGAGAACGCCCTCAGGAATGGTGCCTCTCCGGACCCGCTGAATGTTGAGGTGTGTCACAGATTGCAGCTGCAGTAGTAGGACCCTCAGCTCTTTCTCGTCCATAATTAGTTTTGTGTTCACGATGCTCAAAGACTGCAGAAGTACCAGGAGAATGTGACTGTGTGTGATTTGGTAACGCATTTCTGTGGGACGTTTTAGCTAATTCCTATTGGCTTATATTATTGTGGGCGCGCGCGCACACACACACACACACACACACACACACACACACACACACACACACACACACACACACACACACACACACACACACACGCGCACGCGCGCGCGCGCGCGCGCGCGCGAAAGGAGTGGTGGTGGAGTGGAGCGGTGGTGGAGTGGAGTGGTGGTGGAGTAGAGAGGCGGTGGAGTGCACTGGTGGAGGAGTGGAGTGGTGGTGGAGTAGAGAGGTGGTGGAGTAGAGAGATGCTGGAGTGGGGTGGTGGATGAATGGAGTGGTGGATGAGTGGAGTGGTGATGGAGTGGAGTGGTGGTGGAGTGGAGTGGTGGTGGAGTAGAGCGGTGGAGGAATGAAGTGGTGGTGGAGTAGAGTGGTGGTGGAGTGGAGTGGTGGTGGAGTAGAGTGGTGGAGGAGTGGAGTGGTGGTGGAGTGAAGTGGTGGTAGAGTAGAGAGGTGGTGGAGTGCACTGGTGGAAGAGTGGAGTGGTGGTGGAGTAGAGTGGTTGAAGAGTGGAGTGGTGATGGAGTGGTGATGGAGTGGAGTGGTGGGGTGGAGTGGTGGAGTAGTGGAGTGGTTGTGGAGGAGTTGAGTGGTGGTGGAGTAGAGTGGTGGTGGAGTGGAGTGCTGGTGGAGTAGAGTGGTGGTGGAGTGGAGTGGTGGTGGAGGAAAAGAGTGGTGGTGGAGTGGAGTGGTGATGGAGGAAAAGAGTGGTGGTGGAGGGGAGTGGTGATGGAGGAAAAGAGTGGTGGTGGAGTGGAGTGGTGGTGGAAGGGAAAGGAGTGGTGGAGTGGAGGTGGAGTGGATGGAGTGGTGGAAGAGTGGTGGGGGGGAGGGAGTGGTGGAGTAGTGGAGTGGTGGGGGAGGGAATGGAATGGTGGAGGAGCGGAGAGGTGGGGGAAGGAAGGGAGTGGTGGAGGAGTGGAGAGGTGGGGGAGGGAAAGGGATGGGGGAAGAGGGAGGGGAGTTTGAGAGGGGAGTGAGGGAGGAGGGAGGGAGGGAGGGGAATGGTGAGTGCGGGAGATGAGTGGTTGAGAAAAGTGGCTGGTAAGAAGCGGCGAAGGGGACTGGTAGGGAAAGAGAGGGGAGTGCACAGACCTTACAAAATGACCTTTAATGTCTTGCAGCTGTCTCTAACATAAGATAAGATTGTTTATTATCCAATTTGTCTCTTGTAGTAGATCTAGTAGTAGGTACAACTAAACGTTCTAGCTGATACTCGACGCCTTTCGCTAACCATACAATGATCATTGTACTCTTACAGTTCTCATTTAAATAGGCATAATTATGTATTGTGAACTCAACTTGACCCACGTTTCAACCAGTCACCTGTCGTCAAATTTGTAAAAAAAAGGTGATTTAACCAATCACTTGTCACCAAAACACTGTGACGTAAACAACATGTTGGATTATCACTCGTTTTTCCCCCCACTACCTTCTGACCAGTAATCTAGCGTAGATTAATCAGCTCGAAAAAGGTATAGCACTCTGAGTGTAATAAAAGTATGTAAACGTTAATGTTTTCATAACCTTTAAATCTTCTTTGTAAATAAATCCTCGCACAAATCCTTTTAGTCTGTTCTCTGTGAAGAACAAACTGGCCTGAATTTCAGATTCTTCTGGGTTCAAATGTAGTAAAATTAAAGGAGCCCAAATAATAAAAACAACAACATCGGAAATGAAAATGAACAGATAAATTATTACAATGTATTGAAAACATCTGATGAGCATTCAGCTCTGATATTTACATAATGGAGCTCAAATGTCGAAAGGTAAAACTGTTCAATAAAAGTAATAATTTATTGAGTTGGTGAAAATAAAGGGAATGACCTACAAGAAAAAAGGTCATAAAATTTCGCCATGGTTAAAGCAACTAATTTAGCATGACGTGTACGTGCGCATGTGTGTATGTAGTGTGTGCATGCGTGTGTGAATGTGAGTGCATTAGAGAGAAGAGACTTACCTCCAGATTAGGGCAGTAACGAAACACATGTTGAATGTCCACGACGTCCTTACCGAGGTTGCGGTTTTGATCCAGAGTTAGTATCTTGAGGGACGAGCTGTTGAAAGCGTAAGGCTCATAACGGTCGAGGTTTGTCATGTAGTTTACCATCAGGTGCCGTAGTTGCGGCAGATCTGCGACAAAGTTGTTCTCCAGTGTTTTTAACGTCGTTGACCAACTGATGTCCAGTTTTTTCAGAAGAGGCAGACAGGTTCCGCGCAGGACGCCGGGGTGGATACGCTTGAAGGGGTTGTTAGCGATGTAGATAGAGTGCAGGTGATAGAATGCCCTGAAGTAACCAGCTTCCCCAGTCGTCGGGGAATGATGAAGACAGAAGTCTGGGAAGTGTTGAAAACTGTTCTCTTTCAAGATAAGCCTTCGAGTGTTGATTCGAGCAGTCATGTTGACTTCAGAGATTTCGTTCTGACACAAGTCTACAATTCTGACGCTCCAGAAAACGGCAAAGATTGCGTTGTTGAAAGACCTCAAATGGTTTTGTTTCAAGTCCACTTTTCTGAACGTCTTGTTGAAGAACATGTCAAAGAAGTCATCTGGAATGAATGTCAGTCCCATTTTATTCAAAGTCAGCGTGTGGACGGAAGTGCTGGTGATGCCTTTCAGCGTGGCTTTGAGTTGTAGCATCGGAATGGGGTTTCCGCTGAGGTCCAGAGACTCCATTTTAACGAAATCGGCAAAGGTCTCTGGTTCAATGTAAGAGATTTGGTTGAAGGTCAGATTCATCACCGTGAGATCAAAGTTGGACAAATTGGCCAGCATGCTACGTGTCATGTTGGGCAGTTTTGCTCTCATCATTCTAAAGTCCCGAATTGTGGCCGGAAGTCTAGGCAG
>OY757545.1:7245726-7333351 GCA_963584105.1 Alviniconcha strummeri
CGGCCAAGCGCCGACAGACCACCACCACCGCTGCGCACCGCAGCTGTCGCACCAATGCCAGAGTCCTAGACGTAGTTGTACAGAAACAGAAACAGGACCTGGCCGAATCATATGAGTCAAACGATGAGCTAGGTCACGGCAGGTAACGAGAGCAAAATGAGAGGTTGGATTACCATAGTTATACAGCCGTCCAGCCTTATCTCGACAATGTGTGTATGATAATGAATTGTCACAGCACGGCTGACAATGCAGTAAAAACATGTTTAATAATAAATTGATAACTGACACTCGGAATTCCGCTGTGTGAAATTAACTTGATAGGCTAATGACATTGCAATCGGGCCGTAGGCTTAGAGATCCGCGATGACAGGTAAGAGACTGCAGCTGATATGGTTCCCGGTAGCTCACAGGATTTGCTGATCCAAAATTTTACAACGGGCCGTCCAGGATGGTGAGACTGGGCACACATCCATCACAACAGAGAGAGAGAGAGAGAGAGAGAGAGAGAGAGAGAGAGATTTATCTCCCTTCTCTATTCTTCACGTCGGAAGTACAAATCGTAAACAGAAGAACAAGACGTAGACGATTTTTTCTTCATGCTCCTTCCATCAGCGGTTTGTGATGAAAATGTGCAGTGGGTAAAACGTGTAAGGCTTTTTTAAACTTTTTTTTCCATTTGAAATTCTTTTTCGAACATTTTAATTGATGTTGAATGGTACTACCCCAAACGTTGTGTAGATCTACTCACTCGTGGTAATGGTCAACTCGCTCACTCTTAGTCTTACCGAGATCATCGCGTACCACCTGCTTACCTTGTGGTTAATTAAAGAGAGCAACAACAACATTTTAGCTACCGCTGGTAGGCAAGTGTTCGTAACAAAGTGGGAACAAGTGCAATTCTGGCACTGAACAGTTAGGACAGTATTCATTGCTGATGATGATAGTTTGATACGTAACCATGTAGTGATGTACTGATGTGGGTAAGTCTACAAAATCATCTTGTTGACATTTCCATCCCAGAGAAGGCACCCCAAAAGTAAAGTCCATCCCTGGCCTAGGCCAACAAGAGGATAACCGGGAAGACTGATACTGTAATAGTCCCTCACACTTGGACAGACACCATGATTTCTTTTCTCTTCTATCCACATCTGGAAGTGGAACGCCATTCCTTCCAAATTCCCTCACCTTCTCCACTGACTTCCCTGACACTGTGGGCTGGGTGAGCTCCTCTCATCAGTAACTGCACCCCCCCACCCCCCACTTTTTCAAGGCTGTGTAGACCCCAATAGTATTCTATAGAGTAGATGTGCTAGTCACCATACCCCTTCACATTCTTGTACTATTTTAGTATTTATTTTTAAATAAATGCTGCGGCAGCACGAGATGGCAGCAGTTTCATGTGGCACCAGCCCTGCCAGCACTGTAATTACACCACTTCAGTGGATATTCAAAAAACGTGCTATAAAAAGCTAGTCACTCATGTACAACCACAGGCGAGCGCAGTGAGTCTGCTCAAGAGAGCGGAGAATAGCGCTATATAAGCGATTATCAATCAGTCAAACCAGCTGCCTCAGACTTTTGGAGTTGTCTTCACTGATGATTTTGCTGGTGCACTTGCTGGTCAAAAACGACTATGTCAAACTTTGTCTAAGTTGAACATGTTTTCCTCTTCTCGCACTCAAGTAAGTTGAAGCTAAGCATTTGAAATTGGAGATTTTACGTGCTGACACTGTGAGCCTTTTTATCGGTACATATAGCAAAATCTCAGGGAGTACCTTGACAAAACATGCTACAGTTTAGGTCATGGGGTTCATATGTGGAGGTTTTGTCAGCTGTGCACACTGATCAGCTTTTATTTTTACATAGACTGCACTGAAACTGCTGGCCACTGCACTGAAACTGCTGGCCACTGCACTGAAACTACCAGCCACTGTCCTGCAACTAGCAAACTACCAGCCACTGTTCTAAGCCAATTTCCAGTAAACATGGTGCTTAACGTCCACAGAAACCATAAGGCTTATTAGGGACAGGGAGAAGTGGGGGGGGGGGGGGTATGGAGGTGGGGGAAGAGGGAGATTATATACCTATCGCTACACTGTCACCACCAGAATGATTCCTGCATTAAGATGGGCAGCGATGAGAGCCATTTTAATGTTTCAGTAGGAAGTGATGGACAAAGTCACAAGACTGTCCACAAACCACAACCTTTATGAAGAGAAAGGAGAGCCGAAGCGGTATCGAACCGAGGTCCTTCCGCTTTCCAGCCTAACGCCTTACCGCTAGGCCACACCGGCTCACCAATTTCCAGTAGCTGGTACTGTAGAAGTAGAATGGATTTATTTTTAAATGAGAAAAAGCTCTACTTGAGAAATCTTTGTCAGCACTTTGAACATGTGATCTGTGTGCTCTGACTTCCAGCCTGAAGTCTGTTCTAGGCTGCTAAAACAGCAGCCAGCATAAACTACCAGGTCATTTTATAACCATATTTAAAGTCAATCAATAGCGCTGGCTCAGTGGCTGACATGATTCACTGTAAGAAAAACCACCTGCTTGACAAAAACACCACTTGTCTGTGTCATAGCCTTGCCCTCTGGGTCAATTTCATGGTGGTTCTTAAACTGTTAGCACTTAGTTTGGCCCCTTCATTTGTTCTGGGTGAATTTTAGTCTGTTTTTAGGCCTTCGTCTATTGAGCTGTTCTTCTTTCTGGTTCTGTACTTTTCAGCACTTGAATTACTGCTTTTCTTTTGGGTGCTTCCTTTGGGGTTTGTTTACAGTCCTTCTTTGTTGTTTAATAATTTATTGTTGTAGGCACACCACAGGTCTCCTCGCTCTTCTGATTGTTTCTTTCTTGGGCCTCCTTCCACCCAGGTCCTTCATTACTGCTACTGTTCATTTGAGTGCTAAGCAGGGCTCCTCTATCTGTTCTGAGTATTTATTTTTCACTCTTGTTTTACACCTTCTTCTTTCAAGCTCTTCTTCTGGGTGGTTTTGTTCATTTTAGCATTTCATTTATCTCCGTTCTTCTCAGATTGCTTTTCTGGGCATAGGCAACATGTGTCACAGCCTGTGGCAGGATGATTTCGCTTGTAATTTATTTCGTAAACAGGTGGTAAACAGGTCTCTCCACACTAATGTTTCACTGGTGGAGCGGACTTCCCTTAAGGGGAGGGGCCTGCAGTCATTCACGTAAGAAAAAACACCTGCTTGACAAAGATGCCACTTGTCAGAGTCATAGCCTTGCCCTCTTGATCATTTCTTGGTGGTTCTTTTCTTGTCACTATGTTAGTGCTCAGTTTGGCTCTTTCATCTGTTCTGAGTGAGTTTCAGTCTGTTTTTAGGCCTTCGTCTGTTGGGCTGTTCTTCTTTCTGGTTCTGGTCTTTCTGATTTTCTCTTTGACTTTGTAGCAATTCAGACATCTGCTTTTCTTTCGGGTGCTTCAGTCTTTTGGGTTCTTTTACACTGTAATTTACAGGCCTTCTTCTTTGACTTTGTTCTTGTAGGCGCACCTCTCTCCTGTCTCTTCTGATTGTTTCTTTCTTATGCCTACTTCCACTCATGTCCTCCATTAATGGCACTTTTCATTTGAGTGCTAAGTAGTGCTCCTTTATCTGTCCCAGTATTTATTTTTCAGTCTTGTTTTATGCCTTCTTTTTTCAAGCTCTTCTTCTGGGTGTTTTTTGTTTTAGCATTTCGTATGGCTCCTTTCTTCTCACAGTACTTTTTTGGGCATAGTTTTGTGTCAGAAACCTCAGTGGAATTTTGCTAATGCCATCATTACATAATTTGCTACTACTGTAGAATTAACACACAAGGAGTTAATTTGTGCTCAAAATACATAACGCAAGTACAACAACAAAGACCTGAGTTGCCTACGGCCCAGGTTTTTGTTGTATTTGTTATGCATTTCGAGCGCTAATTAACTCCCTTGTGTGTTGATTCTGCATGAGCGCTCTGGGCCTCGTCCTATTTCAGATTTTTTACTGCTACTGTACTAGTACTAGTCTGTGGTAACGTGTAAAACTTTAAGGACTGAGTTCTCTGGGCCTGGTCTGATTTCAGATTGTGTACTACTACTGTACTAGTACTAGTCTGTGGTAACATGCATTGTAAAACTTTGCTGTTAACACTGAGCTTGCTGTGCAGGTTTTTCATTTGAGACCGCAAACACTGCATATACAGCGTTATAAGTATCACTATCAGTCATTCTGCCTTTCCTACATTCAACTCAGCGAAAACTGGTTTTAGGCAGTAAGCACGTTTGCTGAGGAGGGGCTGTGCAGTGTGTACTGGGACAGGTTTTTGCTACAGTTGTACAGATAAAGACCTGTTGAAAACGGGCAGATTATAGGGCAGAAAGGGGGAGGGGAGGGACAAAGCTGACACAGGCAATTTGTGAAGGCCACCAACCCATGTACAGGTGGGAAAGGAGGGATGGGGTGAATGTTTCAGTATTTACACGAGAGAGAGAGAGAGAGAGAGAGAGAGAGAGAGAGAGAGAGAGAGAGAGAGCAAGCATTCTTGATTGATGTATTGTTTCTTTTTAAATAAACCTGTGGAGGTATGAGTGCACACACACACAATCTATCTATCTATATATATATCAACAGTGAATCAGACTTTTTACTTACGATCTGATGGCTTGTGCTTTAGCTAGCTTTAGTTACCCTGATATGACTGGTTGACTGAGTGTCACATATATATATATACATATTCATGTACATGCATGCATGAAACCATACACATAGGCATGCACACAGAGAGTGAGAGAGAAATGCCATAATTTATGAAAGGGTTTGCAAAATACCTGATATTAAAATTACTTCAGGTCTGGTGTGGAAAATGATTATGTCCCAGTATTATTTGTAACTGTATGTGTGGGTTTTATAGCAACTGAGCTATCAGTGATTTTAATTTATTGACAGTCCAGTTTGAACCAACTGCAATTCTGTAAACTTTTTAATGTCTAATTTTAAAAGCATAGCTGTGCAGGATCAATAAATTTCATTAGCATGTGAATGATTAATTGATTAGGTCAATTGATTCAGCCATTTGGTGTTTGAGCTGTTATTTCAAGCTAATGACTGGTTGCCCCAACCACCATTTCAGGTCCATTTGTACAACTAACTGGATTTAAGCTGGTTATGCTTCAGAGGAGGAATTCAAATGATTCAGTTGTGACTCACTTTCGTGTACAACTCCAACAGTTACCTAAGCTCATTTTGCAGTGAATGATTGTGGAAGCATATTGATTACATTGTGCAGAGTGAGTCCTGCGAGGGTGTCCCTTGATTAGCTTACAGCTCGAATCTAACTTGTGTTCATAGCCTCATTGATTTTGACTTGGCGACCAAGGCTGTCATACACCTGCTTGTGTACAGCAAGGTAATTGATCAAAATGGAAGCAACTGTCAGTATATCATTATCACTGTCAGAAAACTAGGGATAAACTGTGTTTGTTAGGAATGCCAATGGTAAGTTTTGAAGTGTGTTAGGAATGGTAAGTTTTGAAGTATCCTTGGTATCCAGATCAGGTCAAACATGTTGACATATTTTTCTCTCTATCCTGTGCCTTTTGTATACACCAAGTCGAGCTGTATAACTGTACTATTTGAAGGCAGGATTTCTCTTGTCAGATCATGCATACCCTTTTCAGATCATGCATACCCTTGTCAGATCATGCATACCCTTGTCACTGGGAGTGGTAGGGTGACCAAGTACATGATTACATTGGATGCAAGACAGAATATGGAATGAGTTTCAGTGCTGTTGCTGCAATAGAAAAAGTTAAAGTCTTAAACCTAAAGTGACTGTACCGTGGAGGTGGAAACTAGTCCCCTGAAATCTTGGTTGTGAAGTAGATAAGCAGACTGGTGATATCTTTTTGATGAAAGCGCACGTAATAATCTACATCAGTTTCTGGTAAATGGGTAATACTTGCATTAGTATATCGTCATGTTTTGCATCACATTGTCTCTCTCTCTCTCTCTCTCTCTCTCTCTCTCTCTCACACACACACACACACACACACACACACACACACACACACACACACACACACACATGCACACACACACAAACAAGCCGACAAGGAAAGGGGTGGGTGGGGTGGAGAAGAAAATACTGTGCATTTCATATGCATTAAAATTAATCTTTGTTCTTCTGAGTATACACGGATACTGACTTACAGCCCCCCAAACCCCAGCAAAATGGTGAGATTTACAATTGTTCATGTTTACTCTTGACAGTCTTGTGTCGCTAAATGACTGACAGCCCATACGGCACTGTGTGTTTGTAGAGCTGACCATTTGAGTTTTTTCCTCAGGTTTTGTAATGGATGGATGGGTGCCCAATCCAAATGCCAAGCCATTCTTTCCTCGTCGAAAACGTCATGCTGGACGGTTCCCAGGCACAACCACTGACATCAGCAAGCGCCGGTGCTTGTCCAAGTGTTTACAGGTATGCAGGCTGTCAGACTGATGTGTGATCTGTGGAACTCTGGACCAGAGACCTCCCTAATCAATAACAAGCGCTACCACCTCTCTGTACAAAACAAAACAAAACTCCACTTTTTCTGAAACCTTGCCCCTCATGGGTGGTGGGATAGCTCAACTGGTAAAGCATCATACCGAAAAGCCAAGCACAGTGCTGATGCTGGTTTGATTCCACAGGGTGGCAAAGGATTTTTCTCCCAGAGACCGGTCCAGTGCAGACTCTCGTAGACTCCAAGTCATACAGTGTTTGTACAGTCCACATGTACAGTCACATGCTTCAGTATCTTGCATGCATGTTAAAAAACCCAAGCATTGGCAGTCATTCCATTGTTTGGACACAGAAATACTGCATACACTGGCACACACTCTGCTCTTGTGGTTGCTGTAGCCGCACCCGGATAAGGTGACCCGAATTTCTGCAAGGGATTAGTGGAGTATATAATTATGAAATTTGAGACACCAGGTTTCACATGAAAGAACTGCTTGCTGAAGATCACCCCATGTTTTAGATCACTTTGGCTTGGTTTCTGGGGTGGTCTTAAAGCAGCTTCTACTGAATTACTGCTTGTTCTCATGTACTTGGTTCTGCACGCTGGATCTAGGAAAGCTCTTGTAAACTAAGCTTTATAGCATCATAATTTTCTTTTGTTTCCTAACCTGCAGTGTTGCCTATTTAGATTATAATAATCATGCTAAATGACTGAACAGTTTATCAGTGTGGATGCTATGTTCTTCAATGATTCAAACATATTGATCCCTCATTTGTAAGCTTGTTTGAAGCTCATCAGATTCAGGAAATGGAACAGGTTGTGAGACCTGCTTGCTAAAAGTAAAACGGGCAACCACCTAAGTTCATTTTGCTGTGAATGATTGTGGAAACCTATTGATTACATTGTGTTGAGGGCCTGTGGATCAATCATCTGAATGTGTCCTTGATCACAAAATTGGAAAGGATCACTATTCAAGTGTGGAACTTCTGGAAGTTAATTTTTACACTTTATTCTGTTTTTCTTTTTGTGTGTGTGGCTTTGCCTTTAGACCAAGACTTGGATGGGCTGTGTTCTTGGCAGCATTAAGCCAGTGTTCACCATGCAGCTGTGTCATTGACTCCTGTTTCTCTGGCTTTGTTTAGTCAGCTGCCAGCTGCACTCCCTAGGAGCTGTTTGCACATGATACACTTTCCTTGGAGTTCAGTAACCTGTCTGTGTGGTGGCTTTCAAATCTGTTGGCTTCACAGTGTAGAGCTAAATGATTTGTATATATAGCTTCAACCCTGAACATTTGTGTCATATGTTTGATTTACAATTAACTAGATAAATGTTTTTAAAATCAAGTGCTTAGCTTGGAAGAAAGACAAAAAGGCAAGGAGAGTAGAGTTAGAACAAGCAGGTGAAAGGTAGAATGGAAAATAAAATGACTAAATGAGGAAGAATTACAAAGGTTAATGGGAGTTGATATCAGCCTTTACTGTAATAGATGTCTTGGAACAGGTTCTGCAATTAAGTAACAGTACTCCACAAATTATTTAGCACTGCCTTTAGTTTGTGCTACTTTTTGTACCTGTCTTGTTTCCACTGCATTAACTTGGAAGTTTTAAACACCTAAAAGATTCAAAAGAATGCTTATTTATTATGACATAGACACAGTCTGCAAATTTTTGGGGTAATCCCCTTCATCAAGCGACAGTACAATACTTAAACAATAGTTAAACAGTTGAAAATGTTGAAAAATTAGATGGCTTAGCTTCTGTTTGGTTGAGTTGTTGTTTTGTTGATTTTGGACAAGAAAACAACAACTCAACCAAATAGAAGGTTAGTCATCTCATTTTTCATCGTTTTTAACCGTTTAACTGTTATGAGTCGTTTTGTCGCTTGATGAAGGAGATTACCCCTGAAAATTTGCAGATTGTGTGTCTCTGTCATAATAAGTAAGCATTCTTTTGAATCTTATATATATGACTTAGTGCCAAAAGGTGTGCATGAAAACAGGACAAAGGGGGTAGAAAATAAAGCTGATGATACATTGAAACTAGTTGTGTTTTTAGAATGTGCACAATGCTAGGAAATATTTCTTAAAAGCAAAAGATAAAAACTTGCGCACTTTTGGAGATATTTGCTGACAAAGGTCATAAAAGGCTGTGTTGTACATCAGATATTACAACATGCATAGTTCACTGTGTCTTCAGTTTTGCATAAGTATGCACAAAATCAAGTCACACTATTAGTGCACATCTCCCCTACTATGTTTGTGCCAAATTTTGTACACTCATATAATTTTACACATGATTATGACATGTTGATTGTTGTAATATCTGATGGGCGACATAAACCCGTAACTCAATTTTTTTTTTATATAACAAGTAACACCCTTTCATGCAATATACTATAATCAGCCATACAAATGCATGCAAAAACACAGTGAGAAGATTTTTTCTCAGTATGCATTTAATAACAAGTCAAAAATTAAATGAAACAAATTTCTGTATTACATCAGTATTACAACAAAATAACATTTCCCCAATTTTAGCGTAGAAAACATTCTGTTTGCTTAGATCAGTCTAACAAAAACAAATGAGAATGACCTGATTTTATCAAGGTAATTAACAATTAAGTCCAGACCCCCCCTCCCCCTCCCCCAAGCTCTTTGACTGTTTGAGATGTGGATTCTCTGCAGCCAGCCTCTCTCTGTACTGTCTGCAAGTATCTGTGTTTGATGTCTTCCTCCTTGCTGTACTGCTTGGCTCAGGAGTACACTCAGTTCAGCAAACCATGGTCTTGTCAATGAATTTGAAGTGTTATGAATATGAAATTATTAACCCAATAACCTGCAACTGTCCCAATACTGATATGCTCAGTACAAACATGTCAAACCTACACACCATGACTTCTACACAAATCAGTACTCAGTTCTCAGAACCGCTCTTAGTATTACTAACATCTGCTGGGCTTAATTAAACTTGAAAAGTTTAATGTTTTACGTCATATTACAACAACAGTTGTGTGGCAAACATGACGTCTGACATAACTTTCACGACGAAAATTAATTCCAGGAAAAAAACTATAACTTCATCACTCTCGCTCAGTTAACAAAATATTCTCGCAACACCACTAAACAGTCTACAAAAAGCATACACTTATAACTGATAAGTTTTTGAAGGAAAAGGGCACACATCCTGAATCAACAGTTGCATGTAAGATTTACAAGATATTGCCTTGTCGTAATGAAATTCTTCACGCTGTACTCGGCTAAGTATAAAAAACAGGTTTCAAATCTTTGGCGCAGGAAGATGCCACTTTTTACAGTACTTTCATTTCGCACACCCAAATCGGCGGAAAACTTGAAAATAATCTCAACAAACTTGAAAAAGTGTACAGTGCATGTTCTACGTCAGACCACTGTACTGACGTCGCACCACTGAAGGAGACTACAACACACCTTTCGGTGTTTCCGAACAAAGACATGCCATGCCGCCGGGAAAATGAATGCACTTGGGAAAGGTCACGTGACGTTCCGGATGTTGTCGATAAAAAAGAGACTGCTTTCTCGTTTGTTTTGTACAAAATATGAGATAGCTTGTAGGGACGTCAGATATTACAACAATATCAAACGATCGGGGAAATATTCTTCAGATTTCGTGCAAAACTTCGCTGGAAAAAAAACGAGTATCGCTGTGTAGTGCAAATGCATGGATCGGAACACACGCGATGTTTCCGGTGATTCCGAAGCGATGCTGTCATTTTCGGTTGTTCAAAGTTTTCAGTTTGAGTTTGCAACACATCTGACATACATACAGGGCAAACATTCGCGATCAATTGATCGAAAATACAACTATCGTGAGTGTTGATGTTATATTATCCGTATAAAACGATGTTTTCTGCGTACAGATCAGTGATTGGTTCTCCATGTGCTTGCGATTTGTTTGTAAGCAAAGTGATGAAAATCACTCGGTACATGGATGTCCGTTTTTGGCGGTCATTTTTTGGCGCTTTTTCAGTGTGTGATGACTGTATCTTGAAATCAACCAAAGCCTGGTTGCTGAAATTATCTGTACTATATATTCATTCATTCATGCAAGTACACAACATTTTAAATAAAAACAGTTTTCAGCAATGTTTTATTTTCAACTGAAGTGCATAACCCCTTGCATGTGCACTTTTTGGCACTAAGTCATATATATATATGAGCCTGTGACAAAAGGTGCTCCCGCTTAACCCGGGTATGTTTGTATACTCCTATTTATTTTCATCTTACTACAGTTACACGAAACTGTGGTTGCTTTTATTCAGTATGCATTGATGAGTAGTTAAAGTAAAAATTGGCAGCTTTGGTCACCAAGCGGAGGATTAAAAACAAAAATACTTGACGAAAATCGACGAAAAGCGGCTTCTGGAAAGTGGGACAACGTGGGTTGTTTGACTTCAGCTCAAAACAGCAACTAACTAGCTGAACTATTCTTCACAACTTGTACACCATTTGACTACTGAATAAACTAAATTTAGTATCCAGTCGAATTGCAAGCCATGCGTGACGTTTCTTAACCAAAAAAACGAAATTGAAAATACACTGGCCGTTCGTAACGGACTGTGTCCAAATTTCCCGTAAGTTTAAAGATCATCTGCTACCGTCCGCCATTGCATTCACTGCGGACCTTCGCTTCTCTTATTTGCATATCAATCGCGCACCGAAAGCAGTCGATGTTTTTACTGGGGGCATTTCCATGTTTCATTTTTTTTTACCCAGACGTAAAAAATCTGAAACTTTGTCCATTTGTTACGAACGACCTTTTGCAAATTTTATAGGCATCGCAAACATTTAATTACTGCTGACCGCTTCTAAAACTACCACTGGCCTTCCTGTTGACATCACATGGCCGCTTGTCGCTGACAATGGTTTCGTCGAAGGGGTGGCGGTGAGTATTCTGACTGTGTCCGGTTATTTTGTTTTGTTACGAACGTCCTAAATGTTACGAACGACCCACATAATTGTCGAATTTCTGTCATCATATATTTTCCCAAACAAATGCTTTCTTAGCCACTAGTAAGTGATATAAATGGCATTGGTAGTGTGCTTTGTTTACTTCATCGTATTATGGCGGGAAGGGGGCAATTTCAGATTGTGGACACAGTTTGTGACTGTGTCTGTGTTACGTGTGTCCAGATGTCTTTTCTTACGTTAGTCTGCAGTCCGTCTATGTCTGTAATTATTGCTGATGTAGCTAAGCGGTCGATTTAAAAGTTGAAATGGCTCATAGCTTACCTTTCAAGTGGTTGTTTACAAACTTTTACGTCCGAATGGAGGCTTGTGCATATTAAACAAGTACTCTGTAAACTTTGTAGCAGGTGAACCAAACATGGGCACAGTGCTACCCCCGATATTAGCATTAATATTTCCTTTGTTTTGCAGTCTTAATTTTGTTTCCTTTCCGCATTAAATGTAATAGTTAACTTGCCACTGTAAATTTATTTGTATTTGTATTGATTAACTGTGCATGAAGGCCAACTTTGGGGGCTGATGGAAGGGGGGTGGGGGGGGGGGGGGGTGAAGATTGTCTTACAATTAAATTTATTATAAACATTTTCACTGCTCTTGTATAAATAAAGACCGTTGGTATGTAAGGGCACTTTAGGATTGTTACAGTCCAAAGGACATGTATTATTTTTCTGTTTTCCTTTTTTACATACTGAAAAATTTAATACAGGTATCTGACTTAAATATGCCATACTTTGTGACCTGATCTCATTTTTAATGTGTTGTTGTTTTTCTTTTAGTTTTAGTAAGCATACATTAGATGACATCTGTCTGTCCCTGGTATTCAAGTCTGTATTAAATTCTGTTACTTTTGATAACTGTGGCAGGTTCTGGAAGTGTGCCAAGCAGAAAATCATGTATGGATCCAGTTCTTCACACACAAAAAGGAAGCATGTTCTTCAGGCCCTCACCACCGGACATATTGGGATTTCTTGATTGCAAACAGAAAAAGTTTCCCTGACACTGAGTGCAAAGTGAGGCAGCAGTTTTTCACTGACAGTGATTGACAGGTTTAGTTTGAAAGGATGTCATTTTGTGTGGGTTTTTTTTTTTTTTTTTTTTTTTTTTTTTTGGGGGGGGGGGGGGGGGGTTCTTATAAATTGTCCTAAAGTTTTAATGTGATCTGCATGTTCAGAAAGTCGCTCCTTTAACCTGTCATATCATACTATTACTGTGCCTAGATTCACTACAGTTGTGTACTGTTTGTTCAGCTGGGTGAAATAGTATCTTGGTTTTCATAGACTGTTTCCACTGCCATAGTGTTACGTTCGTCCACTTATACAAGTTGGAATGTGTGAATATGCCTCCTGCCTTGCATTTTTTTTGCATTTATCATTACAGTGTATACTATGAAATAAAGTGTTCCTTGTTTGAAAACTTTACTGAAGTTGTTCTGTGTTTGAAATGATTATTTGTAGCACTAGATTCTTGAGATCAAAATTTGGACACAGTGATTACATAATACTTACATTTAAAGCAGAATTTGTTTGTCCTGCCTGCTCTGATTTTATTACTAGCAGCTACTTAAATGCACCAGAAGCATTAAAATTGCATACAAATGGTTTTTCTCTGTATTATTATGACATTCACTGTGTCCATTGTTACAAACGTCCACACCTGACATGACCCCAGTTTTGATGCCATACAGCACACACTTGGATCAAAACAATTTTTTGATGATGGAAATAGTTACTTGAAACATACCACTTTCTAATGGTAAGACTGAAAATAGCTTACTGGGAGTTTGATTTTGAGGCAGTGTGTCCCACTTTAGATCACGACCTTTTGTCACAGGCTCATATATATATATATGTGTGTGTGTGTTTGGATCATGTTTTAGAATGCTAGCAGACATTCTTGTTTCAGAATTTTGTTGTTGTTGAAGTTTTAGCCATTAGAATTTAATAGGATGACTGCTTTGTCCTCTGCATCAACTCCCAGCATTTCATGCCAGAGATGCTTAAGACAAGTTTGGATGTCAGTGAGTGAAATGGACATATATTTACTCTACCACTGTACCAGTCACAGCCAGTTTTGCTTTTGCTTGTTTGTTGAAAAAAATGTATTTGCAAATGTGGGTTGAACTTGCAGGCAGGCCTGGTGGTTGTTCTGGTGGTCACCGTCATTATTAACATCACATTCATCCTTGACACAAGTCGTCGTCTGCAAGACACTGCTCCAAAATCAGGTACACCCTTGCCCTTGTTCTTTATCCAATGTTTTTTCTCATTTTTTTCTTCTTCTTTTTTACACTTTTTCCTCCTCCTAACTCTCCATGTCAGCGTGTGTGTGTGTGTGTGCCCATTTTGTCCTTATTTTGTGTTGTCTATTTCAGTGCCTTTTTTCTTCTACTCCATTAATATTTCTCTCTCATTCTCTGTCTTCACCCTAATATAACCGCACTGGTTGACTGGGCATGAAAGACCAAGTTATTTATTTAATTACTTCTCTCTGTCTTTCTTTGTGTGTTTGTGTCTGTCAGTCCATTTGTTCATTTCTCTCTCCTTGCCCCCCCCCCCCCCCCCCCCCCCAAGAGTTTTTTGAGGTGTCTTCTACTGTTTCTGCTCCCTATGACAACTGTCTGATTTTGTTCTTTGTTGTAAAGTTGTATGCATTTCATGAAGTGTTCACGTGGTCCATGTCCTGTCTTACACTAAGTTACAGTAGATAGATGAAGTGGGTAAACAAGAAGAAAGAGGGCAACAAAAAGTGTGATGATGGCAAATGCATTAAGATGAAGAGAGGACTTAGGTGATGGGCTTCAGCTTTTGTTTCTGTCTGTCCAGACGTGAGTGACAGCCATGGAGGCAGGGAGAGTGAGCTGAAGTTTGCAGGGGAGGCCAAGAAAGCCCACACTGTCTCACTGGAAGTCATCTCCAGCAAAGACAAGGCCTTTGTGTCTGTTGACGGCACACCTGTAAGTGTCTGCTGATGGCACTTCTGTGAATGATTGTGGGCAGCATGCCTGTACGTATTTATCAGTGGCTCATCTGTAGGTGTGTCGATGGCACACTGTACACTCCTGTGAATGACTGTGGGCTGATGCCTGTACGTATTTATCAGTGGCTCATCTGTAGGTGTGTTGATGGCACACTGTACACTCCTGTGAATGACTGTGGGCAGCATGCCTGTACGTATTTATCAGTGGCTCATCTGTAGGTGTGTTGATGACACGCTGTAAGTGCGCGTTGATAGTACTACCCCTGCAAGCGCATTGACAGCACACTTGAAAGTGTCTGTTGATGGCATGGCTGTAAGCATTATATGGTCAACTGTGGGTATTGAAGCATTTACACACTTCATCACTGTTTAGCTGCATGTAGATTTAAAGACATGCCAAATGTACAAAGAACACAAAATGCAGAGGGAGTGGGGGTATTATTTTTGGAAGTGGTGTCTTAGTCTCAGACTAGTGAGTTGTCTAGTCCTTTTGGTGAATAATCACACACACACACACACACACACACACACACACACACACACACACACACACACACACACACACACACACACACACACAAACAAAACAAGGTTCCATGCTTTGTAGTGTGTGCTGCTAAAATGGAAGACATTCTGGCAAAATTGTATAGAAACGCCACTAGTACTAGGTACTTGGGAACATAATTATCTCCCCACAGGCTGTCTTTGGGGAAACCATCCTGATGTTCCCATGTGTAAATTCTCGAGGTGAGAATAAAGTCTGCAGATATTGTATTGTTTTTGGTGCTTGAATCTTGATTTACTTTTGATTGTTGAAGACTCAGGTACATGTGCATACATTTGTCGACTGAAAGATTTTGTTTAACTGAGTGGTTTGTCTGCCGGTGTAGATTAAAGAACAGAAGAAGCAAAGCAAATATATGTCGCAGACTATTTATAAAGATGGTGACTGCAGTCAGTTTTGGGTACATTGGATATTTTGCGAACAGCTCTGCTTGGTTCTGTATCCAGGTTCTACAAGATGAAGGCTTTGACATAAACCGAGGGATTCACATCATTGTGCTGAACCAGGCCACGGTAAGTGAGCATAATACATAAACTTCAAAACAGCCAAACCAAGTGTACCAAGCCCACCTGCCTGTCCTAGCCTGAATGAGCCCAACCCAGCCTGAATCAAGCCAGTCAGAAAAGAACTTGACAAATTGCCAGTAAACCAACCTTTCAGTTAATCAGACAGGTGATGGTTGTTAAAGGGAATTTTGCCGGCATTCAGATTTTCTCCCAGCAGTGCCATATTAGATGTCTGCATGAGGAACTGTTTCCTTGTATTTCCTGTTTCTTTAGTCACACTTTGGGGTGTCTGGGCTGAAGTACTCCATGTCTGCCTGATGAAAGGATCAACAGCTGAGGCCACTTGGCTATAGCTGTGGTGCTGAAGGTTCCAACAGCACCTTGAACATGCTGTTCCAACAGCAGCTTACACGTGACCTTGCCAGTCAGCTGCATGCTAGTCAGTCAGCTGTCCAGCAGCTGGTCCATGTTCAGTTACCTGTGTATATTATTGTAAGAGTGATGAAGGTGAAACTGTCAGGGTTTGGCCTCGGGGACCACGGTAATAATAATATTAATAATAGTTCTTATAAAGCACCATTTTCTAATATGAGTTAAACTCATTGCACTCTAACTTGACAAAAAACACATTTACATACATTTTAACAAACAGAACCTTTAGTACTTCTACTAGTAGTAGTACTATAAGCATAATCACCTAGCAAACAGTAACTATTTATACCCATACATACACACCCATACGTGCACAAGAAAACACACTGCGCATGACTAGTAGCTGGATTGGTCTAGCTGGAGATCTGAAAATGAGTTTTGTGGTCTATCTTTGTGGATATCTGGCTGGCTGCGTGGTTGTCTGACTGGCTGTCTTTGTCTCTCTCTCTCTCTCTCTTTTTGTGGACACCTTGCACTGCAGAACTTTAATGGTAAGAGTTTTGACAACTCTGTGTACAGACTGAAGAGTGAGTATCAAAACTAGTAATATCACAGGCCTTTTATTGTAGTTATCTAATTGCATATGACTTAGGTGTGCATGTGTTTATTTTTATTTTTTTACCTAAAAATGATGTGTGTGTTAACAGGGTAGTGTGATGGCCAAGAGAGTGTTTGATACCTACAGTCAACAGGAGGATGATTCCATGGTGCTGTTTCTGAATATGGTCAGTCCTGGCCGCATCCTCATCCTGACCATAAAGGTACTCTATTTCTCTCTCTTTGTGTCTGTCTCTCTGTCTGTCTGACTGTCTGTTTCTCTGTTATTATGAAAATCAAAGTCATAGTAAAGGAAGCCTTTTTTCTGTATTCTGAATGTTGTTCTCCAGTACTCTTATGCTGGCAGTGGAACAGATTTTATTGGCTGTCTGCGTCTGAGCTCAAACACATACAGCTCATGTCTCCATGTCAGGATCGTATACTTTCTTTTTCTTATTGGCTGTCTGCGTCTGAGCTCAAACGCATACAGCTCATGTCTCCATGTCAGGATCGTATACTTTCTTTTTCTTATGGGTTGTGAGGAGATGGCATGAAGATGTGCTCATGCTTGTAGCAAAATTTGTTTTCTGAAGAAAATATTTTCCAGTCAAATGGTATATATTGATACGCTTTGTTAACAATCCATGAAAAGGCTTCCACTTTGTTCTCAGCTGATTTACCGCTTTTAAAGAACTAAGCTGCTACTTTTAGTTTTCACCAGCTGAGCAAAGGTTGTGGAGTAACTTTACTTGTTTAGATATTGATTGGTGGAGATGTTTGCCTGATTGGTGTGGATTGTTTGTCTGATTGGTGGGGAGGTTCACCTGATTGGTGTGGAGTGTTTGCCTGATTGGTGTGGAGTGTTTGCCTGATTGGTGTCTAGTGTTTGCATGATTGATGTGGATTGTTTGCATGATTGATATGGATTATTTGCATGATTGATGTGGATGTTTTGCAGGATGAAGGCTCATTCCAGCTGAAGCAGACAGCCAGGGAATATCTGCAGAGACTGGGAAGTGAAGAGATCAGCAAGCTTGGCTGGCGAGACACATGGGCTTTCGTCACCAAGAAAGGAGGTGGACTAACTTACTGACATTGTCATGTATTGCAGCCACATTATAGGCAGCTGTGACTGTCACCTTGATTTGGGTGCATCAAAAATGATTGTATAACAAACACTGAAAGGCTCTTGCCCTTCGTTATGGGGCAATGTGAGCAGGCAACAGCTGAGTTGATAGACATCAGCGTTTAGTGAACAGGCTGGTGGAGTGGTGAATCGCTGTGGAAGAATTTGTTCCCTTACTGATGAGTGCAGACTCTTTGACATGCTTATCCTGAATAAACAAGTAGTCAGTGGATTTGACATTGTTGTATTGAACCAGTTGAATCAGTTTACTGTGTTTTCTCAGTCAGTTACCTGATTAATACAGTGATCTTTTATAATTTTCTTTATACTGTGCATCTGTGGAAAGTTGGGGGTGGTGGGGGGGACAAGACGCGTGGTGTGTTTGAAATGCATTGATTGATTAAGGTTTTGAAAACACATGCACTCCCCTAAAATGGTAATAGTGAACATAATAATGAATAACAATACAGCACAAATCTTCTTGCAGAACAAATGCTCATTGCACTAGCATGCACCATTCAATGATATATACATGCAGACCTGCACATAATCTATGCTCACAGGAATGGTCTATCTAGGTTTGTGAAGGGCCTGTCCAAATGTGCAAATGATCCCCACCAATCAATCCTTTGAACATAAAACCAGGTGACATGTTTTAATTAATAATAATATCTGGTGAACAAAATTACGCTGTATTGGTTTTGTTGGCTGATCAGAAAAGTACTGAAGTATAATATTGTAACAGTTCATGGTGTAGCTCAGTAATTCACCTGATTTATTTTTATACATAGCCTGTACTTTAAGCTTACTTCTTGTTTTCTTTGTGTCTGAGTGTGCACCGGCTTTTTTTTGTCCAGGGTCCAAGGTTGCTGAAGGCCACAACAAGGCCCCCAACCTGTCCACCTGGGGAGAGAGAGTGGTGCTGGAGGCACACATACCGCTGACTGATCACTCAGGTAAAACATCACCAGTAATGGTATGTGGCTGTGCACACTGACTGATCACTCAGGTAAAACATCACCAGTAGTGGTATGTCGCTGTGCACGCTGACTGATCACTCAGGTAAAACATCACCAGTAATGGTATGTGGCTGTGCACGCTGACTGATCACTCAGGTAAAACATCACCAGTAATGGTATGTGGCTGTGCACGCAGACTGATCACTCAGGTAAAACATTACTAGTAATGGTATGTGGCTGACTGATCACTCAGGTAAAACATCACCAGTAATGGTATGTGACTGTGCACGCAGACTGATCACTCAGGTAAAACATTACGAGTAATGGTATGTGGCTGACTGATCACTCGGGTAAAACATTACTAGTACTGGTATGTGGCTATGCACACATACCGCTGATTGATCACTCAGGTAAAACATCACTAGTAATGGTATGTGGCTATGCATGCTGACTGATCACTCAGGTAAAACATTACTAGTAATAGTATGTGGTTATGCACACATACTGCTGACTAATCGCCCAGATAAAACATTACCAATAATAGTATGTTGTTATGCACAAATACCTCTGACTGATCACTCAGGTCAAACATTACTGGAGTGGTAATAGTATACACATAGCACTGACTGATCTGATCAGTGAGGTAGGATATAACGAGGACGTAGTTATACACATGTATCTCTGACTGATCTCTCACATTGAACATTAGTAGTATGCAGCTTTACACACACTTCTGACTCACTCAGGTAGAACATTACTGGTGTGTACTTATACACACATACCTCTGACTGATTACTCAGCTGTAACATTGGTAATGAGCAGTGATACACACATACCTTTGACTGATTACTCACCTGTAACATTGCTAGTGAGCAGTTATAGACACATACCTTTGACTGATTACTCACCTGTAACATTGCTAATGACCAGTTATACACATAGCTCTGACTGATTACTCAGCTGTAACATTGCTAATGAGCAGTTATACATATGTAGCTCTGACTGATTACTCACCTGTAACATTGCTAGTGAGCAGTTATACACACATAGCTCTGACTGATTACTCACCTGTAACATTGCTAGTGTGTACTACACTTACAGCAGAATCTCTGCAGAAGGACCATGATGGTGATGACCCTTCCATCTTTCACAGTACCCCCCTCCAAAATAAAAGGAGATATTTAAAAGGAACCTGTTGCACATTCTTGCTTGTTTTGCCGGGACAGAATCGGACTGTAAGTGGCCTGCAGATGAAGTGGGGGAGAGGAGGCGGACATTTTGCAGCAAGGTGGAAGGCTATGGAAGCGTTTGTGCCTGCGAAGATTCAGCGCCCATCAATTTTACACCTGACAAGGTCAGTTTTGTTCCTGCCACTCTGTACACCCAAAGGGCTGTCTCTTGTGAGGTTAGCTTTGTACCTGTGGTACTGTCTCTTGTGAGGTTAGCTTTGTACCTTTGGTACTGTCTCTTGTGAGGTTAGCTTTGTACCTGTGGTACTGTCTCTTGTGAGGTTAGCTTTGTACCTTTGGTACTGTCTCTTGTGAGGTTAGCTTTGTACCTGTGGTACTGTCTCTTGTGAGGTTAGCTTTGTACCTTTGGTACTGTCTCTTGTGAGGTTAGCTTTGTACCTGTGGTACTGTCTCTTGTGAGGTTAGCTTTGTACCTTTGGTACTGTCTCTTGTGAGGTTAGCTTTGTACCTTTGGTACTGTCTCTTGTGAGGTTAGCTTTGTACCTTTGGTACTGTCTCTTGTGAGGTTAGCTTTGTACCTGTGGTACTGTCTCTTGTGAGGTTAGCTTTGTACCTGTGGTACTGTCTCTTGTGAGGTTAGCTTTGTACCTGTGGTACTGTCTCTTGTGAGGTTAGCTTTGTACCTGTGGTACTGTCTCTTGTGAGGTTAGCTTTGTACCTGTGGTACTGTCTCTTGTGAGGTTAGCTTTATACCTGTAGTGAGTCTGTCAAGGCAAGTTTTAAAGCTCTTGTTAGTGAACTTGCCATGGAAGTATGTGTGTTCCTAGACTTGTTTTTACCTGGTGTTGGTGGGTGAAAAGTATTGGTGGGGAAGAGGGAGACTATACTGACACTGCACTGTTGCTATCAGGGTCATTCTTCATGCAGTTGAATATTGGTGAGCTGTTTCAGTGTTTCATTGTTCACATTTTGGGGGGAGGAGGAAGAGGGAAGTCAAAGTGCTTTTTGAAGAAAAATGTGTGCGGAAGTCAATCAGTTTTCCAGCCAACCCCCTTAGCACTGCAGACTGGCTCACCAATTCATGCAATTGCATGTGTGGATTGGTTGGCATGTTTAGGCATTCAAACCACAAGAATGGAATGGTATGCCATCACTTACGATGTTTGGTCAGAAGTTAGCTACTGTCACAGAGCCTAGTTTTAACTATGTTTCTAAAATGAGTGAATGTGGACCTGTACATTTTTTCCAAGGAAACAGTGTGTTGACTGCAGTCAGTTTAAAGAGAGGAGTAATAATTCAGGACAGGTGGGGTTGCAGTAAATGGAATTCCAGGGGATGACAAGCTACTGCTACAAGCAATAATTGTGACTTCTCTGTTCTTTTACAGCTGAGAGTCAACCATGTCAGTGCAGTTCCAATTGCTGTGATAGCCAGTGATCGTCCACACTACCTGTACAGGTAAATGACAGCTTTAGGGCTGGGCAATGGTGTGTGTGTGCGTGCATGCATGTGTACGTGTGTGTATATGACTCTAATTGACTGCTAGCTAATCTTTGGATAAGAAAGGAAGTAACGTAATGCTTTGTGTACCATCGAAAGGTTAGCCAGCACTCAGTTAAAGGAAAAGTCCAAGGTTTTTAAGTATGCAAAATGACCATCGAAATGATTGACAAATGAATCACTAGTTTCAGATTTAATGAAATAAAAATAAATAAAAATGTTTAATTGGGTTTTTAATGGATTTTATTTTCTGTAGGATTCCCCAGAAGTGACGTCAGTCTGGGGAGTCAGTGCGGTTGCCATGTTAGATTCTTCAGTAAACTGTGTATGCGTGTGGTCGACCAAAAAGTTAACTATGCCAGCCTACTGTGTTGCCGCGAACTGTAACAATTCACAGACGACCCCAGGTATAACAATGCACGACTTTCTTGCTGCACCGCCAGGTATAACAATGCACGACTTTCTTGCTGCGCCGCATCACGCCCATTTGTGTAGCGAGCACTTCAGTGATTGCGATTTCGCAAACCCCATGGAATACCACATGTCGAAGCTGACACGATGTTCCGGTACTCTTTCAAAATCATGCCTGACAGGTTCAAACTGATACGGCTGTATCCTTGTGGGTCTCTCGGGCAAAGTATCAGTTTCATCTTCGGAGCTCAAGTTGGCCATTTTGCAGCAACTCCCCAGAGTGACGTCAGTAGTAGGCATATGGTCACGTGATTTGGGCGTCATGGCGACGCTTTCTGTATGACAGAAAATGTCATTTTTTCGTGCATTTATAACCCTCAGATCACAGTTTCACCTACACCATCATTCTCAGCGAGCTTTAACAGAAATCATGTCAAAAATCACCCCTAACCTTGGACTTGTCCTTTAAGAAGGTAATTTTTTAATTTTTTTTACAGCTTAGCTGTTAGTGTTGACAACCAAGACTCCAAAAAATACTATTAAAAAAAGAAAATGATAATAACATCAGTTACTAATGAGTGAATGATGAAGATCATTAATATGTTGTGGGCTACTGGAATATTAGAGAAAGAGACAGACTGTATGTATGTGTGTCTGCATGTGGTAATATCATTATTCAGAACCTGGGTATAATTACAATAAATGTGAGGAAATGTTTATCTGTTTCTGCATGTGAGGAAATGTTTCTGTTTCTCATCTTTTTTATTGGATCTTCTGCCCAGAAAATTAAATGAGTTGTGGGGGGGTGGGGGGGCAACTTTAACTTGTTATGTATGTTATTCTGTTGACACTTCCAGAATGCTGCGTACACTGTTGTCAACACCAGGAGCAGACCCTAAATTGGTCACTGTATTTATTGACGGCTACTTTGAGGTGAGTATTTTGTCATTCCCTGTTTGCATTTTTTTACTCAGGGTGAATCTTACATAGTATATAATGTTATGGTATTAGGAATTAGTGAGGATATGTCAACAGAACTCACATTCATGAAACTCTAACAGCAGGAAATTAGGGTAAAGTGAAGTGCCTTGACTGATTAGTTTGTGCTTGTTAAATGTTGAACTGTCACATACATAGCATGCAGGACTAAGCAGAACCTGTTGAACTCAAACATTTCAGTTGAGGAGAGGGGTGCATGTGTAGTGTGTGTGTGTGTGTTGTATTCATGGTGTTATTGTGTAACTGTATATTATTTCAAAGGCATGTTCCCATGTACGTGTTTTGTGTTAGTAGTACAACAGTATTATATTATGTGAGGCATTTAGAATTTACTATATGGATTTACACCATACACCCCCCCCCCCCCCCCCCCCCCCCCACACACACACACACACACACACACGTGGATGGATGCATTTTCCTCTCGATGCTTGGATGATGTGTTGTGCAGGAGCCTCTGGCAGTCACCAAGCTGTTTGGTCTGCGAGGGATCCAGCACACGCCACTAGGGGTGAAGAACGCACGAATCTCACAGCACTACAAAGCCAGTCTCACTGCCACCTTCAACCTTTACCCAGTATGTACCAAGCTGTCTGTGTGTATGGATGTGTGTCCATGTACACATGTTTGTGAACCTACATGGATATGATTACATGCTTCAGAACTCCTACACATTCATGCATTTCTGCTTGTATGTGTCACCACACATGTCTGGATTAATTGTAGAACAGTTTGTTAGAATTTGGGGTTTGGGCAGTGTATGTGCCTGCATCGCATGGTAAGGATAAAGCACTTCCGTGAGTCTGTCTCACAGATACAGAATATCCTTCAAGAAAATACTGTCATGTCAGAATAGACAGGTCACACTCCAAGCATTGCTTTCTGGCACCTTCCTCCAAACTGTGCCATTTTTGGTCACACCACTGAAGGGGCACTCTTTATCTCCGCGCAGCTGTCCACCAACGTGGTCAGCACCCTCTGAAAGGTTTGGGTACTAATAAGACTGTGGACACAACCTAGCGCACAGGCATCCATGTAAACATGAGCTGCATCCACCCTTGGTAAAACAAAAAAGAGGTATGTCTCGAGTCAAATGATTTTAGTTTTATTTGTGCTGGTGTAAGCAGTGTGATCAATTATAAAAGAAATGTCTGATGTAATTTGAGTTGTCTGTTACAAATTTAATGCCGTTTGAGCGTCATCAAAGAACTGTTTGTTAAGTGACAGTTTTTCAAGGCCTATGATGTAATCAGCTATGGCAGTGGTTGAAGGAAGGTTGTTGTAAACCAGTGCTTGGAGTTTGTAGACAGGTATGACATACTAATATAGAGGAGAAAAAAACTGCTGTTGAATGTGGACAGTCTTGGCTGTTAAAATATGCTCCTTGTATTGTGAATTCATTGCAGGATGCTCAGTATGCCATCGTCATTGAAGAAGACTTGGATGTATCACCAGATTTTTTCAAGTAAGTTTCTTGATAACTTAATAAAGTTGTAGGAGTGTTTGACCAATCTGTTTTGAAAACAGCACCATAGCATACAAAACAAAGTCAACCGAAGGAATACATAAGCAGCAACATATCTGATTCATGAAATGGCACAGGTCATAAATCGGTTGATGCTTAAAGATATGTCAGGATAGAAGCACAGTGTCATGAAAACTTCATATTAAATATGACAGTTGTGCAAGTTTAGTGGGTACAGAGAGCGTTACACATCTGTTTGCACTCGCACACTGTGGGAGGGTCTGCACTTATGACAGTTGTGCAAGTTTAGTGGGTACAGAGAGTGTTATGTATCTGTGTGCACTCACACACTTATGACAGTTATGACAGTTGACTGTGGGAGGAAAATCCCCAGAGAATCAAGCCTGTGTTAGTATTGCACCTGGCTTTTCAGTCTGACACTCCACCAACTGAGCGATCCTGCCCCTATCTTCAAGTGACTGTCAACCTGGAATTCCTTGTACAACTTAGGCATCAGATTGTCCCCAGAATGTTTTGGATAAGCACACAGAGCACTCATGTGGAATTTTTTTCCAGGGTGAAAATTGTGCATATTACTTTGGGAAAATCATTCTGACTTATATAATTTATATCTGTTGAAAGAAAGCATGTATATGGGTCGTTCTCAGAAACTGTGTACCAATACTGTGACATAGGTACCAAAAAATCTAAATGCTTTAAAACTCCTAATATGTAAGTTTACTTGATGTTTAACACCTACTGCATGTGAGGAATTGAAAAAAAAGATAATCTGCACTATTTAAGTAGGACAAAGGGGGGGTCAAATGACGCATACTGCCAAGAATTAACAGTGTAACGTGGAAACCAAACTTACCCAAATACTGCACCTGTTGCACACAAAAGTGACATCTTCATGGTATTTTACATGTCATTTGCTATAGTAACAGCAATGCTATCAAAATGTAACCCAATTATTCCATTTTAGTATGTTATTTGATTAATTTTAAACATGACCATAAAATAAAAAAAAATTTTTTTTTTGAGTGTGTGTGCGCACAAAGTACTAACTACTATACAGTATGAATTCTTTTTATTTAAGTGTATTACCAGCATATAATGTCTGAACATGTAATGAATGAACAAATAACGAAAACATCACTGTTTTGTGTTTGAACAACTCATTTTAATAATCTGATTAACCGCGTAACATGGAAACCAAATCACACAGACGCAAGAACATCAATCAATCACACAAAACAGAAGAGAAGCACTAGGGTTCTAGTGTAATACAGCTGCTTTCCTGTACAGGTTACTGAACACTAAGTTTATAACCACCCACCCCCAGAAAAGCTACTGTAAACATAAACACTACCAACTAACCCACCCACCCCAGTTTACTGAACACTACACCCCCCTCCCCCTCCAACTTACTGTAACATAAACACTAATTAGTTGGTAATTGGATTTTAATGTACTGTCAACCACACAGGGTCACCCCAGCCGGACAGTCAAACTCGGGTCATATTCATAAGCAAATTTATGCATGTTTCTAAACTCTTCTCATCCTATATAAAAAATATAAACCATTTGTCAAGTCAGTCCACAAAACCAGTCACTTTGCAAACATAAAACATACATCCACAAACATCACACACAAATTTTTGAAGAGTTAGTCACTTCAATATTACCCCTGTTAAAGGAGCACATTAGCCTTAGGCTAGGAAATGCTGGTATCATGGACCATTCCGTCTAATTTATTGATACCAGAACAAATAAAAAATAGGAATGGATACAATTCAAAATATTTTTATATATATAAATACATAATGGAAAATACCAATACCATATGGCAGCAAGCTACCAACAGTCATCTGGATGCTCAACAAGAGCCGTACAAAAAAGCCTAACCCTTAAAAAAAAAAAATTGAGAGTTTTCTGGGGTAAAAATAGGAGAATCAACCATTTGTAGAAAATGATGACAGAAAGAGCAAAAGGACTAGGCAGATTCCAGAAAGGGGAACGGGTGGGTGAACAATCTTGGTGATTTGTTCTTTTGGCAGCCAAGACTCACTCATCCACCCACACAAAAATGTCTGCTGACCCAGGCTTCACAGTCAGGTAGTCTAGTGTAACTTGAGGTCTCCACTGGCTCTATCCACATCCAGGAACTTGGCAAAAAAACTGACATTTCTGTATCGACCTTTAACTTCTGCCTCAACAAAATCCCCTATTGCTGGAGCTGGCTGGTGGGGGACTGGATGCTGAACAGCAGGCTGGTTGCCTGGCTCCCATGCTGGCCAGCTGGTCACCTGAGAGAAGAAAAAGAAAAAAATCTCATCAAGTCACTGACCATGTCTTTATCAGCAAGTGTAATTTTCTTTTTTGTTCAGTGACTATCTTCTGAGAAGAAAACAACATAGTACAGGTGACAATGTTTGTTAAAACTGGGTTTGTGCTTTTTTTCAACAATAACACATTAACAGCAATACTGACAGTGTTTAATGTTCATTAAAATGGATCATTGCAATACTGACAGTGTTTAATGTTCATTAAAATGGCTCATTATCAACTATCCCGTTGGGAAATTCCACACTGCAGAGCAGACAAAATATAATACTGTACGACAATGGTAAAGTTCTGAAGAGACAGGTGGTCTTTTAGCAGGCAGATTCAATCATTCAGTATTCACTGTTGTAGCCAAAAAAAATAAAAATCCCCTAAAACATGACTACATGGCTGGCCAATTTGAATGGTTTCCAAGCTACGACAGCAAAAACAAACACATTCAAGTTGGATGTAAACAGTATTGTTAATGTTATTATGCATTATTTTACATTGATTCAATGAACTCAAATTGAAGCTGACAGCAGTATATTTGCACACTATACCTCATCGCTGCAGGACTGTATGAAAATTAAAGTGAGAAAAACAATTATCTGTTTCACAAAACAATTGTACCACTGAATGCAAGAATGTTGCCTTCCGAATTACGCTGCTAATGGACGGATTCAGTCACTCATGCAAGCTCAACATCAAGTAATGTTTTAATGATTTTATGGAATAAATGACGGGGAATAAAAAACTAAAAATGTTATTACGTTCAAACAAAAAGTGAGTAGAAAACATGCTAATATCCTGGTACAAATATGTGTCCGTTTAAACTTCGTAACACTGAAAGCAAAGCCGCACCGCTTTCCGCATTACGATGTTAATGCTTTGACTGACCGACTTTGGCAAGCTGTGAAATTTGTCAATATCAAGTCATTATTCTAAATATATGAAAAGGAATGAAAAAACAAACAACATTTCATTATGTTCAAACTGAAAAGAACAGAAGAAGCGTGTCAGTTTTATTTCAATGTGGGTCCGTTTAACTTCGTAACATGGCAACGCGAACGCACAGCTTCTACGTGCGTGTGAAATCTTAGATCTTGGTGCATTCATTTTTGCCGATCCATGTGGGTGGAAAAAAGAGAAGCATTTGCTCCATTGCGAAAAGTATAGCACCAAGACATACATTTGACCTTGCTTCAATAATACTGAGGCAGCAGCAAATTCTTAGATTTTATTTTGGTACATTCGTCTTTAACATCGTAACGAAGAAGACACCATTTCGGTTTCCAAGTTGCGAGTGAAACGGAAGGTCGAATTTCCGACTTCTACCTCGAATTAAAATAAAAGCAATCTTGCTGTTACAAGTAAATGTTTTAACTGAAACTAATATGCCCGAAAAATGTTATGTTAGTTCATGACGGTCATTTTTGTCCCAGTTTAAAGACATTTCCATCATCCCTCCAAACAGACCAGATTTTTTTTAAATCTCACTTTTCCATGTTCTTTATTTTCTGATCACAATCTACGAGCTTTCAGAGAGAAGACAATTATAAAACGCAAACATAAAATACTCAAGAACAATAATCAGTTATTATAAAAAGACCAAATGTTTTAAAAAGCACACAAACTTACCTTCAATCAGAGACTAGTGTTCCAATTTCCGTCAACCATTAGCAAGCGAACAAGGACACGGTTCGTTGAAACGAAATCAAAACACGAACACTGGTCAAACGCAGGATCCGCGAGAGTGCACATATGTGCACATTCGCCTTTCCCGCGGTTTACGCGGACTGATTCGTCTGAAATTAGGCCCTAATTCTAGTCTCAATTAAATTGATGGTGCTTTTTAGAATTAACATCGTAACATCTCAGGCGGGAAACGAAAATCTTACACATCAGTTCAGCTCAAATTTCACTGTTCAGACTCAACTTCAGGATTTAACTATCCCTGTACAACAACCGGTACTGTGTGTCGTGTGTTAAATGCTGAAAGTAGTTCCTGTGTTGAGTTTGTGAGCGCTGCAGCGTTTTCAGTTTCACGTTGTGTCCGAGTGGAAACGATGGGTTACGATGTTAATACTTTCAAAAATGGTTAATTATATACGATTTTTTATTGTAGTTGAAGACAAACGTGCTTCCAACCTAAGAAATGCATTTAATATGATCATCTGAAGTTAAATGCGTTGTCACTGTGTGGTTTTTAATGAAGTTTCTGATACATTCTTTCCAATGGTGTTGGCGATGTCACAAATCGGTGGCGCCATTTTTGATTCACTTCGCAACATCAGTCCGATTTAAAGTACATAACACACAACTCTGGCAGTCATTATTGTTTTTATTATCGCTCACATCAACATGCAAGGACAAGAAATAAAAATATTTACATTGCAATAAAAGATTACCCTCAAATACGAGTTTGAAGTTACCTACCCCAAGTGGTACACAGTTTCTGAGAACGACCCATATACCTTACTGTGTATTTTGGATTCTGGGGCAAAGTCTGTGTCTTTGATGTCTGTGATGAAGTTGCCTGTTGATTATGGATCAGTCATCTGAATGTGACCTCGTTACTTTTTGTGCATCTGCACGCTTGTTGCAGCCCCTTTAGACTAAAATTACCTCGTCTTTTTCTGCTTGTCACACTTTTGTCTGGTTGGTATCTTCTGAGCCACAAGTAAGCTTGTTGTGTGTGCAGTTACTTCAGTCAGACGCTACACTTGCTGGAAGAGGATCCCACCTTGTACTGTATATCAGCGTGGAATGATCAGGTTTGTGGGGCTCTAGTGTATCCCTGCAGTCTCAGTCTCTGATACTTCTGCCCTTTTTTCTGCTTGATTCTTTTGGAAGATTGTGTCTGTGCAAAATCCTCGCTCTGATATATTGTGTAAGTCTGTGCAAAATCCTCGCCCTGATATATTGTGTAACTGTGTGCAAAATCATTGCCCTGATATATTGTGCAAGTCTGTGCAAAATCATCACCCTGATATATTGTGTAAATCTGTGCAAAATCATCACCCTGATATACTGTATATGTCTGTGCAAAATCATTGCCCTGATATAACCATCCTGGTGGACTGGGCCTAAAAATAAAATTTGTTTTCTGACTTACTGTGCAGTCATGTGTGTTCATACAGTTGTCCAGCCTTTTGTAGCAAAAACAGTTTTGGTGAGTTTGACCAAACATAAGGCCACATGGGTGTTGAAAAGGTAAAATTCACATTTTGTTTTGGGTCAGTTCTTATGAAATCAGATTCAGGTGACTTATTAAGGGTAGTTAATGCAAATTATTGTTTTGTTTGGACCTGAGTTGGATCACTTTGTAAAAAAAATAAAAAATGTGTGTGGGTGGAGGGGGGGGGGGGGGGGGGGGCAGATATAAAGTGATTGGTTACAGCTAGATGCAGACAAATGTATGTGCAAACCATGTGCTCACTGAATATACCTGCACCTGTGTGTAGCTGTATCTACCTGGTTCTTATCTGTTGGGTCAGTCTGTGTTGATGTGCATGCTTTTGCTTTTTGTCTCAGGGTTATGAGCATTCCTGCAAGGACCCTAGCTTGCTGTACAGGGTGGAAACCATGCCAGGTCTGGGATGGATGCTGAAGAAAACCCTCTACAAGGAGGAGTTAGAACCTCAGTGGCCCAGCCCTGAAAAGGTAAACAATCTGTACAAGGAGTTAGAACCACAGTTGCCTAGTCCTGAAAAGGTTGCAGTCTCTGCAAGGAGGAGTTCGAACCTCAGTTGCCCAGTCCTGAAAAGATAACTAGTCTCTGCAAGGAGTTAGAACCTCCGTTGCCTAGTCCTCAGAAGATAACCAGTCTCTACAAGGAGTCAGAACCTCAGTGGCCTAGTCCTCAGTGTCTGCAAGGAGTCAGAACATCAGTGTCCTAGTCCTGAAAGTAACCCATCTCTATGAGGAGTTAGAACCTCAGTGTTCTAGTCCTGAAAAGATAACCAGTCTCAGTGGTCTGGTCACAGTACATGGTACACATGATGCACAGAATCATAATTCTGTCAAAAATGAGATTTTTTCCCTCATAAGAGTTGTTGTTGATTGCTTTTATACACTGCACTCAAGCAGACTTGCTTGTGGGTGTGGTTTTTGTTTTAGTGCATGCTGGATTATTTTGGTGTTTTCATCATCCACTCAACCCCGACATGGCTAACATGTGTAGGTGATCGTTTTGCATGTGTAGACACAAGAGGGACCTTGGTTTATGTCCTCATCCAAAGGACTTTTGTAGCTGTTTGTAGAGTTGACTGAAGATTTTCTCTTCTTGTTTCTCTTGGCTCTGTTCTGCAGCAATGGGACTGGGACATGTGGATGAGAACAAACTTCATACGCAAAGATCGTGAATGCATTATTCCAGACATCAGTCGCACTTTCCACTTTGGATCCAAGGGTCTCAACATGAATCCCTACTTTCAGGACCTCTACTTCAAAAAACATTCCATTGTTTCACATGCAGGAGCTGTGCTTAAAGATGTGGACAAGTTAGTAACTGTATGCGTATGTGTGTGAGACTCTGTGTGTTTGCGCGTGTGCGTGTTTGTGAACGAGCATGCATGCATGAGGGCATGTCGCATATCCAGCAAACTGCATTCATTTCTTGCTTCAAAAGACCAGTACAAAATTTTGATGATAACTGAAGATACTGGAAACAGATCAAGAGGAAAATGTGAGCAGGAAAGTGCGTGACACAAGAGCTTGACTTGTGTAAATTTGTTTCTTGTGGCCCCTATGCCTGTCCTGTCTTGATCTCATTTTGATCATGGCTTGTTTCTGGGTGCAAACATTTTCAGGCATAGGCTTTGCACTCCACAAGCACAGATGACAGATAAATGTTTTTAAGCGTGTAGATGGATGCTCTCGTGTATGCAGCAGAATCACCATGTTTATAAATGTATATATATTTGTACGCTTTATTTGATGAATCATTTTATTATTCAGAGATATATATATATGTGTGTGTTGTTTTTTGTGATGTCATTGCCTCTGAATAGAGGCCAAACATAATACAGTGTTTACGATTTGTGTCAACAGTACACAGGGTGATGTATCTCAAAGTAATACACTACACTGTAGTCATTATTCCTTTGGTACATGGACTTGCTGACATTGGTTTTGAATCATTCTCTATTCTTTTCCCTTCTGCAGAATGAAAAAAGAGCCATATGAAGAGTTGATCAAAGGTTTGATCAAATTGGCAAAATTGGTTGACCACAGCCTTGACCCATGTGATGACAATTTCATCCCACTGAGAGATGATACTAGTGACAAGGTAAGTTGAGCAGTGTGGGTGACGATACCAGTGACAAGATAAGTTGAGCAGTGTGGGTGACGATACCAGTGACAAGATAAGTTGAGCAGTGTGGGTAATGATACTAGTGACAAGGTAAGTTGAGCAGTGTGGGTGACGATACCAGTGACAAGATAAGTTGAGCAGTGTGGGTGACGATACCAGTGACAAGATAAGTTGAGCAGTGTGGGTGACGATACCAGTGACAAGATAAGTTGAGCAGTGTGGGTGACGATACCAGTGACAAGATAAGTTGAGCAGTGTGGGTAATGATACTAGTGACAAGGTAAGTTGACCAAATAAAGCTTATGGTCTGTAAAACAAAACAAAAAAGCAGTCAGCTGGTAAATGCTTTGCATGACAAATTGCTGTAGACATTGGGAGTTTGTTTTTCTTGTATTAACTCTTTGGGCTTGTGTGTGTGTGTGTGTGTGTGTGTGTGTGTGTGTGTGTGTGTGTGTGTGTGTGTGTGTGTGTGTGTGTTGAGAGAGAGAGAGAGGTAGTATATATATATATGTGTGTGCATGTTTGGCAAATTTTAGTTTGCTATTATTTTTTCTGATACATGTTTATCTTTCACTGAATTGCCAAATAAAGAGTTAAACAGAAAAAAGATGTGGTTGACTGTAAAAGGATTAATAAAACTGGTTGTCATTATTTTTTCTGATACAGGTTTATCTTTCACTGAATTTCCAAATAAAGAGTGGAAAAGATAAAAGATGTGGTTGACTGTAAAAGGAATAATAAAAATACCAACAGAGTGGAAACAAATTCCAAATATTTATTTGAATGTTGGCACACTTAAGTCCATTACTTGATTGATGAAATGATTTGCTCTGTTATCAGGAACAGGTGTACGTAATGTACATGAAGATGGACAGTGAGAGTGATTTTACTGTGTGGAAGCACATAGCAAAGGTAAATCCAAGGTGACGTGTGGATGTGGTTAGCTCGCTCTCTGTTTGTGCTAACATCCTACAGGCTTACAAGATAACACTAGCAGTAATTACATTGATAGGCATATTCATCCTGATTTTTTTCAAATCAGGACCACATGCCACATGCTGAAAGATTTGAAGCCTGTTAGCAGTCAGTGTTGCTGAGTCTGCAGAGTAACAATGTAACAGTTGGTTGGTCCCCTTGACCTGTCAGAGCTACTTCTCCCAGCAGGAGACCTGAGTGTGGGTTGGACTGTCTCAGTGGACTTGGTACGCTGTGCTAACTGACCACAGGCAAACCCACATGTCTGTGGTAGATGTTGTTGTTCCAGCCTCCAGGGTGCCTAGATCTTCTTGGATAATATCGGGGGGAACATGTTATTGTGCCAGCTTGTGCAGGCATCAGCCCTTGTCAAGGGAAGTTGTTATAATACCTGCTTGTGTTGATCTCAGGCTTTGTGAAAGGAAGATGTTATAGTGCCAGTTTGTAAAGACATTAGGCCATATCAAGGAAAGATGTTATTGTGCCAGCTTGTATTGATCTCAGGCTATGACGAGGGAAGATGTTACTGTGCCAGCCTGTAGTGATCGGAGGCCATGTGAAGGGAAGATGTTACAGTGCCAGCTTGTATAGACATCAGGCCATGTCAAGGGAAGATGATATTGTGCCAGTTTCATCCTTTGACTCTTGAGTCTTTGTGGATCCAGACAAGTGTGATAACTGGTTTTGAAGTTAAATTTTGAAATCAGTTCATAGTGTTGCTTCTGTATTACTCATTAAACTTTAGTTTGGTACCTGTACTGCATGATCCACTGCATGGAAAAAATGGTACACATTTTGATAAATGACACAGAAACTGATTTTCAGCCCAAACAAACATTCAGGGTACATTTTGTTTTATTTCCAGAGAGTATAAAGTGAATGTTAGATGGAAAATGCCTTGTGACACATTTTTATTGTTGCAGTGTTACCACATTTGGGACCTTGATGTTCGAGGTTTTCATAAAGTAAGTGTGTGTGTATGTGTGTGTGTGTGTGTGTTGTATGTTTGAAGTGTTGTGTGGATTTTTTTATCTCCTCGAAAAAGATTTTTAAAAAGTGAGAGGGATGGTAAGATGCATTGGACATCTCTTGGTCATCTGTCTGTCCGTATGTGCACATGGTCAGGTTTTGTATGGATGAAAACTTCTGAATCACATGTGTACCTTTGGTTTATGTGTGCATATATATGGGTATTTATCTGGTGCTCCTGTTGCTTTGTCTGTTAATCTTGTTCCAACTTAGTGTTGTGACCACTATTGAGAAGTTGCATTTGCATTAAAACAAACAAAACTAAAAGAAGAAAAAGAGAAAGAAAACAGAAAAGAACAGAAACAAAAAACAAGAGAGAGAGAAAGAGAGAGAGAGAGAGAGAGAGAGAGAGAGAGAGAGAGAGAGAGAGAGAGAAGCAGCTTCTGAATCAATAGACCATATGCAACCTATCCTGTTTGCTTTTGCTTTTGTCACAGTGACGGAGTATTTTGGACTTAAATCATGTTTTTAAAATGTTGTGTTTGTGGATGTGAGGTAGGGTAAATATGGTTAAGATGTGTTTGTCTAGATATCAGAATGATGTGTTTATGTGTGTGTGTTTTTTGTTGTTGTTCCAGAGTATGTGGAGGTTGTACTTAAAAGGCAGTCATGTCATTCTAGTTGGGTTTCCAGCTTCTGCATATTCGTAAGTACTACTTGATGCAATGTCTAATATTTTGCCCTGTGTACAATGTAGATCTCCTGTTTTTTTTTGTGTGAGACCCCTGCCACCTCACTCTTGTTTGGTAAGTGGAATAAAGTTATGAAACACTCTATTTTAGAAAAAAAATACTATAAAAAATGAAAAACTAAAACTGGTTTAGAAAAAAATACAATAAAAAATGAAAAACTAAAACAGAAATAATTACTTTAGAAAAAAGAAAAGGAAGAAAAAAGAAAGAAAGAAAAAAGAGCTGCAAATCAGGCAAAAGAGAACATTCAAAGCAGCTAGCCATCTCAGTACCTGTTCAGCCCAAGAAGGCCAGCCTTTCTGTTTCTTCAACAGGTAGAAGAGATCAAAATAAAAACTTGAATTTGGCACCTGTTTTAAAATGCCTTGTTGCTTACTTTCACTGCCAATGTACAATCTGACTTGCATCAGTGATAATTAGCGGGTTGGTGGGAGAAAACACTGTCACAAGTCACAGGTGGCTGATCAGGCCAGCAGCCTCTTTTGCCATGTCCCTCAAGTGACTACAAGTGTGCAGTTTTTGGGTCTGTTATCAAAGAGCAGTGCATGCAGCTTGGGCGAGCTATGACATTTGTCATTGTGTTCAGCCAGACCTGTTAATTGTCACTAACAAAACTACATTTTAGGAACTGAACTTAAAATCCAGGGAGCATTTCAAAACAGAATCATTCATTTTTAGTTTTTGATTTGGTTTCTTCTGCTTGTTGCATGAAACTTGTTTTGAGATGCCTAGTTCCTTTTAAACACTTGATCTTGAAACCTTGTGTACTTGTGTATTTTGGGATTTGATATTTTTTCTGTAGATTGTTGTGTGTATCACTTTCGGATGGTCAAACTGTTGTTACAGTTTGCCTGTAATACCAATAATACCAAAATGAACACTTGTTGTGTGTACTTCCACTTGTACTATTGGGAACCTGTGTTGCACATTTGCTGACTAGTAGAATGGAAAGTAATATATCTGACTGATTCCACCTATACTGTAGGAAACTTGTTTTGTGCATCATTACTCCCCCCCCCCTCCCCCAGTGCATATACAGAGATGTAATCAGGGGTGATATATTTGAATCACTTTTTCCATGTGCCCATCTGATTAAAAAACTATATTAAAGTATTGTTTGCAAATAGTAAAAAAATTGTATTTGTGATTTGTGCTTACATGTTTACATACTGCAGGCAAAATATTCATGAAGAGCTTTGGCAAGGGATATAAAAGGGATATAACAATAAGTGAGTCAGTATTTGGTGCTGAACGAGGATGCAACATCTGTTCAAGATGTCAATAAATGCCTGAGAATGAAACATTCACATGTTCATGTCTGTTCAAGGCTTTGTCTTTACATGCCTAAAGCCGAAATGTTTGTCAGATACAAGGATTTTGTGTGGACATGGATGGTAATTATGTAGGAGTTCTTGACCGAATGTGAATTTGACACTGTTCAGGATTGGAATAATAAATAGCATCCAAATGATATTTTTTTGTACAATTCTGACATGAACATTGTAACTGATCATTTCAGTGAAAGTTTCACTTTGCACATGATGTTCTGACTATTCACACAAACAGTTTATTTGAATGGAGAAGTACTCAGAAGTAGCCTGTATGCTAGAGTGTCAGCCAGCAGCCTAACCACTGCCCCTTTGGCATGTATGATTTGAAACCAGCACACATTTGATTTCATGCGCACTGTGAGTTGTTGAATTTAGTGATAACATTTGCTTACCTGTGGATTTATGCTGTGTAGGGTTGTGCAGGATTGTGGGTTTTGTCAAGCCAAGAGTGTAATTAATCTTGGGTTTTTTTGCTTGCAGAGAGTTCAAGCCAGCTGACGTAAAGCCCATTTCAGTCGCTGCCACACAGCCTGCCAAAAGCTAGTGGATACTGCCCATGCCACCTCTCATCTTGTTGATGTCCCCTGTTAGTCATTCATCTCACTCCGATTCAATCTGAGTCTGGCTATGTATGTGTGTGTGCGTGTGTGCGTGCATGCATGTGTGTGTGCACTTGCTGACATGTGAGCCTGTGCATGTACTGTGTGCGTTGAATCTGTTTTTGCTTCTTGAAAATGTACCTTATGCAATACTGGATTTTATTTGTGAGAGATGGTGACTTAACACAATTGTGGTGATGGTACATGCATTTTTGTGATTCATTGCTGCTTCTGTGTAAAGACTTGCTGCAACATTGTGAGAGTGCTAGAAAGATACTGACTGATATTTATACACAACTTTTGCTTATTGTATGCACTGTTATACACAACTTGAAAAATTACTGACGGGTGAACTTGCAGCATGCCAATTAAGTATGTCTTGAATGATGAGTGCATGTTTGAAAAAGGGGTTTGATTACAGTGCAATGCATTTTTGGTAATACTTGAATGAAGGCCTTCACTGGCTGGTAATTGTCAGCATGGGCAGAATTTTGCACTAGATTAATAAAGGTTATCAATATCAGCCACATTAGTTCATTCATCATAAATTTTGACTTGATTAAACATCTGTGAGGATGTAATCATCAGTGTAAATCTGCCCACATCCTCGTACAATGAAAAGTAATCCTTTGTCAGGTTGTTACATACAGTCTAGATCACACATACACTTCTGTTGACAGTTGACTGAATGTTAACAAGAACTGACAGTAGCTATATTGGTATATATTATATTCAAGGGAGATGATTGATGTGTTCTATTATTACAGAAACCATAATGATGGATTTTTTTTTCAGACACTAAATTAAGTGAGATCTTGGAATTTCTTTTATATCTTTATTGAGTCCTCTCTGTATGTGCCATTTTTGATGACCTGGACCTTACTTCAAGGTCACAGGAAATAGTTACAAAATCACACACCAGATTATGATACTTAAAATAACTGATGATTGTGATTGTTAGGTACATATTGCCTGGATTAGGAGTTCCATAAGTGATATATGCATGCTAGCAATGTCTGAGAAGTGATATGTGAATGATAATGTGCATTGTCTGTTTTGCAATTGAATTAGAAGCAGAAGTGAAAATGGTGATATGATGATTCTATTTACATGTTTGACATATAACAGTTATAAGATTTAATGATCATGTTTATCTCAGAATTCAAAGTACCCAGGGGCTAGAATGGTTAATGCCTGCTGCTGGTGGACACAACATAATGTGTGAATTGCCACCCTGCGTACAGTTTACATTCATTGTATGGAGCTGTGTTTATCCTGGACAATCTGTAGCTATAGGACTGCAAACTGAAATGTATGAAAGGACACATCTTTTTCTGAATCCCCAGCAGTCTACTGTAGACTGGTTGGGTATTTAGTGTGTCTGTGGGTCTGCATTTTTGTGTGTACTTAGCTTGTCTGTGGGTCTGCGTTTTTGTGTGTACTTAGCTTGTCTGTGGGTCTGAGTTTTTGTGTGTACTTAGCTTGTCTGTGGGTCTGCATTTTTGTGTGTACTTAGCTTGTCTGTGGGTCTGCATTTTTGTGTGTACTTAGCTTGTCTGTGGGTCTGAGTTTTTGTGTGTACTTAGCTTGTCTGTGGGTCTGCATTTTTGTGTGTACTTAGCTTGTCTGTGGGTCTGCATTTTTGTGTGTACTTAGCTTGTCTGTGGGTCTGAGTTTTTGTGTGTACTTAGCTTGTCTGTGGGTCTGAGTTTTTGTGTGGAGGTAGCTTGTCTGTGGGTCTGAGTTTTTGTGTGTTAGTCTCTTCACAAATCCACTTACCACTGCACTTTGCCTGCAGTTCTAAAGGATTTGAGCTTTTCTGTCAACAACGGTTGTGCTGACTGGGCAGAACCATCAGCAGAGTGACATGGAATTAGTCAGTGGTGCTGTCTTCAAGGTCAAGGGCATTAGTCTTTTCTCGTTAGAATGTGTGTCATGTACAAAGGTGTGAGTGTGGCAAATCATGCTGCTTTTTTTTTTACTGGATTTCAAAACATTGCACGACAGAGTTGAAACAAACAGATCTTTTATAAAAGAAAAGCACAACCTGAAAATCAACCCCAAAACAGTAGCAGTAGGATCTGTTACTGGAACCATGTATTTCCTATCCAATATTGTTCACATGGGCTCTTATAGGATGTCCTGGTTCTTTGAAAAAAATAAATCATTTGGGTTGTATAACTTCATTAGCTTTATAATACAGTGAAATATTGAATTATCATACTGATATAACCAAATGAGCCTGTTTATAATTATATGTATTATTTATGTCTTGTACATTTCTCTTGTTGATGTACATTTTTGTGAAAAATTATACATGCCAAAAAAGTGAGGATCCTAAAACTACTGCTTTGTCTAACTTCATGCATTTACAGCAGCTCCGTGTTGAAAGATGAGCAGAGAGCATCATGGTTCTGTGTCCACCCCTGTACTGTTTGTGTGGATTCAGCCAAACAGCTATGGGAGATTGGCATTACCTCATTTTAAAGCAAAATTCATTTTACCATTGTGAAAGAATTTTGTTAGTGATGCAGAGCTTAAATGCCTTGGAGCTGACATGTTTGTGTGTGTGTGTGTGTGTGTGTGTGTGTGTGTGTGTGTGTGTGAGAGAGAGAATGCCCTGCGGTTATGAACGTTACGATCCATACTGTGAATTGTTGCTTTTGGATTCCTGTGTACAATTTGAATGGATAAAAGTTTTTTGCATTTATTCAAAGTCTGCCTCTTGCAAATCTATGTAATGTATATCCCATAATGTTGCCAGTTTTGGAGGGAAAAAATCCATTTGTGCTATTTTACATTTGATCTATCCCTGCTATGCCTGTCCTGAAACTGAAAGTAAAATCCTAGTAAATGCCTGTGTCACTTTTCATATACAAACTTGGGTTATTTCAAATGTAGAAGATTTTACCGTGCTTAGATGCATATCTGGCAGATTTGATCTTCCAATGATCTGGAAACATTATGGCAAACACCCTTTCTTTTGACCTTTTTTCTGTCCCAGCATCCATATACTAGATTCAGAGGTACTGCTCCCCTGATCCTAGTCCTAGTCCTTCTATACCCAGCCACACACAAGGTCCGTTCTGCATCCTGAGGTCCACAGAGGGAGATGTCAGAGTGATGATAGGCACTGCACTGCTGGCAAGTCATTCTGGTGGTCAGTGATGCCTGTTCTGATTCCATTTGAAGGGCTAACCACTACGCCATGGCAGCCAATTTTCTTGGACCTTTTTGTTGCCAGTTTTGTCATCAATGAGTGCAATACATGTAAAACCTTTATGACAACATTATTTGTAATAAAGTTATGGACAAGGTGCTTCATTTTGTGTCTTACCTGTGGAGCTGAAAGTTTTTACTTTTTGAATTACGGTACCCTTATTGTACCCTTATTATAACAGCTGCTGGGATGTTAGTACTTCTGCAAACAACAAAAAATAAAAGAGGGTGGGGGAGGCAGAAGTAAGACTAGTAATGTTTAGAAAGAAATTGATGGTTTTAGATAAGATTAAGACAGTCCTTATGAACTTTTCTAAGGACAAGTAAGTAAGTTGGTGTTTTACACCCAGTCAACCAGTGTGGTTATATCACTTATGGCCACATGGACAAACAGAATTCCATATATTCCAGGGAAAATCAGAAATGTGATCTGCCCTATGCTGATTCTGAATTGGCCTATAACAGATCAGATTCAGCTCTAGAGGAGGTCAAAATCACCATAGGGTGATTTTCTGATTCACATCAGAGTGTACTGGAAGCTCTCTTGAAAGAATGTGAAATAATATGATAAATAATGTGCAAATCTTTAAAATGATCAGTAGCAATAGTGTGTGTGTGTGTGTGTGTGTGTGTGTGTGTGTGTGCGTGCGTGTGGGTGTGAATTCTGAAGAAGGTGGACTGATAACTTTTTCTGATTTGCACAGGGGTACAGAGAAAAAACAAAAAAAAATAACAAAACAAAAAACAGCAACTACATGAAATATTGCATGAAATCACACTAAGATTTATGAGGTCAGACTTTACATGCAATCTTGGTTGCTGAAATCCCAGAGGGTAACAGTGAAACTTCAGGTTACTAAACCATTACTGACAGTACCAGATATTTAGCTTTCATATATTTCATTATCTGAACTTGAACGTGCCTGTCTACTTGACTGAACTCCTGACAGTTTGCAAACCAACCTGCCAGCTATGCTCATCTTCTGATACCTCCATTCTCTGTCTTTCCTCTGTGCACACGCACTCGCTTGGTCAGATAAAAAAAAAAATCTGTTCCACCATCTGCATCCAAACACATATTTTAAATAATCTTTGAAATCTCACCTCTTCAGGCTATCCTATTGACTGTGTGTGTGTGTGTACGTGCATGTGTGTGGGTGCATGTTTGTGTGTGTGTGTGTGTGCGAGTCTGTGCATGCTCATGGAAGTTTGTGTTGACAGTGTTTTGTTCTTCACTTTGTGATGAGCTGTGAGCTCCAGTTGGGAGAAATAGTACATAAAAGAGTACATTATTATTATATATATACAAATGCACACACACACACACAAACAAGACAAAACCGAGGATCATTTACACAGACACAACTGTATGACTAACACTGACAGGCATTGTAACAGGTGCTGGTAAGTTTCAGTGCATCTTGCTTAAATCATATGATGCATACAGGTGATGCACAGGTTGGAAGTTTTGTGCTTAATATGCCAGATACGTACGTTTGTGTGTACATGATTCACTTTGAGTTCATTTGTTTCTGGGGGAAATGGTGCTTTAGAAAAGAGTTTATTATTATGAATGGTTAACATGGTTTTCATTCTAGAGATTTTCATGGTAGATCTGATAGATTTTGCCTGTGATGAAAGTATGTAGACTTGAATTTTGTGTGTGGTAGTTGGCCAGATCAGATGTACAAACACCATCACATGATGACTGTTGCATACCAAGCTGTCTCTGTTGAAGGGCCCCAAGTACTGTAAGAATGCATCATGTGTGTTAGGTCACTCTGTGAACTTAAAAAGAAATGCAGAGAAAAAATAATAATCATAAAATCAATGTCCATTAATTTTAGGATTTTGTTTTGTCCCTGGGGCAAAATGTATTTCAGGAAGGCTAGGTCTTTTAAACATTATTGGTATGGGATGTCTGATGTATATGAACAAGTTGCATTAGATGGTGATGCAATGGTGATAGCATAGTGTTAAGAACAGTGAAATAAAGAAATACTTGCATTAAACATCACTGCTATGTAGATAAAGTATCAATCACTGATCCTTCTGCAATTCAACTGGTGTCAAAATTAAGGACAATGCCACATTGTTAATCTCCTTAGCGATAAAGGAAACAATAGTGTTCATTTCCTATTGGCATTAGCACCATAATAGCTCTAGTATATAATGATCTCAGAGAATCCCACTTTGAAGCTATGCCGTCATGTCATCTTCCTTCCTTTGTATCTGCTTCCTTCTCTGCCATCATCCCTCTGTTTTTGCAAAGTAAAAAACAAAACAAAAACAACTGTTTTTGTGTGGATTTTTCAATGTGTTAGCATATATAGGTTTTGGGGTTTTCTTATCAAAACACAAATTATGTCTCGGTAAATTACACAGCAAAAAATGAACATGTTTGTGTTAACAGCACACAGTATATATAAGAGAGCATGCAGTTTTAGAAGACTGACAACAAAACAAAAAGTTAAGAAAGTCAGGGCAATCTGATATGCAACTGTTCAAAATGGTGCTTTTTACATATTCCATGATATTTTTTCATCTTTATTTACAACTGTATTGCTTCATATGATGAGACACTAATGACCATGCAAAATGAATGAATAAAAGTGAACAATTTGTGTGTGTGTGTGTGTGTGTGTGTGTGTGTGTGTGTGTGTGTGTGTGTGTGTGTGTGTGTGCAACAATATATGGATGCAAGTTCAATGTTTAGGGCAATGGTGCATTTGCTACTAAAATCATCTTCCTGTTTATTTTAAAACTAATAACGGATAGCTCTTATTGAGCAGAAATCTTTTTGCAAAACAAAATCTCAGTAGGCTACGTTAGCACATATCATTCACACACATACATACATATTGACATACACATCAACATGTTTGTTGTCAGAGGAATGGTCTGCCTAGGATTGTGAAAGGTGAGGTGGCTGTCCTTGGCTCCCTGTCCTTAATAGTCCTAATGGTCTCTGTGGACGTAAAGCAATACTGAATGATGAACACGTCACTACCAGAGCACAGAATGTGAGAGTCAAGGTGGACGTCCTGGGCTTCCCCTCCCTAACAGTCTGTACGGTCTCTGTGGACGTAAAGCAGCACTGAAACGAAACATATCACCACTTTCAGCAGCTGGTTGTCTGGTCACTGTCAGTTTGTAACTTTAGTACCACACGGCTGTTGAAAAAGCAAGCTGACAGTACATAAGTTGCTTCGCACTTGCGGTCAGGTCCCCCCCCCCCCCCCTCCCCCCCACATACTGTGTTCTTGTGGTGGCTGACGGTCTCTTCATCAAGTCGGTCTCAGTCGGAGCGTTCAGCCAGAAGCCGAGCAATTCATTGGTACTCGATACCCCCCCCTCCACCCCCCTTTTATCCGTGACTAACAGACCGTATGTGGTCTCTGGACGTTAAGCCCTACAATCACCACATCATAGCTCTGAGGTGCCGCAGTTGCAGAAAGGCTCTGGGGGTCTTTGCACTTCATTAGCCGGCCCCTCAAAAGCCGAGATGACAGCAGTCAGTGTGTTGAAGCTGGTCAGCTATAGGGGAGAAGCCGAAGACGGGGCCCAAAGGAGATCCTGGTACAGACAACCAACTTTATCAAAACCGTTGAGCTAGATGTCTCCGTGGGACAACCTGCTGTGTGGACGGCCGCTCAGACTCAACGTGAAACCGCCGCGCTTAAGTCCCAGCGAGTCATCACAAACAGCCATACGTGGCCGGGTGCAAGGGTAGGGGACAGTGAAGGCTTTCCAAACACCGTTATCTTTTTTGCACTTTGTCTTGTGCTGAACAATCTCAACGCAGTCGGTATTAAATCTATCCAGATTACTCGATCAACCGTCATAAGTGTATGTAGTTTGTCATGCCGGGCGGCTTGGCAGTTGTGCCACTCAAGCCGAAGCAAATTAGGCAGAAACTAACACCAGTGGGCACAATTTAAAAATTACTGAACGCTGAAAATTCGCACATGTTTTATACTGTCATATTAGCGTTCTTTTGAGCCGTTCCGATTATCAGTTTGGATGAGTCTTGTGTTCGCCGAAAGCAACTTGAACAGTCATTGTTCTTCTTCCTGTGAAGCGACCACAATCATCATGTGGATTATTTTGTCACTTTAGGGAGGGACAGCAGCGCAAAAAAAAAAAAAAAAAAAATGATTACTAGTGCAGTCTGGAGTAATTGTTTCAATCAAAAAACGAAAGAAAAAAGAACGCAGTGTTGTTCTTTTTTGCGTCAGACTCTTGAGAAGTGGCAGTGTAATCAACGAGCGTCTTTCAACGACATTATTGTGGCCACTAAACGGATGAAGATGTGGATGAAGCATAAAGATGTAAATTGAATATAGATCTATACTGCTGCTTAGCAACCTGCCCTGGGTCACCCGGAAGCAGGGAGGGGAGATCAGCGTGGGGACGCATGCGTGAACTCAGTGGAGCTTGACACCAATGTTGGGGTGACAGTGAAAACCAATCTTTCTGTGCTGCTGTCTCCTTCATCGATTTTGTCAGTCATCTTCTGCTACACAGACGAGCAGAATGGAACAACAGTCACGGTCGCCTATGATCTAATGCGATCCGCGTCTGCTACAAATCGGTAAGAGCTAGCAGTGGCATTCTGCGATTGACAGCGAGTGTGACGTCAAACAAAAAACAAAAGAAGCATCTCGCTTCGCGTGTAATGTGTTGTTTGGAATATTACCCGAACAGATTCATCGAGTTCTAGATACATTTGGTCTTTTATTGTTTCATCTTGCTAGCATGGCTGCAGACAGAGGACAAGGTATTTAGGTGTTTTAAATTCCAGGAGGCTCGCTCTGACAGAGTGGAGCTATTTTGAGGCGTGGCTCCTTGTAGTTGTAGGGCTTAAAAAAATTAAAAAAAAAAACTCATTTGTTTTGGGTCAGTAGATCGGGGGGGCTGGCGAAAGGTAGGTGGAACCCATACCTACAATTAGACCTTCCCGCAGATACAAGAGTAGAGAGACCAGACCTTTTGACTGCCAGGTCAGGAAAAGAATCGGGGGAACAAAAACTCGCTAGTACAAACAATAAAGAATATAATTTTTAATTTTTGATGTGTCCTGACACTGTTTACCATTAATTTAGTAGTATTTGTAGTGGTATTGTCGCAGAAAACTGTAATAAACGGCAGCAGTTTTTGTTTCCCTTCTTCTAAGCAAATGCAGCATTAGAAAAATGATTTTTGTCAAAATGTATCCAATAATTTGACATGGTAATTAATTATTGTATACTATGTTCCAAGCAAAGTTTGAATTTGCTCAGTTCTGGAATTGAGCAGCTCATTGTGGGAATTCCTAAAATGAGTACTAATTCCATAACTGAGTTGTGCAATTCCAGAATCATATGTGCTCTATATCATCAGCTTTAAGCAAGCAAAGCAATCAGCGATGGGGTTCCAGTGCATCCCTTCCTATTTTATTTTTTTTACACAGATTTGGATATCAGATTTAAAAAAAAATCTGCAGTGATCTACACTTCAATCTGGCAGTCAAATGATTGATTTTATTGACTTTTTGCAATGATTACTTCTGTATTTTGCTTCTTCCAGGATGTTTTCAGTCAGAACAGCCTGGCTCAGTCAAAACTGGGACAGTTCCAATGCTGTGATGGAAAAATATGTAAGTGAAGGAAGCAAATATAGAAATAATTGTTGCAAAAATGCTAATAAATTTATTATTTGCCTGCCAGATTGAATGAGAGATCCATTTTGCAAGCAGTAAAACTAATGGGTACTGCTCATTTACACCTTTACTTGGCCAAAGCCACTTGGAAGATTGCTGCTTCAGTTTTCACCAGTTTCGCATATATATAATCTATATATTTGGAACTATCAGTATTACATTATACAGCAGAACATTACTGGGCTTCATTTCATGCAAACAGTCATTTTACTGTCCAGTTTAAAACTTTAATGCTTTCTTCTGTCATCTTCTTCATGTGTTTTGGCCTACTGATGCTAAGCTTCTTGCACAGGGGATGTAGCTTAATATCTGTTTAGATCCCAGAATGGGCCACGGGCCTCAAACAGGCACGGAACTCATCTATCTCGCATTGGACATAATGTTTCAGGGGAAGGTGTGTTGAATTGCCATTGCCTTGCTCTCACCCTAACACTACCCTTCTTTCCTCACTTCCCATTGTGAACATGCTGTTGATCAGCATGCTTACTTCCCTTCATGTGGTATAATTATGAGAATAACCAGGAGAGAGAGAGAGAGAAGTAGTACTAGTACATTAGTAGTAGTGGTAGTAGCGTATCATGTGAAATAAAATTTGATGATAAAGGAAGAATGAGTTGAACAGGCTGTTAAGCCAGTTGTTTGCATGAAGGGGAATATTTTAACACTTGTAAGGTGTCAGTCGATTAACTGAGGATTGCCTCTCAGTTTAGGAATTTTCACATTGAGCTGCTATCCATCTCTGGTGCTGGGTGGGAAGGGTTGTGATTTAATAAGTCCTAAATCATATAATGATGCACAGAGAAGTTTGCACACATGGCATGGGATTTGGAAATTACAATCAATGACCTGTGGCTCCATCTGCAGTCACCACTCCCAGTAAAGCCTGAAGTGATTTTACAATGCGCCTGTTTCACCACATTGTCCTGCCATAGCACAGCTATCCCAAGAGCTTGAGCTGGATCAAGTCTGGCTTTAGTATGAACTGGCTTCACAGCATCCTAAGCACAAACAGCACTGTAGTTGCCATTGTGAAGCACATGGGGCTCATCTTGAGATGCAGAACAAATGTTTGGATTAAAAAATATTGATACTGTTAAAGTGATATAGACTGTTGAAATTGTCTGTCATCCTTAAACAAGCTTTCTGAGGGTTTTTCTCCAGGGTCAAGTGAAGAATGTCATGAAGAATAGTGTAGAATTTTCTCTTGCATTAAATTTATTGTTTGTAGGGTTCTCATTAACAGGTAATGTCCAACATTTTACTGGTTAAGATCAGCATATATACCATGAAAAAAGTCAGCGATCAATCAGATGTACTGGCTGTTAATTTCTTTGCTAAGTTCTCAAAAACAAAACAAACAAAAATAGTAATAATAAAAAATAAATAAATGCAGCACAGTGTGTGGTGTTTGGTTTGTGTGGTGTTTGGTTTGTGTGTGTGTGTGTGTGTGTGTGTGTGTTCCAGATAGGAGCAAGAGGTTTGCTAGCAGAGCTGTAGTAATAATATAGACAGCTGTGTATCTGACTAGAAACAGTGATTGTCTGACTGGTTTCTGTGAACCACAGTTTATGCCACCAACTGGAAAATGTATAGCATGATCACTGATTGTTTGTTTAAGTGCATTGTTTGTGCTCCTAGTTGAGTATGCCTGGTGCTTTTGCAACCTCTTGCAAAAGCTGTATTATTAAGAAATATCTGCTTACTGCAGATTCTGGTACTATGTTTATAAAATGCAAAGAACAATTGGTGAGTGCCTCATGGGCTCATAAGTCCAACCTTCACCATCTCCTCTTTTATGTACACATGGAACAAATGAGTGTCTCGTTAATTAGTTGATTCTCATCACCCACTCCTTGTTATCAGTTGGTAGTAACTTGTAGTTGTACACAGAGAACAGTCCCTACAGTGTTTTTCATCTTCTTCTCAAGGTTATGTTGGTGAGTGCAGCCTCATTGGGTGACCCTGTCACCCACTCTTTGCTATTGATTACTGTGTTTAGGATCACATCTGCAGTATATATATCTGCCAATAATTATAATGGTTAAGATCTTGTACTGCTGTAGTCTTCAGGCACAGCTGTGTTGTACTTATGCTAACAGGTGCTGAGGCAAACCTCTTGTCGACCAGTTTTGGTTGTGATGGTGCCCTGCTGGACTCCATGCAACCCTAGTCTATGGCCCCAATTTTGGTTGCGTTTGGACTCCATGCAACCCTAGTCTATGGCCCCAAAGTATTTTATTCAGGGCATGCATGTAATGGAAGTAATAGGTGAAGGAGCAAGCTTAGCAGTAAAACCAACACACTATTCAAAATGTTAGTATGTGGTAAGGTTTTGCTGTGTGAGTGACTGAATAACTGCTATTTTGTAAGATCCAGTCATCAACAGGAATGTCCTCATGAAAAGGGAGGGATCACATTTTACTAGCCCCTGTTTGCACTGGACACCACCAGTGCCTGTGTATTCATCAGGGATGCTTTCCAAATCCCCCAGTGAGATGTGGCCTGATTCAGAACAAGCTTGAGGACAACAGGGCATAGGGACTTCCCCCAGCAGGCTCTGCACAGAACATTGGCTGGCTGCTATAGGTGGCGCACTTTCACCTGTACACTGACAGTATAGATCAGAAGGGGATGCCCATACTGTCTTGCTTCTGCTCTTGTAAAAGTTGTATTGCAGTACCCCCCCCCCCCCCCCCCCCCCAGTTTTTTCTTTCTTTCAAATTCATACATGTGCATTTGTTATTATCAGACAATCTGTATACTATTTGGCTTTGGATATAGTGGGTTAGTCAGCCTGCATTTTTGTATTTTTATCTGTTTCATGATTTTTATATCTATACCTGTGTGTGTGTTGGGGGGGGGGGGGGGGGGGGGGGGGGTTGCCCAACACAGTTTGAAATGAAGAATGTTGAAATATTCAAGTGCATGTCAGCAATGTCCTCACTGGACCATTAAGTCTTCCCTCTCTTCTGTATCATCAAAGATTCAAACACATACAGTACTGGAATGCAGACCAACTGTTTTACTCAGTCCTCAACAACAACAACAACAGAAAGAAGAAAAAGGAGGAAAAAAAGAAAGAAGAAAGAGCCATGGTGAAAAGAAAATGACAAGCTACTTCCGCTAGTGCACTGTAGTCTTTCAGAACAGTTTGCTGTTCATTTGTGTTTAATAATCATTTGAGATGTAATATTTTACTATAACTAGTATAAGTAAGACCAACAACAACAAAAAATGATGCAAGAAGTGTGCCTACTAGTTCAGGTGGGGAAAAAGCAGGTTGTGTTTTGTCCTAATAAACAGCATTCTTTTGAACCTTTTGTGTCTTTGGATCTTGTTTTAGAATGCAAGCAGTCATTCTTGTCGCATATTTTAGTTCAGGTGTTGTTTTCATGTCAGTTGCTTGTGATTAGATCTTCACAAAGTCATGATACAAACAAGCATTGACCTTTACGAGAGCCCCTTGGTATTTTATTTTAAAAATCAAATGTGGGTCACCCATGCAAATCCTTGGGTTTGGTTTATATCAAAGTTTTTGTGGTGGCCCTGTATGCAAACTGTGATCAAACATGATGTATGTCTATTGATTTAGCCTGTGCACAGTAACTGGTCCAGATGTTTTGCACAGAGATAAAGTTCTGTTCATTAACTTTATCATAAAGCGAATGAAATGCAAACCACTTCAAGTAAAAGAGTTTGTCCTGGGGTGACCCTATGCATTTGATGGGCTGTCCAACTGTGAAACTGACTGTAGTGTAAAATAAACTAGGTGCACTCCCCCCTCCCCCTCCCCCCCCCCCCCACCACCCCCCCCCCCCCCCCCCCCCCCCCCCCCCCCCCCCCCCGAAATCTGTTTATCTTACAGGCATAGCAAACTATGTTCAGATAACAAATTGTCGAAAAACACAAACAGAAAAGGAAAACAACAAAAAGCAATGACAATGGGCAGGCTCATTCCTAATGGACTGTAGTAGTGAGTGAAAAGAGGAGCCTGATGGGGTGCATACAGGTGTTACATTAGACCACTGGGAAAGGGAATGGGAGATCTGTTTCCACTAACTAGACCGCTGGTGACAGGGATGCTCATTCAGCCATGTTGATTGCTAGGAGGCTTCGTCCCCATGCAGTCTGTCATGTAGTAAATGAGACAAGTCTACAGTGACTGATGGGAATGTCCACTCATCAAGGGAAAGGATTTGCTTTTGCTTGTTTGAAAGTGAAAGCTTCCTTATTAGTTACTGGGCCTTTAATACATTAGTGTATTACTGCTCCAGAGGCATGCATTTTTTGTTTTTGTTTTTAGCCCTGTCCATGCTGAGGCATTGCTTTCTGGGATGTTGCAGATGCCATGTCCGAGCTGCAGGCCACAATAGAGCTGGCAGTGGAACTTAATAAATTCTACAATGTTGACCTCTTTCAACGTGGGTAGGTACTTTTTTGTGTGTGAAGGGCAAAAAGCTGTGTCAGGTCATGAAGGTGGTGTCAAGAGGAAAACACTGATTCACTGACCAAAGAACAATACAGCCAGGACTGTCTCAGAACTGTGAATTCAACCTTCAGTCATTTAGAAAGGTGTGATTAGAATTATGAACGGGTGTTTGTCCTTAGCGTCACTATAACATGTATAAGAATTAAGATACTGAGTAACGTGAATTATGATGTTTTTAGTCTCTTTTTATGAACATTGTTTTCAGACTTTTTATGACTTACGCAATATATTTTTCTGGTTCTTTTTTAAATGGCTTGTGTCATTGCAGCTATATGAGATGTCCAGTGAAGAACAATCTGCAATTTTTGTGTGTAGATGCAGTACTTGCTGTACAAACTACAGTGTGACAGTGGTAAAGATAAATGAAGAGAGGCCCAACTCTACTGAGACTTTACAGACCTGCTGTACTTGCAGGGCAATGGAAACATTTAGCAGCTTGGGCTTTTTATTGAAAAAGAGATTCAGGCCTTTTGATTTAGTTTGTTACTCAAAGCCTTGAAAACTTGCTACAGTGTACATGTGGTAAGCTAACACTGGAAAACACCAGGTCCTTTAGTGTAGTGTACAAGAGGGTGTGGCCACTTTTTCAGCTGACCAGTTTGCTTTCAAAACTGCAGTGAAATCTTGTGGATCAATGAAAAGATTAGTAGTGGTGAAGAAAGCTCTCCATCTCCTGTCGCAACCCCTGTTGCTGGTGGTCTTATTGCAGATTTGTCCTCACAGGGCAGGATGTGAGGGTATTATAGACTTCTTTTCTCTCCACTCCACAACACTGTCTTCCTGGGCATTCTCTCAGGAGTAATTTGTAACCTGTTTCAAAGCTGCCTGCACTAAAAGTTTTAAAAGCTGTCCCCATGGCCAAGTCCTTTGACATTTTCTTGTGAATCAGTAGATTTTTAGATGCTGGCACTGTTTCAATTTAAAACAAACACATTTTTGGTCTTCTAGTTTTATATGTATTGGGTCTCTTTCAGATTTATCTCTGTTCATGATATTTGTGACCGTGGATACCAAGGAAGAACCAGTAGCACATTTTTAGGATAAAGAGTAAAGAAATGAAGCTGGGAGATCTATACTAATTTAGTAATTAATACATGTATATTTTCACCTATGTTTTCGAAAGAATTTTTTTTTCTTGGAATATTTCAGCTAAACAACATTGTCCATCACCCCTATCTGTCTGTACAGTGTGTGTGTGTGTGTGTGTGTGTGTGTGTGTGTGTGTGTGTGTGTGTGTGTGTGTGTGTGTGTGTGTGTGTGTGTGCGTGCATCTTTTGCATAGTTACATTTGAACCTGTGTCTACATTATGTGTTAGCTTTTTCTTTTTTTCTTATATACATTTTTATTGCTGATAACATTTCCATCTTGATCTGCATTATGTGTGTCATATTATGCTTGTTCAGCACTTTGAGCCGCTTTACATATTTCCATTATTATTATTCTACATTAGTTGTCTTAGGTTAGATCTCTTTGGGTGTCTGTCTGATTGTCTGACTGCTGGATCATCTGTCTGTCTGCCTGTTTGTCTCCCCAAGGTACTGGTTTTCAATATTTGAACAAAACCGATGCATTGAATATGATGGTTGGTGCCAAAGAAGCACACTGTGGCCTGACCACTTAAGGTCTCAGGCTGCTGATTCTGGGAACTGTTTGCTTGCTGCAAGGGTCTTGGTTGTTTACCCCAAGCAGTTTTACAGTGGTGGGAGGCAGTAATGAAGGATGTTATTGATTACGTTGATCTGTTCCATTAGCCAGAGCATTTGTCTGCCAGCTCAGGGGCAAGTGGGCTATACTTGCTGTAGCCATCCTCTTGTACTTTTAACTGTCCTGCTGTAGCCTTCCTTGACAGTTTAGAATGGTGGCGTCTGAGTGTTAAACATTTTAATTTTTATTTATTTTATTCTGATTTCAGCCATAGCCTTCAAGTATGAATGATATTTTGGGGTGATAACATTTGAATAAGGAAGAGAAGGTGCTTTTCCACTTGTATAGTATTCTCATTTTTCAAGATCTGTATAGAAATGGGAAGACATTACACTGGGTGAAAAATTTAAAGTTGTGGCATGTATACATGCATGCATGTACACTGCTGTGAGTCATTGGGGAAAACTGGGTCAGTATCATATAAAAGAAATGTAATGATAGCAGCATTGATGATCCTGTAAAATTAATGAGAGCAACATTGATGATCCTGTAAAATTAATGAGAGCAACATTGATAATTTGTTTGAGTCTGTTTTCTCTAGCTTTGCTAGCTTTCATGAAGTGTGTGTGTGGGGGGGGGGGGGGACACATTTTCAGTATTTTAAAGATCCCATGTCATCTTTTGGACATTTCCATGAGGTCTTATTGATCTCTTCTTTTTTGTTATTGTTTGCTTAAGGCTTGAGAGGATCAATATCTTACAGCAATACAAGAAATTCTGCAGGGATATTAATATGTATGAAGTCAAAATGCAACATTTGATACTTGCACCTATGACAGACCTTCAGTTTGTTCTGTGCCGGTACAGTTCACTTTTGAAGGTGCACAACTTTACTGCCCATGTTAACCCAGATTCAGTTGATTTTAGATGAGTCTTGAGTCTGTTGACACCCCATGGCAGAGGCTCTGCTGTTTGAGAAGCCAGAGCTGTTGATGGTTCCTTCTTTTGATAGTGCTTCTGGAGCAGACCAGAATGTAGCTCTGCACGCTTCACCAGCTGCCAGAATCTTTTTCTTCAGTTCATTCATGTTCATTTTTTCCAGTCCTCTTCAGGTATCATTGTGGATCATGAACAGTGAATAAGACTTTTAGTGTGAGTTTAGGTTATAATAGTCATTTATTCTCCCCCCTCCCCCCAACTGCCCCCCAAGAAGTCTTTTAGAAAAGGCAGGGATTTATTCATATTTTTGCCTGCAGCAAAAAAAATAAAAAAAATAAAATATTTTTATTTTTTATCAGCTGAAATAAAATCACATGCTGGATTTTTTTTTCATTGTGATAACTTACATTTGTTTTTTAGGTTATGTTTAATAATTTCAGATTGTCTTGCACCTTGATATTACCCACATGGTTGGAATTATGTATCAGGTAGTTACACTATGTTAAGTAATAACAAATCTTTAGCAAGGCTGCTAATGTTGTGGGGAAGATGTATCGCAAATTATGGTAAACTTAGGCTCAGAATTTATGTGTATGAATTGTGTCATCCTCAGTACCCACATACCTCTCTAGTAATCATGTCTGATTTGAGTTGATTACCCCCCTTGTTTCAGGTTTTATCAGATCAGAACCTCACTGAAGACTCCACCCAAATGGCCCGTGAGGATAGAAACCTGCCTCAACAAACCATCAAGGCCAGAGCAATTTCGTAAGTGCACAAGATGCAGGCAAAGGATTCCCACAGTTTGTTGCGCAGTCAGAGTGTTTTGTATGTGTTTCCTGTAACAGTTAGAGGGTGTATATATATTGTAGTCACTCCCTGAAATATATATGTGTGTCATGTCCTTTTTTGCTGCTTACGCATGTTTGTACCCCCTTCATCCCCTCCTTGTTCTCATACTCAGGCGAAGCCTATACTGGCTTAGGATTCATTATGTTGCAAAGGATCCACTGCATGATCAGAGCCAGTGTTGCCACCAAAATAAATTAGCTTTTGGTATCATTTTGTGGGAACAGAGTCTTGTGATCATGAAATGTGAGTTCTAATGTAAATGAGTACTTTATGATCAAACTTACTGAATATTTCCAGCAAAATAAAACTGAGGTGTTCACCACCTTTTTAAGCATGAAACGGACCAAGTGTTTTGTGCTCAAGTGTAAAATCTGCTTTGTTGTGCTGACAGGAACATCCCAGGCTGCAGCATCAGCCAGCATTGTCAACAATGTGGCCATCAGTCGAACTTTTCAGATTCTGTATCGCAATGAGGACCTCAATGTCAATGATGCCATTCTCTACCGTATACATACCTTGGTGGACAGCAGTCGAGTAAGTTGTTGTTTTGTTTTTGGTATTGTTCCTAGGCTAGAACTGTATAGTTCACCAAAGACATGATACAGTTTTGTTGTCCATTAAAAAAGATATGGCCACAAAGATTCATATAGCATAAACTTATGTCCATATCTTGAAAAACATACTTCTTGCCCATGGTTAAAAAGAGAAAGATGATAGATTGATATTGATAATCATCAAAATGCTTCTGAACAGTAAAGGCCATTTGGTACATTATTATTTCAGATGTAACTGGCATGGGACAGTAAACTCTGCAGTGTTGAGTAGCATTTATTTCTATGACTTGCTCTGGGTCCACCCAGACACTCAAATCACAGTGTGTTTTAATTTCCTCTGAGAGTGAGTGTGTGTGTGTGTGGGAGAGAGAGAGAGCTATAGTTTACACCTAGTCAACCATGCCAGTTAGAACTGGGGTGGGGGGGGGGAGGGTAAATTTAGCAACACTGGAGTGAGTGTGACTTTTCTGTCTGCGTGTGTCCGATGGTTAACTGTGTCCCACTCACCCTGATATAACCATAATGGTTGACTGGACGTAAAGCACCAGGTTACTTACCTCTCAAAGCTTGAAGCTCTGTGCTAAAAATGACTGCTTTGTTTACCAGATGGAGGAGAATTTGGAGGGACTGGGTCTACAGCTGGGGATAGAGCTGTGGTTCAGTGAAGAGGATGAAGGGTAAGTGGGAGACAAAGTAGCCCGAGTTCTCATCCTGATGTTCACCAGTTAGTGCTTTGGGCAGTGGTTGATCTCAGCTCAGTCCTGGCTAGAACCAGGTTCAAATCTGCACTTCTGAGACAGGCTGGTGGAGAAACTGGACAATGTGTAGTCCAGGATGGGAATGAAAAGCTTTTCTGGACATACACGCTTCAGGTGGTGCACATAAAATAAATCCCCAGGTGGTTGGAAATTGAAAAAGAGAGGGAAGGTTCCTGTCTGTCTTGGCAAAATTAATAGTAACGGCAATCGAGAAGAAAGTTCCTCATTTCTTTGGAATAGGTAAACACAGGAATGTTGCACATGCAAGACTGGGTAGTGCTGTTGCTGTGGCTACTGTGGTCTTACTCAAGTAAGGCAAAGCAGATTTCCCACTGGAGATTAAAAATAAAAACATGGGACAGGTTTTAGACGTCTTACCACATCAGCAAATTGGTGGTTCTCACATGGTTGTACTTTGATCTTGTTGTTGTCTTTTTGGCCTGAGCTCTGCAGGCCATTTTTTGTGTGCTGTTTTCTTTTCCTGTTTATTTGACAGTCCCACTGTGGGTTTTTACACACTTTAGTTCAGCATAGCATACCTTGTTCAGTGCATGGTTGCATTGTTCAGCAGACATGCATGCACTCTTCGACTGAACATCGTCATCATCATTCCATTTTTAGGACGGAGGGAGGGGACAAGATGGAGCTGTGCAGCACACGCTGGCTGCAGCTTCACTTCAGTCCCACCAAGGGACTGCACTGCCACCTGCCCGTCCTCTTTGACTACTTCCACCTGTGTGCTGTGGAGGTGACGCTGCACGCCATGCTCATCGCTATACACCAGCCCTACCTCAAGTAAGTTGCTTGGGTCATGGGCTGCTCATGGAATCAGAGAGACTGTGAGGCGAGCAGTGGGCGGGCCAGCTGCTTTGTTGGTTGTCTGACCTAGCTCACTGGCATTTCTTCCATGTTTGTGGAGGGTGCATTTCAGTGTTTTGAGAGTCTGCACAAAAATATGGAGCTTTAGGTGAGCCATTTTGAGACTTGGAGTTGTTAAAAGGATTTTCTCTTGCTCCAAGAGTTTAGACAAGGTACAAAATTGATAAGCATTGCATCTTGCGGAAAATGTTTACATGATTTCACTATGAGAGGCAGGTTGGGAGAGGGAGACATTCGAATATTCAGGTCAGTTTTAAAAATGTAATGAAGAGGTCTTGCAGACGGTGTGGAATTTTGTCAAATGTGTTGGTAAAACCTGCTTGAATAATTATTACTGGTAATTTTGCACCTGGTCCTAACTTGTTTATTCAAGTTTCAAAATCAAGATCTACAATAAAAAATAATAATTTTAAAATGAAGCTTGCAGTTGGCAGAAAGCAGTTAATATTAGAAACAGAAATGAAACTTTGCAAGATTAACATTATCAGCTTGATAGCTGATGACACATAGACCAAGCTGAAACCAGTGCACTTTCAATGTTTCATGCATGAAAATGGGATGATTTTAAAAGTAAGATACAGCTGTTCAAATGTGATATTGCCAAAAAGATGAAGTCCAGGAAACCCAGAAGTTGCAAGCAACCCTCTGAAAACTGCCATGTGGGGTGCACCTCTGGTGTCACTTTCTGCATGCAACCAATAGTCTCAGGGGATGAATGCTATGTGCCAGGCTGTTGCTGTCTTTGATAATTCTGACAGCAACACAGGCTGTGGCTGCTGAAGGGAACAAACTCTCCTGATGGGAACCCACTGTCTGGGTCACCTGGGTCATGGTACCTGCTCATATCTGCTACCTTGTAACCAGAGTGTGCTGTACCTGCTCATGACTGCTACCTTGTAACTGGAATGTGTGATGTGAAATAGTGTTTGTTCATTCTGAGGGGACCCTGTGTGGTTGACGGGACGGTGGGGAACCAGGCTCTAAGCTTGTAGCCATGTGTGTCCCTTGGTTTGAGATTCAGGTTGCGTTTCCTTCACCTGGAAGAAGCGGAGCGTGATAGTGTTACCACTTTCATATACAATCTGGATTTGTGTGGGTGAATATTGGTCCATAGGTTTTTGCCAAGAGCTGCGGCTCTGGAGTGACTTTTTGCCATTGGTGTAAAAGAGCTTACATGATGAGGTCTGTGTTGCTGTCTGTTTGGTTTCTTTATTTGAAGGTCTGGGTGGTGCATAGTCTTCATATCTTTTGATCATTTTACATATGGGTGTAATCACATTGATCATGGTTGTTATGATCAATTGGTACATCTTTGAGTCAGTACCTTGTATTTGTTAAACTGACAAGTTCACTTTCTCAGTTTAATGTTTGATATATTCATTGGTTTTTATTCTCTCTTTCGCTCCCTCCCTTTATCAGTGTTATTTTTGTTGTTGTTGTGACAAACAGACTAACATTACTGCATAGCATTGTTGAAAATGGCATGGATCATTGATTGTGTAGCATGTGTGATTTCAGCATGCCACGGCCGCAGAAAGCGTCATGGGCAGGAGCACCTGACCAGTCAACTCTGGAATTGGTGTACTTTGGACAGCGACCACTCTCTGGGGTCAGTACTCTTTACATCTATTTTACTGCACTTTGTTGGGTCTCAGACAGGGGTTGCATCCACACATACTGACTCACATCACCGTACGCACAGCATGAAAAACAAAACAAAACATAGGTTAAATGTGGAGGTACTGCTTATGGTGCAAGTTCTATCCTTGTGTCCTTGGTGCTTATGGCACAAGTTCAGCCCATGTAAATAAGTGTGATTCACAATGTAAAAGATTCACGATTGCCCCCCACCCCACCCATCACACTGATGAAAGCCTTCCTTTTTTGTTAGTTGACAGGATGGTTTATTGTGGGTTTTGTATGTGGTTGGGTGGATAATTGGGTGGTTGGGTGGTTGATTGACTGGACTGGTGACTCACTGGGTGAAGGTGATCCCCCCCCCCCCCCTTTTTTTTTTTTCCTGAACCCATTCGAAAGAAGGGCATGCCTGTTGTTTCAGTTGCCTGGAGGGAATCAGAACTCACGGATGCAGCAAGCACATGTGATGCACAAACGGATATGCACCATCCTCCTCTCTGCCCACGAGAGCTTGCAGCAGATGCTGGTCCTCTACCTGTCCAAGCTGCGAGGTGCCAGCTTCAGCCTAGGTGTGTACATGCTGCGGCTTTGTGCAGCACGTCTGTCTTGTGTCGCCCACTCACCTCTCTGTGCTTGAGTTTGTGTGCCTAGCTGGCTGGGTCATCCGTAAAAGGTTGTGGTGTCAGAGTCAACTTTGCTGGAGGGGTTACCGTGTTTCTGAATGTCACATGCCATTATTGGGTGTGCAAAGAAAGTGATTCCATAGTTCATCCAAACTTATGTAAAAATATACCAATTGTGCTCCCTCTTCTCACTTCTGTTTTTACATTCCTTTTTTTCCCTTTCTTTCTGTGGATATAGTACACCTGTTTTTCAAGAAAGAAATTATGTGCATATGTGACTGATTTCTATTTTCTGGTTCCCTTGCTACTTGGGCCATTACACTCCATCTTACAAGTGTTGACCTAGTGTGTTCTGTATTTCCATGTGTCCATACAATGGTGTGGCTGACAATGTCTGGGATTTTTAATGTACACACAGTCTCTGACTGCATATGGTGGCTATATGAACGCCATAAGAAAGTCTGCATGGAAAGTTGACTGGGAAGGAACAATCCACTGCCTCACCAGGTTGTTGGACCTGCATCAGCAGCTTGCTGGACCCATGGCTCAGCCACCTGAGCTACACCCCCACCCCATCTCACTGTGCTTAACACCCAAAGAGAACATCAGTTGGAAAAAGGGATTACACAAGACAAGTGTTGAATATTTGTTTGGCTATTGAAAGAATGGCAACCCTCTGATTTAAAATGAGATGCTCTGCCAGCCTCCTTCCCCACTGAATCAGAAACTTGGTCATCTGATTTGATTTTTAAAGAAGAAAGACAGACTTAGGTCTCTTTTCTGCTGTTTAGAAAGGTGTGTAGGCCCAGTAGCCGACAGTCAGTTGTGCGTAACTTGGACATGGAAAGAATAATCCTGCTTCATGTTGCAGAACACAAGGACTGCCACTCTCGCCTTGGGAATATCATTATGCAGCTGCAGGTAAGTGTGAGCAAGCAAGCAGTTTGCCATTTTTAAGCAGCTCATGTGCATCACGGATCAGCTTGTGCGTATGTTCACCATGCCGACTGGCAATTCACTCATTCCCTTTGTGGCGGAAAATATATCAGTGGGTGCAGTTCTCTTGAAAACATTAACATATTGCAACACACATATTGGATGTGTCCTTTGTAACACTGCACCCACAAAGTCTGAAGGGATACATTTCATTTTCAGTGGATTGACACTGAGGGTGACCACACAGTACAACATTCAACACTTCTGGATAACAGGCTTTGAGGAATAAAGCTGCCCTGCAGCTGGTTTTCTCTTAATCCACCAAAATGTACAACAATAGCATAACATGATAATAATAATAGTAACACATACATTTTCTATAGCACTGTTCCCCACTGTGTTAGGTCAACATAGTTGATATAAACAGTAATGGACACTTTCAAAAAAATGGACACTTTCAAAAAAATGCAGAGCTAATAAGAACTACAGACAAACTGCCCTCAAGATGCACCTGTTCAGCAAGTCTTTCTAAACTGTCTTTGTCTATTCACAGACACGCTTATCCCCCTCCCCCACCCGGGTTTCATTTAGCTCTTGTATCCTTTAGAGCTAACACACAACCTTGTTTTCGGCAGCACCTGGATGAGGAGGAAGACCTGATCCAGCAGGCCATCACTGACATCACCCAGCTGTGTGCAGAGAATGTCATCCTGTGGGCGCAGTTCCTGGAGGCAGTGACGCTGCGTCAGGAGGTGCACCAGCTGCTGGCCAAGGAGCACCACAACATGAGGGTCAGTCCTCCGCCCCCCTTGGGCCAGTCCTCCGCCCCCCTTGGGTCAGTCCTCTGCCCCCCTTGGGCTAGTCCTTCACCCCCCTTGGGCCAGTCCTCCGCCCCCCTTGGGCCAGTCCTCCACCCCCCTTGGGCCAGTCCTCCGCCCCCCTTGGGCCAGTCCTCCACCCCCCTTGAGCCAGTCTTCCCCCCCCCCCCCCCCCCCTTGGGCCAGTCCTCCACCCCCCTTGGGCCAGTCTCCCCCCCCCCCCCCTTGGGCCAGTCCTCCACCCCCCTTGAGCCAGTCTCCCCCCCCGGGCAAGTCCTCTGCCCCCCTTGGGCCAGTCATCTGCCCTCCTTGGGCTAATCCTCTGCCCCCCTTGGGCCTCTGCTTTTCTTACTCTCAACTGAAAGAAAAGCCTAAATGACTGAATGGAAAGTTTATATTTTGTTTTAATTGATCTCAGATGTTTTACTATGTCTCTTACCTTTGTTATGTTGAATTGTATAATTGTCCTTTTTGGGGGGTGGAATTTGAGTGATCCCAAAGGCAAATTTTCATTTGCATTTATTATGAATAGTAAAGTTCTTTTTTATTTAATGCACCACAAATGCTATTTCCTTAACCATTCATGACCATGATCCTGTAAGTTTGATAGTTGTGCTTTGGACATGAGAGCTGCTGGCAGGTAAAGTGCATCACATTCACTGTGCACACTTTTTAGTGCTTGGTCCTAAACATACATTGATAAAGAATTCTTGCTTATGGATTGCTACTCATTGTGCTGTATGTGCAAATGGTGATGGAAATGAAACGCGACTGGAAACATTGTGCAGAGAATGTGCCTAACATGTGTATCATGAACTTGTTTTTTTGCAGGTAAGGCGATTTGCAGAAGCATTTTTCACACTGGAAAACCCAAAGTCGGCTTGTCTTTCCTGTTATGATCCTGGGTAAGTGGCTGTGTGTAAAGTAAGTAATCATGGTGTTTAACATCCACAGAAACCATAAGGCTCATTAGAGATGGGGACTGTGTGTATTGTCTCTGCCGACTTACGTGGTGTGTAGTTTGCAGGGGTCAGGTTCTTTGCAATAGAATCTGTGACAAATGGTTGCCATCAGAATCAGCCAGTGTAAAGTGGAGGAATTGTTAGCTTTGATCCAGTTGTGGTGATTTAATAAACATGTCTGTACTGTTATTGGTGTCACTAACAGTAAACATGTGTACTGTCATTTTTAGACTGCATTATACTTTTTGTCTTGTCATACTTTCTGCCTTTGTACCCTTGACTGGTGTTGAAAGTACGTGCCAGTCAGAAGTACAGCTGCCTTGGTTCACTAGGACTGAAGCATGGTTTCATTCCTCTGTTGACAGTGTGCACGGTCACAATGCCCTGGCGTCCATTGTGAGAAGTTCGGCCTATTTCCAGCGGCTGCAGCCTCTGCCCGTGGAGTGTGTTGACATTGACGGCGACAACACCACCCTGCCTATCATCTTTGAAGACATTTATTATGACTCCTGGTTACAAGGTCACTGCTTGCTTTTGACATAATATTAAGTACTACAGCAGAACAGCAATGCAGCATAATAGCAGTTAGTCTTAAAACAAAAGCTGTTTCACGTGCTGGTTCCATGATCTGGAACAAACTTCCATATGACATCAGGACTTCACAATCAAAACATCATTCAAGCAAGCCCTCAAAGCCCATCTGTTCAACATGCACTACTAAATTTCACAATGTTCTGTTTCCCACACGTTGCAGCTTGAGTATATGATGACTGTTTTGTGTAGCCCCCTTCCCCTTCCTCCTGTTTTGTGTCATTGTTATTTGCTACTCTGCTGTTAGTGGGTGCTTTGTTGTTACTGTTGTTGTTGTCCTGGTGCTCTTGTGCTGGAGTCCTAATGAGATGGGCACTCAAGAGGTCTACTTTATTATTATTAAATATTTGTAATAGTGTTTTGTTGGTGTATGACATGTGGAAATGTTTTTCTTTTATGCCAAATCTTTGCACAGAAGGTGATTACATCTGAACATTGAATTATTGGTTATACAGGAGTAAAATAAGGTTGTGCTGTTTGACTCTGAGCTTGCAAGTTGCATGTAAAAATTGAACTTGGTCTTTGAAGATGTGTCTTCTGCATTGTTCAAAGTGAAGTGAATGTGAAACATTTGATGCATCAGTTGTTGAAATGTTGGACAGGTTTTTTTGGAGAAGTGACAGGTTTGAAATGTTGGACAGTTTTTGTGGAGAAGTGACAGATTTGAAAAGTTGAACAGTTTTTGTGGAGAAGTGACAGATTTGAAAAGTTGGACAGTTTTGTGGAGAAATGACAGATTTCATGCTGTTGCAGGGGAAGCATCAGGGGAACAGCATGGTGACACAAAACCTGACCTGTTGCTGTCCACCGACACTGCCGACAGTCCTCGACTCCAAAGAGATACCTTGTCCTCCGGGTCAAACTCCTCACAGAATGGAGATGCTGTGACCCTGAGGCAGAAATCGAGGTCAAAGAAGAACTTCATTAAGAACATCAAACCCGAGGCCTTCAAACGCCCGTCCTCATACTCATGTTCGGAAGTGGAGAAGCTGGAGATTCAGAAAACGGTGGGCAAGCTCAAGTCCAAGGATGAAAAAGGGGTGACACTGATAGGCTACAGCAAAGTGCCCAAGCCAAACCTGGACCCCTCACGAGCTGTGCTGCTGGGCACACTCAGTCCCACGCGCAGTGAGCCAGGGGAGAAAGAGCGCCCACAGTCAACAGCCTATCCACTGCGACCTGCTGCCAGCATGTCCTCTGTCCTTGCTCGGACCTGCTGGAGCCGAGGCAGCTCTGCGTCCCTGCCAGAATTCTCAGGCTTGTCACAGGGCCAGGAAGGTGGGGCAGCAGGTGGCTCTCCCACTGGTAGCCAGGCAACTCCGGAGGTCACCGAAGTGGAGGCCAACGGCAGCCTGGCGGGAGCTTTAGGAGAGAAGCGTGCAGTTTTTCAAGCCCGCCGATCCTTCACCACTCCTCTGGCAGAATGCCCCACTGGTGGGGAACTTGTTTCTGCAGCAAACGCAAATGGCTCAGGACCCTGCTTTCACAACTGCCAGGCCAGTGAGGGTGAGAGAAAAAGTGACTTGCCTCTGGAGGGGCAGGTGACTGCAGATGCAGAGGGTGGTGTGGAAGATGCCTTGTCCCTGTCTGGTGTGGATTGTAACGTCAACCAGGCATCCAGGGAAATTAGTACGGGTGTTGAAATTGACGATGACACACATGTTGAAAATGGCTATGATGAAGCCTCGGAGGGTGGCGTTCAAAGTGCTAGTGTGGCAAATGTAGATTCTGGTGTCAAACTTTCCTCTGATGTAACCTCTTCCACCTGTGATAACATCTCCCTCTCCTCACAGTCAACCCACACCGTGTCCAGAGAATCAGGGATTGTATCTGATGTTCCTGCCACCAGCCAGGACATTTCTCAGGATGAACTTGCTCGAGATACCAGCAGTGCCACACTCACTGATGCTGATGACTTCAAAGCTCCCAGCTCAGAGCGCAAGGTCACGGTCATTGAGCTCCTGCGAGAAGAGTACGAGAGGTTGCAGCTGGAGAAAAGTGCATCTGGCCCGCCATCCATTCAGGCCAGCCCCGTCCACTGTCACCGCGCTTCCAGCGACACGGACATCATCAGAAACTTGGAGCACTCCACCATGGCTGGACAGCGTGCCTCTGAGAACCTGTTTACTCGGCCCAAGACAGCCCTGGGTGTGCACAGAGAGAGGTCACGCCTATCCACGTCCTCGTCCTATCCAGAGCTGTCACGATGGGTGGAGCAAAGTGAGCAGGTGCCCAAGCTGGTGTCTGTTGTGGGCCACAGCACTGTCAAGTAAGCCCTTTTTTTGATTGGTGTGAAGAAATGTGAGCCTATGTACTGATCAGCGGTGGGCCTTCTGGCTGGATAGCCTGGCCAGCCAGCCTTGCAAGCATCTGGGCATGGCCCAACCTTTCCCCACTGCAATTTGGTGTGTAACCAGAGTATGTCTGTAGTGTATCAGCCACTTGGTACTTAGCCTCCCTGCTTGGAGACAGCATGAAATAGCAATTGTTATTGTCTTTCTTGAACTGATCCCAAATTCAGAATTTAGCCCTTTCTGTTTCATTTACTTAATTGGTGAGCTGTCTGATGATTCATTGGCTGTGACTGGTGAAAATAGGGCACTTGAAAAGTTGATGGTTCTGATCTGCACAAGTTCTTGGTTAGCAGTGGCCGACTAGTAAAAATATGCTTCAGAGGCAATCATGTTTCTTCAGGAAAGCTAATGGTTTAACTGCTTCCCTGCTGTCCATTTTGCATGATGGCCACAGCCTCATCAGTTTCCTGTGGTAATAGATTGAGATCTATAGCTGGTTGATAATATGATATGCAGAACACCAAGAAACTCTGTATAAGAACTCTGCTTGTAAAATTTAGCTCCTAGCTATTGAAAACATTTGGGGGTCATTGTAAATGATATGTTGAGCATTTTAGATATATTTTATAGGATATAGATGTTTAGATTTTGCATGAACCTATCAAATGGAGCATGACGGTTATTAAAAAAGACACAAGGCAGTGCTTATGTCACTGAGTAGTTGCCAGACAGACGGCTCTAACAGAATTGATGGCAAGCAGTGGTGCTGAATTCCTTTGAAAACATTGACCACTTGCAACCCTAGTAAGTTCACAAAATGGTCAGCCAAATTAACAGTTGTGATGGTGTCATTTTGGTGAATTCAGTGCATTGCATCAGATTGGCACTGTCCGATACATTGCAGAATGTTTGTGATGGCTGCTGCACTGCGGATGTACTCTGTAAGCATGGTAATTACCAAACTACAAGCATGAGTGTTGTCAAACTGTGCACGATGGTACTGCTGCTGAGCTTTACCTGTCCATACCACTTTTGGTGACTTTGACCAGATTTCAGTCACAGCAGCGTCATACAGTTTTGACTGAAAATGATCTGTTCTTAGTCAAGTAAGCAGCAGCTTTGCATGATTATTGATTGTGTCAACTAGATCATCAGGACTTAGAGTATTATTTACTTTTCTATAAATGTATTAAAGTGAGGTAGACTGATGTGTTTCCAGATTTAACAAGAACTTTTAACATTGTTTTTTTTCTCAGATATTGTTTAGGTGAGGTGTTCCAAACATTGCATGATTATAACTGTGCTTGTGGTTTACTGATTCACGCCATATTTGATGACCTTGAAGTGACAGGTATGTCGAGCACAATATCTTTTTGAGTTCTTCAACTTCTTGAGAGTCAGTTGCATAGGGAAGTGTACTCCTTCATGTTGGTGATGAGTAATGATGCATACACAATCTGCTGAATGTTGCGAGGGCAGGGTACAGGCTGATCTGTGGTGCTTAACTCTAATTGTGGTTTGAATTCTTTCAGTTTTGTCAACCTGCGAGAAACCATGAAGTTGTCGCTGAACTACCCTGGGCATTTATACAGGTCAGTTGCTCTCAGGTATTGATTTATGTTAGCCATACATTCTATTTACATTGCAGAGATTGCACCTGAACAGAATGAATGGAATGGGCAACTTACCTATGTAGTTTGTCTTGCTTGGTGGTGCTGGGCACATTTAGGGCTTTAACAAAGTTAAATTCCTCATGTTAGCAAGGCTTGTGAAGAGTGAACTACTAGTGAACTAATTCAGTGATTGTATTACCTTCTATTGGTGTGTGTGTGTGTGTGTGTGTGTGTGTGTGTGTGTGTGTGTGTGTGTGTGTGTGTGTGTGTGTGTGTGTGTGTGTATGCATGTGCATGGGTGGGTGGGTGTCCATGCGTGTATGTGAACAGTGTGTGTGTGTGTGTGTGTGTGTGTGTGTGTGTGTGTGTGTGTGCAGTGATTTCCCCTGCCTGGCCTCAACACTGCCTCACTGACTGACAGGGAAAAGTAACAAATAAGTGCACTGATTCAGTGGCTATGTGTGTGCAGTGAGCACCCCAGCCTGGTGTCAGCACTGTGTTACTGACTGACAGTGAAAAGTAACTGAATAGTGCACTGATTCAGTGACTGTGTGTGCAGTGAGTTCCCATGCCTGGTGTCAGCACTGCATTACTGACTGACAGTGAAAAGTAACTGAATAGTGCACTGATTCAGTGACTGTGTGTGCAGTGAGTTCCCCTGCCTGGCCTCAACACTGTTACTGACTGACACAGTGACAGTGAAAAGTAACAAATAAGTGCACTGATTCAGTGACTGTGTGTGTGTGCAGTGAACACCCCAGCCTGGCCTCAACACTGTTACTGATAGACAGCGAAAAGTAACAAATAAGTGCACTGATTTGGTGACTGTGTGTGTGTGCAGTGAGCACCCCAGACTGGCCTCAACACTGCCTTACCTGCTGACTCCTGAGGAGTATGATGATGGAGGAGATGGCCTGCATCTGATTGTGTGTGTCCATGGATTGGATGGTCAGTGTCAGTTGAACATTCTGTCATTGATATGAGTTTACACCAAAGGATAGGAATGTAGCCCTCTTTCTGTTGCAGAGGTGAGGCACCTGTCTTGAATGCATGACATCTCAAAATGCTAATTTAATCAGTGAAATGAGAATACTGTGCAAACAAAAGATTGGTCACCAGCAAATGAGACTAAGTGTGTGTGTGTGTGTGTGTGTGTGTGTGTGTGTGTGTGTGTGTGTGTGTGTGTGTGTGTGTGTGTGTGTTACTTCAACCGACCTAGTCATTTATTAACTGTCATTTGAGTTTGCCAACTCATTGTCAGTGTGCTATGAAATTGCTGACAGTTTTGTGTGGAGTGGTTTCCAGGCCTAAGGTAACTCTGTGTGTGTCTGACTGCCAGGTAACAGCGCTGACCTGAGACTAGTGCGCACATACCTGGAGATGGCGCTACCTGGGTACAGACTGGAGTTTCTCATGTCGGAGCGCAACCAGGTAAATGACTAGCATGAATTTCTGCTTTTGGCTCATGTGGGAAGTTGTGCAAGTCTCCGTAATACTCAGTACTTGTTCAGTGACTTTTACAAGCCTTGTCCTCCATGTGCTAACACAAATGGGGTCTTTATTTGTGCGGACATCCTATACTGCACGCATGTGCACTTCAGTAAGAAAAACATTCTCACCAACACACCAACACACTGAAGAATCCTAAAATGAATTCCACATTTTATTGGCCCAGTGCTTCGTGTGGGCGCTGTTGATAGCAAGTGGCAGTTTGCAGTTGACCTGAATATGATTCATGTCAGTGTTGACCTAGAACAACACCGTGCTTTGCAAGTGATTTCATGTTTCTTCTTGGACACTATAAAAGGGTTGAAACCATTTTTGCTTGGCTGTGAACTTTCCTCTCTCTCTTTTTTTGTTTGTTTTGTTTTCAATAAGGCAAAAGTATGTACTGTTATGTGTGCTTGTTGTTTACACTCTTTTTATGTCATGTTGTCTTCTTCTTCTGCATTCTGCTTTGTATGGAGATAGTACATCCTTTTTTTCTGAGACAAGAATTGTGTTTGTGGTTTGTGGTGGTATTCAGTTTCCTTTAGCCTAGGGCAGCCATTTTCTGTCTTAAGGGTTGGCATAGTGTGTGCTGTATTTTTGTGTGCAACCAATGATATCGCTGCCAGTGCTTGGGATTTTTAACATGCACTCAAATGTGTGTGGCGGGGCGGGGGAGATGTGTATGAACACTGTAAGAGAATCTGCACTGAGTTGATGGTCAGAGAACAATCCCTTGCTGCACAGGAAAGTTTAAGCTGTGTCAGCAGCACACTGGATCTGGCACTCGCTCAGCCAGCTGAGTGACATCCTGGCCCCATTTTTGTGTGGAATTTGGTGCATTATTCCAGTTAAAAAAAATTCCTTGTGGAACTGCTTTTCCTGAGGAACATTGGCTGCAGCAGTGAAAACTTGCAACCCCCACATGATTAATGCCTAGTAGTATTGTTGTGTGTTGTTGTTTGTGTTCCTCTGCTAAAACCCTGAGGTTCACCCAGTGTTGGGAGTGAGGGCAGCCTGTGCAATTCCCCCACCCCCCACCCTCCCCAACCTCCCACCTCACCTCACCAGTACAGACTGTTGTATATAGACTGTTGTATATAGTCATATATACATACATAATATATATATCCAGGCTGCCAGGCTGGAGTGCAGTGTTAGCCACCACTCCAGCAGCTGCATGCTGACCAGAGATTTCAATCTTGGGAGTTTGTCGTATCATAAACATTGCTATAGTTGAAAGTCATCCTGACACAGGCATCTTATTCACACAACAAACATTTTGTGTCAGCCCTGACATTCTGAGTAGAGACAATAAGAATTAAGATGCCAATGATGACAGTATCAGTAGCCTCTGATTGGGTGCCTGTGTTTGGTCTATATATTATGTGCTGAATGCATTGCATTACTTGTTGATCTGCTTTCTCATTCCAGCAGGACACATTTGCTGACTTTCAGAAGATGACGGACAAGCTGGTGGAGGAGATTCTGTTCCACATGGAGGTCTACAGCAGTCAGGTGTCCCGCATCAGGTGACCTCTTTTTACCTAGCTTTGAAGAACCCAGTGACCCATAGTTGGAATCAACTAGACTGGGAGCCATCTGCAATCATTTACAACCTGTTGCAACCACTGATCCATAATAGCGTAACCCATCCTTGCTGCTCTTTGCAACATTTTAAAAAAAAGTAGGGGGTGGGGGAGAGTACAACCATTGCCTGCAGACCATAGGGGTCAGAAGAGGCCAATGTGGATGCCACAATGGACAAACATGAGTGGGGAGACAAGTAATAATATGTAGATCTATATAGATACATTAACCCCAGAAAGACGCATTTGTTGACATATAACTTTAGAGGTTTTGACTAGCCTCAAACTCACATAGCATGCAACTTTATTCAAAGACTAGGTCATAGTTTTCCCTTCTGGTTACTCCTTGATCTAAACAAATAATTTTTCCTGTGCATGTATGGTTTGTTTATGGGCTTTGTTTTCTTATGATTGTGAGAAAGGGTTGGAATTGAGGTTGTGTAAATTTGGAACGATTTAGATCAAGCCAAATTAAAACACAAATGCTGATTTTAACAGGACAGTACAAAATGTGCACAAATAATGGATTTGAAAATTTGTGTTTGATGTGTGTGTGTGTGTGTGTTTTGTTTTATATATATGTGTAGGCATTGATTCTGATGGGATTTGACTGTCAAAGAGAAAGGGTTTATATAATGAAAAGAGCTTATGACAGAGTTTGACTGTCCTGAGGTCACCGTGTATGGTTGACAGGACATTAAAATCCTGTTACTAACTAATTAACTAACTGAGCTAACCATGTGTTGTTTTTTAGTCCCTGCTGATTGGCTTTGGTTTCATTTCAGTTTTGTGGGGCATTCTCTGGGAAACATCATCATTCGCTCTGCTCTGACCAGCCCTCAGTTGATGCATTTGCTGCCCAAGATGTACACCTTCCTATCCCTGTCAGGGCCCCATCTGGGTGCTCTCTACAACAACAGCGGCCTTGTCAACATGGGTATGTAAGCCGGTTTGGCCTGGCGGTAACATTAAAATGGCTCTCATCGCTGCCCATCTTAATGCAGGAATCACTCTGGTGGTGACAGTGTAGCGATAGGTATATAATCTCCCTCTTCCTCCACCTGCATACCCCTTCCCCCCCCTTCTCCCCGTCCCTAATAAGCCTTATGGTTTCTGTGGATGTTAAGCACCATGTTTACTATTTTTAACATGGGTACAGTGCTGCTTTTTTTGTTAATGTTTTGCAGTGTGCATAACTTTGTGCGTGTGTGTGTGTGAGAGAGAGAGAGGGAGATGACCATAGTTTGGGGTGTTAGTGTTGGTGTGTAAAGTGCCTGGTGGTGGTTGTCACAGGCATGTGGTTCATGCAGAAGTGGAAGAAGTCGGGCTCCCTCTTGCAGCTGTCCCTTAAAGACACCAGTGACCCGCGCCAGTCCTTCCTGTACAGGCTCAGCCAGAAACCAGGTGGGTGGTCACTGTGCCCATACCTCTCGACTCTCTGTATTTGTGTGTGTGCGTGCGTGCATGCATGTGTATGTGTGTGTGTTTGCACATGCATGCATATGCGTATGAGCAGCATGCTCGCATGTGTGTGTGTGCATGTATGTGTTGGGGTGGGGGGGGGGGGGGGGGGTCTCTGTCTGAGGGTCTGTGTGTGTTAGACTCTTATATTGTAATTATTGTTTTGAAGAACCCAAGGCACTTCTGTGTGCATGGTTGCTCTGTTCAGTAGGTGTTACAACTCTGCATAGAAATGTATTATGATAACAAAGACCAGACTGATACATATGTGTGCCCTTTGCTTCTGTGGAAAGTGTCAGGTTTAGAGTGTTTAGACCAACAGGCAGTGTGTGCAATTATACATGCAAGTTTCCATGCTTCCAGTTACCGTTGTTCAGAGTTGCTTTGTATTGAGTTATGCCTCATCCCCACCCACCCCCCAACAAATCTCTTCATTTCTCTGTCTTTCATCTAAATTTTGCTCAGTTTTCCCACTTTCCTGCTAGACTTGCTGTTTACATTGCTTTTGAAGCTGTGCCCATTTGTTGTGCTTGTAAAGTGTGACATTTGTTTTTCTTTCTTCCAGTTCTTCAATATTTTAAGCATGTCCTGCTGGTTGGCTCTTCCCAGGACCGCTACGTGCCCTACCATTCCTCTCGCATCGAGATGTGCAAGGCTGCACAGAGAGACAGCAGTGTTTTTGGTCAGTCTCACCAGTCTGTCTGGCTGTCTGTCTGTCTGTCCTACCGTAACTCTTGCATTTGTTACTTTATTAGTACTTCTTTGTGCCTTGCCTGTACTGAGCATGGAAAGTTTACCATGGGATGATGGACAACATGCTGACTTAGGTATTGGTTTTTGTGCGGGTAGAACTTAACCCATAAAATGGCAGACATCATCCAGGTTTAGTTGTTTATGTTGCGCAGGTAACATTTACTTTGAGGTGGTGGACATCATCCAGAATCAGATTTAGGTATTGTTGTTGTGCAGGTAAAACTTCTCGTAAGATGGCAGACCATATCCAGGGTTAGTTGTTTATGCTGTACAGGTTGAGTTTAGCATCAGATGGTGGACAACATCTTGACTTGGCATAATTGTTGTTATGCTGATGAACAGCATCCAGACTTCGGTAGACAGCATGCTGACTTGGGCATTGTTCTTGCACAGGTAAAGTTTACCACGAGATGGTAGACAACATCCTGACACCCATCATTCAGACCCCGTCCTGCAAGCTGGTTCGATATGATGTGTTCCACGCCCTGCCTTCCACTGCCAACACCATCATTGGGCGAGCCGCTCACATTGCCGTCCTCGATTCAGAGGTTTTCATCGAAAAATTCCTTTTGGTTACGGGCCTGAAGTATTTCAAGTGAGGCATGTTTCTCTTTTGGAGATGGTGGTGTGTGGTTTATTTTGAGTGATTGGAAACCTCATTTGGAGTGTCTGGGGTGAAAACCTAGCGTATGTTTCCTTTGTAACCCTTGCTCATGCATAGCAAATATCTTGTGGGCTGTTCCTCTGAAATGCTTTATTTAGATGTGTTTCTGTTTTGGAGATTGTTTGGTTAAAAATCTTAACAGTATTGAGAATGGAATGTAATGTTTTGAAGTGCAGCTACAGTATTTTACAGTGGGGTGAAGGTGGGTTGGGGTGGGCCTTTGCTTTGTATGAATTCCCTTTGTTTTGTGTCAATTCTGTTCTAAAGCATAAATCTTGTACTCAGTTGGTGGTGGTCCTGTGTGCAATTGGAGACTTGGTGAGACTTCAGGTTCCAGTCTGTATCAGTATCAGTATTGAATAAAGGTCACCAAACTACCATCAGAAAATTAAGTGCACAGCAGTGGAAATGGGATGTATGTATATTGTTGTGTTGCACAAGAAAATATTACTGTTTGAAAAAAAGAAGCGTGTAATAGAAGGGAAAATGAACAGGTAGCATTTTTGCATTTATGTTATTAATTTGAAATATTCTGTACATTATGCACACATTGTATGTATTGAATCAATATTTTTCTGAATCTTTTAAACTGGCAAACCACACTGAACATTCTACATATCATTGTGTAGAAGCAAGTGAAGTGGAAATACAATGTGAGATGTACAGAAACAGGAAAGTTTGCAATTCAAGGCAGCTTTTCAAATTTAGTAATTTCTTTGACATAAAAATGCAAATTTAGATGAACATTACATCATGTAATGTTTGTTGTTTTCCCATCAAGTAACTTACATTAGAGTTGTAAGTTATCCATCCAGTCAACCATTATAGTTATTAACTTACATTATTTTTTATCCCTGGATTTTTGCCTATTTTAAATGTTCTTTCAGTTCATGTATGAATTTCAAATATTTGTTGGATATGATATTTTCCTGGTTTTCTTTTGCGAGATTGATCGTCTTCATTTGTCCCCCCCCCCCTCCACCACCACTCACCCCCCCAAAAAAAATGAAGTTAGGAAGGTCAGGGTGAAGACTGGAATCTCTGTTGATGTTTACCTCTGTCTGTCTGTCTGTCTGCCATTGTGTCTGTCACACTTTTTGTCCAGACACATCTTTTGCAATCTGACTTGACATGCTGGTGCATTACTTATCATAAACTTGAGTGCCAAGCGTAAAGTTTGGATTGTTATCTTCCAAGCTCGAGGTCACAGTGAGGGTTCAAATTGTTGGTGAATGGCCATCCTACAGTTTTGTGAGCCGCTAAATGTTCTATGACAGAACTCGGCTTGTGTGTGTAAGTAAGTAACTTGCTTTTTTACAGCCAGTCAACCATTATGGTTATATCAGGGTGAACTTGTGCATGTACTATCAGTAGATGGATTGTGATGTAAAAAGTATGGGTTGCTATTTTAATTGTCAAGGTCACAGGATTTGAACCATCAGAAATGATATTTTTTTCCAAATCTCCTGAACTATGGAACTTATTTGCCCAAAAGATAGTATGATGTTGTATCACTTGATATAATGGTAATGGTTGACTGGGTGTTAAAAACCAATGATCTGTTTTATCCATACCAGATAGAGTGACCCTTGAAGAGTCTAATCTGCAAACAGCAAGGTCATGTTGCGGGTCAAAGAATCTAGGGTGTTGTCAACAAGGTCAAGTCTGCAGTTTTTGCATTGCTAACAAGTATATGCTTAATCTAAAGTCTCTTTTGAACCACTTAGTATTTTAAGATTGCAAAAACTAGGTGGAGTATCACTGGCACATTTTGGTTATCTTCTAGGACAAGGTCACAGGACTGAAACCTTGAAACTGAATGTTCGTCCCATATCTCCTGAACTGTTGAACCATTTTTTGCTGAATTTGGTGTAGAGGTGTATTGGTACAGAGAGGTAACTTGAAGAGTAGGAAAGTCAGACAGTCCATGGAAGACTGTCCATCAGATACTGTATGAAGCACTTAACCTTTTGCTGCTCCACTTGGTTTGCTTTTGTACATGATTGTCAATGGAGTGTCAAGGAAAGTGATTAGCCAGCTCCCTTCAAGGTCATGATGGGGTGCAGCTCCTCAGAAAATAATTATCCTATATCTTCTTAATTTTCCCTTTTGCAGTGTGCTAATGCAGGCTTAGCAGTAATGCAAAGACTTAAGTCTGCTAAGTCAGCATTATAACGGGGCTTTGATTTTTTGATTTAAAAAAAATAAAATGCTTGAGCATCATTTTGCAACCAAACTTGGTATACCAGACATCGTGACCAGGTAGAGTGTAATGTGAAAAGTGTGGCTTCTTTATAAAAAAAAAATCAAGGTCAAGGCTGTGGGGAGGGTTTCAACACTGACAGAAAGTGTGCAGAGCTGGTATCTTTTATGATCACACTTTGTATATTGGTTGATAATTACGAGAGTGCAAAGTACATGGAAATACTGAGAGTGTTTGTAGAGGAGCAAACAGTGAGGGTACCTCATAGCACAAGGCAACAAACCTTGGTGTATTTGTTACTTTGCCACTGACATTGTGAAACTTGTTTATTATTGACTTTGTGAAACTGTTATCACCAGCATCTGTTGTATGCTTTGTAATGATAGATCTGTCAAAGGAAAGGTCTGTGCTGGCTATGTCACTTTGAGTCAAAATGAGATTGATCTTAATTCCACCCTGTGAACCCAACCTTTTTTGGCTTGCATATTTTTTAAGTGATGCCCTCTGCTGCAAAGCACTGAAATGCTGCAACTTTTATCATCAATATTATTTTCAGTTTGATGAGTTTCTTTTCTTTCTTTTGTCTGGCTTAACATCGGTTTATCTGACCTGGTACCAACGAAGGAATTCCTTTCCTTTCAGAAGTTGCATTTATGTACAGTTTAGGTACAGAGTTGTACTTTGAATTTGAGGTGTGTACCTGTGTGTCTGTTTCTTGAAATGTTGTGTTCTGGTGGACTGAACAATTCTGATCCTTTTCTGCTTTTGTTACCCATTTTCAATTTGCAATGTGGAATGAACTTATCAAGTTTTTGTTTGATGCGTGATACATCTGTCAGTATTTCATATCATGTGTATTTTTCTCTCCGTCTCTTTCTCTCTTTCTGTGCACTCTGGGTGAAATGGTCAGAAATGATCATAGCACATGGAGATACAAACAAAAACTTGAGTAATAGAGACAAAATCTGATTTATAAATCTTTATGTGAGATTCTATTAAAGTGTTATCAGCTACTGGGTATATATTGTGGATGTTTGTTTCTGGGTGGTATGTTTGTTGTTTTCAGCTGTCCAACAGTAAAACAGATGCATAAAAGACAGGTATATTTCAATGCTCACACTGATATTGTACCTAGTCTTAATATATGATTTATTATTACCCAGTACACATGTTTTACTGGGTGTGCTGTTTGCTGAATGAGAACCTATGCTTAGTACTTATTAGGTTTCTTTTAAGAGGAAAAATCTTTCTCATCCTGATTTTGTTTTCAGTTGGCACAGGTCGATGGACTGCATTTGGTTTTATTTGCAAGTACAGTGAAACCTTGTAAAGCCAAACTCTGATACTCTTGATGAATAAGGTTCCACTGTCCAGTCTTTGTGCAGCATGCTGTGTTTGGGTGAGGAAAATGCTGATCACAATGATGACTGGATATTTTTTTAAATGAAGTGAATGATGTCGACTAGGTTTAGTGTAGAGTGGATAAAGTGTGGGTTTAATTTTGTTTTGTTATTCCTTTCTTTTTATGCATGGTAATTCTGTAAGAGTGCAATAGTTTTACTGTTTCTTTTTGTCTGCTTTTTCTATTTTGCTTCTGATTAGTCATTATTCTGGTGTCATATATTATTTCTTGATGCTTCTTGTTCTTGGAAATTTCTTTTTTGTTCTTTGTTTCCAATGATTCCTGTGATGCTTAGTCTGCTTCTGTTATTGTCACCAGTTAGTAACAACGGGGTCTTGGAATGCCCTTTCTCAGGTGAGCCCTAGTCTTATCCATTTCATAATCAAGCAAAAACAACCAAACACACATAATATCAATATTCACTAACTTGTAATTACTCTCCCTCCCGACACACATGCAGGTGTGTGCACACATGCTCACTTGTGTGCATGAACACACACACACACACACACACACACACACACACACACCGATTTACTCAAGGTAGGCTGGAGACGATTGGAAATATTTGGACAGAGAAAAGTGAGTGTTGAACTGTAAGCTGAAGGCAAAGTGTGAGCATGTGGCAGAGAAAAAGTATGGCCATGGCTTCTCTGCAGCTCTGGCTCAGGACCTGTGAATCAGGGTCAGTATACACTGCATAAAACATGCAGCTCTGCTGGTTTGGCCTGCTGGTCAGCTGGAGCTTGATTCTCATTGTGTCATTATGGTCCATGCCTCCAGCAGTCCATCTCTGCTGTGAGCCTCTGCTGCCAGAAGCACTGAATGGTGGCTTGTTTACTGGCTGATCTTTTGAGCTGCTGCAGTGTGTGTGGAACATCAGCTGCTGGATGACTTTTGATTGGCCAAGATCAGCTCTACTGCAGATTGCCCTGTGTCTGGAGTTCATTCAAATTCACATGAAAAGCTGACAGATGAAAACTGTTGTGCCTGAACATCTCTGTTTGATGTGTCCAACATCTCTCAAGTAATCAAACACCAATGAAAGGTTTAACACGTAACCTAGAGGCAGAACAGCAGAACCAGATGTAATGTCATGTAATGTTGGTCTGTAGGCTGTTTCAGAATCAGACATGTGAAAGGAAAGTTGTGAATAGGGCATTTTAATCTTTACCCCCGTTTTCCTTTTTAGTGGTATCTAGTGTTTTAATGTTAATCACTTGTCAGTTTTGCTTGTTTGTTTGTAAGAATTGATTCTGGAATTGATTCTGGAGAAGCAGTGTTGTTACAATGACAAATAGTCTCCCATGAGAACATAATTATTCTTAGAACCTGTACTAGTGTGTGTGAAAGAGATTCTGTAACAACTGTCGGTTAAAACTCCCACTGCCTTCACCTATTTACAAGTCCACTTTTGTTGTTTGAACTGAAGACAGGCTTCAGCTTTAGGAAGCACAGATACTCTGTGTATATATATTTATAAAATGTATGCACTTTTTCTTTAAAGGTGACCATTTAAATTTGCCTTACAGTCTGCAGCTTTGTGAGGAACATGGTGTTCCTGTGTGCAGTCCATTTTGCCATTCCATGTCCCCTCATGGTGCCATTGTGACAGCTTTAAGAAGTACATCATTCCTTGTTGGAGCTTTGTGTGGGGTTTGTTTTTCTCTCTGTTCTTATCTTCACATTAGCTGTATCATAAAAACAACCACCATCCATCTTTCTGTCCTTTTCAAGGAAACAGAAGTCATTTTCTGATTTCTGATGGCGAGGAACTCATGAGATGATTTCCTGTTGTTGAACTGTGAAGAGTCTTGAAATTTGATGTGGCACATGACTTCCTGTCCTCCAGCTCGTGATGAGACTTAAAATTGTATCAATTTCATAATTATTAGCAGTTTTCAGTTCCAGCGTATGATTCTGATTGTGCATGTAAAATATAACATTTGGAAATGAAGACCTTTTTTTTTAGATTGCGCATTTATTTCACGATTTGTCAGTGTTTCACTGAAGACAATCGATTCATCACAACGACTTGATGAATACTCGTCATGTGATTACTTATATTCTGTTGTTGGTGCATGGCATCATTTTGGGGGAATGGGGGAGAGGATGGAGTAAAGAAAGAATTGCCAGCAATTTTGGTAATGTGATGGGTTTTTTACCCTCTAAGGTTCTGCTGTTGTAATGTGCTTGTATGAGGCGAAGATAGTTTCATGCATTTTTAAAAACATTTTGGTGTTATTATTTTGGTTGTTTTTAACTTTCATCTTTTTTGTCTTTTTCTTCTTTTTGCTTAACGTACACAGGGTTACATGCCAAACTCTTTTTGGTGCCTGTCTGTTAAAGAGGACTTATGAATTTTATCATTGTTTAATTATAGATCATGATTTTGTATAAAAGGGCAGTGTATACAGTGTGTAGGTGCATGGGTGTGTGGATGTTGCTTTTCCATCTGTAGGCATTGGCTGATGGCATGTGTGTGTGAGGTTGTTTTTGTGGGCCTGTTGTTATTTTACAGTAACACACTATTAAAATGATTACTATTGATTATATTGTTATTATTGATAATTATTTCTAAATATGTACATAACTATACTCCTGTCAAATTGTAATCATTGTACAGGCTATGGTTATTTCTTTGTTTTGTTGGTAGCATATGTTTGGAGGTGAACTGCCCATTTTGAATACAGAATACATATTGAAAGCAGTGGCAATATCTCTCCAACAAAATGTGCATAATGCCTTAATCTGATTAAAGCCAGAGCAGGTAGTCACCTCATCCAGTAAAGAGACCAAGGAGAGAGTTTGGCATTGGATAATAACCATGATGACCTAAGGGTGTAGGGTGTCTAGAGCACACCCCATGAAAAGCTTGTGAGTTTGAGGACTAGTTTATGTCAGAATTTGAAAGCACTGGTACACTACCACAGTGCTATTTTTGGACTGATGAGCATTGTAGTCTGTGTGGGGGGTACGGTGGAGCCCTTCTTTTCAGACCGCCCAGAAAAGAAAGAAAAAGTGGTCCTTGCTCAATCATTTGGAAATATGGATGGAAGGCTTCTGAAACAAGTGGCCTCTTTCTTCAGGGGTTCCTCTGTCATGAGTATGTGGATGTCCTCACCAGCCATGTGTGGTCTTTCTGATAGATAGGTGAGGTCAATGTGAAGCATTGCATGATGGTAGTACTACTTGATCTTTACATGTTCACAGCATTTTTATTGTATTTTTATAGTGACCTTGACCTTATTTGAAGGTCACAGCAGCAACAATAACAAACACATGACACTGAAAGTTGTATTTCTGTGTAAGTTCTTGTGTGATGAAGTTCAGGATGTGTATGGTTGAATATGTGGACTAGATCATACATATATATAGAGCTATTTTTGTCTGACTTGCATCCAGTTTCAGTGGATGTGACCATCTTGTTTTCCAGCTCAGATACTGTTGAAGTAAGGTCTTTCAACTCCACAAGATTATAACATCTCTTGAGCTCAGTCTGTGTGTACCAGTTTTGCTGAGCTTTACTTTATTTCAAGGTTTTAGTCATCACAGAGGACAAACAGTGAAGTGTACATTCTGAATACATTTTTATCCAGTCCAGTTCAAACTTTGGTTGGTGCATACATGGGAAAGGTGACCAATCAAGTGCTTTTCATGATTTGTGCATGTTATGGCAGACAGCTGATATGTTTTCAAACTCTGCAAAAGCTTTAGTGTTGGCTGTGTATCTAAGACAATTTCAGTGAGAGCTTCCAAGCTTTGCGTGACTGTAACCTGCCTTGAGCTTGACATTTCCATGCTATTTTCCATACCGTGACCCAATTTCAAGGTCACAAAAAGATTAAAGATTAGGTTTAAAGTTTTGTTTTATAGACAGTTTCTCATCCGGCTGGGTTCAGATTTTGTTTCAGTGTTACAAAGATGAACATGATGCTTTAAGTAACTTTGCCTGTGGATGCGATTCCCACTGCATAAGCTGTTGCATAAGAAAGAAAGATTAGGACATTTTGTCTGTTGTAGCCTCTTTCAGGCTTCATCCACTCACACTGATGGTGGTGGTGTTTAGCAGTTTACAGGACCATGGGAGTTTAAAAAACTGAAGCTGGTTACTTTTTTTCATTTTGAATGCAAGTCGACTGAGGTTTGCTGTTCTTGCTACAGTGTAGTATTTTATTGTACCTTGTCAAAGGGTTTATCTCCATACTGTTAATTCCTGAAACATAGGTTATATATGCCACTGGGGCATCCTCTTTTGAGGATGTACTCTGGCAGAGTTTAGGTACCTTGTATTTATACGCATGCCAGGTGAGAGTTACTGTAGGCAACTCAGGTCTTTGTTGTTGTACTTGTGTTACATATTTCAAGCGCTAATTAACTCCCTTGTGTGTGTATTTATTCCGAGTTCATATTGTCTTCCTTTAGTGATAAGCATTGGTCTTGGGTGACCCTCTGCAGTCAAATTCCCAGAACTAGCTAACTAGTTATGAATGCAGAGGCAGTGCAGAGAGATGGTAAAGGTATTTGTTGACAGTGTGTTAGGCTAGATAAATCACCAGAAGTAATTGTTCTGTGCAGTTTTGATTTTTTTTTTTTTTTGGAAAATGTGTTGGTTTATCATTGTGTTTCAATCATATTTATCTGTGCTAATTGTGTCCAAGCAATGGATTACTTTTTTTTTTCTTTTGCCTTACTGCATGGCAACTACAATTTAACTGGATTTCTATTTGTCCCAACATTTTAACAAATGTGTATTTTTAAACTACACCCTATGTACAAGCGTTTACAAGGATGTTAGGTTGTATTGAGTTTTGTGACACTTGTGCAGGAAGACCTAATCTCTTTTTATTGATTAAAAAGAATTGGACTGACAAAAAAGACAAAAATAAGCAAAGAGACCGTTCGGTGGTATGTCTATTGTACAGTGTAGTTCATGTGATGCAGCTCCTTGAAAGAACAGTTGAATACAAGAGTTTGATAACAAGACTGCTTTTTCTTCAGATTGGCTGTTGTGCATGTGTATTTCTGATTCTTCAGATTGGCTGTTGTGCATGTGTATTTCTGATTCTTCAGATTGGCTATTGTGCATGTGTATTTCAAATCACATTGTCTCCTTCCTTCGGTGTGTGCTCATGAGTCAGTGTGTGTGTGTGTGTGTGTGTGTGTGTGTGTGTGTGTGTGTGTGTGTGTGTGTGTGTGTTCCAACTGTAAGATTATAAATTGACTACAAATACAGGAGATCAAAACATAAACACTTTAAAAAAAATATTCTTGTCTGAACAAAATAAAACAATCAAATATGATTCCCCCCCACCCCCAGCTAAAACCTTCATGGGGGGCATTAAAAATAATTGTTCATCTTTAATAGCTGCTGCACATGCAACGTCTGCTTTTTTCTTTGCATTGGCTTATGTCTTAATCCAAAGTATTCTTCTTTCTACTATTTAAAAAAAAAAATTGTTAGGTAGTGGTTGCTTTTTTCCTTAGTCCTTTTCTGCACGTTGGCAATCAGCTATTTCTGGTTGTTTTTTTAATGGTGAAAGTTTTGGTCTCCCACTATTGCAAAATACAAATTTACCCAGGAAAAAACAAAATCACCCAGAATCTGATAAATTTGTTCAAAGAAACAGCGCTGATCTGAAGGCTAAACTGGGGCACACGGCTCCTGCTTTGGGTTAGGGTGGACAAACAAGAAGGCCAGTGTTAATCTGACCCCTCCCGTGCCCTCAGGTCGTATGACGTCACTGGCGGAGCCTTCCCCTTTGCTTGTGTGACGTCGAACAGCAAGGCGCACGTCGTATCGGAGCCTGCTTAATGATAATAACGATGGAGTCGTATCGGAACCTGCTTAATGATAATAACGATGGAGTCGTATCGGAACCTGCTTAGTGATAATAACGATGGAGTCGTATCGGAACCTGCTTAGTGATAATAACGATGGAGTCGTATCGGAACCTGCTTAATGATAATAACGATGGAGTCGTATCGGAACCTGCTTAGTGATAATAACGATGGAGTCGTATCGGAACCTGCTTAATGATAATAACGATGGAGTCGTATCGGAACCTGCTTAGTGATAATAACGGGCCTGTCCTGCGGCTCTAAGCTCTGAACAAACGTTACACACATAATGTACATCGAAACAGAAGCTAATTATTTTAAAAAAAATGGCACGGAATGTGCACACACACACACACACACACACACACACACACACACACACACACACACACACACACACACACACACACACACACACAGACTTTACAGAATAATGCAGATGAAGGACTGTGTTGTTTAACGAACATACCCGGAGAAGAGAAATGCCTTAGGTTTGCTTTTGAAAGAAGAGAGAGTAGCCTGATGTCTTGGGGGACATTGTTCCGGACGTGGGGACCAAAGTGTGAGAAAGTGCGAAAGCCATGTTTGAGTTCTAATATTATGTGTACTCGTGTGGAACAAGTGTCTTAATGTTTCTGCTTTGCTAAGACTCGGTTTTGAGACCAAGGTGCATTGCTGGGTGGAATTCACAATCGGCACTGCATGTTCCCCGGCGGTGTAAGAGTTAAGGGTTGTTGTACGATTCCGTATTGTGACGAGTGCGATTTGCGTTGACACCCAAGACACAATGACACTAACGTCGCACGGGGGTACAGACCAGCATCGCCACGAGAGACAGCGCGCTCATCCATCCAGTTGACGGGACGTCAAACAGCCGCCGGCACACTAATTTGCCGTCTGCAAACAAGGCGCGCACGTGAAATACGTATTATTCGAGTGTGCCGACCGAGTCGCAGGCTCTTGTATTTGTTTCTGTCCGCGTTACTCTATAATTGCCCGCGAGAGAAAGCGAGACGCGGGGACGATAGTGAGAGTGCTAGCTGACGGTTAATTGTCAGTTAGTGGTTCTGATGAGAAGGCGGGTCTCGTACATCTGACACTACATGGCGTCTGGCACTCAGGTGAATTACAGTTTCTTTTGGAAAGATAATAATAATAACTCTTATATAGCCTCAAACTCCAAGCACTGGTTTACGTCATCCTTCCTTCATTCTGGCAGAGTTTGGAGGAAGGTGCCGGAAAGCGATGACCTGTAAAAAATTTACGAGTTCGTGGCGCTGTACATTATCAACCTCAATGTACTGAGATCCGTTGATATTACTGTATGCCAAACAACAGCAACCGAACATGAAGACCGTGAAAACCACGGAGAATGTAAGAGTGATGGTCGGCCATTGAGAGAAGAAACACGGTGCCTTGTATTCAAAGGTAGCACCATAAAAATAAGATAAATAAACAAAGAAAAATATCTTGAAGTACGCAGGAGATCAACAATATAAAATAAGAGAGAGAGAGAGGGGAACGAAAAAAGGCTTCACACATCGGCAGTAGAAAAAGATCTCGGGTGCCAAAAATTAAACAAGAGGACTTTATGCACACACAGAGAGGAGGAGAAAAAAAAAAGAGAGAGAGAAAAAAAAAAAAGCGTCTACAACGAGAAAGAACTAAGTCTAGCTGCACCAGAGAGTAACGCACGCTTTTTGGTAAACTTGATCTAGTAATATATATTCATCTCGAAGTGTACAAAAACAACAAACAGTGATTGTTGAGGCTTTATATTTAGGTCTGGAAACCTACAGATTTAAAAACAAATATAAACAAACATAAACATTATTTAGGTCTGGAAACCTACCAGAGAGTAACGCACGCTTTTTGGTGAACTTGATCTAGTAATATACATTCATCTCGAAGTGCACAAGAACAACAAACAAACAGGTAATTGACTGCTGAGGCTTTATATTTAGGTCTGGAAACCTACAGATTTACAAACAAACATTAACCCCGTGCTCGTGACCTTTTCCTTTTCTCCTTCTTTCCTTTTCGCTGTGGAAGAGAAGTGACGGCGAGCACAAAAGGCTGCTGACGGTTCTGCCCCTGAAATGACGCGCCTTTGCGAGACTGATTCCCCGCCTCTTACACTGGCGGCAGGAGCGCCAGGAGGGCGACGCGGAGTCTGGGAGACACGGCACTTCTGGAACGATAAGGAAAAGCGCTCAAGGACAGATACAGCTGGTTTGACATAATTATCTATGTTACGGCACGGATGTCATTTTGACCAGAAGGAACGTCGCCACCTGATATACTGAGCTGTGTCTGGAACAGAACAAGAAAACTGAATTGAAAGAAGACACGAGTGTGAAAAACAGAGAAGAGAGACCAGTTGCCATCGTTTTCGAAGGATGAACTGTATGTACCGTCCTGATGTAGCCTACTTGGTGGTTTTGTACTCCCTCGGATGAATCCGTGCTTCACCCAGCCAGTGACCCGTGAGAGGGCTGAAACTGATAGTCTGCGGAAGTGAGGTAAGCAATTATTTGTAGTTTTCTGCAAATAAAATGAGACACTGGTACCCCTTCATTTCCCTTCTCAACCTGTCTGTTTGCCAGAGCACACACACACACACACACGTCGTGCTCGCATGCACACACGTGTACACGTACGCACGCACGCACACAAACCAAACAACCGCATTTTGCTGACATGTTCATAAGAAAACTGGAAAAGAAGAAACAAAGAAACATTTAGTCTGTCAACCCTTTCTACGTGTACCATTTTTGTGGCTTGTTTATTTGCTGAAGAAATCATGGAGTCCCTGGAGTCCGTAACGTGGTCAGAAAATACGTCACAAACCTACGTCACAGGCAATGACACGATGAAGGGGCCAGCGGGGCCTGGAGTGGGCAGCCTGCTGTCGTTTGCCATCGCGCAGCCCTTCATCTGGTTCCTCATGTTCTTCAGGTTGGTGCACTCGCCTTTAGTAATAATAACAATAGTTTATTTATGGCGCCCCATCTCGTAAAATCTCGAAGCGCTTACGAAGACAAAAGGATATGTTCATTACATCACACACACACACACACACACACACACACACACACACACACACACACACACACACACACACACACACACACACACACACACATACACGCGCGCGCGCGCGCGCTACGCACATACACGCGCACGCATCTGCATCATGCACATACATTAGAAAACACACACTCGCCTCTGAACACGCATGCACATACAGTGGAACACACACACACGCGCGCGCGCTTTGCTACGTACATACACGCGCCCGCCTCTGCATTCACATGCACATACATTGGACAACACGCACACGCCTCTGAACACGCATGCACATACATTGGAAAACACACACACACACACACACACACACACACACACACACACACACACACACACACACACACACACACACACACACACTTTGATGACCTTCTGGTGGTGACGACCCCTGTTCCCACCCCACAGCAACCTGGCCGTCCTGATCGTCTACCGGCGGTACCTGGGCTTCAAGACGCTGACCAACTACTTCGTGTACAACATCGCTGCTGCCGACCTGTGCATGTCCTTCAACATGCTCGTGCAGATGGTCTTCTTCATCTGGCCCGCGCTCAGCTCCTCCGAACAGCTCTGCATGTTCCGCATGGAGCTCATGACCTTCTTCACCACCGTCTCCCTCAGCAGCGGCTTCTTCGCCACCATCGACAGGTTCATGATCATCGTCGTCAACAGGCAAGGCAGCTAATTCACTGCACCTCTATGTTGTAGTAAGGATCATTGAATTGTTCGCTACCATCGACAGGTTTGTGGTCATCGTCAACAGGCAAGGCAGCTAATTCATTGCGCTGTGTGTTGTAGTAAGGATCACTGGATTCTCTGCTACCATCGACAGGTTTGTGATCATCGTCAACAGGCAAGGCAGCTAATTCATTGCGCTGTGTGTTGTAGTAAGGATCACTGGATTCTCTGCTACCATCGACAGGTTTGTGATCATCGTCAGCAGGCAAGGCAGCTAATAATAATAATAATAATAATGATAATAATAATACTATACATTTATTATGCGCTAATCAATAACGCCATGAACACGAGCTCCCTATTAACCTAAACACAGTATTCTGTGCACATGCTGAGCAAAGTACAACTAATGCAATTTCCATAAAGTATTATTCCAAGTTTAAAATAACAACAACAACCACAAACAAACAAACAAAAACTAACAAAACAACAACAAAATAATTATATATAAAAAAATGCACTTATCTGTAGTATGGGGATCATTGGATTCTTCGCCACCATCGACAGGTTTGTGATCATCGTTGTCAACAGGTGAGTGAGCAAATTGCACACACACACACACACACACACACACACACACACACACACACACACACACACACACACACACACACACACACACACACACCGCAGAGAAAGAGAGAGAGACAGACAGACAGACAGAGAGAAGAAAGGGCGGGGTGTGGGTGCTGAAGCTGGTGGTGATGGTCGTGTGCAGACACTACCACATCGTGATGTCGGTGCGCAACGTCAAGCTGATGATCACCTTTGCCTGGTTCTACAGCTTTGTCTTCGCTGCCGTTCCCTTCTTCGTCAACAACTGGGACATCGTGCAGAGGTAATCCGCCCCCCCCCATCCCCCCCGCCCCGCCCCCAACGCCATTCACCCCCCACCCCCCTCTACCGCTGCTGCTTGTTCGTTTTTAGTGCAGGTTTTTGTGTGAATCCCTCCTAGGCCTCATAGTACTTTGGTGTTGTCGGCGTCGTCGGCGTCATTGTTGTCGTTGTTGTTGTTGTTGTTGGTGGTGGTGATGGTGGTGGTGGTGGTGGTGTGTGTGTGTGTGTGTGTGTGTGTGTGTGTGTGTGTGTGTGTGTGTGTGTGTGTGTGTGTGTGTGTGTGTGTGTGTGTGTGTTCCTAGGATGCCATGAAAGACATGAGACATCCCCTACTGCAACTGCAGATCAAACAACAAGAAAACTATTCTTGATGGCGATGCACTATGGTTGCTATTTCCTCCGTGTACTAGAATGTACAGAATACGACTGCCCTGTTTAATTAAACGTACAACACCACAGCACGCACATGAGTAGGCTACAACACAAGAGTACACGCATGAGCATAAAGTACACATACAAGTACACAAACATCACAGTACACAGCACATAAAGACAATAACATCACATCACACACGTAAGTACACCACAACACCCACGAAGTACAACAGTATCCCACCGCACACGTAAGTACAACACACACACACACACACACACACACACACACACACACACACACACACACACACACACACACACACACACACACACACACACACACACACACACACACACACACACGACACATGCACAGGCACACCACAGCACACACACGAGCGAGAAGAACGACACAACGGAGACAAAAAAATAAAAACCAACCAATTTTCCTCCCGCCAGATGCGAGTTCGTGACGGTGGTACCCGCGTGGTACATCGTCTTCAGCTCCACCAGACCATCTTCTCCACCATCGTGGAGATCGTCCTCTACATCGCCATCTTCCACGTGGCCGACCGACGCCGCCGTGTCTTCAAGAGGGACTTGAACCTCACCAGCACGGTGACGGGCGGGGGGTCCGCGACCAGGGTGCCCAAGGAACAGCAGAGTCTGCGAGGCGCCAAGTTCATGGGCGTGGTGCTCATTACCTACTCCCTCTGCTGGACCCCCTTTGCTGTGCTCGGGTACGTGTGTGTGTGTGTGTGTGTGTGTGTGTGTGTGTGTGTGTGTGTGTGTGTGTGTGTGTGTGTGTGTGTGTGTGTGTGTGTGTGTGTGTGTGTGTGTGTGTGTGTGTGTGATCTGAGGTTTTACGTGTTTCGCTTGAGACGACATCACGAATATAGACAGGGTGTGTGTGTATGTGGGGGAAGGGGGGGGGGGGGAGGGATTTGTGTGTGAGATATGTGTGTGTGGGATGTGTGTGCGTGCATACGTGCGCGCGTGTGGGTGTGTGGGTGGGTATGGGTGTGGGCCTATTTAGATCTGTAGTTGAGACATGCAACATGGCGCCCATTCAGCTTCAGCCTCATCGCCGCTATCCATGTAATTTATATCAGTGGGTGGCACTAGCCTCAGGGAGCAATAACAGGTCACCATAGAAAGCGAAACATCAGTAAAATCACTGCAAAAACCGTAACTACAATCGATTACTTGGCTGCCAGATCGACGCCTTGATAGCTTTGGAATTGTGAGATCAGTGGGGGGGTTTTGCACTTGGAGAGGCGCGACATAAATACAGTTGATATATGACCTTGTTGTCGTATCCATTCTTCTTTCTTCAACTGTTTTATTTCAAGTTTTTCCCCCACATAAGTGATATTAGACTGGCATAAGATTATCAAGATAGCAACATAGTTATGTCGATACATTACATCAAAACAACGAAAACACATTAGCAAACCAAAATAAAACAAAATCAAAAAAGGTCGTGCCCACAGCTGTTTCCAAAATTATGCGTTCCTTCGTCCTGAGGTGACCCTGTGCGGTTGACAGTACGTTAAAATCCAACTAACTGACGCCATCAGGAGCATCTAGAATTACAGGTGCCCTCTGCTGACCTTACTGTTGTCGCGTCCATATCCACATCCAGAACTACAGGTGCCCGTATTGTCGTGTCCACACCCGCCACCTTCCCCCGGTTGACTCCGATGTTGTCGTGTCCACACCCGCCACCTTTCCCCGGTTGATTCCGATGTTGTCGTGTGCATATCCACACGTTCCCCCGGTTGACTCCGTTGTTGTCGTGTCCACACCCGCCACCTTCCCCCGGTTGACTCCGATGTTGTCGTGTCCACACCCGCCACCTTCCCCCGGTTGACTCCGATGTTGTTGTGTCCACACCCGCCACCTTCCCCCGATTGACTCCGATGTTGTTGTGTCCACACCTGCCACCTTCCCCCGGTTGACTCCGATGTTGTCGTTTGCATATCCACACGTTCCCCCGGTTGACTCCGATGTTGTTGTGTCCACACCCGCCACCTTCCCCGGTTGACTCCGATGTTGTCGTGTCCACACCCGCCACCTTCCCCGGTTGACTCCGATGTTGTGTCCACACCCGCCACCTTCCCCCGATTGACTCCGATGTTGTTGTGTCCACACCCGCCACCTTCCCCCGGTTGACTCCGATGTTGTTGTGTCCACACCCGCCACCTTCCCCCGATTGACTCCGATGTTGTTGTGTCCACACCTGCCACCTTCCCC
>OY757545.1:7333551-7372540 GCA_963584105.1 Alviniconcha strummeri
ACTACCAGCAGCGTCACTGTGACGTGGCCTGACGTCAGAACGCTCCAGCGCGTCATGTTCTGCCCGAGAGGGGAAAATGGGCAACGAATATGAATTTCTGAAATCCTTGGAGACCAGCTCCCTGACTGAAAAGGAAAGCGGAAGGCTGCAGGAAAGGGTTCAGCCATCAGACCTGGCTGTCTTGTTTCCCACTTCCGGCTCCACGGGCCTGTCCAAGTTGCCGGCCTTTACCCAGGCCGCCATGTTGGACATAGCAAACAACTGGCAGAACCTCTTCAGGCTGCAGCGCGATGACATCCTCTTTCAGGTAGCGCCTTTTTAAAAGCACAGGATCATCTCAGCACGATGACATCCTCTTTCAGGTAGCGCAAGTTGGATAGTAGTTGCATCTTGACGTCCTTTCAAGTCCTGTGACTCTTTCAGCCTTGTCTCCTTTTCAACTAATGGTCCAGTCTGCTGACTTTTTTGTCCAGAAAATTCCTCAGTACCTTTCGTTATGGTAAATTATAGGCTTTTAAGGCTCTTTTGAGCTGGTGGGATGCGCAGCATACACACACATAGCCAGACGTGCTTTCAGCTGGCGTTTCGTACATCGGACCTTGTTTTGCGTTTTCGGAGAGCCAGGGAAAAGCTGAAGGAGTAGGTAATGTATAGGCCTAGAACACGTGCTAAAAACTGTCCACTCGCAGCCTTAGCAATGGGTTACTTAAACGAAGCGATCTCCGTGCCGTTGTTAAAAACACGAACATCTCTTTATTGTTGTTGGTTTGCCCCTCCCCCCTCCCTCCCACCCCTTCTGTTGCAGCGCCGGCCCTCTCGGGTGTTAAAGACACGAGCATCGCTTTACTGTTGTTGGTTACCCCTGTTGCAGGGCCGGCCTCTCGGGTGTTAAAGACACGAGCATCGCTTTACTGTTGTTGGTTACCCCTGTTGCAGGGCCGGCCTCTCGTGTGCTAAAGACACGAGCATCGCTTTACTGTTGTTGGTTACTCCTGTTGCAGGACCGGCCTCTTGGCTGGGTGGCCTCCTTTCCGCTGCCCTTACCTGGCCGCTGGCACCACCCGAGTGCTGACGGACGGCCGTACACAGACCCCCGAGTCCTGCACCGATTCCATCTGGTCCTACATCGCAAAGGAAGGCGTCACCTTCGCTCATCTTACACCGCAGGTAGCTGGCTACTCGGGTGGCTCTGACTCTGGCGAGGGGTCGGGTGAGAGAGAGAGAGAGGGGGGGGGAGGGGAGAGAGAGAGAGAGAGATCAACGAGGTGGTCGATAGGGGGGGGGGGGGGAGTGGAGAGAGAGAGAGACCAATGAGGCTATCGATAGTCGTGTTTTACACCCACATACGCAGCACCATGACTTCAAAAGCCAGAGACGACCCTTGTACGTGTCACGTTTGTGTAGAGCAGAGTGCAAACGGCAGACAGCCACAAGCCAGTAATATTGTCCCCGAATAAAATGCAGACGCAGACATACGCACACAAGCGCCTGCGAATGTGTGAAACGTTGCTGCTGCTGCAATCACCCGCTCTTTTTCTTGTTTGATTTCGATGCAGCCTCTTTTCTTCACAATGCCGCCAATGTTTGGGTGGGCCAATGTTCACTGTTTCTGTCCGACATTGTACCTCTGTCAGTTCTTTCAAATCTCCCTTGAAAACCTTCTCTTTCAAAAACCTTTTCTTCAGTCCCATTGCCCTGATATACAACACTTTGTGTGTGTGTGTGTGTGTGTGTGTGTGTGTGTGTGTGTGTGTGTGTGTGTGTGTGTGTGTGTGTGTGTGTGTATGAGAGAGAGAGAGAGAGAGAGAGAGAGAGAGAGAGAGAGAGAGAGAGAGAGAGAGAGAGAGAGAGAGAGAGAGAGAGAGGCGCAATGGATCTTGAAAACATGTACATTTAAAGAATGTGTAAGGGCTTAGAGCACGTGCGGGTTAGGCGCTCCAAGTACCCATTATCATTATTGTTAATAAGCCACAGCTGTACTTTTCAGATGGTGTCCGCCTTACTTTCCCGCCCGGACCTCATCAGCAAGCACGGGATACGACTGCGCCACCTGCTGATGACCGGCCAGCCGCTGAAGAAGCACTTCTCCCAGGTGATCGGCACGCTCAGCGACACCATGTACAACGCCTACGGCCTGACCGAATCGGCCTACGTCACGGCCGTACTGTGCAAAGCGGAGGGGGACTTTGATGATTTCCTGGTCGGGTACACCCACCCTGGGGCCGAAGTCCGGGTGCTGGACGAGAACCTTCAGCCCGTAGAGAGAGGGGTGATGGGGGAGGTGGTGGTCAGGTGCAAGGGGCAGTTTGAAGGGTACTACCGTGACGGGCTGAGCACACAGAAGGCGCTTCTGCCCGACGGTTGGATTCGTACCGACGACCTCGGTCGCCTGGACAGCAGCGGCAGGCTGTACATGTTCGGGCGTCGCTCGGACGCCATCATGCGAGGCGTGATTACCATCTACCCGCACGCCATCGAGAAGCGCCTGGGCCAACTGCCCGGGGTGGAAGACGTGATGGTGACGGCCGTGCCGGACCCGGAACTCTACCAAGAAATCTGCGCATGCGTGGTGGTGACTCCCGGAAGTGACCTGACAGCGGAGTCGGTGAAGAGAGCGTGCAACGAGGTGAACGCGCAGTGGCAGAACGAGCTGCCTGTGCCCAGGTACGTGCTGGTGTTTGACGAGTTCCCCACCACGGCCACGGGCAAGGCCAGCCGCAAGCTGCTGCAGCAGGAAGCCTGCCGGAGGCTGGGGCTGCCGGCTACCGGCTAGAGTACCAATATATAGACAGAAATGGCAGAGCTACTACTATACTGTCAGCTGGACACAGTGTCACGACAGCAGCAGCGTGACCAGCTAGAGCAGCAATATACAGACAGAAATGGCAGAGCTCCTGGGTAATCTGTAATCATCATTATCATTATGATAAGCAGACAATGAATGTTACACAGTAAATCAATGCGTATATAACATAAGGTAGTACCAGTTCGAACAACCATTCATACAAGTGTGGATATTAATGATTAACACTCCATCTGTTGTGCATGCAAATATGTTAATGCGCTGTGCGCGCGCGCGCACACACACATACACAACACACACACACACACACACACACACACACACACACACACACACACACACACACACACACACACACACACACACACACACAAGCTACGATCACTCATTTAGAGTCGCAGACGACTAGAGTGCAGTCGGTCTGCTCGTAAGCAGCGAACAGCGCTGTAGTTGCTATTTGAGGCAGTTGACAAGCGTTCATATAAACAGAGAGAGAGAGCACAGGCCTTAAAAGAAGTTGAAAATGTAGCACTATCCCAGCCTGTGTTGTGCTGGTAGTGAATTCCAGGTGCTAGGTCCGGCGTTACGGAAGTTCGGAATCAATGCTGAATAAATCAATGTTTTCTTTTGTGTCTGTTCACAGCAATGTAATATTAGACAAAAACATCACCAACAAAAAACTAGTTGTAACCGAGTGCATTTTGTGTGTCCAGGGCCATGACCCTTTAACCTTTTCTTTCCTGTCGTCCTTTCTCTTTTTTGATTGGGTGGGAGTTTTAGGATCTGAAGTGTTAAAATTTGCGCGCTGGGCCCATAGTTCAGGAGCTGTGTGAGAGTCGAGGTGGACGTCCTGGGCTGTCCGTCCTAACGAGCCTTCTGGTTTCCGTGGACGTAAAAATTATAGAACCGTGCTTCGGCATTGGTCACAACTTGTCCCTAATATGCCAACTGACATCTGAGGACATTAAGCAACACTTCATCCATCCGCAGCGTGCTCTTTCCCCCAGTGTCCCTGCAGTAGGAGGTCGTCAGTTAGTTCGAGCTGCTGCCTATGTGTCTAATCAGAGACACTACACTACAGGGACTTCCAACTCGCTGCGAGCCTAAACGGAATGGCCGCGCGAGCAGACTACAGCCAAACAGGCAAGCGAAACTTCCGGTCTGTGCCGTGCAGTGACCAAGGGTTTCAGTTTTTCATACATCTACACCGTCATTCCATCTATAATTTTATTCTTTAACATTCCGGTTACTATACATTCACCAGGTAGTCGGCCGCCACGGTTTGTGTGTGTGTGTGTGTATGTGTGTGTGTGTGTGAGCGTGCGTGCGTGCGTGCGTGCATGTGTGTGTGTGTGTGTGTGTGTGTGTGTGTGTGTGTGTGTGTGTGGCTTGCTTGTTTAGCGCACGCGAGTAATGTATAAATCACTCAATTACAAATATTTAAAAAACACGATCTGAAGCTAATCTGCTTCTCATAGTCTGCTCCTTTTACGTATTTGCAGTTGATGTATTTTTGTTGTTTTCAGAACGTCGGCAGTCAGTTCTTTTTCATAATTTTCCTCAAACGTAGATTGCATTGCAGGATGCCGATTTCCAAAATTACTTCAATCAAAAAACCAAACGAGTCAAAAAAGTTGAAACATTTGAAAAGGTCTGTCATGTACTGTTCTGTGTGTGTGTGTGTGTGTGTGTGTGTGTGTGTGTGTGTGTGTGTGTGTGTGTGTGTGTGTGTGTGTGTGTGTGTGTGTGTGTGTGTGTGTGTGTGTGTGTGTGTGTGTGTGTGTGTGTGTGTGTGTGTGTGTGTGTGTGTGTGTGTTTGATTGCTGATCGCTTATATAGCGCTATTCTCCGCTCTCTTGAGCAGACTCACTGCGCTCGTATGTGGTGCTACATGAGTGACTAGCTTTTTATAGCGCGTTTTTGAATATCCACCGAAGTGGTGTACTTACAGCGCTGGCATGGCTGGTGCCACATGAAACTGCAGCCGTTTCGGCGCAAGTTCTGTGTACACCATACAACCATGCACCATGTCACTTCATGCACAGCCACATACGTAAGGTGTATGCGTGTTTAACTGTAACCTGCCACCTGCACTTTTGGCAGAATGACCGGGATCTTTTACGTGCTACTGCGGTAACACGGGGGTGGAACGGATACGGAAATAAGAGTCAGCACAGATAGTCGACCCTGGAGAAGAAAATTCTCCCGCCGCTCCTGCAGGGATTCGAACCCACGACCTTTCAGTCACGAGTCCGGCGCTCTAACCACTGAGCTATCCCTGCCCCCCGTTTGTGTGTGTGTGTGTGTGTGTGTGTGTGTGTGTGTGTGTGTGTGTGTGTGTGTGTGTGTGTGTGTGTGTGTGTGTGTGTGTGTGTGTTTTCTTTTTCTCTCTTTATTTTTATTATCATTTTATTTCACTGCATGGTAAAAAGTTAGTTTGTAAACTGGAACGTTTTTCCGAATGGCTTTTTGAAGGAAGAAAAAAAAAAAATATATAAAAATGACATAATGAGTTAAACCCGCATACAGACAAAAAAACTTTACTTTTTTTAACAAAAAACTTTTACTTTCGGTTATTATAGCTATATAATCATTATTATAATGGGTGGACGTTGATGCGCGAAAAAACAAACAAACAAACAAACCAGGTAGAGAGTTTCTGACGGGAGATCGGTAACTGATTTCGCTCAATTTTTATCCTTGATTTGTCCGCATTAAAAAAAAGAAAGAAGATATATTATAATATAAAACAACAATGCTGGAATGAAAAAGAGAACCGTAAAGACGAAATATCCTGTCTTCCTCTTCAAACCATGAGATAAATCTGGTGTATCTACTGAACAAGAACTGAACAGGAGTCAATGCTGCGTAAGCTACTATTAAACAAAACAAAACAAAAAGCTCTGAGTAATCTGAAGATATTATATAGCAGATACCATCAAAATTGAACGGGCATTGTGGTAGGTATGATCTAAGCGTAAAATGCACTTTAAAATCGAAACAATCTCAGCCCTTCCCACCAACGTTAGCTACAGAAAGCTACGGTTACGCGCTGACCGGAAGAGTGGAGTGCCTGTCCGCCAACCACTTGCAAGTAAGTAAGTATACATGGTGCTTAACATCCACAGAAACCACAAGGCTTATTAGGGACGGGGGGAAGGGGGTATGGAGGTGGGGGAAGAGGGAGAGTATATACCTATCGCTACACTGTCACCACCAGAATGACCTGCGATGAGAGCCATTTTAACGTTTCATTAATTGTGAGGGACAAAGTCGCAAGACCGTGTCCACAAACCACAACTTCTGAAGAGAAAGGAGAGCCGAAGCGGTATCGAACCGAGGTCCTTCCGCTTACCAGCCTTACCGCTAGGCCAAACCGGCTTTCCAACCACCCGCCCGTTGCGCCACTCCGTTTACAGACTTACCGTGACACGGCTCGCTCACTTGGCTATCCCCTTGCTGTAGTATTTGGTCTGATTCAGGGGAGAGCATGTAAGTAGTTATTTTTCTATGGCTTGTCATTCTATTGTTTCTTATTGATGTAAATGATGTATGTTTATAATGTTACCATGTTCACAACGTGCGTTATTTTGGTTCTTGAACACGTGGGTAATTTCGGCGTCAGATTGCCGCCTGGTTGCAGCCGCCATGGATCAGTGTACATTTTAAGCTTTTATGCCACAAGATGACCAGTGCTTCCAACATGTAACTAGTAATAGTATGTTATGCTGCCATTGTTGGATGTTCAGTCTGAGTGATGCTTTGCCGATGCAAAGTTATCCGTCTAAAGTATGGGTCCCTTGTCAGTGTGGCCGTGCAGTTTTCTTACCGTTTTCTATTTTTCTACATGAAATCGGTGGTATATCATAGCAAACACTTTAAAGATGTTGACTTCATAGTTGTGGAATGTTCATTTTACTAGCTGAATATGGTTTAGTGCATAGGGGTGATTGTATAAACTGTGAGACATCATTTCTGTTTGATCCGGCTTTTGTATGGCCGAGTCTTGGGCGCTTAGCTTGTAAACCCTTTCCGGGTCTTTGTGCGTGTACCCGAACTGGCCGGCGATGCGCGTCAGTAGTGGCGACTAGGTCTCTGACCGAGCAGCCGTATCAGCAGCTTAGATTCTTGATGCGCAACCGGCGTCAGTAAGACCCTTGACGTTGTTCACAGATATGCTCTGCTAGTCAGTAACAGTGTCAGTGACATGCTGTAGCCCTTTCGTTGAGTAACGAGGCTGGAGCCAGTCAGTTTGTGACTGACTCCCTCCCGCTCACGGCATGGTCCCAAGTGCCCACCGTGTCACTGTCCGTCTCGTTGTGTGCTTAAGTGGAACTGCTGTAACAATTATCTCACTCTTCCTGTTCAGTTAAGAATGATCTTTGTAATCCGTATTTTTCACTATTACTTTATTGTATACTATTATATACTGGGAGTTCATCAGTTAATTGACTGTTCGTCTGTTGTATACTCACCGCGACACTGTGAGATGCGGGTTTTAAGTGCAAATCATGCACACACTTTATGTGCTTGATTATTAGTAATTTTGTCACAGTTACCATCATGTATTATAGTAACCTACAGACAAACTACATGGTTACTGTATTATTAGATAATTGCTGTTGTTTAGACTTTACGTTTGCTTTCATGTTCTAAATGTTTTGTTTGCTTGTGTCTTTTCCAACACAGACACTATTTCCTGGTTTGTGTAAATAAAAGTTATGTTACAGCAACCGCTGACTTGTAACTCTTCATTCATGCTTCCAACCTGCTTCCCTCACTCCCCACCCCACTCCCCTACATAGTTATAGCACCAGTATTATACAAAATATCTCTTACAAAGTTACATTGTTACAAGCAGTAAAGTCACACCCATCTTTCAGAAATAACTGTGAATGGGTGGGGTTTATGTACCTTGTATCAGTTTATCGCATGCCAGGTGAGAATTACCGCAGGCGACTGTGCCGTATTTATGTGACGTCTGCAGAGCGCTAATTAACTCCCTTGTGTGCTGATTCGGTGATAACAGGATACTCGAGTAGTATGTGGTTAACTGCACAGGTCGTTCGTGCAAATGGATGTCACATTCTGTGAATCTTTAGTGTTCCATGACGGAGCTTGCATCTTACTCTTGCTAAGTACCGTGGACAAGAAAGTATTCAAGTATTGAGGAAATCTCATGAGATGATAGTTTAGCTAATGTATGTGATATTTGGAATCAATACTATAATACTATTCATAATTAAGAAAACTCTGGGAAACTGAAAAGTTATGTTACAGCAACCGCTGACTTGTAGCTCTTCATTCATGCTTCCAACCTGCTTCCCTCACTCCCCACCCCACTCCCCTAATTGTGGGTCCCACCGTTGTGAGCCAGTCTGGCCCAGCCTTACGGCTGGTAAGCAAAATGACTTCGGTTCGATTCATTTCGGCTATTTTTTTCTTTTGAAAAGTTGTGATCTGTGGTCACGGAGCGTTAAAGCTCGCTGAGAACGATGATGTAGATGAAACTGTGATCTGAGGGTTATAAATGTACGAAAAAAAGGCATTTTCTGTCGTACCGAAAACCTCGCCATGACGCCCAAATCACGTGACCATATGCCTACTACGTCACTCTGGGGAGTCGCTGCAAAATGGCAAACTCGAGCTCCGAAGACGAAACTGACACTTTGCCCGAGAGAACCACAAGGATACAGCTGTATCAGTTTGAGCCTGTCAGGCAGGATTTTGAAAGAGTACCGAAACATCGTGTCAGCTTCGACATGCGGTTTGCGAAATCGCAGTTACTGAAGTGCTCGCTACACAAATGGGCGTGATGCGGCGCTGCAAGAAAGCCAGCTCGTTTGAATTGTATAAACTTAATCCACTTTCGCCTCACTGCGGGTCGATTGCGCAGGAGCTCGTGCTCCTGGGGTCGTCTGCGAATTGTTACAGTTCGCGGCAACACAGTAGGCCGGCATAGTTAACTTTTTTGTCGACCACACGCATACACAGTTTACTGAAGAATCTAAGATGGGAACCGCACTGACTCCCCAGACTGACGTCACTTCCGGGGAAGCCTACAGAAAATAAAATCGATTAACAACCCAATTAAACATTTTTATTTTTATTTTTTATTTCATTAAATCTGAAACTAGTGACTGATTTGTCGATCATTTCGATGGTCATTTTGCATACTTAAAAACCTTGGGCTTTTACTTTAACACAGCTTAAAGCCCGTTTTTAACTGGGCGAATGTTTGTTCGCCCGAACATACTTCGGACACTTCGACGAACTATGATTCGTTTCTTAACTGAACTTTTAGTTCGCCGAATATGGTTCGGACAGCCCAAACTTTACTTCATTCTCAACTGGCTTGTAATGAGATGCAAGCTTCGGCCCGAACTTGCGGCAGACGCGCAGCAGACAGCATGATCGAAAATGTAGGTTTAAGTTAAGTCAGGTCAAGTCAATATACTTTAATCATCCCTCACAGGGTAATTCAACTAACTACTATCTCATTCTGGGTCTCCGAGACAAGAATGCGCCTCCCACAAATCAACAAATAAACAAATTCCCTCCGAAGCGAGTGAAGAAACTAGCGACACCGTCATCCATTTTTATTTTTTCTTCATCCCCAGGAGAGCTCTGCTCTCAGCCAAGCAGAGGCAATGATCGTCCAATAGGGCGAATGTTCCCAGAACATGTTGAGCGAAGGTTTTTGGACCCCGAATATAGCTTCGACGAATACTTCCAACTAGGTTCGCGAAGAAAAGTTGGCCCAATTAAGAACCAACTAGGTTCGCCGAATACTTCCAACTAGGTTCGCGAAGAAACATTCGCCCAATTAAGAACGGGCTTAAGCGAGAGCAATGCCAATGGTGAACAAGTAAGGCAAACTCCAAGCACTGGTTTATGACATCCTTCAACCGCTGCCGTATTTAGTTACGCCATAGGGTCCACAAAAAACTCAGCTAACGAGCAGTTTTTGTTGGTGCTCAAACAGTTGTAAGTTTGTTACAAACAACTAAAATTATACCAAACGTTTGTTTTATGTTGCCATGTTGCTTACGCCAGCTCAAATAAATCCAAACCCGTTTGAATCGAGACGGGGCTTTTTTTTTTTTTTTTTTTTTATCCGGGGTGGATGGGTCTCATGTTTACGTGCGTGCTTGGGCGCTAGGTTGCTTCCACAGTCTTATCAGTACCTAAACCTTTTGGAAGGCTGACCGCATCAGCCGACAGCTGCGCGGAGATAAAGAGTGCCCCTTCAGTGGCGTAATTAAATCTGGCAGAGTTTGGAGGAAGGTGTCAGAAAGTAATGCTCGGAGTGTGCAAGTAAGGCTGTAAGTATGTAAGTAAGTAAACATGGTGCTTAAAGGGCCACTGAACACTGATTTTAAGTCGTAAATAGCACTTACATTGTACTATATAAATAAAGTTTAACATACACGCTGTTCGTTTGATACATTGACATTTTCCTGAGGTACGTTAAAGTATTGATTTGAATGAAAACAAACACGACGCTTCGAGCAGCTGCGTCGTCTGCAGCTAAAAATCCCGCGTTTCGGTCACGTGACGTCAAGACAAGACAACTGACCCACATGGCTCAGTAACGGCTTGAACAAAATTGAATCGAAAGTAGTCTGGCAAATTTTAAAGCATGCCGAGCGAGTGTGCCACAGTTGATTGCAGTGAAAAGTTGACAAATGAGTTTTCTTTCCATGCTTTTCGGCTTTTAAAAATGAAACCAGAAAACGACTGTGACAGTGGCAATGAATCGATGGGACCTAGCCACAAAGAAGTGGGAACCAAAACATTACGATGTGCTCTGCTCAAATCATTTCGAAAAAAATGCTTCACAGATCGCACACTGCTGAGCAATCAGTTTCGGCTCAAATACATGTGTGTAGGGATGGGTTGTCCACAGGGTAACCGACATGGGGAAAAATTTCCAGTTCGAATCTCAAAGGATGAAGCTCCAACGCCATAATTGCCAGTAGTTGGGCCTTTGTTTATTTCCCCTTTGTCATTCCATCTTTCTCGAGCCTTGTTAGGTGCGTGGCGTTTCGGTCTTTTTGGTTGTGTTTACTCTAGCTTTCACAACAGGCTAGACCTCATCAGGGAGCCTGCCTTTTATTGTTTTTATTTTTATTTTATATATTTTATTTTCCCAATTTATCCGTGTTTGTTTTATCATATAAAAATGAAAAGGTTTTGTTCGTTCTAGTTCAATAGACAAGCGATTTCGTGGCCTCCTTGGGTTAGGCGGTTTGGGGTTGGGCTAGTGACCGGTTCTTGCCACTGACTGTTTTTTCTCTTTGCTTGCCCTTTTGTTTCTCGGGCTATAGCGTTCATTTACGATGTACGAGTGAGGGGGGTAGTCTCGATGTTTAACGAGACCGCTCAGTCTTTCTTTGTGTGGGGTAGTTCGTGAGCGTCTGCTGCCCCGCAGTGTTGTTGTCACTGCTAAGTGGGTTGTATTGTGTACACGGATTACGTGTATCCAGCCTTTGTCACGTTGCTCGCTGACATTTCCAGCCTCCTCTTTCTTTTCAGAAATTGTTTGTTGTTGTTGTTGGCTTGTTTTCTCTCTCTTCTCTTCCACCATACGTCTTTATTTTTTATCTTTGGCTTATTGGCCAGTTCGTACCCGCTGTTAGCTTGCCTGATTAAGGCAGCCATTTTGAATTTCTCTTTTCGCCTGCATTTGTTTACATCCCAATGCTATGTCATCGGTAGTCCTGATTAGCGATTTGCTTTATCAGCCTGCAGCCATTGTGTTTCTAGATGGAGGCCGGGTTAGTGAGGGGTTAGTTATGGTTAGTTTGGCTTTCCATTTGTTTGTCGTTGGCACAGTTATTTTTGCTTCTGTGCTCTTATGTCAAGTCAAAAACTTCTTTATTCCTTCAAAGAAAAATGTGGGTGCCACACATAAAGAATATATGTAAAAGATTAACGCTTAAAAAGTACGCAACAACACGTAGTATCGCACACACAATAAACACAAGGATAACCACCACTATTCTCATGACACTTCTTCTTCACTTGAACTCGCCCAATCGATGCCAAAATTGATATCCGCAACTGGCTCGTACTGGAATGGCCGTATTCCAGTTGCCATTTCCAACTTTTCCCGCAAATTTATTCGGAGTTTTGTGCACTGAAACTGTAGAAGCAACGATGCCAATGGCAGCCGAGTCTTATCGTGACGTCACGACTTTGGTAAACTCGGCCAAAACACGCGCGATCACGCGGCTACAGCGGTTATTTCCCTTGCACATTCTGCTGTGACATATTGGTCTTGTTTTGCGATTCGTAAGCATTTAAGAGACTTGAAAAATATGAAATGATTATTGAGGCACGGGATATATACCTGTATTTACTGTGTGAAAATATTTAGTGTCGGTGGAATATACCAAAGAGGAGATCTGAGGCTAAAATCAGTGTTCAGGGGCCTTTAATGTCCACAGAAACCATAACGCTTATTGGGGACGGGGAGAGGGGGTGGGGTATATACCTATCACTGCACTGTCACCACCAGAATGACTCCTGCATTAAGATGGGCAGCGACGAGAGCCATTCTAATGTTTCATATTTGTGAGGGACAAAGTTACAAGACACAGACCACAACTTTTGAACAGAAAGGAGAGCCGAAGGGGATTCGAACCGAGGGGACTCGGTTCGAATCCCCTTCGGCTCTCCTTTCTGTCCGCTTACCACCCTAACGCCTTACCGCTATGCCAAACCGGCTAACAAGTAAGGCTGTCGAGACGCGCTGTTTATATTTAAGGTATGCATAGAAGGTGCTATACTTTGAAATTAGCTATTTATATTTAAGGTATGCATAGAAGGTGCTTTACTGTGAAATTAGCTATTTATATTTAAGGTATGCATAGAAGGTGCTTTACTGTGAAATTAGTGATCACCTTTTGTAGTAACTAATGGCGGAGCTTATATAACACAAAAATATAAATGAGATGTTACTGTTGTCAGGTAGTGCTTAGTGAGTTGTATATTCCGGCCTTTTGTGCTCATTCTTGTCGATGAGATACGGCGCTATAGAACTGGCCGCTATTATTATAAGTGGATGTAGATCCAATAATTATGCCGGATTTGAGGAGAAGCGGCAGAAGGGAAAAAAATATCGTTTCAGCCAGTGTTGAGTTTTATATCGCATTTTTTGTTCGTCTGGTATTCTGCCCAGGTCTGAATCAGAAACACCGAGATTCCGGTCTACTTCAGTCTTGGTGACTGAATCAGTCAAATCACTCGCCGCAGTTTACTTACACACGTGCACGGACACGGCACACATCATAATGCACACTGAGTCAATGACGCACACACACGCATGCACCGGCGCACACGCGCATACACACACACACACATGCACGCACACACAAACACACACGCACGCACACACACGCACACACTCACACACCACACACAGTGAGACTAGTGACAAACACTGGCATACGCCGGCGCGCACTCACTCACCGGCTGACTAATTTGTTACCCTCGGCTCTGTCAGTTTTTAATGAAAATTATACCAGTCATTAAACTGAGTGTGCGCATGCGTCAAGACATCTGTTTCTCAGTGTAACGGAGGGTTGGGGATGTGTGAACCTAGTAATGACTCGATTCAAGTTATTTGAGAGTTTTTACGTTTTGGTCAGTTTGACACAGAGAAAGCATTATTCCAGGTAATTTTGGGTTTGCTATAATTAAGTACTACTGTATGCACAGAGAGAGAAAGGGGGCGTATGTCTAAGAGTGTGTATGTTCGTGTGGTTCATGATTTAGGATTATTATGCTCTTCAGTTGTGCGACTGATCATCGAACGACAGCTTTAATCAGTTTCCCACTGGGATTAAAGTATATTGTTATTGTTAAACAGGTCAGCCTGACTGAGGATGGCTCTGAAGTCTTTTTTAATTTTGCCTATTAATTAGTCCAGTTCACGTCAACTTCTCAAGCTAAGGATAACACTGACGACTATCTGGGGAACGGAGGCGGCGCTTCTAGTATTGGTTACAGTTCATTCTAAGGGCCACAACTTCAAACATGTTAAGTACTCAAAGTTTATGCAGTTATTTCCCGTTACAATTCCAGAGGCTTGTTGAATTAGGGAGAACTTATTGATTCTGAAAGAAGTTGTAGTTTACATGAGAATATAGATGTACAATAATATTTTAAAATACATCCAATACAAATAAAATTAACATTGCGGCGGCAGAGTAAGACACTAGCTATATAGGTATATGACGCCAACCTGATGGTCATGCCTCGATAGCGCAGTAGGTAGCGCGTCAGTCTCATAATCACTAAAACAGAGCGATCTGAAGGTCGTGAGTTCGATCCTCACTCGGGGCATTTGTTTTTGTTTGTTTTTTTGCTTAGCTTTTTTGTTGTTTTGTTTTTGTTTAGTTTCTTCTTCCTCTTCTTCTTCATCATCAAATCAACCAATCAATACTTTATATAATATCTGTTCACAACAAGGCGATAAACCAACAACAACAAAATTAGTGATCACCGTCCGCCATTGCTTTCTTCAGTCTTTCTACTGCGGCCCTGTTTGTAGGCAAGTTCAGGTTAAATCTTCACCTTCTGCAGTTTGGTTTTGTATTGTTGCAGACAGAATCCAAACACATAAAAGGTTGAAAAGAAATTGCTTCAGCCTTTATTATGACATAGACACACAATCTGCAAATTTTCGGGGTAATCCCTTTTGTCAAGCTACAAAACGACACCTAAGCGGTTAAAAACGACGAAGAATGAAATGAGAAGCTAAGTAACTTAATCTTCTTCTTCTTCTTTTTTGGGGGGGGGGGGGGGGGGGGGATGAGTTGTTTCTTTTTCCCCGCAGCGGTGACTCAGAATGAGAATGTTGGCATGACTGACAATGACAATGTTACAGACAGAGCTAATCTGTTTAGCAGCCAGGGACAAATCGGCTTAGTTGGCGAAACGGTTGGCTGGTCACAGACCGGCTTTGGTTTTGTGACCTGCATTATAATATAATACAATAATATAACCTGATATTATTAACTCTGAAGCGGGTTAGAGTAACTTGATTTAAAGACTTCTTTCTCGTTTCGCAACTCTGACTATGGCTCAGTAGCTCCACATAGTTACACTGAATGAATACCGTGATAATTTGTCTTAAATAATTGCCGGTAGGCTTCTTTTGTTCCTCTTGTCCGGCTGCAACCGCTATGGGACCCAACAGGCTGCACGCACTACAACTGACACGGGCAGTACGCCGCATGGCGAAGATCAACCGTGACTTCGGCCGCGTATTTTGATTTGCTTGCTTTGCATCGACTGATTCCGTGTTTAGAATAAAGCAAACACTGAAACAAACAAAATCTAATTAAATCAGGACTGTTTTTATTATTTAGTTTGAGCTGGGAAGGGGGTGTAAGGTCGCTCGTACATGACCTTTTGAGCCAGTCGGCCGTGCTGCCGAGCTCTCGCGCGCTCATTTGCATACAGCCAATGAGATGGCCGTCACACGGGAGAACAAAGCGTGGGCCTAAATATAGCTTCGGCGCACATGGTGTTTAGCGCTCAGTCCGAGTTGTGAAAAGCAGTTGGGGAAAGAAATCGCCAGTTGGACTTGACAAAAACAGCTCGCTTTTTTTCTGCCCAGAAGTTGCCGGTTAGATTGTGGTGAGTACACATCGACATGTTCATAATGTTGCTGTTTATGATGATGCGCCCCCCCCCCCCACCCCCACCCTCCACCAAAGTTAGGCAACAGATGTTATTTTTTTCCATACTCCAAACCTCGCGGCCTTTCGGCTTCAAGAGGAAGAATATCGTAAAGTGTGTGTGCATTCATGTTGTATGCGTTCGGAATTTTGGCAATATGTATTTCGGTAAAGAACGTGTAAGCGCTTAGGGCCTGAACGGGTTAGGCGCTCTAAGTATTCATTATTATTATTATATTTGGAGTTTCAGTGGCTGTTTTATCGTTTCTCGTGATACACACAGAGGCTTGACACGCTGAGGCGCTCTAAGTATTCATTATTATTATTATATTTGGAGTTTGGCTGTTTTATCGTTTCTCGTGACACACACAGAGGCTTGACACGCTGCACACACGGCCACATACACACAGACAGACAGGCACAAGACAAGATCAGACACTGACACACACACACCTGACACACGTCACGCACTGACACACACGCCGGTACGCGCGCACGGCCGGGCCTTCAACCATGATCACACAGACAATTATTAATATATTTGTGCAGTCTACACACACACACACACACACACACACACACACACACACACACACACACACACACACACACACACACACACACACACACACACACACACACACACACACACACACACACACTGGCACACACACAACCCGACAGCACAGCTGATAGTTTCAAGTCCTGAATTTGTCCGGACGGTTTTACACTGAAATACTGATGCTGATGACGTCAGTCTCTATCTGCTGACGTACACTGCTCTGTTAGGACAAAGAACCCCGTTTCTGGAAATGACCGTCACTAATAATGTATCAGCACTGCGGCTGCAACAGATGGGAGGTGGGGCTACATGTATGCGACCGCTTGTGTCAGTCCAGCTGCACGTCAGGTCCGCGCTTGACTGCCTGCTTCAGCGTCTGTAACTAGCCGTCCGGCACTGGCGCTGATGAACTTATTGTTAATTCCCTCTTCCCTTGGCAAGTGAATTGACTGCATGCGTGGCTGAAAATCGAATGACGTGTGACTCATGTGCTGGGCCAGAGGAGCGAAAACCTGCAATTTTTGGTAACATCGATCGATTGGAGGCTGCAAGTGCAGGGTGTGGTAGAAACTCAAACTTGCGTAGTTCTGAGTACCCAGTTTGAAAGGTAAACAGCAGTCCACACTGACGGTAAAAAGCAGTCCGTGTGACTTGTGGGCCTTGCCAGGGCGCTCTCAATGACACATTCAGCACTGTTTGCAAAAGGAACAGAATACCAGATCGTAGTAGTGTGCATGTGTTGCGTTTAAACTCGACCAAAGAAGTCAGAAACGCACACTGAGCGCACTGGTAAGTGAGTGACTGAGCTTGACTGCAAAGGGTTATTTGTGGTTTAAACCAAATATGTTCGGAGTACATGAGACTATACTTTCATAAGAGCTGCAGTTTGAATATGTTCTTAATCATTTATTTGAGCAAATCCAAATTTACAGCAAGCCTGGCGTAGGGAATGCATATGATTATATTAATCGGCAATGCAAGCTAAATGTTAGGTTCATTAAGCGGTAAGTTGCCTTTCATTTCGAATTTTTTTATGTTAGCGGTTGTTGTTTTTGGTGGGAGGTGGGGGCGGCTAAAATCGGACTCCTTCTTCACCTTCCATTCGTTTTCTTCTCGTGCTCTTAGTTTTGTGTTCTTTATTATCTGCTCATTTCCTTCTCTTTACCCGCTTCATTTTCTAACGCTCATGCTCTCAGTTCTGTGTTGTTTGCCTTTCCTACGAAATTCTTTTTCTTTACCGGCTTCGTCTTCAGCTCGTTTCCTTCTCGTGCTCTTAGTTCTGTGATCTTTGTTTTCTACTCGTTTCCTTCTCCTTGCCTTCTTCGTCTTCAACTCATTCATTCTCGTGTTCTCAGTTCTCAGTTCTTTGTTTTCTACGAATTTGCTTCGCTTACCTTCTTCGTCCTCAGCTCGTTTCGTTTGGTGCTCTCTGTTTTGTGCCCCCCTTCCCCTCGTCACTCGTCTTTACCTTCGTCTTTAACTCGTTTCCTTTTCATTTCCTTATCCGTCCTTCTCTTCTTCGCTTTCAACTCAGTGTCCGCTTCCTCCCTTTCCCCACCTTTCCTTTCCTTTTTAGTCCTTTCCTTCTGACGTTCCCGACCCGTCTTCCTTCTCTGTTTTCGGCGCCCCCCCCCCCCCCCCCCCAACACACACACCCGCCCCACCACCACCCCGCGCGCCCCTTCCCCTTGTAGGTTTGACACACAGCATACTTTCTACCTTTCCGACTCGTGTTTTTGTTGTCTTGTTCTTGTCCCTCTTCGTGTCCATCTGGTTCAGCAGATTCATGGTGACTCTTTCGTTTACCTGCCTCTTATTAACCTCAGTTACTATCGTTGTTATCATCAATGTCGTTGTTTTCCTCTCCTTTTCTTTCAATCTGTCGGTCCGTCTGTCTGCTGGAGGTGGCTAGATCGCGTGCGCCTGGTTGACAGGTGTTGTGAGCGTGCGTGTTGCTCTCAGTGGACTATTAGCTCGGTTACAGAGACTTGTGTTTAGACCGTGAGGTGTGAAGGGCGCTGCGTCACGATTGTACACTTCCTCTCCACGGTAAGTGGTTTTGTAACGGTGAGAAATCGGTGTGAGTGCCGCGTCGGGTGTTTACAGGCTGTCCGTCTTTCCCGCCAAGCACCCGCTTATGGCCCCCAGGACTAGGCAGGCCGACGAAGAGGGTAAGTAAGTAAACATGGTGCTTAACGTCCACAGAAACCATAAGGCTTATTAGGGACGGGGAGATGGGGGGGGGAGGGGTATGGAGGTGGGGGGAGAGGGAGATTATATATACCTATTGCTACACTATCACCACCAGAATGATTCCTGCATTAAGATGGGCAGCGATGAGAGCCATTTTAATGTTTCAGCAGGAAGTGATGCACAAAGTCACAGGACAGTGTCCACAAACCACAACCTTTCTGAAGAGAAAGGAGAGTCGAAGCGGTATCGAACCGAGGTCCTTCCACTTACGAACCTAACGCCTTACCGCTAGGCCAAACCGGCTCACACGAAGAGGGGCAGACCGACACCTTTATCAAACACCCAGGAGGTTCAACACTGCACAATACGCCCGTAGCGCCATTGTCACCCTCAGCTGGCGGCGTGAGGTCAGTCAGAACGCAAACACACGTAGCGGAAATAAGAACCGGAACCGATATTATCAGACTCGTACACAGAGGTCCGTTTGGTGCAGTTTGCTGAGTTGACTGGGTGCATACTGCACTTATCACACGTGTAGTACCTGGGTACAGACTGCCACTTACCTCTCGTGTGGTACCTGGGTGCAGACAGGCACTTACCTCACGTGTGGTACCTGGGTGCAGACATCTACTTACCTCTCGTATGGTACCTGGGTACAGACTGTCACTTACCTCACGTGTGGTACCTGGGTACAGACTGCCACTTACCTCTCGTGTGGTGCCTGGGTAAAGACTGCCATTTACCTCTCGTGTGGTACCAACAGCTAGAGCTTCGGATGAGAGCATGACATGTCATACATTATTAAACCTTGATAGGGAGACATTGTGCTTAGTCTATACTAATTTCTTTGTATGACCTCCTTACTTCGGAACACTGATTCAGTTTTTGTTTAAGTCGTACGCTCTGACCTGTTGCAACATTTTGTATCTGAGGACTGTTTTTTGTTCAAATGACGCGTACACGTTCGATGTATATATACTTTGAAAAATGCAGTAATTAACAATGGTATTGTGCAAACGTCAAAATGACATACAAAGTTACAGGAAATTCAGGAGAACACACGATGTACAAACAGAAACAACCCAGGGGGCATCAGGAAGTCCATTGCATTGTTTCTTACCTGGTTCTTATGTATCCAGCCATTTATGAATGACTGTTACACTGTACAGATTATGAAGATATAGACAGATAGCAATACCAAAAATATACTTGTAGATTGTACAGAAGAACAACTGCACAACGAAAGGAGAAAGAGAGAGATAGTATTATTTGTTTCTAGACCCTATGACCCGTCAGAAAGGTGATAATAAATCAAGTCTGCGTTGACAAATGAATCTTGAACATCGGCAATATCAACCCAAAATTGTTTGTTTCGTTTGTTTGTTATTGCTTTTATGTTCGAGTTGACACTGTAATTTCCCGTAATTGAGTGAATTAACCATTCACTCTGTAACCAACGTAGACATTATTAAATAATCAGACCTCCCCCCCCCCCCCCCCCCCCTTCCCTCTTACGCTACACCCCCTCAAGCTGTCTGGACACCTGAACTCTGACGTCCAGCTACGTGCTCGATTACGATGACGCCGGCTTTTCGTTCGAGGCGAGCTGTGAAATCATGACTTGTATACTATTTCTTCCCCGGGGCTTTGATTTTTTTAAAATTCAGTTTTAATCTCCGTGTGAGGGTGCATGTCATGAATTGCTGTGTGATACGAACTGTCTGAATTAATTAAGTTAGGTGCTTACAATTGTACCTTGTTCCTAATCGTGTTCTCTCTCTCCCCTCCCTTAACGGGCATACAAAATGAGTTCACAATGGATGAAAGCGAGAAGAAGAGGTGAAGAATGTATTAATCAGAAACGGTAGTGTCTGATTACAACAAGGTGTTGGAGTTGATTTTTTTTTTTTAAATGATAATAGAAGCAGACAATTTCTTTCTATTGAGGAGTGGAATGCTGCTGTTCGAGATAAGGACATTTCCCACACCGCCAACGTTACGTCTATTATTTGAACCCGAACAATACTTTTTTTCAGTTCTTGAAATATACTGCTTCAGAGTTGGGTTGTGCCAACTGCGACTACCAATTATTTCTTGCTTAAATCCAGACTGTATTTTGTGTAAATGCGACAGAAAACGAAGAGCACTTGTTGTTCATTTGTCCCTTGTACACTGATGTTCGGGTGAAACGTCTCTACGATACGCATCTAAACGTAGTCACGGTTTCATTGTCAAAATGTTCTCTCGGAAAATCAAGATCTGTCTTCAGTCCGACTAAGAGGGGAAAAGAATTTGCTGGACAAACTAGTTTTGCATTAAACTGTACATTGCATTGTACGCAACAGACCGGCTTTACATGTTCGCTCATACTTGTTCGTTTTATTTGTGACATGAAAATGTGCTTGTATATTGCTCGTATGTGTTTATGTTTGACATTTTTGTTTTATACTTGGTGCCTAGACCCTATGATTACTTAGACTATATTATTTATACCGTAAAATTTCGAATCCCTTTCCCTCTGTGTTTGGTAGAGGGTCCTATTGTGTGATAGTTTAAAAAGAGTGTATTAGGCACAGACATCAACGTTTCCAAGCAATTTGCTTATTGATTTGACGGGGTGATAGTTTATGATCAGAAATGCTAATAAACATGTTGGTTTTCCATCTTGCATTTTTGATATGTATTTTGTTTAGGGATTTGTGGAGACTGTTTTTAAACATGTCAGTTTTCCGTCTCTACCCTTAATCGTCTCCTGCATCACCACCGATGTACGCTTATACCAATACTGAACGTAACTGGCTGATTCCAAACCAGCGGCAGCACCATATTACTCCAAGTCCAAGTCTCGCTTCAACTGTCATCTTCTCTCCTGTGAATTGTGATAAAAATGCCAGAAAGCGGGGCTTGAAGTTTGTGGCAACACAGGCGTCCGAGAGTGCGAAGCTTGGTCACTGGGATTTCAGTAAGTAAACATGGTGCTTAACGTCCACAGAAACCATAAGGTTTATTAGGGACGGGGAGAAGGGGGGGGGGGGGGGGAGTATGGAGGTGGTGGAAGAGGGAGAGTATATACCTATTGCTACACTGTCACCACCAGAATGATTCCTGCATTAAGATGGGCAGCGATAAGAGCCATTTTAATGTTCCATTAATTGTGAGGGATAAAGTGTCCTTTCAGCTCACGGTGTAGGGTTTCTTGTCGTGCTGACAGGCTCACATGCCGTCCTCGTAACGACGTGCAATCAGTCGGAAGTTGCGTGCGACCGAGCTTGGCCGTTACGTGTAGGTACGGGGGAAGATCTGATATCCCGTGTCCTTTGTGCCATGCAGTATTACGTACTTCCGCCGAAAGGCACATCTCCGTGCGTCATACTGTTTATCGCCCCAGGCAGCTTGCTCGCGACAGAGATCGAGATAAGAATGATTACTTAGAATGATAATAATAATACATAGCATTTCTATAGCGCAATGTCCATAACATGACTTCACTCAAAGCGCTTTACACAAAAAAGTATGTACAAATTTACACTGTATATCATATTAACACCACCTCCTCTACAGACACACATCCACTCAATAGTCAAACTGTGCAGAAAAGGTGTTTCACAAACCAAGAGAGAAGCGTTCTTTAAAAAGATGTGTTTTCAGATTTTTTTTTGAAAGAGGAGAGAGATGGAGAGCTGCGGACGTTAGTAGGAAGAGAGTTCCAGATTTTAGCTGCTTGATTACTTATGTAAAGGTCTTTACCACTGTCTGACAAATTCCAAATACAATTTTTTACGTAAGTGTTCTTGTTAGTCGTAAAATAAATTGGCACAAACGAAGCAGATTCTGACGAGCTGTTGAAAAAGTATTTGGTGCACTCGTAAACACGTCCAACCTGTGAGTGAGAGAGTGAAAGGTGAGAGGGAGGGAGGGAGCGAACGAGAGAGGGAGAGAGATTATGCAAGCCATTTTACATGGTTCCCGGCTAACAATCATCTGTGTGTTCTTGGTCATCCACTTTGACGTTGATCGCAGTCTCATCCCAGTCAGGTCTTTCACTTGGGCCTTTTGAGAGAGAGAGAGAGAGAGAGAGAGAGAGAGAGAGAGAGAGAGAGAGAGAGAGAGAGAGAGAGAGAGAGAGAGAGAGAGAGAGAGAGAGAGAGAGAGAGAATACCGGTGCTGTATACAGGCTTTCAGTCCGCCACAGGTGGACGCGGGTTTGAGGACATCAGCTACAGTAGCTGTCCTCGCGCTTTGTTCACTTGGTGTGAAAGAGAAAGCACTGACCTCAGGTCAGTCACCTGAACACCTTGTGGGCATTGTCCTCACTCCGCGCTGGGCTGGACGCCGCGGCTTTGAGAGCGGTCAGTGTGACAGACATTGGATTAATTGAAAATGGGCCGGTTTGCTGGAAACCTTACTCGTGCGCACTGATCCATCGCACTAAGGTAACGGCTTTCTGTACTGGTACACCGAACACGTCTTAAGGCGCTGGTATACGAACCGTTTCGGCCGTATGCTAGCGAAGGACTGTCTGAATCGTATCTCAAATGGATCGTGTGTCAGTATGGCCACACAGTTGAAAGAGAAGCACATCGGCTTTAACCTGTCCGTTCCATATAATAATAATAATAATAACAACGGAAATTTAAAGCGCCTACCCCGCGGCTGAAACCGCTGAACAAACATATCACACACAATGTACATCGAGATGGAGAATGTTATCCACAATTTAATAAATGCTAACATATAATGTACAGGGTTCAAGCGTAAATATGTGCCAGATGCACACACACACACACACACACACACACACACACACACACACACACACACACACACACACACACACACACACACACACATTCTGTCTCCCTCTTCCCCCACCTCCTGGGATCTCGGTCCACGCCAGTACCTCTTCGGAGACAACTAGGCGTTAAACAAATTCACCAAACCGCATGAGGTTCGGACGGTATGGTTCATACGGCTGAAACAGTTCAGGTATCAGCTGAAATGGCGTCGCTGGAAGGTTAGAACCTGAGACTAATTTAACCTGAGACTTCACTCCTTATGGCTATACCCTGACAAGAAAATTCGGACAATGATAATTACCGTTCCTCAGTACCTGTCTGACAGGTCTCTTGAAACTGAGCGTAACGTTATCGGACAGGTGGAAAGTGGGTTAGTGGTTTCTTTGATCATTATCATATCTCTTTCACCTGAAGGATGCCAAGAGTGGACCTGACAGGTGCCGCGGAAACCATTGTCACAAACTGGCCGGCACGGCCACCCGGAGCGGACTTTGTGTCCTTTTCTTTGTGCCTTTCCCCATTGATGTTATATAATGACCACAAAGGACCGGTCTCAGTGAGACTACCCCGAGTGGCGATCGTTGGCAGAGGTCGGGTTCAGGTTGTGTTTAGTTTGCAGCCTATGTCTGGACAAGGACTAAGCTTCACAGTACCCGCATTTCCGATGAGCTCCAAGTCTTTGATCAAACATCGGCACTTTTGAAACTCCTTTCATTTTCTCTCTTTGTTGCCTCGCTTTCGTTGGTGGCTTTAATTTTTTCTTCTATTTTGCTTTTTTTTTTTTTTTTTTTTTTTTTTTAATTGTTTAGAAGCGGTGGGTTGGGGTGCTGTTCCGATATTTCCAGGTTGCTTTAACAGTGGTCGGAGGTAAGCCTGTCGATTGATTGGCCTGGCGGTGTTATTTTTGTCAGTAATGGTTATTTCCTCACTGGACTTTCTCCCTTTCTGTTTACGCGGAAAAAATAGTAACGGTGGTGAGGGCAACGTGCACAACCCGCCTTCACTCAGTGTCAGACTGTTTCTCCTGTGCACAGGTCAACACTAAGCTGTGGCTTACACCTGCACAATTACTGCCCACCAGTCATGGTGGGCTACGTCAGGCTTATTTTGGACACACTCCTGCAGTGGCCAGTGCTGTGGTCAACGAGGCCAGTGGCGAAGCGGGCAAGCCGTCATGTTCGGACAGTGTCCAGAGGACAAGCCAGAAACCCTGACCTGGGCGGCCTCTGGATTAATGACTGTTATTGGTTTGGGTCCACAAAGGAAATAAATACACGTACTGTTATCAATTCAACATACTGTTATTTTCGGGGGGGAAAGGCGATCAGTTTGCTTTTTCTTCTGAAGTCATTGTCATTAACAACGGTAATTACATTTGTATACTTAGCTAATAAGAGAAAGAGAGAGAGTGTGTGTGTGTGTGTGTGTGTGTGTGTGTGTGTGTGTGTGTGTGTTAGTGTGTGTGTGTTAGTGTGTGTGTGTGTGTGTGTGTGAGAGAGAGAGAGAGAGAGAGAGAGAGAGAGAGAGAGAGAGAGAGAGAGAGAGAGAGAGAGAGAGAGAGAGAGAGAGAGAGAGAGAGAGAGAGAGAGAGAGAGAGTCCCATTCCTCAGTACCTGTCGGCTCGGTCCCTTGGAATTGAGCGTAACGTTATCAGACAGGTGGAAACCGGGTTAGTGGTTTCTGTGATGATTATGTATCTCTTTCACCTGAGAGATGCTAAGAGTCGACCTTACAAGTGCCGCGAAACCATTGTGACAAACCTGGCCAGTGCGTCAAACTGTGAACCTGACTTCAGGCAATGATTTGCAAACGAGCTGAACTGTTGATTACGGCCTTTGAAATCACCAGAAGGAGCAAACATCGTGTGAACCAACAGTTATTATCACCTGCTATTTCAGTCGTACTTGCGTTCAAGCGTAAGGCATACTCAAACGTAAGGCATACTCCAAGTAAATATTCTTTGCCAGCGATGTGTAAATCTCACCGTTTTGTATAATGATCTAGTGTGCCAGTGCTCTCTGTGATTCGCTGTGTCAGGGCCGGAGCAGAAACGAACTGAACGACGGAGTGTTTGGCAGAGGTATCATAAACACGCTCACTGCCACTGGCGACAATCTGTGACCACTATAACAAGCTGGACGCTCCGCAATAAATGATTAATACGCCTTTCACACCTGACCGACGTCCATGCAGCGACTGTCCATTTCCTGATCGGATCGTGCACGGGGCACCGACGTGTTATAAGTACAGCGGGCAGAACGCGAAACGCGCACAACGCTGACCACAGTCTGAGAAGGCGCGGGCACACGGCGCTCACAAGTCCACAGTTCAGGTGGGTCCAGTGGATTGGTGCTGTTTCGCTCTTGCTCTTGTTAAAATCTGTTCTTAGGATCACTGGAGCCAAACTGTCTGGTTGTTGAAAGGTGGACAAATTATTTGCACAGCTTGTATTTATTTCAACTCTTAAGGCTCCACGGCTAGGCAAAACAATCATGCATAAATTAATAAACGAATGTCACACACGTGGCTCGTAGCGGCAATATCTGTGATGGAGCGATTTCATGTGATGAATGTGGGGAATACAGGTAGAAGAGATACGCTGACCCAACTGATCCAACGTAAATTGTATTGAAAGGTACTACCGACTACATTTTTTTGCGCTTGGAACGATTGCTTGAGAGAGCGCACTGGGCGGGTGTAGTATGGTGCTGGAAGACGATGAATTAGTTCTTGGACTTTCACGTCCCGCCAACCGCACAGGGTCACCTCAGGAATTCCAAGATAGACAATGAAGATATTAACAGTCTTCAGTTGAGACGATATTTGGTCCTACTGGATAATATCTGAACGTGTCTAAATGCTTCCCGCGGTCACAAGGCCGGTAGCATGACTGGGTAGCAGTGGGCAGAAAAGCCAGGCGTAATACGGACGTGGGTTCGATTCCCTTGATGCGGCAAGAGATTTTTTCTGCCAGTGTCAACTTTTAGTGCAGACTCTCTTACGGTGTTTCTACAGCCCCCGTGTGCAGTCGCTAGCATGATCACCCAGAGCTGGGTGAGATTTTGCCTGTGCAGCCGTTTTTCTGCGCTGACATACACGACTACCCCTGCATGGCATTGTGGTGTGTCCCGCTGTTAAGGCCGTTTCACGCCAATTTTAGGGATCACAGCATCTGTGTTAGACACTGTGTCACAGTCGGTGCCATTTGCCTCTGTTGCGTGAATACATAAAAACAACAAGAAATAAATAACGGGGAAGGGCCCCCCCCCTTCCCCGTTATTTATTTCTTGTTGCACAGGAGAGAGAGAGAGAGGGGGAGTGGTGTGACTTTTATTGTTTGTACTTTCGTTGTAGTATTTTTACGACTGTTTGGACTTTAATCTGCAAACCTTTAAGCCTTGATCTCGCTTTTCCCCATCCTAGCGATCCTAACAAGTAGATTTTACATAGTGTTAGAAGTACCACGCTCAGTCCCGGTCTCCTGACTTTGAAAACATGTTTGCGTGAAGGTGACGAATGCATTCCAAACCGCTGTTAAGAAGAGATTAGAACGACTTATCCTTAGACTTAAGATTGACAGGCCCGATTACCAGCGAGTGTGCCGGCCCTGGACCTGGGTCTGAGGTTGTAATGGTTCGCTAAGGTTTGGCAAGAAGGGAATTCTGTCAGTTTTACCGCCATGTGCTATTGTAGGTAGAGACAATGCTGCTGTCGTCCGTTGCGTTTCCGTCGGTCGACCTGGTCTACCACCACCAACCACCGCATGCATGAAATGCCAAGATTATTGACATAATTCGACACCTACCCCCCAAAGAAATCATAGCCATTTTCTTTAGTGCGTTCCTTGAAAGAAAAGTGTTCTCCAGACGCACATTTCAAAAACCCAACTGGTTAACGACAATTCTGTCGATTGCGCCACGCTTTTCTCTCAACTGAACAAAGGCTCGATCGTGGTTTTCTATGAGCGCCGGGGTGTATCAACAACCAGCAGGCCAGACATGCAGCGAAGGTTACCCGCCCCTGTTGACTAGCGAGTGAGCGGTGAAGTTTACTTTTCGTGTTCAGCTTACAGTTTCCTTCACGACTTCAGCCTGGTGACGAGATTGAAAACTGCAGAGGATTGTACCCGATGTCTCAGCTTGTTTACAATTCAACCCTTTAAAATGCAGACGATTCTTTGTGTGTGAGTTGAAGTATTTCGAGGTTAACTATTGTGGCCAGGTAGGTAAGACTAATGTGAATGTATTACTATTAGTCCGAATTGCGATTGCCACAATCTTTTATATTTATATCTCTCAATCTATATATGTACACACACACACACACACACACACACACACACACACACACACACACACACACACACACACACACACACACACACACACACACACACACACACACACACACACACACACACAACACACACGCGCGCGCACACGCACGGCTCTCCTTTATCTTCAAAAGCTGTAGTCTGTGGACAGTCTTGTGACTTTGACCCTCACAATTATGAAACATTAAAATGGCTCTCATCGCTGCCCGCCTTAATTCAGAAGTCATTCTGGTGGTGAAAGTGCAGCAATAGGTATATAATCTCCCTCTCCCCCCACCTCCCATACCCCCTTCCCCCCCATCTCCCCGTCCCAAATAAGCCTTATGGTTTATGTGGACGTTAAGCACCGTGTTTATTTAGTAGTTGGTGGGAACTCTGGTCCTGATCACTACAGTGTGCTCCGCTGAACTTAACCCCAGGATTTGACACTGGGCTGGTTGTTGACGGTGTGTACCATGACACTGGGCTGGTTGTTGACGGTGTGTACCGTGACACTGGGCTGGTTGTTGATGGTGTGTACTTGGACACTGGGCTGGTGGTGTGTTTGGTTACACACAACACCACGGAATGCACTGTTAACATCCGGCTGTATAGCCTACTGTGTCACGTAAGTCCGAGTCGTTGCAGTATCCGTCCTGGACTTGGACACACCAAATGCGGAGCGGCTGGGTGGTAATTGATCAGTTGCGTGGTGAAGTGACTGCTCCGTGTCACACTAAGCAGTTAGTCGTCTTTACCCCACGCTTGTGACAATGGTCACTGTGTGGGTTTTCCCTCTCCGCGGAAGCCAAATGAATTCTGCTCCTTGATGTTACCAAGTTTGGGCGAAGCAGCTGCGGTTTGTGTAGTGTGACTCAGTTGATGCCGTGGATATCGTTGTTTTTCTGAAGATGTGAGTTTATTGAATACATTGTGCTGTTTCTTCGGTGGTCCCCACAGCACTGTGAAGAAGAAGAAGAAGAAGAAGACGAAGCACCAGCCGAAAAAAAAAGTAGAAGCAGCATAAAATGTTTTCAGCAGCAGACTTGGTTTTTGTCATCGTTCTTGATCTGCTTTATTTTGCGATACACTCAAACAAAAAGGATTTTTATATTCGGAAAATGGCTTCAGCCTCCTCTTTTTTTTCTTCTCCATCGCAACAAAAGTGTATATATATGGGGGGGGGGGGGGGGGGGGGGGGCAAATAACTAATAAATTGGTTAATTTGTTTCAAAGGTACAAGTTTAGGAATTCTACGTTATTTGCTATTCAAAGTTCACTGAAAACCTGCGCATATTGTTGAGTGTTTGTTGAGCACGTTGCAGCTGACGTATTGTGGATTTTTGTTTGCTATTCATTCCCTTGTGTTCCCCCCCTCCCCCCGTTCAGACCAAACCAAGCCCATGCCTTGTGCAGACAGGAGCTCGCGTAAACTGTATAAACACCTTCTGCTTGTGTTGGTCTGTGCATTTGCGGAGGATGCTGTACTGAATAAGAAATTAAGTTTACTCAAGCCATCCCCGCCCCCCCCCCCCCCCCAAAAAAAAAAAAGAGAAGAAGAAGCCATTCCCCACTAACGCAAAGAACATCACGTATTTGATCGGATTACGTATGTCAGTAGCCTTATTTGAGTTAGGAAACTGCGTGGGCTTTGGGTTAGTCATCTCCTCCCGACGTTTTTGAAATTACCAGTAGTGTGTGTGTGTGTGTGTGTGTGTGTGTGTGTGTGTGTGTGTGTGTGTGTGTGTGTGTGTGTGTGTGTGTGTGTGTGTGTGCGTGCGAGGTTAATAAATAAGCATGTATGCTCCAGTTTTACATCCAGCCTTGCCAATACAACTGACTATTCGAGAGATAGGGTGGGGGTGAGATAAAATACTTTAATACACAAGAGAGAGAGAGAGAGAGAGAGAGAGAGAGAGAGAGAGAGAGAGAGAGAGAGAGAGAGAGAGAGAGAGAGAGAGAGAGAGAGAGAGAGAGAGAGAGAGAGAGAGAGAGAGAACAGTAATATGGCTAAACAACACCCACGGTAACTGCAATGTGATAATTGTTTGTTGTCCTGGACTCTGTCGCCTAGCTGGAGCAGGAATCAGCAGCTCGTTGTGTCCCAGTTGATTGCAACAGACTTTGGTAGCAGCAGTGGCGACAGGCGCAGTTCCGAGTCGTGTGGCGAGTCCGAGTCGTGTGGGCACTGGGCCATAGGAAATGTTTCTGGCTAGTGTGCGTGCCCTGTTCATAGACCCCCATCTGGCTTATGAAGCCGGCTGTCCCAAGCCACTGGCCAGGGTCCGTCCGGTGACAAGGCAACGGTCAGCAACTCTTGGTTACGGTTTTGATAGTGGACAGTGACACTCAGTCCCCTCTCCCTCTTCCGAGACAATGGCCCGGGTCCATGCAGTGACAATTAATGCAGTGGTCTTGCAACTTTTGTTTACGGTTTTGATGGTGGACAGTGACATTGACCCCCCACCCCCATCTCTCTCTCTCTTGCTTTCTTTCTCTATCATACACTATGCTCATGTTTTTGTTTCAGAGTGACCATACATCGACCAGTCCAGTCCAACAACTACCACAGCGGCTAGCTGACGAGCAGTCTCAGCAGAAGACCCGCTAATACCTTGAACATCGCTTTGTCCTGAGCGGTCCTCAGGAGAAGAGCACACGGGTCGCCAAGAACAGCACACTTCGTACCGTCGCCATGGAGCGTGGACCTCTGAAGAGTAACCTGTATCCGGACCTCAAGGAATTCTACAGGGAGGGCGTGGTGGAGACTGGCTCCTCCGTGGACCTTCCCATCCACAGAGTTCAGCCTACTGCCCCACCACCCAGCGAGTCCAACTTTGACCTCCACGATGACCTTGACCTTAACATCGAAATCCCCGAGGAGCCCGAGCTGGACTACACGCTGGATATAGAACCCGACTACGACATGGAGGACGTGACCGTGGAGAACCTCAACAACCTCAACCTGAACGACCAAGAGAAGAAGATCCTTCACGACAAGAAAATCGAGGTGCCGAAACAGCCTCGCGACACCCGCGACTTCAGGGCGTGGATGACGTGGCGGCTGCAGGCCAACAAGCTCCTGGCAGCCGTCATCCTCATCCGCAAGGGTCACCACGTGCACATCAGGAAGTCCGAGATCCGCAGGAAGCCTCTGACAAAGCAGAACGTCCAGACCATTTTCCAGGAGGCGAGGGGAGGCGAGCAGATGCCCAGAGACAGAGCGGAGCGAACCTCCCTCTCGGGTTGTCCTTACATCATGTACGGCATTCCTAGAGTGAAGCTAGGCAATGGCAAACGCTGAAGGCCAGACGTGCCGCTCTGGGAGTTCTCTCAACCGGAGGGGCTTTAACTATCTGGTAGGACTTGTACCATGTGTGGCATTTTTAAGCGTGAAGTTAGACGCTAGTGAACGGTGACCGTCAGACACGACTGTTCCAGCGTCGTTCGTGGATCTCTTTTAACGAAGTTGATCTGCGGGTACCAAAATTGTGACACTCCGTTTTGGAAGATGCATTTAACTCGGACATCGGCAATGTACAGCTAAGCTATTAAAAAGCCCCAACAACACCAGAAACATGTGCGAGCGTAGTTTGAAGGTTGTCTGCTGTGCTCCCACACTAAAACTATAATGACTATATTTCAATGACTCGCTTGAGCGGCTCGCCTTTGTGTCAAGTGACTGCTGTCATCTTGACTCAGCTGACATACAGTCTACCTTGGTGCTGGTCACGGAGGCAAGGACCGGAGAAGAGAAAGAAACCAGTCGACTGTTTACAACTACCCACTATTTACACTGTGTACTCCTGTTTTTGTTCAGCCTTCTTCGTGGATATTCGAATGACTGTTAAATTCGCCGAGACGTATGTACTGCTGTGATCGCAAAGCCACGAAGGCAATCGTCACACTGTGTGTTCAAAAAGGGAAGCTGACTTAATACTGACAAAGGGCAGTTCACTTGGAGGACAGCAACGTGTCGTCGAGATTTGGGTGACAGAACACGATTAGTCAAACGGCATGCGCAGTTGTGTCACACCACTCTCCCGACCGCCGATTTTATCATATGATGCATTCATTCATTCATTCATCCATTTATTCCATTCTGCTTAATGTCAAAAGGCACATTAGGGACAATATGCAGAACAATCTTGTCTTGGATATAAAATAACTGGAAAAAAGGGGGAGGGGTGTAGAGATGGGCTTGGTCCACTTGCGGATCACTACAAGGTTCAGGATACAAAATAACTGGAAAAAAGGGGGAGGGGTGTAGAGATGGGCTTGGTCCGCTTGCGGATCACTACAAGGTTCAGGATATAAAATAACTGGAAAAAAGGGGGAGGGGTGTAGAGATGGGCTTGGTCCACTTGCGGATCACTACAAGGTTCAGGATATAAAATAACTGGAAAAAAGGGGGAGGGGTGTAGAGATGGGCTTGGTCCACTTGCGGATCACTACAAGTTTCAGGATATAAAATAACTGAAAGATGGGGATGGGGAGGAGAGATACACTTGGACCACTTACGGATCAATACCAGGGTCAGTGTGCTGGGTCGTCTTGGCTGTAACAATGATGATGTCCATTTTTATAGCGCATTATTCTATTAACTTGAATGCTGAGTCATCTCAGTCGGACAGTTCAGAATAGCTTCCTTTCGGTGAGCTCTTGTTCGAAGAGGGGAAGGGGTGTCGCAATGTTTAACGAGTGAGAGAGAAAAACGTTGCGGTAAATCTTTCAAACACGAGTGCGCCGCCATTTATTCTCGAACCTTACGTCAGTGGGTGGAGCATTCCCTCTCCTGGCGACATGTTAGCTGTCTGCAAGGCTGTTATTACTTCATTTGGCTTTGCTCGGACAGCTGACAGTATCAGAGAATAAGTTTTAATCATGGGGTCTGGACGCTTGTTAAAGAGAAATTATCGTGTGGTATTGTGTTCAGATATGGTGCGTGACACACACAGCATGATTTGCTTTGGATTGCAGCCAATCATAAGTGATGCATGACGTGTTTTGTGTAACTGTTCCTGTAGCATTGACTGGTACAGACTGATACCTGGACATTCGGTGCGGTATGAAACCATGACAGGTTTCATAATATTCGTTTGTTTGCTGCTATGAAATAGGCCATCATTTCAGATAACGTTGTCCATTCTCTCTCTCTCTCTCTCTGTCTCTCTCTCCGTATGTGTGTGCGTTGTGTGTTAATGTGCGCCCCCGTCCCCATTCTCCCAGTCCCTATGTCGGGTGCTGCGGACGCAGAAATGAAGGTTTTTCTCTGCTGTGATTCTAGGACTGTCAAAGGCTCTCCCGGTGTAGCCAGGAACAGATCAAAACATAGCTTTGCATGCTTACTGTACTGGCAAGATATGTACATTTCTAATTTCTGACGCTTCAGTTCTTTCAACTTTATTTCCTCCTAACCATCTTCGGACACGAAGTTATGTTTTTCGTGTACTGAGTCAGTGGTTTCATGTCTGATGTGGTTTTGACCGATCTCTTGGTAAAGTTGATGGAGTGATACTGATCTTTTGGTAAATGTGATGTAGTGATATTCTTTTTGGTAGAGGTCAATGTAGTCATGTATTATTGTTCTCTTTCGATGCAGTTATATTTTAAATTTGGTCAAATGGATGTGGTCATGTAGTTGTCATTGGTCAAGTCGATGTAGTCATACTTTGTTTTAATAAGTTGCCTTTTCTAAGGTAGGGCTTTGTTGAGTTGTTATTAGTCTGTTGCTCGTACTGATAGTTTTTGATTTTGTTTTTAAAGTTGCTTATTTTACATGATGCTTTCATGTTATATAGGCTTCGCCTCGACAAAACCTAGAAGAATTACCGGGCGTTATATATCTAGCAATGACTATTCTCCCCCCCCCTCCACCCCGCGTGACCTCAAACATGATGGTTTTTTTTTAAAGTTAGTTATTTTACATAATATTTTCATATTATATAGGTTTCGCCTTGGTAAAGCAAGAAAATTCACCGGCCATTATACATCTAGCAATAACTACCCCCCCCCCCCCTTCTTCCCGCTCCCACCCACCCACCCCGCGGCCTCAATGATAGTTTCTTTGCTTTGTTTGTGTTCATTTTGTGTTCGTCTGTATGATTTGGTTCCCTCTTTGTTTTAGTTTCTTTGACACACCGATTTCTTTGCTTTGTTTGGGTTCATTTTGTGTTCGTCTGAATGCCTTGGCTTCCTTTTAGTTTCTTGGACATATCAATTTCTTTGTTTCATTTGTGTTCACTTTGTGTTCGTCTGTATGCCTTGGCTTCCTTTTAGTTTCTTGGACACATCGATTTCTTCGCTTTGTTTATGTTCACTTTGTGTTCGTCTGTATGCCTTGGCTTCCTTTTAGTTTCTTGGACACATCGATTTCTTTGTTTTGTTTATGTTCACTTTGTGTTCGTCTGTATACCTTGGCTTCCTTTTAGTTTCTTGGACACATCGATTTCTTTGCTTTGTTTGTGTTCACTTTGTGTTCGTCTGTATGCCTTGGCTTCCTTTTAGTTTCTTGGACACATCGATTTCTTGGCTTTGTTTGTGTTCACTTTGTGTTCGTCTGTATGCCTTGGCTTCCTTTTAGTTTCTTGGACACATCGATTTCTTGGCTTTGTTTGTGTTCACTTTGTGTTCGTCTGTATGCCTTGGCTTCCTTTTAGTTTCTTGGACACATCGATTTCTTTGCTTTGTTTGTGTTCACTTTGTGTTCGTCTGTATGCCTTGGCTTCCTTTTAGTTTCTTGGACACATCGATTTCTTTGCTTTGTTTGTGTTCACTTTGTGTTCGTCTGTATGCCTTGGCTTCCTTTTAGTTTCTTGGACACATCGATTTCTTTGCTTTGTTTGTGTTCACTTTGTGTTCGTCTGTATGCCTTGGCTTCCTTTTAGTTTCTTGGACACATCGATTTCTTTGCTTTGTGTTCACTTTGTGTTCGTCTGTATGCCTTGGCTTCCTTTTAGTTTCTTGGACACATCGATTTCTTGGCTTTGTTTGTGTTCACTTTGTGTTCGTCTGTATGCCTTGGCTTCCTTTTAGTTTCTTGGACACATCGATTTCTTTGCTTTGTTTATGTTCACTTTGTGTTCGTCTGTATGCCTTGGCTTCCTTTTAGTTTCTTGGACACATCGATTTCTTTGCTTTGTTTATGTTCACTTTGTGTTCGTCTGTATACCTTGGCTTCCTTTTAGTTTCTTGGACACATCGATTTCTTTGCTTTGTTTGTGTTCACTTTGTGTTCGTCTGTATGCCTTGGCTTCCTTTTAGTTTCTTGGACACATCGATTTCTTTGCTTTGTTTATGTTCACTTTGTGTTCGTCTGTATGCCTTGGCTTCCTTTTAGTTTCTTGGACACATCGATTTCTTGGCTTTGTTTGTGTTCACTTTGTGTTCGTCTGTATGCCTTGGCTTCCTTTTAGTTTCTTGGACACATCGATTTCTTGGCTTTGTTTGTGTTCACTTTGTGTTCGTCTGTATGCCTTGGCTTCCTTTTAGTTTCTTGGACACATCGATTTCTTTGCTTTGTGTTCACTTTGTGTTCGTCTGTATGCCTTGGCTACCTTTTAGTTTCTTGGACACATCGATTTCTTGGCTTTGTTTGTGTTCACTTTGTGTTCGTCTGTATGCCTTGGCTTCCTTTTAGTTTCTTGGACACATCGATTTCTTGGCTTTGTTTGTGTTCACTTTGTGTTCGTCTGTATGCCTTGGCTTCCTTTTAGTTTCTTGGACACATCGATTTCTTTGCTTTGTTTGTGTTCACTTTGTACTCGTCCGTATGACTTGGTTCCCCCTTCGCTGCCGTCTTGGTGCCATAATTTGCAGTGAGTGGGATTTTTTTGGGAAGTATTTTACATTTTGATTGTTTCGTTGTACGTCAATAAGTTTTGAAAACCTGTTGTACTTATTGTTTATTTGTACTGAATATGTGTTACAAATGAAATAAAACAATTTGTATGTGACAGAATGATGTTATTTGCAATGACCGGTTTTCCTGTTCACTTGCAAAAGTGGAGTGACTGTCAAACGAATGCGTGAATGTATGACACGATGTAAACTAACACAACGAACAGTCGGTAAGTGTTGTCGACACACTCTCACCAAGCGAAGCAAGTAACCAGTTCACCGAGTCAGCGCGTCAGTCGATCCACAGGTGCACTCAGCAGGATCCACTGATAAGCTCAACGACTTCAGGATAACAAACAACACGCGCGCGGTCGCGTACACACACGCGCGCACGTGCCGTAAATACACACACACACACACACACACACACACACACACACACACACACACACACACACACACACACACACACACACACACACCACACACACACACACAACACACACACACACACACACACACACACACACACTCACGTGCCACTAACACACACACACACACACACACACACACACACACACACACACACACACACACACACGCACCCGTGCCACAAACACACACACACGTGCCCCTAACACACACACACACACACACACACCCGTGCCACAAACACACACACACACACACACACACACCCGTGCCACAAACACACACACACACACACACACACACACACACACACACACACACACACACACACACACACACACACACACACACACACACACACACACACGCTGGCGACCTATTCCAGTCCCAAACACCTATCAGAGCCGTTTCAACGCCAGAGTGAGCACAGCTGATTGCTGCTGCCTGAAGTACTGCTGCGGTCCACTTTTGGGACCGTTGGAGAGTGAGTCACTAGCCGCTCGCTTGTCAACAAGGTCACACACACACTCACAGCGGCCCTCCGCTCTGCCCCCCGACACAGTATGTATGTGTTTCTGTGTGTCCACATAAAAGTGAGATCAATTAGTTTTGCCCGGGCGGTGAACTGATAGTTTTTTCCAGCGTGGGAGAGCTCTGTGTGTAAGTTGGCGACAGCTGCCCGAAGCCCTGGGGGCCGGTCTCACGAAGGAGCAAGACAGGTCTGGGGTCAAAATAACGCTGGAGAGGGCAGTTTAAACGAGCTGTGCAGACCTGTCGCGAGCTCTGCGGCTACAGAATACACACACACACACACGCACGCACGCACGCACGCACGCACGCACGCACGCACCACACCGCACGCACGCACGCACACACATCCATATGGGATTTTTTGCAGGCTTTTTTACGATTTTTTAACACTGAACGCACGCACACACACACGTGTACACATTCAGACACACGTGTACTACACACACACAACAACAACAAGAAGAAGAAAGGAGGAAAAGATAAACATATTGCACAATAGACATATGATTGATTTTCGTTGCACAGACAACCATGACGGTTATATCAGGGCGATGGAAAAAAGAAAGACAACAACAACGGCAACATACAAAAACCAAACAACAACAACCCCCCCCAAAACAAACAAACAAACAAAAACAAACCAACAACAACAACAACACAAACAAATAACAAACAAACAATAACAGCACCAAAACACCACAAAGCAAACTAAAACAAAAAACAACCAAACAAACCCCGTTTGAATCAGTGCCAGCCGGTTAGATATTTTAATAAGTAGAGAGATAGTATTTATGTATTTTGAAGCATCTGTCGACATTAACAGAAATAATTATCAGTCTCAAGACATGTTTTGTCGAACGGTATATCTAAAAAACTTAACTTCTAAAAACTTAACTTCTTGATTATTTCCTTTAAAATGACATGTTAACTATATACTTAATTTAGAAACCCGGCCAGTTTTCGTGAGTGACGCTTAGGCTGAGGGTAGGGGTGGGGTTGGGGGTTGCTCCCTTAATTTTACAACTATCAAAACTTTAATCCGAATTTCCGTCACTAACGATTAGCGGACTGCCACAGTACACAGCAACGGGAAGTGTCCGACCTCGTCCGTGTTCTACGCCACCGCATCTTTAAGTGATGTCAGGAACGGAAGTTAGGTTGCTGGCGTTGCTGGAGGAAGAGGACGAAAGAGGCGGCGGGTCACCGTCAGGTCAGCTGTGACACTGGACCCGCGGACGGAAACTAATAATAATAATAACAACAGTCATTTCTATAGCGCCGTGTCTCACCGACAAGGGTGAGCACACCGCGCTTAAACACGATCAAACGCGAAAAGAGAGTATAAATCAATTATATAGTTCATAGTATTGTATTTCTCGCACGCAACTACACAAACACACTCACACACACACACACACACACACACACACACACACACACACACACACACACACACACACCACACACACACACACACACACGACACACATCCAACTAAAAACAAAATACAAAATAAAGATCAAAGTGTTCGAGAAGAAGTAAGCAATTGATTATTAGGCCTGACAAACCTGTGACTTAGTGACTTGTGTTCTGAAGGGTGTAAAAGAATTGTGAATGTGTGATTTGTCCTGAGGTCACCTATGAAATTGACGGGACTGTAAAATCAACTAACGAACTAACAAACTAACTAACTAACTAACCAACCAACCAAACCAACCAACCAACCAACCACACCAACCAACCAACCAATCAACAAACCTAACTAACTAACTAACTAACTAACTAACTAACTAACTAACTAACTAACTAACTAACTAACTACAACTAACTAACTAACTAAACTAACTACACTAACTAACTACACTAACTAACTAACATTTAGTCGGGAAGGCATTAAGGAATTTGATCGGAAGAAGGAAAATAAAACATTATTAAAAAGAAGAAAGAAAGGCCTACTCCCTTCATAAAGAGCCTAATTGGGTGTAACGATCAGTCCTCCCAGAGCCCAGTCAGATTTCGACTGTCCCAGTGCTAAGCAGAGAGCAGAGGGGTTATCCAAAACCTGAGCCTGATGAGGACTGCTGGGTCAGACACGTGTTTTAAACAAACTTCCCGCTTTTGCTGTTGCTGTTGCTGTTGTTGTGTGTGTGTTTAATATTTTTTAAATTGACATCTTTTACCTGATGGAGAGTTGTTCTTATACAATTGTTGATTAGAGAAGGCTAGTTCCTTTAAATAACGAAATCCTCATTTTTAAGTTGTTTATTCTGATCCCTGCTACCCATTCTTTCATATAGTTTTAGAAAAAGCTGATTCGCTTACTACATTGAAAACGACAGCGTTCGGATTTTGCACTCCACGTGTTCAATTAAAAAACAAACAAACAGTACAGTAGGGAGGCCTATAACAATACTACTACTGCTACTACTAATTAAAAAAGTCATACTGCATTTGTCCCCAGTCTAAAAAATTAGCTTTAGGCTCAGTACATTCCAACAAGAAGAATCGCTTGCTTGGTATCGGTTTTTGTGAACATTTATATCGCTTATACCTCATCTGAACGTAACGAGTGCATATCTAAGCACTATTTCCAAGAGAGTACGTTGGAGAAACAGACCGGAGTACCCGAACAAAATATAACTGAACCACAGTGCAAACGACACCATCACTTCAATCAGCAAACCCTGTGGACATCTACAGGAAAGTCTCTCTGTGTGTGTGTGTGTGTGTGTGTGTGTGTGGTGTGTGTGTGTGGTGTGTGTGTGTGTGTGTGTGTGTGTGCGCGCGTGTGTGTGCGTGCGTGCGTGCGTGCGTGTGTGTGTGTATGTG
>OY757545.1:7372740-7377740 GCA_963584105.1 Alviniconcha strummeri
AGAGAGAGAGAGAGAGAGAACAGTAATATGGCTAAACAACACCCACGGTAACTGCAATGTGATAATTGTTTGTTGTCCTGGACTCTGTCGCCTAGCTGGAGCAGGAATCAGCAGCTCGTTGTGTCCCAGTTGATTGCAACAGACTTTGGTAGCAGCAGTGGCGACAGGCGCAGTTCCGAGTCGTGTGGCGAGTCCGAGTCGTGTGGGCACTGGGCCATAGGAAATGTTTCTGGCTAGTGTGCGTGCCCTGTTCATAGACCCCCATCTGGCTTATGAAGCCGGCTGTCCCAAGCCACTGGCCAGGGTCCGTCCGGTGACAAGGCAACGGTCAGCAACTCTTGGTTACGGTTTTGATAGTGGACAGTGACACTCAGTCCCCTCTCCCTCTTCCGAGACAATGGCCCGGGTCCATGCAGTGACAATTAATGCAGTGGTCTTGCAACTTTTGTTTACGGTTTTGATGGTGGACAGTGACATTGACCCCCCACCCCCATCTCTCTCTCTCTTGCTTTCCTTTCTCTATCATACACTATGCTCATGTTTTTGTTTCAGAGTGACCATACATCGACCAGTCCAGTCCAACAACTACCACAGCGGCTAGCTGACGAGCAGTCTCAGCAGAAGACCCGCTAATACCTTGAACATCGCTTTGTCCTGAGCGGTCCTCAGGAGAAGAGCACACGGGTCGCCAAGAACAGCACACTTCGTACCGTCGCCATGGAGCGTGGACCTCTGAAGAGTAACCTGTATCCGGACCTCAAGGAATTCTACAGGGAGGGCGTGGTGGAGACTGCTCCTCCGTGGACCTTCCCATCCACAGAGTTCAGCCTACTGCCCCCACCACCCAGCGAGTCCAACTTTGACCTCCACGATGACCTTGACCTTAACATCGAAATCCCCGAGGAGCCCGAGCTGGACTACACGCTGGATATAGAACCCGACTACGACATGGAGGACGTGACCGTGGAGAACCTCAACAACCTCAACCTGAACGACCAAGAGAAGAAGATCCTTCACGACAAGAAAATCGAGGTGCCGAAACAGCCTCGCGACACCCGCGACTTCAGGGCGTGGATGACGTGGCGGCTGCAGGCCAACAAGCTCCTGGCAGCCGTCATCCTCATCCGCAAGGGTCACCACGTGCACATCAGGAAGTCCGAGATCCGCAGGAAGCCTCTGACAAAGCAGAACGTCCAGACCATTTTCCAGGAGGCGAGGGGAGGCGAGCAGATGCCCAGAGACAGAGCGGAGCGAACCTCCCTCTCGGGTTGTCCTTACATCATGTACGGCATTCCTAGAGTGAAGCTAGGCAATGGCAAAACGCTGAAGGCCAGACGTGCCGCTCTGGGAGTTCTCTCAACCGGAGGGGCTTTAACTATCTGGTAGGACTTGCACCATGTGTGGCATTTTTAAGCGTGAAGTTAGACGCTAGTGAACGGTGACCGTCAGACACGACTGTTCCAGCGTCGTTCGTGGATCTCTTTTAACGAAGTTGATCTGCGGGTACCAAAATTGTGACACTCCGTTTTGGAAGATGCATTTAACTCGGACATCGGCAATGTACAGCTAAGCTATTAAAAAGCCCCAACAACACCAGAAACATGTGCGAGCGTAGTTTGAAGGTTGTCTGCTGTGCTCCCACACTAAAACTATAATGACTATATTTCAATGACTCGCTTGAGCGGCTCGCCTTTGTGTCAAGTGACTGCTGTCATCTTGACTCAGCTGACATACAGTCTACCTTGGTGCTGGTCACGGAGGCAAGGACCGGAGAAGAGAAAGAAACCAGTCGACTGTTTACAACTACCCACTATTTACACTGTGTACTCCTGTTTTTGTTCAGCCTTCTTCGTGGATATTCGAATGACTGTTAAATTCGCCGAGACGTATGTACTGCTGTGATCGCAAAGCCACGAAGGCAATCGTCACACTGTGTGTTCAAAAAGGGAAGCTGACTTAATACTGACAAAGGGGCAGTTCACTTGGAGGACAGCAACGTGTCGTCGAGATTTGGGTGACAGAACACGATTAGTCAAACGGCATGCGCAGTTGTGTCACACCACTCTCCCGACCGCCGATTTTATCATATGATTCATTCATTCATTCATTCATCCATTTATTCCATTCTGCTTAATGTCAAAAGGCACATTAGGGACAATATGCAGAACAATCTTGTCTTGGATATAAAATAACTGGAAAAAAGGGGGAGGGGTGTAGAGATGGGCTTGGTCCCACTTGCGGATCACTACAAGGTTCAGGATACAAAATAACTGGAAAAAAGGGGGAGGGGTGTAGAGATGGGCTTGGTCCGCTTGCGGATCACTACAAGGTTCAGGATAAAAATAACTGGAAAAAAGGGGGAGGGGTGTAGAGATGGGCTTGGTCCACTTGCGGATCACTACAAGGTTCAGGATATAAAATAACTGGAAAAAAGGGGGAGGGGTGTAGAGATGGGCTTGGTCCACTTGCGGATCACTACAAGTTTCAGGATATAAAATAACTGAAAGATGGGGATGGGGAGGAGAGATACACTTGGACCACTTACGGATCAATACCAGGGTCAGTGTGCTGGGTCGTCTTGGCTGTAACAATGATGATGTCCATTTTTATAGCGCATTATTCTATTAACTTGAATGCTGAGTCATCTCAGTCGGACAGTCAGAATAGCTTCCTTTCGGTGAGCTCTTGTTCGAAGAGGGGAAGGGGTGTCGCAATGTTTAACGAGTGAGAGAGAATAAACGTTGCGGTAAATCTTTCAAACACGAGTGCGCCGCCATTTATTCTCGAACCTTACGTCAGTGGGTGGAGCATTCCCTCTCCTGGCGACATGTTAGCTGTCTGCAAGGCTATTATTACTTCATTTGGCTTTGCTCGGACAGCTGACAGTATCAGAGAATAAGTTTTAATCATGGGGTCTGGACGCTTGTTAAAGAGAAACTATCGTGTGGTATTGTGTTCAGATATGTGTGCGTGGACACACACAGCATGATTTGCATTGGATTGCAGCCAATCATAAGTGATGCATGACGTGTTTTGTGTAACTGTTCCTGTAGCATTGACTGGTACAGACTGATACCTGGACATTCGGTGCGGTATGAAACCATGACAGGTTTCATAATATTCGTTTGTTTGCATGCTATGAAATAGGCCATCATTTCAGATAACGTTGTCCATTCTCTCTCTCTCTCTCTGTGTCTCTCTCTCCGTATGTGTGTGCGTTGTGTGTTAATGTGCGCCCCCGTCCCCATTCTCCCAGTCCCTATGTCGGGTGCTGCGGGACGCAGAAATGAAGGTTTTTCTCTGCTGTGATTCTAGGACTGTCAAAGGCTCTCCCGGTGTAGCCAGGAACAGATCAAAACATAGCTTTGCATGCTTACTGTACTGGCAAGATATGTACATTTCTAATTTCTGAAGCTTCAGTTCTTTCAACTTTATTTCCTCCTAACCATCTTCGGACACGAAGTTATGTTTTTCGTGTACTGAGTCAGTGGTTTCATGTCTGATGTGGTTTTGACCGATCTCTTGGTAAAGTTGATGGAGTGATACTGATCTTTTGGTAAATGTGATGTAGTGATATTCTTTTTGTAGAGGTCAATGTAGTCATGTATTATTGTTCTCTTTCGATGCAGTTATATTTTCAATTTGGTCAAATGGATGTGGTCATGTAGATTGTCATTGGTCAAGTCGATGTAGTCATACTTTGTTTTAATAAGTTGCCTTTTCTAAGGTAGGGCTTTGTTGAGTTGTTATTAGTCTGTTGCTCGTACTGATAGTTTTTGATTTTGTTTTTTAAAGTTGCTTATTTTACATGATGCTTTAATGTTATATAGGCTTCGCCTCGACAAAACCTAGAAGAATTACCGGGCGTTATATATCTAGCAATGACTATTCTCCCCCCCCACCTCCCCCTCCACCCCGCGTGACCTCAAATATGATGATTTTTTTTTAAAGTTAGTTATTTTACATAATATATTTCATATTATATAGGTTTCGCCTTGGGTAAGCATAGAAAATTCACCGGCCATTATACATCTAGCAATAACTACCCCCCCCCCCCCCCCTTCTTCCCACTACCCACCCACCCACCCCCGCGGCCTCAATGATAGTTTCTTTGCTTTGTTTGTGTTCATTTTGTGTTCGTCTGTATGATTTGGTTCCTTCTTTGTTTTAGTTTCTTTGACACACCGATTTCTTTGCTTTGTTTGGGTTCATTTTGTGTTCGTCTGAATGCCTTGGCTTCCTTTTAGTTTCTTGGACATATCAATTTCTTTGTTTCATTTGTGTTCACTTTGTGTTCGTCTGTATGCCTTGGCTTCCTTTTAGTTTCTTGGACACATCGATTTCTTTGCTTTGTTTATGTTCACTTTGTGTTCGTCTGTATGCCTTGGCTTCCTTTTAGTTTCTTGGACACATCGATTTCTTTGTTTTGTTTATGTTCACTTTGTGTTCGTCTGTATACCTTGGCTTCCTTTTAGTTTCTTGGACAATCGATTTCTTTGCTTTGTTTGTGTTCACTTTGTGTTCGTCTGTATGCCTTGGCTTCCTTTTAGTTTCTTGGACACATCGATTTCTTTGCTTTGTTTGTGTTCACTTTGTGTTCGTCTGTATGCCTTGGCTTCCTTTTAGTTTCTTGGACACATCGATTTCTTTGCTTTGTTTGTGTTCACTTTGTGTTCGTCTGTATGCCTTGGCTTCCTTTTAGTTTCTTGGACACATCGATTTCTTTGCTTTGTTTGTGTTCACTTTGTGTTCGTCTGTATGCCTTGGCTTCCTTTTAGTTTCTTGGACACATCGATTTCTTTGCTTTGTTTGTGTTCACTTTGTGTTCGTCTGTATGCCTTGGCTTCCTTTTAGTTTCTTGGACACATCGATTTCTTTGCTTTGTTTGTTCACTTTGTGTTCGTCTGTATGCCTTGGCTTCCTTTTAGTTTCTTGGACACATCGATTTCTTTGCTTTGTTTGTGTTCACTTTGTACTCGTCCGTATGACTTGGTTCCCCC
>OY757545.1:7382740-7420063 GCA_963584105.1 Alviniconcha strummeri
TGTCATCAATTTTCTGTAGCTGATAGGTTCACACTGAAGTTGAAGCGTAAGGATAGGCGATGATTAGGCAACCTGACGTAAGCACAACAGTGATTCTTTTAACTACCACTCCTACAGTGTGAGTGTGAGTGTGTGTGTGTGTGTGTGAGAGAGAGAGAGAGAGAGAGAGAGAGAGAGAGAGAGAGAGAGAGAGAGAGAGAGAGAGAGAGAGAGAGAGAGAGAGAGAGAGAGAGAGAGAGAGAGAGAGAGAGAGAGAGAGAGAGAGAGAGAGAGAGAGGACGAGTCACGGCAGTTAACTCAAGCTGCATTGCAAATAAAATTATAAAAAAAAAAAAACTGTGCTCTGATGCATAGACAACAAGTGGAGCAAAACTCCGCGTCGGGGTTGTGGTGAACGACCTCTCCTCTGTCACAACTGTCCCTCTGACCCGTCTTCGTAAAGTGACATCAAAAACGAATGGCAGCCATTACACACTGCTGTGAAAGCTTGAAGCATGCCTTTGTGTGTCTGTCCTCCTTTCCATTTTTATACTATTTTTATTTTGTTTTGTTTAGCTATATGCCGACGTCATGCAGTGAACGGCACCTGACACCTAAATCGACAGCCACGTTTTATCACAGCCTACACTGACTGCAGCGGACCCCTAACCGCCTGATGCGTTTTAATTACCACAGCAGCGCTAGCCTGTGATGGCTTTTATGTTGCTTAACGTCCACGGAGGCGGGATGACCTATTAGGGACGGGGACAGAGTGGGAAAGAGGGCCAGGGTGATTGGCTCGACCGCGGAAACCGCCCGAAAAAGACCGGAGAGACCGTGGACCGCCGCCAGAACAATGGAAGTGTTAAGGCGGTGTCCCCTCGCCATTGCCCAGCGACTTGTGCACTGCGCAATTGCTCTTTCAACTGCTGTGCTGGACAGAGTCACTAAGACAATGTCCGTTGCACCGCTGTTGACGAACAACTTGGACAACTCAAAGCAAAAGATGTCCAACTTGCTCAGCCCAGCTCCACCTCCCTACTCATGATCTCTTCTGGGCAAAAGTGAGGGTCCAGCTCCACCTCCCTCCTCTAAGATCTCTTGATCTTTTGATCTCGCCTGGTACCCTGACACGCGCCTGTGATGACGGTGACTGATGTTTATATTGTCTGAAGCGCCGTTCCAGGACAGCAGTCAACCGGCCCCAGCGCTCCAAACGGAGCATTACTGTGGCACTCCGTGCAGGTCACAGTGTCTACCGGAAAACGAAAATGCATTGAAGTCTGTTTCAGTTGATAGAGCCACAAAGGGAGTAAGTTTAACGATGCATGTGCGCGTCGTGCCTTTGTGATTCAGTGCGTGTTTTTAATACGGATGAAGACATTGTGAAGTATCGTGATCGCCGTTAATGTAACCCCCCAAAACAACAACAACAACAACAAAACAGCAACTACAACAACAACAACAACAACAACAACACCACCACCAAACAAAATCCCATATCCACAAGACTTTAAAAAGAACGCTTGTTTATCTTAATGAGACAAAACGTAATAGGGGCAAAGTTTCTCAAGCAGCAAACAGAAAATGCTAAAGTAGATTATTGTCAGCAAAGTCTGTGTGTTTACTTACAAACTCAGCTTATGTTTTGACATTCAGTTGAGTTCAGTTCAGCTCAAGATGGTATCTATGCGCTCGGAAAAGCCAATTATTATGCGCCGTCTCTCAGAAGTTTCCCCAAAGCTGCCTTTAAAACAGTTCCAGTGTTTGTCTGATTGACGATGGCCCTCTTGGTGCTTTCAAGGAAGGTCGTCTAGCTCTTCGTCTTTCCACGCTTCTCTCCTCCAGGCGATCGATGGTGTGATGTCCTTGGCTTTGTGTCCGCAGGTCTTGTCTCAAGCTCCTAAACACTTCAGATCTTCCGCGACTCAAGACAGTGTCTTGCTAGACTAGCGGGAAAAGACTGTGAGGGTTACTTTGCCCGCCAGTCTGTCTTCTCGGTCATTTCCCACGACCCCGGCATGTCCAGGGAAGTACGTCCACAGGAGTTTTTGAAGGTTATGTCAAAGACTGACAAATGCCAGTCTGGGCTTCCCGTTCTGGCATGTGTGGTCTGATTATAATTTTTACATCCTTCCTTGAACTGTCTTTCTGTACTTTTTTTGTTCAGCGTTGCTGAAAAAGGTCATTTGTACCGGCACTTTGTCCACTTTGGTGGTTTTGGAAGTCCTGTTATTCTTCTTCGTCGTTATCTTTCAGTTCTTCAAGAGATCAGCACTTTAGAAATCAGGAAATCTACGCTATTTATCAACCTAGCCAGTCACCAGCATCAACCCAGATTATTCTCCGAGTGCCTCAGGGTACGATGACTGATGAGGGTCGTTTGACATGGTTTTTTCGCTTGTGCGGAGGATATCTATATACTGGACAAGCATAGTTATTAACTCAACCTGCAACCCACCAGCAGCCAATTCACCAAACAACCCACCAACAGCCAATTCACCAAACAACCCACCAACAGCCAATTCACCAAGCAACCCAACCAAACTTGCCAGTTCTAGCAAGTCACCAATCAACACATGCCATTTTCTTCAAATTGTATAACAAGCAATGCACAAATCAAGACAACAAAGACTAATTTCGTAGTTTCAAAATACTTGATTTTATTTCTGATGTACACACGGCGAAATATCCAAACAGGATCACACATTGAATACAATGATTAACTGTATGACATCTACAATAACCACAAAGATACCATGTTTTAGAATCTGTGTACATAATCGTTTTTCTTTTTGACGAGTATGTGTGTTCCTTTGAACTTTTAATCAGTAATATTAGAAACATTTCCCTTATCCAGTATGTGTAAATTTAATTCTTAAGCATCTAGTCACCCGCTCCGGCAACGTTTCTACCCTGGAAAAGAGGGGGGAGCACTCTAAACAAATTCATGTTATTATGATCAGAGATCTGTCTTATTCTGAAAGCAAACTTTTAATACCTTCGTTGAAAGATTGATTATACTTTCATTGCCATATTTTGGGTGTATAAAGAGCATGAAATCTCTCTCTCTCCCTCTCTCTCTCTCTCCCAGCCCCCAAACACCAAACTCACCCATTCAAGTTTATATGAAAGTTATGAAGTTTCGAAGTCAGAAATGGGTTTCTAGTGCCATGTTTTTCGGGTGACCGTAAAAAGAAAGCACACAGAAAAGATCCAATTTGGCTCGGTGAATTTATATATATATGTCTTTATATTATATATATTGCCAACTGCAGTACACATTTCATCACGAATCATTTTATAACACAATAATATGCTGACAAACGATGACTTCCAAGGAGACAGTTAATCGTTGCAGTCAAAGCACTAGACGGTGTGGCATTTTACAGACTGCAAAACGTCTGATATATCTGATCATTTTGGACAAAATCAAACCAAACAGAAAAACGCGTGCAATACGTGCATGTATTTTTCGCTTTTTTTAATTATTTATTTTTTAACAACAGTCTTCACTCAAACGTGCACACACTCTGCTGTACATTTGGCCCAAGATGGTCGGTCACAGCTCTGTCCGTAACAAGGCGGGCAAGCTGAGAAAAACAAAATATCAGACATGCAAAAACCTCGATCACATTACTCTGTTGATACATAAATATGCATAAGGTTTGATCATGCATATATACTTATGTGGTGACATATCAAGCTGTAACACTGTACAATTTAATTGTGCATCTGTACAAAGTGTGATCTCTTAGCCTGCAACAATAATACAAGTCTATCAACATTATTACTGTCATACTGGTTTGAAAAATAAACCACAGCTAAGAAGAGTATTCTCAAAGAAAAGACAGAGTGCAACGTTATGCTTTAACATGAGAGAGAGAGAGAGAGAGAGAGAGAGAGAGAGAGAGAGAGAGAGAGAGAGAGAGAGAGAGAGAGAGAGAGAGAGAGAGAGAGAGAGAGAGAGAGAGGGTAGGGGGCAGGGTGAGAGAGGGGGGGAGGGAGGGAGAGGGGGGGAGGGGGCAAATGCTCAATCGGCTCACCTTTACCTATATTCATATAAGGACACTCTGAATGACCTTTTTTTTTTTTTTTTTTTTTTTTACCTTTGTGAGTTTTTCCTTTGTCCAGCAGCGGGCTTTTAAGAGTAATAGAATAGTAAAAGGTAGGTGCAAAAGCTGATACTCACGAAATCATTATCACAAATCCCTTGAATGTACATAGCAAAAACAAACCGATGTGGATCGTTTGCGCTTAACGTTTAAAAAACAAGTTTAAATGTTTACTTTTTTAATCACAAGGCGACCTTTATCACACATCATTTAACACAGAGTAGTAAGCAGATTAACAGAATACACAAGTAAAATGTACATAAAACAGCATCACAGTATGTGAACATGTAATAATTCAGAATGTAAACATGTGAAGTATTCAGTCTGTAAACATGCGAAGAAGGCCAAGAAATCACAATCATCCATGGAGTACGGGAGGTAACTCATACTGTCGTATGGCCGTAGGTACCTGCTTACTTACCCGTGTATGCAGTAACAGAAAAAAATATCCCGGTTACGTGGCGACTTATAAAAAACAACAACCGAGAAAACAGCAACAACAACAAAACCAAAACCAAAAACCAACAAAACAACCATAACACAAACCCCAACAAAGACCCCCTCAAAACAACAACAAACCCAAAACCAAAACCAAAAACCCGGTACATAAGCAGTCTTTTTATTCCATGGAATGAATACATCAATAATTATTGTCAGTGCATAACTGGATGTACCGGGTGACCCCCAAAGTGTTCAGCTGGGAAACGTTGAGACAGCAACGTCATTGAATTGCTTTTGGGGAAACCTCCCCCCTCCCCCCCCCCTTTTCTTCTTTTCTTCCAGTACCATATTTTGTGCTTATACAATAAAGAACTCGGGTATACTACAAATTTCCAAGATTTGTGAAACGAAACAAACAAACAATAAAAAACAAACAAAAAACAAAACAAAACAACAACAACAACAAAACCACAAAAACCCGCTCAAAACAAGAACCACCACGAAATCCCAAGGAAATAACCGAAACAGTTAACAAGAAACCAAACGAAAGCTGATTAAACAGGTGCAGTCATGGCGCATCGGTCGGAGGTTATACAGTTTCTCTAACACAACAGAGATTAAAAACTGCACCAGGACTGTTTGCTATTGGTTACAAGCAGCAAAGCCACAACTCCACGTCACGAAAAGGTTACGTCACGCCGACGTCACGTTGCACTGGGGAAGTTGTACAGGACGTCGCCGACGGCGTGAGCAAAATGATCGTCCGTCGCTCCTTGGAGTATCATCCTGAAACAGTCGACAACATCGCTCATTTCGGTGGATATTCAAAAACCGCTATAAAAAGCTATAGTCATTCATTCAGAATCACATGCGACAAAAAGCGCAGTGAGTGTGCTCGAGAGGGGAGGATAGCGCTATATAAAAGCGATCATCATCATCACCATTCGTCATCATAGTTCAGGAGCTGTGTGAGAGTCAAGGTGGCCGTCCTGGGCTGTCCGTCCTAACAAGCCTTCTGGTTTTTGTGTTCGTAAAGCAATATTGAACCATGCTTCGGCACTGGTCTCAGCTTGTCCCTAATATGTCAGCCGACATCCGAGGACATTCAGCAACACAATCGACCACCAGTTTGTGACTCGGTTTCGCTTCTGCAGCAAACCGACCACAATAGCAAGCAACGACAGCAAGAGCAAAAAGAAAGAAGAAAAGAAGCAGGCACCATCTCTTGGCGGTCTCCAGGATCCAGGTTTGTGCGGCGGTGAGCTTTCTGTCCCGTGTGACGGTCAGCAGCATCCTCAGTCCCTCCTCCGGCTTCTCCTGCTTGTCCCGACTCAGCACCAGCAGCTGCAAGGCAAGGACGTAGACGTAATGGCGGGCGATGCACAGTTAAGGATACGCGTTTTGCTAATTACGTGATTTACAAAACCCAAACAGCAACTGCAAGGCAAGGACGTGGACGTGATGGCGTGACACACGCTTCTCGCAAACTAACTGATTTACAAAGTAAAACAAAGCAAAACACCTAAACACTAGAGAGGTTAAAACTAAATGCTTTTTACGAGACATGACGAAAAAGAGTCTATTTCCAACAGATCTCATCTTTTTGAAAACGAACAGACAAAAACAGTCATTCTACTACCAGAGTCGGCTCACCTTTATTTTCATTCAGACAGGCACTCTATGTTCTTATTAATCTGAATATTTGGATTTTGTGACTTTTACCCTCCTCCTACAGCAGGATTTTAAGAGTTACAAATATGGTAGGTGCAAAGATTGATACCGACGAGATCATTATCACATTGGCATCACTCTGACCCACCTTAAACATCTTGTCCTCATCAGAGGTCAGCAGAGGGTCGGCCATAATGGTGTGTACTTCCGGTCGGGAGACCCCAAGGTCAGCGGCGAGGTCAAAGCGAGGCCCCATCTCCCGGCACAGGCAACGCATGAAGGCACCGGACATCGGCTCTGGGACTGGATGGTCAGGGTAACAGAAAATTGTCTAGGTAAAACTTCCTCTGATTAACATACTTACCGTGTCTCACACAAAAGCGATTTAAAACAGAGCGGCGTGGACGAGATGTGAACAAAGATAGCTGCGCGGAAAAGAATGAAAGGCAAGGGACATCACTCAGGGAGTGTGTCCATGACATTTTGGGTTCCCCTATAGCTCAGCTATAGTTGTTAAAATAGACAGATGTAGCAATACCTCCCGGGTTTAGCACATGTGAGACACGGTCAGTATGTGACATTAAAAAGAGGGTTAAACTTGACATGGGTCAACGGAACGAACTGTAACAAAACGAGTTAACAGAACGAGGCCCTGAGCGCTCGTGCAGAATCAACACACAAGGCAGTTAATTAGAGCTCGAAATACGTAACACTAGTACAACAACAAAAACCGGACGGTAACTCTCACCTGGCATGCGTGTAAATACAAAAACCTTCATTCATTTATTCACCAGAGGATGTACCTCTGGTGGATTTTCTGTATCTTGTATTTACACGCATGCCAGGTGAGAGTTACGGCAGGCGACTCAGGTCTTTGATATTGTACTTGTGTTACGTATTTGGAGTGCTAATTAATTCCATTGTGTGGTGATTCTGAACGAACTGTAGTAATAAGCCAGCCAGCGGATAAGTCATTAAATCAGTCAACCAAGCAGCCAGCCACTACGTCAGTCAGTCATTAAGACACTATAGCTAGTAGCTTTGGTCAACCAGTCAGTCAGTCAGTATGACGGCCATTCAGTCAGTCAGATATGAACGTATGGATGCGTCTCTGACAAAGGGAATATACGGGTGGATCGGTGCATCATCCATTCGTTCATCCTCCTGAGCCGCAATCAGCCACATCCACTCCCCAATGGTGGTGTCTACCACGTCAACCACCAGCCCACCATCCGACGTTTAATCCAACCACAGGCCATTCAGTCATTCACAGCCAGGCACGATCAGTCACATCTAGCTACTGAGTCTAGCTGTCTGTCCATCCATTCATCCATTCCGCCACGTGACCTCACCCGCGTCGGTGTCGGTGTCTGTGCCGGCGATGGCTTCACTAAGCGGTGTGTTGGCAGCTTTGGTCTGCAGCAGAGCGGCCATCGCCCCGCCCGTCACTCCATGGTCCGACAGCCTGCACACCCCGCACAGGCAGCGTGACAGATACACTCCATGCAGGCAGCGTGACATAAATACACTCCACACAGGCAGCGTGACAGATACACTGCACACATGCAGCGTGACATACACCACCACACAGGCAGCGTGACAGATATACACTCCACAATGGCAGCGTGGCCTATACACTCCACACATGCAACGTGACATACACCCCCACACAGGCAGCGTGACGTATATACACTACACACTGGCAGCGTGGCATATACACTCCACACATGCAGCGTGACATATACACTCCACACATACAGCGTGACATATACACTCCACACTGGCAGCGTGACATATATACTCCACATTTGCACCGTAGCATACACCCCCTCACAGGCAGCGTGACATATATCCCGCACACAGGCAGCGTGACAACACCCCCACACGGGCAGCGTGACATACAAACTCCACACAGGCAACGTGACACTCCCTCTCCCCTCATACAGGTAGCATGATGTGCACCCCCCCACCTGGCAGCGTGACAGACACCCCCAGACAGGCAGAGTGACCCGCCCCCACATACACACACAGGCAGCGTGACATACACCCTCCAGACAGGCAGCGTGCCCCCCCCCCCCACAGGCAGCGTGACATACACCCTCAGACAGGCAGCGTGACCCCCCCCCCCCGTACACACACACACACACACACACACACACACACACACACACACACACACACACACACACACACACACACAACACACACACACACACACACACAGAGGCAGCGTGACATACACCCCCAACACAGGCAGCGGAAGATACAAACGGAAAAGGTAAAAAAACATTCCATTTCTTTAAAGTTGTGAGCTTGGTATTGTTTAATTTTCAAATGTGTTCACATTTCTGTGTCGCAGTTTTGACAAAACAGCTGATACACAATAAAGAAGTAGATAACACACAAGGCAACAAAACGATTTAGGGATGGAACAAACAGAAACCAAACCGCCTGACCAGTTTCTGAGCCTGTTGAGCACCACCTTGACCAGATCCTCCCGTCCAGCCTTTTGCAGAGTGACCAGTAACTCGGACACTCCGCGATCCTGACGAGACGAGCGTGACGCGCGCCACTGCTCCAACATCTGGTGACCAGAGAATTCTCGTTTCACATGACGCTATTACTGCTCCAACATCTGGTGACCAGATAATTCTCTTTTTGTATGACACTACTACTGCTCCAACATCTGGTGACCAGAGAATTCTCGTTTCACATGACGCTATTACTGCTCCAACATCTGGTGACCAGATAATTCTCTTTTTGTATGACACTACTACTGCTCCAACATCTGGAGACCAGAGAATTCTCGTTTTGTATGACACTGCTATACCACTGCGCCAACATCTGGTGGCAAGACGATTCTCACTGTGTAGGACACAACTAGCTTACTGCTCCAACGTCGGCCCGGTAACCAGAGTATTGTGATTGTCTTTTTAACTGGCTTTCCGCTCCAGCAAAAGATTTTGTGTGCGTGCGTGCGTAGGTTCGTGAGTGCGTGCGTGCGTGCGCGCGCGCGCGCGCGTGTGTGTGTGTGTGTGTGTGTGTGTGTTCGCGCGCGCGCGCGCGCGCGCGTATCCGCGAGTTCATGTAGAGCGCTCCTATAAGTTCTGTTTGACTTTTACGTAATATATTTCTCTACGTTGCAACGTTCCTAATAACCAGTGTTTTCTTTGAAAGGCACTTTAAGAGATTTTAGGTAAGAGAGAGAGAGAGAGAGAGAGAGAGAGAGAGAGAGAGAGAGAGAGAGAGAGAGAGAGAGAGAGAGAGAGAGAGAGAGAGAGAGAGAGAGATCGTTATGGTCATTACTGCTACAGTTAGTTGAGAAATCGCAAGGACAGTCCGACCTGCATGGCCCGCTGGCCGTCGTTGAGGGTGCTGGACTCCCTGAGGCTGGTGACGGCAGAGGTCGAGACACCCAGCAGTATGGCCAGCTTGGCCCAGTCCGACCCCAGGCCCCAGCCCACTGCCTGCAGGATGCCCGTGTTCTGATCTGAAACACGCCACAACCATGGCTGAGAGAGAGAGAGAGAGAGAGAGAGAGAGAGAGAGAGAGAGAGAGAGAGAGAGAGAGAGAGAGAGAGAGACAGACAGACAGACAGACAGACAGACAGACAGACAGACAGACAGACAGACAGACAGACAGACAGACAGACAGACAGACAGACAGTGAGGGAGAGACAAAGAGAGGAGCAACACCCAGGAATATGGCCACTTTAGCCCAGTCCGATCCTAGCCTGAAGAACAAGTGAGCGCATGCAGAGGACCAAGCCGTTTCTGGCCCTTACTTTCATCTATTGTAATCTTCACGACATGCTGAATCTGTTATTGACATCTTCGAAGTCGGAGTGCAGCTGCTGGAACAGCTGCACTTGTATGTATGTCAGTATGTACAGCACTGCACTTGTATGTATGTCAGAATGTACAGCTCTGCACTTGTATGTATGTCAGTATGTACAGCACTGCACTTGTATGTATGTCAGTATGTACAGCTCTGCACTTGTATGTATGTCAGTATGTACAGCACTGCACTTGTATGTATGTCAGTATGTACAGCACTGCACTTACATGTATGTCAGTATGTACACGCGCCGAGAAACATTTGTAGGCCTACACGCTGCGTCCTGACCCACCATCAGGGTTTTTGCTGACGAACGTTGACAGACAAGCAAACAAACACCTGTGTATCTTCAGGGTCATACCGTTTAGACAAGATACTTTGGGGCAACTGCCGTTGGGGTGATGCCTTTGAAACGTACGGGTGCCAGTGGGTCGATACACCGTTGAGACGAGTGCCGACTGGAAGACAGTGTTGAGCAAGATGCTGAGGAGACGACAACCGCTTATTGTATTATTGCAGTGAGTGTTTCTTCTTGTGTGGTGACGTACCCCCCCCCGCCCCCCCCCCCCCCCCCATGTGGTTGATTGGACTCAAAGCACCAACAAACCAACTATTCTCCTTCCCCACCACAGTGTATCGTCCCATCGGCACTCAACTCAAAGGCATTGTCCCACAGGATGTCGCGTCACCGGCATGGAGGCTACCGTACCTTGACTGAAGGGCGACAGGGCCGCGAACTTGATGAGCCGCTCCTCCTCCTGTTGCTGCGGCGTGCGTGGCCATGGCAACTTCAGCAGCAGCTTGCCCACGTGGCTCGTGACCTTGCGGCCGTCAGTGTCCAGCGCGGAGTCCACTTTGCTGCACACAAGGGCGAATTAGACAGGAGCCGCCGTTAACCCCTTGGGAAAGACGGAAGGCATTATCGAAGGAAGGAGATGATAAAACACTTGTATGACATGACACTAGTCCCCCAAAAGGAAGGAACTGATATGACATCTTTATGGAACATGACACAAGCATGTTTTCCCAAAGGAAGGAGATTATATGACATTTGCATCGAATGAAAACAAACTTCCTGAAGGAGGGAGCTGATAAGACACCTGTATTATGGAATGACAGCAGCATTCTCGAAAGAAAGAATTAATATGAGACCTTTATCAAATGACACCTAATTTCCCGATGGGGAGGTGGGGGGGGGGGGGGGGGGCAGTTGACGCCTGTATGGGGGTGGGGGTGGGGGTGTGTGTGATATAACACCTGTATGGGGAGGGGTGGTGGATATGACACCTCTATAGAATGACTGCAGCATTTCTGAAGGCAGAAGTTGATATTAGACCTTTATCGAATGAAACCAGCATTCCCGATGGAGGAGGCGGGGGGATTGATAAGACTCCTTTATGGACTGACGTCAGCATTCGCGAAGGAATGAGCTGAACAAGGGGTACAAACTTAAATAGAGACGAGTGTGGCATTATCCAACTGTGAGAGTAAGTCTAGCAATGTCCAACCTAACTATTAAACCAACGCAGTTATCTTACATTTCTCCTGTCCAAAAGAAGTAAAAACATCCAAACAAAGTGACTGGATACCTTTTCCAAGGAAGATCATTTTACAGTTCCAAGCAAAACATTTTTCGATCTTAAATTTCAGTTCCCGTTTTTCTCCGCATCAATGCTGTTAAATTAGATCTAGGACTGTTTGAAGTTGATTCTGAAATGATTCCTGCTAACATCGCTGCATATACACGTAAACACAGTACGACAAACCTGGTGCCCGAAACCGTCGTCATCTGTGACGCTGCCCTTTGATGCTCGGCGACAGGGGAGGAAAACACGTCCACCCAGCTGTCCGTGATACCCGGCAGGTGGCGCTGCGCCACCGAGAAGCGCATGGAGTTGTCCCGCTTGGGATGGAACATCAGCGTGGACAGATGGGGATCTGCATCTTGGCAGCAGCCTCCCACCTGTGACAGAAACAAAACCAGTCCTCGGTCTCACTCACCGAGATACACTAATCCGAAAGCAGTAGGGTATTAAACAACAAGAACAACTGAGAGGCCTTGCAACGCTCTGACAGAGCCACGCCCTTGACAGGAAGAGGAAGAGGCAGTAGAGAAGAAGAAGAAGAATTACTGTATTACAATAACTAAATATGATTCACAACGGCGACGGAAAGAACAACGCTGACGCTGAAGATGATTAAAAAGAAAAAAAAAAGAAAAAAGAAGAAAAAGAAAAAAAGAAAAAAAAAGAAATATTGAAGACGAAGACAATATTTTGGACGACAAAGATAACCAAGCGACGTCGATGTGATCTTGGTGATGACCCTCACTGACAACAACGACAACGACAACGACGACGACAGCAACGATCTGTCATGCAAACCACTACTGACCTGGACGAGGAACTCCTGCAAGGGCTGGGCGGTGAAGTTGTGGGAGAAGCAGGGCTTGTGGTCCACGTAGCCCCACGCCTTCCAGTGCTCCAGGCGGCTGTGTAGCTTGTGGCTGGGAGTTACCTCCACCACCACGTCCGCCAGACCCTTGGCCGCCGCGCCACCGCCGCCCGTCGGCCGCGCCAACGCCATGGCCACCACGTCGTGGTCCCCGCGCTCGGCCTTCTGGTAGAGACGGGAGACGTAGCGGATGGCGGAGGTGTCGGCGGAGGCCGTGGCGGTTTGGGGCGTCGGGCGGGCCTTCTCCATCAGGCAAAAGCTGTGAGAGAGGGAGAGTGTTCGTGTGAGACGGTGTTCACAAAACGGTCAGTAGGCTGAGGTCGCTGAGTTTTTCTTTTTTTCCACGACCGAAGTCGGTATTGAGAACAGGGTCGTTTTGTTGTTGTTGTAGTTTACGTACACACACACACACACACACACACACACACACACACACACACACACACACACACACACACACACACACACACACACACACACATGTACACACACACACACACACACACACACACACACACACGTGTACACACACACACACACGTGTACACTCACACACACACGTGTACACACACACACACACACGTGTACACACACACACACACACACACATACGCACACACACACACACACACACACACACACACACACACACACACACACACACACACACACACACACACACACACACACACACACGTATAAACAAAAGTATCTACAAAACAAAACAACAACGTAACAAAACAACCACAAACAAAACAAAAACAATACCACCCCACCCCCCAACAAAACAACAACAACAAACAAAAAAACCAAACAAGACAACAACAGTAGCTCACAGTCCAAGATCTGGAGCGCGGAATTTCACCATGCCCTCAACTACATCCGGGTTCTTGCTGATGACGTCCCAGCTTTCCGGCTGCAAAGTCTTCCCGACAGCCTTGGAGCGGCGCAGAAGAACGAAAAGCTCTCCTTCGCCAAAGAAGTTATCCGGGAGTGGGATGGACACAATGAGGTCGTTGAGGGGCCGCTGCCGCTTCTCGCTGACCGACGTGAGGGAGTAGAAGTGCGACAGCGACATGACGTTGTCAAATTCTTCCTCTTCAAAGGTTGGCGAAGTTAGAACCTGGAAACAGCACGGTCGTAGAATAGTAAAGAAGGGCGAAGCAGTTTAAAATAGCAGCAGCAACAGCAGCCTCAGCAAAAACAGCAGCAGCAGCAGCAACAACAAACAGCAGCAGCAGCAGCAGCAGCAGCAGCAGCAGCAGCAGCAGCAGCAGCAGCAGCAGCAACAACAAACAACAACAGCAGCATCAGCGGCAGTAACAGCAACAATAACAACGCGAGCAGCATGGTACTCACCTCCAGTGCCAATTCCTCATTGGCCTTAAAGGTCTTCTGCAGTACGTGAACACGCAGACGATTGTCTAGGGTTGACGTGTAATCACCACCAATTGACGTCACCATGAAGTGCTCGATTCGCGGCCGCGTCACAAGAATGATGGCTTGTACGTTATTCAGGTTCATTCTTACGTGACACACCCATTGCTGAAAAGCAGAGGAAAAGATACAGTCCTCACCTCCTCACAGTGACGTGCACGTGGTGTGCGCTTTACAAGACATGTACAATAAAAGTTACACTATTTTCATTTGCCACAAGGTCTTCAATAATGAAGAATATCTTTTAGATCGTCTCATTTAGCTTTGAACCTTGATCACATCGGATCAAGACAGAACTATAAATAAGTACGATCGACAGGATTTGACAGACCTTGTCGTAGCAACAAATTCACAAACCTTATCATAACGACAGGACATTACTGACTGGTCATAGCGACAGGACATTACTGACTGGTCATAACGACAGGACATTACTGACTGGTCATAGCGACAGGACTTTACTGACGTTGTCATGTCGACATAAATTTGCTGACGTACGTCATAACGACTGGCTTTACTGCTAGCCAAAGTGACAGGATGTCACTGACCTGGCCATAGCAAGGGATCTTCAGTGGAATGGTCACAACAACTGGTCTTGGGTGACCTGGTCACAGCAACTAGTCTTCAGTGACCTGGTGATAGTAACAGGTCTTCAGTGACCTGGTGATAGCAACGGGTCTTCAGTGACCTGGTCACAGCAACTAGTCTTCAGTGACCTGGTGATAGCAACGGGTCTTCAGTGACCTGGTGTTAGCAATTAGCCTTCAGTAACCTGGTGATAGCAACGGGTCTTCAGTGACCTGGTGATAGCAAAGGGTCTTCAGTGACCTGGTGATAGCAACTGGTCTCCACTGACCTGGAGATAGCAACTGGTTTTCACTGACCTGGTCACAGCAACTGGTCCTCAGTGACCTGATGATAGCAACTGATCTTCACTGACCTGGAGATAGCAACGGGTCTTCACTGACCTGGTGATAGCAGCTGGTCTTCACTGACCTGGTCACATTCCTGTTTGACGGCGCGGAGAGGATTACTGTAGGCGCCCGTGTCCGTCTTGAGGAAGACGTCGTCATAGTCGCCAGGACGCCCGTGAACAGGTATTCGCAGAACCATCGTTCCCTCTACGCGGGCGCCTGACATCCGGAACTCGTACGTGTCGCTTAGTAACTGCTCCTTGCCCACCGGAAGCAGTCCGCACGTGCTGTACTCGGGGGTGACTCGGCGCAGCATGAGCCTGGTTTTGACCTGTCCCAGAGTCTGTGGGGTCCTTAGCGAAATGCCCACCCCTTCCAGAGTGTAGGCCGTGTCTGCCTCCAGCACGAGGTGGTCCACAAACACGTGTCTAGGGAAGGAGACCAGAGAAGATAAACCATTCAGCTGCCTACCAACCCATTCATCCACCCACCCAGCCACCGACCAACCCATTCAGCTACCCATCCGGCCACCTACAAACCCACCCACCCACCTATTCAGCCATCTACCAACCCATTCATTTGCTCCTCTAGCTACTTACCAACCCATTCATCCACCAACCAACCCATTCATCCACCAATCCAGCCATATACCAACACATTCACCCATCCGTCCATCTACCAGCCCATTCACCCATTCACCCACCCATCCACCTACCAACCCATTATTCCACCCACCTACCAACCTATGTAACCATCCACCAACCTACCAATCCATTAACCCACTCACCTTCCAACCCATTAACACACCCACACACTCCCCTCCCCCACGCCCCCCCCCCCCCCCCAAAAAAAAAGAGGAAAAAAAGAGAGGAAAAAAAGAGAGAAAAAGACTGCATGTGGACAGTCAGTCTCACCCTGTGGCCAAGCCCTTGATGGTGATGTCGGAGCGCCTCATCATCAGCTTCTGGGCCCGACTCTGGCACAAGGCACGCGGCGTGCGTCCTTCCTTGCTGGCCACGGAGGCGTCAGCGCCGCAGAAGACCAGCGCGTCAGTCGTGGCGGCGTGGGCGTTGATCACGGAGTAGTGCAGAGGCGTGCGGCCCATCTACACACAGGGGTCGGGAACATCGGTACACCAGCACCAAATTACGACACGCAGGTGGGAACGAAAGTAACAACACGATAACAATAACAACAAAAACAAAACGAAAAACAGCTCAACCAAAAGCAGATACGTATCCTACATCTCAATTTCACCGTTTAACTGTTGCTTAAGTGTTGCTTTGTAGCTTGAAAAAGGGGCTTACCCCGAAAATTCCAGCGTTGTGTTTTGTCACAACAGCGTTCTTCTTAATCTTTCTTATGTATGGATTTTTTTCTTTTCGTTTGTTGTTGTTTGAAGAAATAGCATCAGCAGCACCAACTGGTTGTGAGGGAAAGGGTTAGCGCCAAACAGGGACAAGTCACTGACCACATCCACGGGGTTGGGGTCAGCTCCAAAGGCCAGCAGCAGCTTGACGGCCTCGGAGTCGCCGTGGGCGGACTCGTAGTGCAGCGCCGTCATCCCGGCCTGGTCCGCCCAGTTGACGTCCGCCCCGCGACCCAGCAACAGCTCCTGGATCACGTAGTTACGCCCCTTGGCCGCCAGCACAAGCGGGGTTTCGTCATTCTGCATCAAGACCAATGGCGCTGGTCAGGGGAGGGTGAGCGGGGCAACAGACTAAGTAACAACAGTAATAATAATACAGGATATTTGTAGAACGCCTATCTTCTACATAAGGCGCCTCCAGGACAAAGTGGTACACAAACACGTGTTTAGAGGAGACCAGAGACAGATAAACCAACCAGTTTCCACCGCCTTACAGTAACGCTAACAATAGCCACACGTATCACGCGCGCGCGCGCGCACCCCCCCCCCCCCCTAATGATGATCTAACTTTGCAAGGGAGACTGTTCCAGACAGACGGTGCAACATAAAAAAAGATTTTTGACCAAGCGAGTGCGTGAGCACAGAGGGAAGACAAAGAATGAAAGTATCAAAAGAAGAGCGTATGCAGTGTTGGTTTGTAAACTTTAAGACGTTCAGTCAAGTAGACAGAAACGGTCGAGTTGAGGCAGTTCTAGCACAAAGAAACGAGTTTGTACTGTATGCATGAATCAATGGGCAGCCAATGGAGAGAAGCAAGATGAGAGATATGGATAGTTTTGGGAACTCTCAGGACAAGGCGAGCAGCGTTGGTTTGAACTTTCTGTGGTTTCTTTGAGAGATACTGCTGACAGCCAGACAGGAAGGAATTTCAAGGCATGAAAGGACAAAGGCAGAAACAAAAATGTTTGTGGCATCTATGGACAGAAAATGACGGATGGAACTATTGCAACGGAGTTCAGAATTAGCTGAGCGTACCTGATTGGCGGTGTGAGCTTTCATGGCCAAGTGCCAATAAGTGTAACACCAACGTTTTTGATAGAGTCAGACATGGGACCAGATGCACTGCCTATAGTCACAGAGCCTGGGAAGGAGGAAGAGAGATACCTAGCCTTTCTACCAGCGGTATCTACCAGAGGTATCATAGGACGCACAGCACAGTGATGGTAAGGACGACTAAGCCCAAATAACAAAGTTTGCTTTTCTTACTTCGTTTACACTGTTGACGCTGGCACCGATGTCGAGACTGTCAGTTATGTCCCCTGTTTTGCCAGCCTCCGCTGCGGCCAGGAGACGCTGGACGGCTCGCTCCACGATGTACCTGTTGGACCGACATTAGTTAGTTAGCAGCTGGATTGGAACGTGCTGCCTCAAGGGTCACCTCAAGCAATCAAACTCTGTCATAAGCAAGATCCGAACCCATAAAAAGTTGAAAAGAACGCTACTGGCAGAGAAAATGTTCAAAAATGGCGACGAAAGTTCAGACGGCGAATGATAAGCCACAAACGTGCTCATTCTTCCCCTTCGTGATACACCCTACCCCCCCCCCCCCCCGCCCGCCTTCCCTCCTCCGGTCCCCGCCTCCTTCGTCAGCTCCGAACCACAGCGTTGAACAAGACGAAGACGGAAGTGACTCACTTGCTGTCGCTGGGCATCTTCACGATGCGGTTCACCTTGGGCGCCCGCCGTCGTGCGGAGCTGACCACAGACAGCCCGGTACACATGTCCTCCATCCGGTGGCGCGGCAGCAGCTGCACTCTGGGTGTCGCCTGTTTGGGCGGCGCCATGTCCTCGTCGTCAATGTCCTCGTCCACCGCCACCGCCACCAGCAAGTCACGGACAAACGTCCGTCGCTCCACCGGCTGACCGCCCTGGAGGATGAAAGGTGAAGGAGGGAGGATGAAAGGTGGACGACGGGTTACAACTAGGTGATTTCGTGCGATTCAAAAAACGAAAGGGTTTAAGTGATGTCTTTATGGTCGTAGCCCTGATATAACCCTATGTTGCTAACTGTGCTCAAAGCATCAATTAACTATAACTCTACCTTTACGTTCATGGTAGAATGGGATACTGTATTGATTTCTCCAAGACAGCTCTGGATATTAGTGGTTTTCTCACTAGTTGTATGCACAAGGCACTGAGTTTACCTCTCCTTAGAGAACAGCGATTTAGAAGGATTATCCATTACGATTATTAGTATTTAGGCCTACGTTAAAGACGTTAAAAGTTATGTAAGTCTGATAAAAGGAAACCTACGCTACTAATACATGCTTATGGACACGGGCTTAGTTTTGAGGTATAAATGTGGTTGCCACGCAATATATCGAACGGTGAATTAACTGATTGCTGGCAGTTTGGGTTAAATGCATGTATATGATCTGAAAGTTATATCTCAAGAAAAAAGAGATTTCGTACTTCGGTATTCACATCTACTCTGAGGCGTCCGTTCACAAACTTCAACAGTGGATCAGGTACAGAAAGTTTAGAAAATGCTGATGTTTCCAATAAAAACATCAGTATTAAGAAAGTGTGTATCAGCAAGGTGTAAACTGGCATTCTAATTCCCCCTTGTCATGGTTGACTGGGCGATAAGAACCACCGATTATTATCTTCAACAAAAAACGAGTCGGCAGAGCAGTGCCGAATTTCATATAATTATATTGTCAGTCTACCACGGATCAGCATAAAACAACAACAAAAACCACCACCACCACCACCGCTAACAACAACAACAGCAGCAGCAGCAGCAGCAGCAGCAGCAGCAGCAACAACAACAACAACAATACACACACACACACACACACACACACACACACACACACACACACACACACACACACACACACACACACACACACAACAACAACAACAACAACAACAACAACAACAACAACAAAATCAGACAAAAGCATGTTTTGACTTCACTGCCGAACCCAGCTGTGGACTGACCTTGAACAGCCCCACCGTGAGGATGCCGGCGTGAAGAGACACGACAGGGCCGGCAGCAACCTCCTCTGAGAAGATCACCGACGTCAGGTCGGCCTTCAGCTTGCGCATGCCCGACAGATAGCGCTCCATGAAGTGGGTGAGGGCCGCGAAGAACGCCGCCACCGCCTCGTGGGACATGGCCAGGATCAGCAGTTTGTCCGAGCGCTCGGCGAAGTCAAAGAAGGAGATGTCGGCCACGGGGATGTTGCGAGACAGCTTTTTGCTGAAGAGGCTGGACAGGTCGGAGCGCGTCTGGAGAGCGAAGGAAACGCACAGCGCGCAGCGCAGGGTCTCGGTAAAAGGCTTGGGCCAGCCAAGCCCTTCGGGGCGGTCCCAGACGGTGGCCAGCGGCGCCAGGTGCAGGTCTCTCTCCGTCAGGAGGTAGATGTTGACCTCTTCGTTGTAGACCCCGCCCCGGGTGATGTGCAGCGCCCGATCCACCAGCTTGTGGGAGACGGTGACTGTCCCCAGGGTGCTCAGGAACCTTTTGACGGTCTGCACCACGTCCGCCCCACTTAGGCTGGCGTCCGTGATGTCACGTAACGTCTCCAGCATCAGCTGGCTCGACATGAGGCACCTCTGGTCTCTGAGAGCAGCGTTTTCCGCACCAAAACCCAGCAGGTCGAAGACGAGGTGGAAACCGATGGAGGAGGCCAGCTGCCAGCACTCCATCATGGCCGAGGAGCTGGCGTTGGTGCAGGCGAGGGGCTGAGTTCTGTCGCCGAGCTCCAGAGGTCTGAGGAAGACGTCGTCGAACCACAAAGCTTTGGTGAGCGGGGACTCTGTGCCCATGCCAATCTCCACGGACAACGGCAGCGAGGACATGAACTTGGCCGTCGCGCGGCTCTGGGTGGTGAAGAACACGTGGCCGTTCACCGTCACGAACTGCGTGCGGTCCGTGACGACCTCCTTCATCACCACCCCGCTCGTGCCTTCCACCGCATGGTCGTGCCTGTGCCACACGCCCACCAGCGCTCCGGGCGCCGCCTGCAGCACGTCGCTCCCCCGCATCGTGTGGAACAGGGACTTGCCGTGCGGCGTGCGCGTCAGCACCAGGTACCGCTCTCCCGGCTTCCGTTTGGCGACGTCGGCCATCCTGACCCAGCACCACATGGTGGACGGGACGTCGGCGCGACCCACGAGCCAGCAGTGGCCCGAGAAGGACAGTGCCGTCGTCACTGCCTGCACGTAGCCGTCCGTCACGTGGCGGGACAGGGACTTGAGGAAGAGCTTGAGGAGTTTGTGCGGGTGAGTCAGCTGCTTGCTCTCCACCCTGCACAGCAGTTCGAACGTGGTCTGGCTGGCCACGGGCAGAGACACCGGGAAACCGAGAGCGCGAGTCAGGTGCCGCGTCGTTCGGTCCAGCGAAGCGGACATGTGCATGGAGCCCGTTCGCCAGCGGCCGCACAGGTACTGAGTTCTCTTCTCAAAGAAGAAGCTGTCCGAGTCGATGGGCCCCACGCCCCAGGTCCCGTCCAGCTGGGAGAAGCAGTGGAAGGTGAGGGTGAGGGTATAGTTGTCCAGCGCCAAGCCGGCTCCTTCCTGGCCGAACACAGTCCTGATAGCCACCGTGCGCACGTTCAGGTCCAGAGGCTGCAGAGCGGCGTAGCTTTCGGACACCCGGTCAAATTCCTGGCTCATGGCGGTCCTGATGAAGTGCAGCAGTCGCTTCACCTCGGGCAGGAAGGCAAAACTATCCCAGGAAATGTCGAGCACAACTCCCGAGTCGTCGACCTCCACGAGCTTAACGAATCGCTTGCGCTGCACGCCTTTCAAAAGGGGCGACGCCGAATTCCTCGTTTCTCCCGGGGATGGCGCCAGCCTCGACATGTCTTCTCCCGGGGACTCCATGCTCCAGAATGCGTCTCCGGTGACGTCGCTGGGAGCGGTCGTGCCGCCCACCTCGCTGGCGTTGGTGGCCAAATCGACGGTGGTGCCTCCGGTGGACTTGCCTTCGTCGGTCACCGACTGCTGCCCGTCACTGCCCGCGTGCACTGTTTCCGGCGTGTCCATGCGTATCTCCGGGTCCGGCGTGAAGGACGAGCGCCACGCGTTAGAGGGCGGGTCGGGGAAGCGGCGGAGTGCCGGTGCCAAGCAGGTGAACAGCGTGTGGGCCACGTTGGTGAAGGTGTAGAGCGGGAAAGTGTTGGTGTTGTAGACCAGGCTTCCCTCCTGGTCCAGGGAGAAGAACCACACGATCCTGGACTCCAGCGGGAGCTCCAGGTTGCCTCTGGCTGCTGGCAGGTCCTTGACGTAGGTCACCACGATGTGCTTGGTGTGGGACAGCGCCGCCTTCGCGTCCTCCGCCGACTTGCGGTTAACGAGCAAGGCCATGTCTTGGAGCAGGTGCATGCAGCTTTCCACAACGGCGACGAGCCCCGCCAGCTGGGAGGAGCCGTGCTCACCCGCCAGGAGGTTGAGGAGGTGGCGCTGGGTGTCCAGGTCGGGCACCGTGTCCACGCTGTTCCAGTCCACCGTCACTTCCATCGCCAGCCCGTGCATCACAGCCAGCTGCAACAGGCAGGACACGTCACAACGGCAGCACAGAGTGTAGGTCATGACGTTACCAGCTTATGGCCTACAGCGTAGATAAAAAACGGCAACGGCTTTTGGTCTAGAGTCCTAATCGTACTTTTTTGTAAGCTGCTTCTGACACAGAACGTAGGTCATTACATTAGCAGTTTGCGTTATAAAGTGTAGACCATAACGTTAACAGCTGCCTATATGGAATGTAAATACTGACACAGAGTGTCGACGTAGTTCAACAACAGCAGCAGCTTCTGATCAAGTCTGGACTGTACTGGCAGATGCTTCTGAAATAGAGCGTAGGTCATAACATTCGCAGCTTATGTTATAAAATGTGGACCATAACGTTACCAGCTGCCTACATAATTTATTATGTAAATCGTAACTTAGCTTCTGACACAGTGTAGGCCACACCGTTATTGCTTCTGACGCAAGGGGCAGCATAATGTTAAAGAGTTTCTGACGCAGGGTGAGATATGGAAACAGGAATGCAATGGCTATTCTGCATCAGCTTCTGTTTTTAACAGTCTGATTAAGGAACATTTCGACGGGAACGGTTCTTCTTTTTATTCTTCTTAAAAACATGCAGTGAAAACAAAATTGTCACGGCGATGCTTGCCATTTTGACATATCAGTCTGAAAGTTGCAGTACTCAACATCTTTTTAAGCACTTCATTCGTCTGAGTGCTTGTATGTGTGCTTGTTTGTTTGTTTTCGTCTGTGGGATTAACTTACCCTTCTCTTGAACTCGGGCAGGACATCGCCGACCACGCGCTGCCTGACAGAACAAGCCGACGTCAACGACAACGGCAAGGTTCCCGTGACAACGGAAAATCGAGTGGACCCGTCCTTGCCCTTGTGTTTTTCAACCTTGATGATATCGTGCAGACTGTGGCCTTGAACAACGACCTTGGCCTCCTCGCCGGAAGTGCAGGGCAAGCAATGCAGAGTGATCTTGTCGATAAGCTTCCATTCTTCTGTGTCTCTGTCCACCTGAAAAAGTTATGGTTTGTGGTGTTGTCAAAGACGCTGGCATTCTTCAAAATTGTTTAGGGGGCTACTATGAAAGATTATGAGCCTAAAATAGAAACTGATCGATATCACCGAACACAAAGTACCCCGTCTTTTCACCCAGTCCATTCTACCTAACCTTACCTAATCTTACCCTCGACATCATGTGGTGGTGAGCCAGGTGTCAGCCACAGCCAGGCCGAACGAACAGCCCCTCATATGACGGCCGCTCATATGACGGCCGGCCTTCTCATTCACGTCCAGTCATCAGCCCTTCATCCAGTCCCTTCGGCCCAAACCTACCTCCGTGTTTGTAGTGCCGACTCATTCACTCACCCACACCCTTCATTCAGCCCCTTGGGCCAAGCTCACCTCCGTGTGGTACCTGCCCAAAACGGCCCTGGACAGCATGTGGGCGGTGAGCCAGGTGTCATCCACGGCCAGTTCGGACACGCAGCCCTTCATGCTGAGGTGGTCCATCTCCAGCTGCTTGCCGCACACGCTGACGGCCATGATGTCGCGGGGCAGAAGGGTGCCGGGAAACGTGACGTCTCCCCGGTGCTGCACAGGACAAACGCGATGCCGGGGATTGAAACGACGCTTCACACTACCGTCAGGCACGATCTAACTTCTTTTGGTAAAGAGCCACGTCTATAGACGTCGTCTAATTGTACAGAACTGTGCCAGGGATTGAAATGACACTCACAGCACCGTTAGGCACAATCCAACTTCCATCGTTATAGAAAACAGTCAGGGCTATAGACGTAGCCTAATTGTAGCGTAGTTGCAACTAGAACAATTGAAATTTACGTGACTGTAGCAAGGCATGCAAAACAACAACAGCTGCCATCAGAAACAGACTGTTCTTTTATCTAAACGGTTCAATATAAACAAAGGAAGTTTATAAATCAAGTTAAAACCCTAACGAGTAGCCGCGAATGAAACAGTCCTGGTGCCCGTCTCAGCTAGTCCCATATGTACAGAGCACTGAGATTTAATCCAGCACGGAACACCCCAAACAGTGACAGGTCACAAATACAGGAGCAGCGAACTGTGCTCACCCACTTAGTCACTACAAGCCGAGGTACAGCACTCACTAAGACGAGGTAGAGCACTTACCGTGATGAGGTAGACCACCCGATGAGGCAACTAGCACTCATCGTGAAGAAGTGGAATACTCGTCGCAATGAGGTAGAGCACTCACCGCGATGAGGGGCAGCACCGTCTGTGACGAGGTACGTGCCCCTCACTGTGATGAAGCACGGCACTCACCGTGATGAGGTAGAGGTCGACGTGAGACAGGCGGCAGAGGCTGAAGTCCATGGAGGCTTTCCACCCGGCGTCGCCGATCTTGGCCATGCCCAGCTTCCACTGAGTGTTCACAGACAGGAAGGGAGTCAGGGCCCGCAACTCCCTCACCGAGTCGCTGATGGTCTCCCCTTCCAATTTCTGCAGCAACACGGCAGCCGTGCGGGGATGTCCGAAAGCCAGGGCGAGGTCTAGGGCCGTGGCATCGGATCCTTTCTTGCTGGGAGTGGCTAAGAAGTTGATGTTGGGGTCAGTCGTCATCATGGCTTCCGTCAATGACGGCAGTCCCTGAGCGCACGCGTGAAGGAAAAAGTTTTGTTTCTGCTCCACCTCGAACGCCAGATGCAGCTTGGAATAGAGGTAGGTGGCCAGCTCGTCCTGACCTTTGCGGATGACGTGGCGCATGGCGTCGAAGCGCGTCATGTGGCTGAGCAGAAGGAAGATCTGCGAGCGGTGTCCGCGGTTGGCGAACTGCATGGCGCCAAGAGCGCACTCCACGAGCTCGGCGGAGGCCCCGGCTTTGGTCCACGACTCCAGCGTGTCCAGCGTGTGGGAGAGGTTGTGGCGCGACCCCAGGCCCTCCGTGTGGAACAGAGACAGTTCGGGTCGGGGCCGCAGAGGCGGCCGGCGACGGGCGACCTTCTTGGCCTCGGGCGTCATCCACTTGAGCAAGCAGGCGCGCCCCTCCTGGGAGTCCAGCACGCGCCCCATCACAGCGCGCGCCGCAGTGTCCGAGCAGACGGTGAAGCCGGACTCCGTGCGGTGTCGCTGGAAGACGTTGCGGCCTTTTCGGTTGAGCTCGGCCGTTCTCCCTTCCTGGTAGCATTTGGACCAGCCGATGCACAGGTCCAGCAGGCACAGGATGCACCAGTAGGTCGTCTGAAGGTGGTCGTGGTGAAGCTTCTCCGCGAAGCGCAAGCCTCGAAGCAGCTGCTTGACCACGTGGTGGTTGCCATAGGCAACAGCGGTGGTGGCTGGGATGAGGCCTTCCTTGTCTTGAGACTGCAGGAAGCTGTTGCTGGCCCGTTCCGAGACAATCTGCACGATCTCTTCGTTTCCTCCTCGTGCCGCTATGTGCAGAATGGACTCCTCCGTGCTGCTGACGCGCCATTTGGTTGGAAAGTGTGCTCCAATCAAAATGCGAGTGCAGGCCACATGACCCCCGCGGATAGCTAGCGCCAGTGGTATCATTCCCTCCACCTGTGCAGAAAAACAAAAGAAGTAAGTACTCTTGGTGTTTTCCGCCCAGGGCGTATCAGGGTGAAAAACAAAAGAGGACAAAGAAAAAAACGTGACCGTTTTAAGTAGATTTGCATTTATATCAGACAATCACTGGAAGAGGAAAATAGATTGAGCACGCATGTATACAGATATATTCCTGTCTCTGTGTGTGTCTCACACACATACGATCAACCAGACACACACGCACACAAATACACACACACACACACACACACACACACACACACACACACACACACACACACACACACACAGAGAAAAACAAAAACAAATAAAAACCACACAGACACACGTACACAAACAAACAAACAAACAAAACACGGACACACGCACACGTACACAAACGAACACACACACACACACACACACACACACACACACACACACACACACACACACACACACACACACACACACACACACACACACACACACACACACACACGCACTCACACTCACACAGAGCATGATGTCCTCACCTCGTCTTCCAAGAAGACCTTGTTGTCAATGTGGGGCTGTGCTTCCACAAGCTTGAGCAGGAGCTCCAGCGTGGAGTCACAGCCGTGCCGGGCACACATGTGGAAGAGCGGGTAGGCCGGGTAGTAGTCCAGCATACAGCTCACCATCGACTCCTGGGCCACCTGTTGCATCGGACACACACCTCACCTCAAACCTGTGCCTGAATCCTTGCAACAGTAGTATCGGTATTGGTAGTGGTAGCTGTAGTGACAGTAGTAGTGGTGGAAGTGGGGATAGCTCAGTGGTTAGAGCGCCAGACTGTGATCGAAAGGTCGCGGGATCGAGTCCCGGCAGGAGCGGCGGGAGAATTTTCACAATGTAAGTCTGTGTAACGATTAGCATTGCCTTACTGTATCAACGTATCTCACAATGTACTGTATTAGACTCTCACAATGTAGACATGTCTAACGATCAGTACAGCCTTACCTCCAGCATTAACCTATTTCACAAGGTAAATCTGTGTAACGATCAGTACAGCCTTACCTCCAGCATTAACCTATCTCACAAGGTAAGTCTGTGTAACGATCAGTACAGCCTTACCTCCAGCATTAACCTATCTCACAAGGTAAGTCTGTGTAACGATCAGTACAGCCTTACCTCCAGCATTAACCTATCTCACAAGGTAAATCTGTGTAACGATCAGTACAGCCTTACCTCCAGCATTAACCTATCTCACAAGGTAAGTCTGTGTAACGATCAGTACAGCCTTACCTCCAGCATTAACCTATCTCACAAGGTAAATCTGTGTAACGATCAGTACAGCCTTACCTCCAGCATGCAGCGAGCCGCCCTGTCGTCACCCCGTCTGATGAGGTTGTGTATCGTCATATCACGTGACCTGGGGCACGCGCTGCTCATGTCTTGATTCCTCTCTTCATACTGCTCGTTGAGGACGAGGAATCGCTTCATCCACCCGTGAATCTGTATTTAAATGATGAAGTGTTTATGACGTCACAATATAGGCGATCTTCTGAGAGAGAAACTTTAATATAAAGTTTTGGAGGCAAGAAAGAAAAAAGGTCATGGTATGAAGAATGTCCTTTCTAACTGTCTGAGCATTACTGAAACCCTGGCTCGTCTAGCTGTCTCTGGATTGCTAAAACCCTAGCTTGTGTCGTTTTCTGAGAATTATTTTAACCCTGTCTCACGAATTTCTAGGCCTGTCAATGTCGAGTTACTTTAGGATTTAAAAAAAAATCTTCCTTGCTACTTCGAAACAATAGAAGCCCTGCCTGGTTACTTCATGGGCTTTGAACCCTATCAACATCGCGTCGAGGCCTGTAGATATGGACTTGCTTTTTCCCCTGACTATTTTTTTATTTATTAATTAAAACACTGCCTTGTCACATCTCTTCTCACGTCAGTTATCATAGAAACATGTTTACTTACATCAGGATCTCATCTGAGCTAAGGAGACCCTGTGTGGTTGAAGGCACGTTAAAATCCAAGAACTAAGTTCAGGATCAGTGAAGCCCTGCCTTAGTGTCTGGTTGTTTCACGATTACTAAACTCTGTCTGGTTATCCCAGGATCGTTGGAGTCCTGCTGAACTGCCTCATGAGATTGCTTGTATCCCCATAAAGTTACTTCAAGACCACTGAAACTCTGGATATTTCAGAATCGCTAAAACTTTGTCACAGGAACCTCGAAGCTCTGCGTGGTAACCTCGTGACCTCTGAAACCTTTCTGTCACCTTAGGATGCCGGAAGCCCTGACTAGCTACCTCAAGATCACTGAAGCCATGCCTTTAAAAACCCGTGCAGTTAGTTCAGGATAGCTAAATCCATGATCACAGTCACCGAATTCTTGTCTGGTTACTTCGGGATCCTTAAAGCCCTGTCCATTTAGCTCAGGATAGGTACAACCCTGTCTGTGGTTACCTCACGGTCACCGAATCCTCGTCTGGTTATTTCGGGACCCTTAAAGCCCTGTCCAGTTAGCTCAGGATAGGTACAACCCTGCCAGTGGTTACCTCACGGTCACAGAATCCTTGTTTGGTTACTGCGGGAACCTTAAAGCCCTGCCCAGTTAGCTCAGGGTAGCTACAACAACCCTGTCTGTTGTTACCTCAGGGTCTCTGAAGCCCTGTCCTCGCGCCGCCCCGTGTTCACCGATCAGCTCAAAGGCCAGATCCCAGTTACCCATGCAGCGGGCCAGGTCCAGGGGAGTTAACCCATCCGGCGTGGTGGCCTGGACGCTAGAGGGCGCCGCAGCGATGATGCTACGCACGAGGGAGGCCCTGTTGTACATGCAGGCGTAGTGCAGCGCCGTGAAGCCGTGTACATCCACCGACATCACGTTCATTTTCTGTCGGAAACCAGTCAACAAACATTGCTGCATCACAAACTGTGGACAATGCTTTGGAAAACGGTATTCACGGTTTGACTTTCGAGAAAAGCATTTCTGAGGCAAGCAAAAGCGTTAGACTGAAAATAAGAGCTTTTATGTAACATGTACAAAATCAGCATATAAGTATACAGTTGTTTAAAAAAATCTTTTTTTTACGACTACTACTCTCAGCTGGATAAACAAATATATCAAAAGCAGACATCGCCTACGATCCAACATAATACAATCTTCGGCAGTTTTTCCACTCCACAAAAGATCACTGACCATCCTTTGTATAAGTTACACAATATTTACTTACTTGCTACTGATACTACCTCCAACATGCATAACCACGATCCAAAGTATATAATCAATGTCCATTTATATTATCTCCAACAAGCATTACCCGCCATCCAACATGCAAATATTACTGATAATTATGGCCCCCAGCAAACACCACCCACAAACCCATAATTATACACGAGTTACACAGTTCACACGAAATTCCCTATTGATGTCACCCTCAAGAAACACCATCCACAATCCCACGAGTCACGCAGTCAGCACTCAGATCGTCACTGAATCTACCTCCAAATTGAGGAACTTGGAGCAGATTCTGCCATGGCCGCTGCGCGCCGCCACTAGGAAGAGGCGATGGCAGATCCTCATGGACACGAGGTCCGGAGCCACGTAGTGGGCGAACATGAGCAGGTTGTCGATGATCGGCTCCATGCCCTTGCGGAAGGCCATGAAGATGGCCCGCAGGATGTCCTCGGAGGCCGGGGCTGTCCCGATCTCTTCCATCGTCTGCAGGATCAGCGAGGCCACCACCGAGTCGCCCCCCTCTATGGCCGTCTCCAGAACTAGCTGAGGCTGATGGGTGGGACAACGGAGTAAATTACTGCTGTGAATGCCCAGTAAACCGTGTATGTCATATCAAGGGGGGAAACAACACGCACGCACGCACGCACGCACACACACACACACACACACACACACACACACACACACATACACACACACACACACACACACACGCACACACGCACACACGCACACACGCACGCACACACGCACACACGCACACACGCACACACGCACACACGCACGCACGCTCCACACACACACAATCACACACACACACACGCACGCACGCACGCACGCACGCACGCACACACACACACACACACACACACACACGCACAGGCACACACACACACACACACACACACACACACACACACACACACACACACACACAGACAACAATAACAACAACAACAGTAACCCCTCAAAATACCCCACCAAAACAGAAACACACAAACAACAACAAAATCCAACAGCAACAAAACCCAAACAAAAAATAAAAACAACACCAGACACTGAAGTAGCGGAGGAAGAAACCACGGACAACAGTATTGTGATAATGAACAACTGCTAAAATTATTTCCGCAGATTCATAATTATAACACCACAGAACAACTTGTCCTCACTGAAAATACCATGAAAATACTTAGCGGCAGGAAGTTGTTTTACAAACCATAAGTATAATCACTCACTCTGACTTAAGCCCGCCGTGTCAGAGCTAAGGGGATGTGTAAAGGTCTAGGTGGCCGTCCTGGGCTTCCCGTCCCTAACAGTGCCTACGGTCTCTGTGGACGTTAAGCAACAGTGAAACGAAACCCGCCAATTTTTTCATTGACCAGACACTTCACCCAGCCAACCTTGCAGTTAAAAAAAGTGTCCATCCTTCTGTCGCTATTCCCACATCAAGACCCACAAGGTTCCCACCTGCATGTAGAACTCTCCAGGCAGGTCGGTGACCGGAGTCAAGAGCGGCAGCTTGAAGAGCAGCAGGCGGTTGGCGATCTGCTTGTGGCGGTGGAGACACGCCAGACACAAGGCGCGGAGCAGCGCCGACTGCAGCACGTTCACCTTGACGTTGAGGTTGGCGGCGCAGATCGTGTGGACGTAGTGGACGTCCCCGATAGTGGAGGCCTTGAAGAGGGACTCGAACCAGAGCGAGGAGGGCTGGAGGGGCATGCGGTTGCGGACGTGGTCCTTGATGACCATCTCCAGCATGGGCAGGAGGTTCTTCTTGATGGCCGCCCGCAGGGTCTGAGGCTGAAGCGCCAGGCGTGTCTCACTGGAGATGCAGCGCAAGATCTACAAGACAGGATTGTTTGGTTGGTTAGACCGGTTTAACACAGTGTTGTCTCCAAAGAGATACTGGCAGGGACCGAGATCCCAGGGGTGGTGGAGGGAAGAGATGTATACAATTCTACACCGTCACCACCAGAATGACTGGGCATCGAGACGTGCAGCGATGAGACCCACTTTAATGTTTCATTTATTGTGAGAGGCAAAGTCGGAGGACAGTGTCCACAGACCACAACTTTTGAAGAGAGAAGAGAGCCGTAGCAGAATCGAACCGATCGTGGTCCTTCTGCTTACCAGCCTAACGCATCACTGCTAGGCCATACCGGCACATATGATAGGGTTGCCTCGCCTCATGAGCAGCCACACGCCATTTTCGGAGGATAAGAAGGTTGCTTGATTAGTTACTTGATTTCTTTCACTGCCCACACGACGGTCATAAAAATTATTAGGGCCAAGTACAATTCCCCAAATCACTAGTAATAAGCTCTGCTGGACCGTTCATAACAAACGACATCACATTGCTAGAAGAGAATTTGAAAAGAAATGAAGCTGAATAACCCGGGAAGACAGAAATTAGAAAGGCTGTATCTCTGTCAGTAGCTGGAACAGGCAAAGCTCCATTAAAAATCAACTACGCCTTAAAGGGTAACATTTTACAGCTCAAAATTCTCTGCAGATTAGAACTTAATGTCAGCTTCGTTGGTATCCTTAGTACCCAAACCGAGGAGACGCGAATAGAAAATATTTGAAGAATATCATGCAGTTATAAGAATAAGACAAAAGAAGAAGAAATGTTGCGAAAATTGGCTGCATTGAAAAAACAGTACACTAAATCGAACTTAAAATAATCTGGGCTGGAGACGCGTGGCACCTTCCACCTTCCACTAGCACGCAAGGAAAACCGTGTACCTTCATCCGGTCGAAGTACTCCGGAGCGTACGCCTCCAGCGTCATGCGGCGGGGAGCGAAGAGGAAGAGCAGGTCCACGAAGGCGGCCTTGGGCACGATGTGACGCGTGCACAGCTCCGCCAGCCGCACCTTGTTCTCCACCGCGTCCAGGATCGCCTTGAACACCCACAGCTTGCCTGCAGCAGCAACAGGGTTGAGGGTGGCAGATAAAAGCATTTCGCATCATCTGACAGATACAAGTATTTCAACTCGGCTGACAGTCACATGCATATTCAGCTCAGGTGACAAGCATTTCAACTCATCTGATGGGTTCATGCTTTTCGCCTCAGCTGGCATGTACAAGCATTTCAACTAAGCTGACAGCAGCAGACATTTCAACTCAGCTGACAGCATTTTATCTCCACAGATCACAACTACAATACAATATCATACAATTCAAATTTATTGCCTAGTGTCAATATAGTCGCACTAGGAATGTTTTGCAGTGCCAAGTACACTCATCACACATTACAAGCATTTCAACTAAGCCAATCACAGCTACAAGCATTTCAAAGTCAAACTGTCGCAAAATCTGACCGTTTAATGAGGAATGGTCTTACATATAAATCACCTGTCGAGGTCCGATGTCACTGGTTTAGTACACTCTGTTCTTCTGTCCATGCAGTCACCTGTCAAATGTGTAGGGTGATGGCGACGACGGGATCGAGTAGGCGGGACGATGATGAAAATGATGATGAGGACGACGACGTGGATCAAGTAGGCGGGACGGTGATGAAAATGATGATGAGGACGACGGCAATTATTGTGTGGAAAGCAGTCTTTTTTTTACACCCAGGAAACTGTGACGGTTATATCGGGGCGAATCATGTGGAAGAAGACAGTGTGGATGATCAGCATGACAGGGATGATGATGACAATGCCGTAACAATGACGATGATGATGACGAAGACGACGATGACGGGTGACATCATGCGGACAATTACTTACCCGTGACTCCCGCGGCCACCAGGAGGACGTCGCTGATAGCACCTTTCTTCCGCCTCACCACCTCCCGTACCATCCTGATGAGGTCGTGCTCGGAGCACGTGGCGCTCGTGGCCGCGATGTGCGTGCAGAGGTTCCTCACTTTGGGCGACCAGGGCGACCTCGTGGACACCATGTTCATCACCGCCTCCACCGTGTCCGGGCTGACCTTCTGATGCGCCAGCAAGCGCCGCAGCGCCATCTCGGAGTCCAGCAGGCCGCAGCGCGCCAGGATGGCCCTGGCCAGTGTGTAGGAGGTGGGGTCGTCGTCGTAGGGTCCCAGGCCGTGCTGGAGACACGCAGTGATGGTCTCCATGCGGCTGTTGGCCAAGGCGTAGACGAACGGGGAGAAGGCTCTGGAGAAGGCCAGCTGCGCCGAGCAGTAGGGAGACTTGACCAGACCCTCCAGTAAGTCGATGTCTCCCACAGCGGCGGCAGCGTGAACCAGCGTGGCTCCCTGATGACACACAAATACTGATGTACTGACGTGATTCCCTGCTTACACACAAATAGTGATGTACTGACGTGATTCCCTGCTTACACGCAAATACTGGTGTACTGACGTGGCTCCCTGCTTACACACAAATATTGATGTACTGATGTAAACTAGTGTGGCTCCTTGCTTGCATGCAAACATTGATGTACTGACGTGGTTCCCCGCTTACACACAAACATTGATGTACTGACGTGGTTCCCCGCTTACACACAAACATTGATGTACTGACGTGGTTCCCCGCTTACACACAAACATTGATGTACTGACGTGGTTCCCTGCTTACACACAAACATTAATATACTGACGTGGCTCCCTGCTTACACACAAACATTAATATACTGACGTGGCTCCCTGCTTACACACAAACATTAATATAATGACGTGGCTCCCTGCTTACACACAAACATTAATATACTGACGTGGCTCCCTGCTTACACACAAACATAGATGAACTGACGTGGCTCCATGCTTGCACACAAACATTGATAAACTAACGTGGCTTCCTGCTTACACATAAATATTGATGTACTTCCGTGAACCGCTGTGTGCCTCACTTTGTTACACACAAACCTTCATATACTGACATGACTCCCAGCTTACACACAAACGTTGATGAACTGACGTGGCTCCCTGCTGAAACACATACATTTATGTACTGACGTGCACCTAACCCAGTTCTGCAGGTAACATTAGGCTGGTGCTTGGGTTAGGGTTGGCCGTGCTCAGTGATTTTGTTGAAAATCCAAAGGCTGATTGAATTTAGGAAAGGATGCGCGATGAATAGATCATTTGCATACTTTCAAATCTGAAGAAATGCGAGAGTAAATTTACGGTTGGCAAAATAATTTTGTTGTTGTACTTCTGTATTTTTATGTTGCATACTTTGTGGTTGCAAATGGGATTTTTCCAATAGAAATCGCGTTTCGGTAGGGAAGCCAGCCGCCAAAAAGTCATGCTACGCAACCTAGTCTAACGCAGGACAGGATCGTAAAAAAGAGGTAAAATCAACACACAAGGGAGTTGATTAGCGCTCCAAAGGCGTCATACAAGCACAGCAACAAAGACCTGAGTAGCCCACGGTAACTCTCACCTGGCATGCGTGTCAATACAAGGTCCATAAACTTCACCCGAAGTAAATCAGAAACAAGCCTGACATCTTCCTCCTTGAAATGACGCTTCAGAATTCTTATCGGTTTGTCCACAAGCAAAACAAACCTGATTATGCTCCAGAAACTGACCCGGCCTCAAGCAAGCACAGTACCGTATGACGCTCCACAGTCGGTGACCCTCACCTTGAGACTTGCATAGTGGATGAGGGCGAGCAGGTAACGCAGGTTCCGCCTCCTGTCCCCGTCCGCCTCACTGGGCGGCGTCATCTCGACATCGGACACCGAGAACCCGGAGTCGCTGAAGGTGGTTCTCAGCATGATGGCGGACAGACCCTCGTCGCGAGGGGACGGCGGCGGCGGCGGGGGGTTGCGGTACAGGTTCAGCAGCTCGTCCGTCCCGGGACTGAGCAGCCCAACCATCTGCGAGGAGTTGTTCCTCAGCAGGACGGAGGATCGCCGGCGAGTTCTGTCGGTGGTGGGCGTGTTGCGGCCGCTGCTGATTTCGCGAGGGCGACAGAGATAGAAGGATCGCTTGCTGCACAGGTCTGGCACTGCGCGCTTGACTGACACTCGTATCCCGCTGGTGATGAGGTACTCGGCCATGGTCCACCGCCTCAGCGCCAGGCAGTACCACAGCGGGGTGCACCCGCTCTTATCCACGGCGTCCAGGAAATCTGGGCAGAGAGAAGAGAGTGTGCAGCAACATCCCTGACTGCATCTGGACCCCGAGAGAACGAGTTGCAACATCTCGCTCGGTCAGGGTGGTCAGTCACACCCCGGTCTCTAGACCCGGACCTTTCAGAGTGGGCAAGCATATAACCTCGCTTTTTTCCATCTTAGAGAAAGCGAGACGTAGGCACAATTCAAATTTTCGATTAAAACCACGAAGCTAAATGTTGGGTGTTACATACTTTACCAGCCACAGACCAAGAGTACACGGCATGACAACAAACTGTATGTCAATGAAACAGTTAATTGGTCTTACTGTAAATTATTTTGAGCGAATGAATGAATGAAAACTTATATATGGCGCATGAAAACATCCACACAAAATCATGTGTGTTCACAGCGCCAGATACACACAATGCATACATGTGTATTTTGCATGACCGCAGTTACCATGACTGCACAGGTCGAGTGCGTAATGGCGTAAACTCACCAGTCTGTAGTAACATTTTGTGCCATTCTTCCTCGACAATCGCTTGAAAAGGTCAGTGTAAGTATTTACCAATAAAACCTACGACATTTTTTTTCCCCATACGAAGTACCGCCTCCCGCCATCATAGTTGTTAAACACCAGTAAAGCAAAAAGTCAAAAATATGCCAAAGCTACCTGAAATCTCGGCGTTTCCCGAGATGTTTTGCGAGAACAGGCAGAGGAAGAGTTTGAGGGTGGTGACGTGACCCACACGACACATGTTGTGCATGATAGTCTCGGCGTGCCGGCCGCGCGCCGTCACGAGGGCCAGCAGACGACCGTGCGAGGAAAAGTACTGCAGGGACATCAGGCGACGCACCACGCGCTCCAACACCGTGTCGGGCCGCAGGGTCAAGGCCAGGAAAAATTGCTGCAGGACGTCATCGGGAACGACAGTTAAAACTTCGCCGAAAGACTTGAGCAGTCTGCTGATGACAGCGTCAGGGGCTCTGGCGAGCTCGTAGAACTTCCGGCATCTGTAAGCACACGTAGACATTTTTTTTATATTTTTTATATTTTTTATATACTTCTCTTTGTTTTTCTCATACTTCTGAGGATGTACCTCTGGTGGAGTTTCTTGCTGTGCCTATGTGACGTCTTTCGAGCGCTCATTACCTCCCCTGTGTGTTGTTTCTTCTGTTTGCTTGTTTATGATGATCCTGTTTCAGTAGCACACAGACGCCCACTGGCATTATTAGTTAGTGTAAGTAATAATAATAACAGTCGGACTGCCGGCCTACAAACGTCAGTCAGTTCATGAAGCGTACAATCGGCGCATTTGCCGGTCCGCCAGCAGATGGCTCAGTCTGTATTTGTAATAATATTTTGTGCCCTTCTTCCTCGAGAATCGCTTTAGAAAAAAGTAGAACTCATACGCCCATTTGAATACGTCAAGCCGCTTTGTATCACTACCTTCTTCCGTTTACCTATGCATTCAGCCTATCAACTAACAAAGCAGTCAGCAACAAATGTATACGTTCTGTCCAAGCCCATCAGCCACTTTCGGTTTCATCAGTCCAACATAGCAGCATTCCTGCCAGTCCCGTTTAGGGCAGTTTGCCTTGCCGCCGAACATAAAACAGCGGTCTGACATAATTGTGACCAAATAATTTATTAGTCCAGTCAATCCCAAATTGAGAAACCCCAAAGACCATAACGTTTTCCAATCTGAACTGAGGTCAGTCCTTGCTATGCTACAAACACAAATAAGCACTAATATACTACAGGGACACTGAACCAAGTGTACAAAATGCAAACCCCAAGCCAGTACTGGTTCAGTACTGGTTAGTGTAAGTAATAATCGTCCGATTCTGGGTGGACAGAGAAGAAAGTGCTCACCTTGCCAGAAGCTTGGTCGCGGGCGTCACCTCCGTGTTGCTAAGCAACCAATCAAAAATGGCCCAGTGACGATTCTTCAGGACGACGTCAAACACAGTTCCGTGTTTGGGATGAGAAAATGCCAGGTCTATTTTCTCTCTGAAAAACGTCCAGTATCATGCTAAATGCACGCACAAAATTAACCTAACACAATAAACTATTACTAATACAAACAGTAATGCGTATTTCACCAATTGTAAAGCGGTTCTTAGCAACTGAATTGCATTTTCTTGAAACTGCGTATAAATCCTCCTCATTTTTGTTATGATTTATTAACCACCAAGCCTGGTCACGCTAAAACCGAGTAGATAACGAAAATCGAACATAGGCAATGTGAAGCATGGTGTAAGGGAGACAATCCGTGCTGTGGCCAGGTTCTATGCCAACGAGAAAAGTGTGGGGAAGGGAAGCGGACTTGTACGCTTCTCACTGTCCACACACTAACACAGCGCGTGCACTGTCCCCTTCTGCGTCCACTAGGCGTGAACAGTTAGTTAGTAATTGGATTTTAACGTCCTGTCAACCACACAGGGTCATTTCAGGATGATCAAACTGTCAAACACATACACTTCAAAACTTTTCTCATGTCAACCCTTTCTCTTTGACAATCAAATCCACAAACTCAGGTAAGTAACTTGGTGTTTTACACCCAGTCCACAAACTCAATCTCAACACAGTATAAAAGAAACAATACATATACAAACATCAAAGACATATTTTCGAAGAGTGAGTCCCTTCAATATTGCCTTCGTTTAAAAAAAAAAGAAAAAAAAAAAAAAAGGCAAGGACATGCTGGGACATTCTGGTATCATCGACGGAATGTCAGACTGACAGACTGACCCTGACGCTAGACAT
>OY757545.1:7420263-7425263 GCA_963584105.1 Alviniconcha strummeri
TCATCTGAAGGACTTTTGTAGAGTCTGTACAGAACTGGACTCCAGAGAAATCTCAGGGCGGGCGCAAAGCCTAGCACATAACGATCACCCGGTCCATTTGGTGATCACGCTCGACCGTGCTTAACTTCGGCTTTCGAGAGCGAGTGCTCTTGCTCTGTGCCACGGGCGTTCTCTGTCTGTCTGTCTGCCTGTTCTGTCTGTCTGCCTGTCTGCCTCTGCCTGTCTGTCTGTCTGTCTCTGTCTCTCTCCTATTTACATTTTTTTAACTTAAATGAAGATTTACTCACGAGCACCAAATCCACTATTTTAGGCCAAGGATCATCAGTCCACAACAAGCTGAGACGACTGTGGGCGAGCGTTCCCTGGCGAGTTGCGTGTGAGTTCGTTTTCCTGATGGGTTCCCACACTAGGTCTTGACAGACACAGTCCATTCCGGTAGGTCAAGGGTGTGTGCGTGTTTAGCGCTGTAACCTGCCACCTGCGCTTTTGGCAGTAACGGCCGGGGTCGTTCATGTGCTATTGTGTTAACTGCAGAAGCGGAACGGGTACCGAAATAAGGTCGGTTGGTTGATTAAACCCGTTTAACATCGAGTTGTCTCCGAAGAGGTACTGGCGGGGACCGAAATCCCAGGAGGTGGGAGGAAGAGGGAGACTATACTTAACCCTACACTGTCATCACCAGAATGACTCCTGCATTAAGACGGGCAGCGATGAGAGTTATTTTAATGTTTCATCACTTGGAAATCACAAGACGGTGTCCACAGACCGCAATTTTTGAAGAGAAATTTCATCTTTCTTTCATGGTGCTTTACGTCCACAGAATCCAGAAGAGCTGAGCGGAATCAAACCGAAGACCCTTTGCACTGGAGAGGAAAAATCTCTGGCCGCTCCTGCCGGGGATCGAACCCGCGACCTTCCGATAGCGAGTCCTCCCGTCCTCCTTTAGTTTCAGTGTTGCTTTGTGTCCACAGAAACCATCAGGCTTATTAGGGACGGGGAGCCCAGGACGGCCACCTCGACTTCGCACAGCTCCTGAACGGCCTTCATTCTAAATCTAATGCTAAAACAAAAATCCATGTACACTGATATGAGCCGATACCCGAGGCTGCTTTATCCAAGGACTTATATATATATAGGTCTATGGTTTTATCACACGATTATCCGCCAGCCAACTTACTTTCTTTGACCACCCCCGCTGGGTATGTAACTGATTCACTCAACATCCTCCCGTCTCAGCGACTAAACTGATCAAGCGTACGTCGTTGTCTGACAGGGCATTGGCCCTGTGCGGCACTTTGCAACGTTACCGTCGTGTCCAGAATGATAGACGACAGCCTGCCTTTCTTTGATGACACCCGCTAGGAGCTAACCGATTCAGTCACATTCTCTGGTCTAAAATTGCTAAATTGATCAATCGCACGTCGTTGACTGACAGGTCATTGGCCTACGGTTTGCGTGTCACGGCTAAAGGGGGTCTTTACAGAGCGGTGGATGACTATAGCTCCCCCATACCATACTGTGTGTGTGTGTAGGTGTGTGTATCTGTTTTTGTTTTGTTTTGTGTGTGTGTGTGGGGGGGGGGGGGGGGGTTGTGCGTGTGTGTGTGTTTGGGGTTGTGTATGTGTGTGTGTGTGTGTTTGTGTGTGTGTGTGTGTGTGTTTGGGTGTGTGTGTGTGTGTGTGTGTGTGTGTGTGTGTGTGTGTGTGTGTGTGTGTGTGTGTGTGTGTGTTTGGGTTTGTGTGTGTGTGTGTGTGTGTTTGAGTTTGTGTGTGTGTGTCTGTCTGTCTGTCTGTGTCTGTGTGACTGTATGTATGTGAGTGTGTGTGTGTGTGTGTGTGTGTGTGTGTGTGTGTGTGTGTGTGTGTGTGTGTGTGTGTGTGTGTGTGTGTGTGTGTGTGTGTGTGTGTGTGTGTGTGTGTGTGTGCCGTATTGCCAGCCAGATGGATCGGCAGGCTATTCGTCTTGTCACGCACAGCCCGGTCAGATCTGCTGAGACAGCGAACGTGACCCATTTTGGGGGCTGAACGTCGAGTACAGGTATTGTCCTAGCTGATCCCCCACCCCCACCCCCATCCCCACACCCCCTCTCCTCGTCCCCGCCCCCCACTTTCCCCACTCTCCCGCACCGCTCACCCCAACAACCTTGGTTAGGTCTGATCTCGGACTTCCGTGAAATTTCTAGAGATTTCTTTTTTTGCCTTAACTGACAGCGCTGGGCATTAAACGTGTACCCGAAACCTTGCTATCCGCCCCCACCCACCACCGCCCCACCCCATCCGCCCCTCCGGTCCCCTCCACTCCCTTCATCCGAAGGACAAAACACTCCGGTCCACCACCAAAGCCGGTCTATAATAAACACAGGACACCTGTACCGCCAATTGTGATCCGGTTTGGCCTAGCGGTAAGCGGAAGGCCCTCGGTTCGATACCGCTTCGGTTCTCCTTTCTCTTCAAAATGGTTGTGGTCTGTGGACACCGTCTTGTGACTTTGTCCATCACTTCCTACTGAAACATTAAAATGGCTCTCATCGCTGCCCATCTTAATGCAGAAATCATTCTGGTGGTGACAGTGTAGCGATAAGTATATAATCTCCCTCTTCCCCCACCTCCATACCCCCTTCCCCCTTCTCCCCGTCCCTGATAAGCCTTAAGGTTTCTGTGGATGTTAAGCACCATGTTTACATACTTACTTACGTACCGCCATTTGGAGCAGTTTATTGCGCTTAAAAACGCCGCGGGAACCTTCGGGATTGCTGATTGTGGTTGTGGTTTGTGGACACTGTCTTGAGACTTTGTCCTTCACTTCCTACTGAAACATTAAAATGGCTCTCATCGCTGCCCATCTTAATGCAGAAGTCATTCTGGTGGTGACAGTGTAGCGATAGGTGTATAATCTCCCTCTCCCCCCAACTCCCTTCTCACCGTCCCTAATAAGCCTTATGGTTTCTGTGGACCATGTTTATTTACTTACTTCGGGATTGCCCGCCAGCATGAGAGACGTTAGACGTCGCTGTGAGTCGCCAGGAAGGCTGGAAAAAGCGTGAGGGTTGTTTATTTGTTTGTTTTGTGGGGCTTAATATCCTCAGATGTCATATGACACATTTGGGGCAAGACAGAAATAGTCTTCTATATCTAATTTATTGGAGAAAAATTGAAACAAAATCGAAAACTTCTTTTCTTCCAAACAGTCAAATTTCTATTAAAAAGCGGATAACAAACCTTGCTTTGGACCAGTTTCAGAACCTACGATGTCCCTAGTGTTGCAATAATTATGCGATTTTAAAAATGTTTGTTTACAAGCGCTTTTAGCCTATTGATTTATAGAAAGGGTGATGATCCGTCTTCCTATTTATAATCTTTGCCACAACTAAAGAAATACAGGGGATTCGAACCAGTGTCTTGGCCACTGCCACTCCCATTCCCCCACTCCCCTACCCCCACACCACCCCCCATCGTACCCCGCCACCCTCCCTCTCCTCTCCCACAGGTATTGGGGCGTTTTGTTGTTTGTTTTCCAACCGATTTCTACCCCTGTTAACTGGTCTCAGTGCGAATTAACAACACACGTGCTTTGAAGGCCTGTGAAGACACCGGACACACCAATCAGCAACTGCCGACCTGCCCTGCTTTCTGCTGGACGTTTGATTGTGACTGAGCCGGTGTGGCCGAACGGTAAGACGTTTAGGCAGGTAGGTAGACGATGTGGGTTCGCTTCCACTCTTCGGCGCTCTCCTTTCTCTTCAGAAGTTGTGGGTTATGGTATGGACACTGTCCATGACAACGTCGGTGATGGGCACTGTCCATGACAACGTGGGTGATGGACACTGTCCATGACAACGTGAGTGATGGGCACTGTCCATGACAATGTGGATGATGGACACAACGTCGGTGATGGGCACTGTCCATGACAACGTGGGTGATGGGCACTCTCCATGACAACGTAGGTGATGGACACAACGTGGGTTATGGACACTGTCCATGACAACGTGGGTGATGGACACTGTCCATGACAACGTGGGTGATGGACACTGTCCATGACAACGTGGTTGATGGACACTGTCCATGACAACGTAGGTGATGGACACAACGTGAGTTATGGACACTGTCCATGACAACGTGGGTGATGGGCACTGTCCATGACAATGTGGATGATGGACACAACGTGGGTTATGGACACTGTCCATGACAACGTGGGTGATGGGCACTGTCCAGGACAATGTGGGTGATGGACACAACGTGGGTTATGGACACTGTCCATGACAACGTGGGTGATGGGCACTGTCTATGACAACGTGGGTGATGGACACTGTCCATGACAACGTAGGTGATGGACACAACGTGGGTTATGGACACTGTCCATGACAACGTGGGTGATGGACACTGTCCATGACAACGTGGGTGATGGACACAACGTGGGTTATGGACACTGTCCATGACAACGTAGGCGATGGACACAACGTGGGTTATGGACACTGTCCATGACAACGTAGGTGATGGGCACTGTCCATGACAATATGGGCGATAGACACTGTCTTGTGACTTTGCCTCTCACAATGAATGAATCATTAAAATGGCTCTCATCACTGACTGCTAGCATTCTAAAACAAGATCCAAACACATACCTAGCGCTAACATTACACTGTCACCGCGTGAGCCGGTTCGACCTAGCGGTAAGGCTTTAGGTTGGTAAGCGGAGTGGCCTCGGTTCGAATCCGCTTCGGCTCTCCTTTCCCTTCAAAAGTTGTGGTCTGTGACACTGTCTTGTGACTTCGTCCATCGCAATTTACGAAACATTAAAATGGCTTTCATCGCTGCCCATCTTAATGCATGAGTCATTCTGGTAGTGACAGTGGAGCGATACGTATATAATTTCCCTCATCACCTACCTCCATACCCCCTTCCCCCCCCCCCCTTCTCCCCACAAGCTTTGTGGTTTCTGTTGACATTAAGCACCATGTTTGTTTGCTTACTGTCACCGTCAGCACCACTGTGCCTCAGGAC
>OY757545.1:7427763-7433487 GCA_963584105.1 Alviniconcha strummeri
TCTCTCCTGAGCTCTGATGTTACATTCTGACTCTAGGCTTTGAAAAGCCCGTGCATGTAGAAACTCGAAGCAATCAGGGCTGCTCTACATGTACCGGCGGGATTAAGTTGGAGAAACTTTCATTTCTACATCTGTAGAAGCCCACCACGCTTTAATATCGAGGGAGATGAATGTGACGGAGTTAATACCACGGTCAAGGTGATAATCATAGCAGCTGTGATATGGGCTGGTCTCTGTGTGTCTGTGCGTGTGTGTGTGCCTACAGTATGGAAACCCCTTCCCTTCCGAGGGAAGAAATTGGGCGACAGGGCGATAACACTTACACCACAAGACGTTGATTAGGATGAAAAGAAAGCTGGAAATGTTGAGTAACCGTTGATGAGTAAAGAAGGACGAACGCAGGGGGGAGCTAACTGGGCTGGGGTCGGTGAAGATCTTGATAACAGCCGACAGGAAGGAAGACATGAACTAGTCGACGGAAGCGGCGGGCTCGGCTCTCGGCGCCCCCTGTAGGGCCATTGAGAGTGGTTCCCCTTGATCTTGACGCAACGAAAACGAGATTTGAGACTAGCGTGCAGGAAAGGGGACACCACTCTAGAGAAAGTCGCGTGGAGCGGTTTGTCTTTGATGTGCTTAATGGAAGTCGGGGTACTGCAGCAGCTGCCATCTCTGTGAACCTGCACTAAACTGTTCATCAGTTATGATTACAACTGCTCGCTGGCATCCATGGGCCAGTTCAAGGCACACTCCAAGCATCGACTACCCACCTACCCTCACGTGACTTGTGATCGTTTTTTCATTTTTTCATTTCAGTGTTGCTTTACGTCCGCAGTTTCTGGCTTATTAGGGACGCTCTCAGAGTTCAGGAGCTGTGTGAAAGTCGAGGTAGCCGTCCTGGGCTGTCCGTCCTAACGAGCCTTATGGTTTCCGTGGACGTAAAGCAATATCGAACCATGCTCACGCATTGGTCTCAGCTTGTCCCTAATAGTGTCAACCGAAATCCGAGGACATTAAGCAATACAACAGCAGCAGCAGCAGCAGCAGAGCGGAGGAGCTGTGTGAAAGTCAAAATGGCCGTCCTAGGCTCCCCGTCCCTAATAGTCCTCATGGTCTCTGTGGACGTAAAGCAACACTGAACTTGAACTTGACGGCCACCTCGACTTTCACAAAGCTCCTGAACTCTGATGTGACCGTACTGATGACTGCTGATAGTCGATATTTGGAGTGTGAGTTCAAAGACGGATAGACACTCCAAGCCTAGCTTTGCGGCATTCCTCCTCCGCTAATCTCTGTCGTAATTGGTTACGCCACTTAAAGGTCTCTGCGCCTGTCAGCACCCTCCGAAAGGTCTGGGCCACTAATAACTTAATTGTGGATGAAACGCAGCGTCGAAGTACAGACATGAGGGGCGTCCGTCCCGGGCGAAAAAATTCCGTCTCGACTGAAATGATTTTGATTTTATTTGTGCTGGCGAAAGCGATTTGGGCGATTATGACAGAATTGCCTGATATCTGTGTTATCTGTTACAAATTTACTGCCGTTTGAGCACCACCAAAAAATTGTCAGCTGACAGTTTGTGGAGACGTATGGCGTAAGCAGTTATGACAGTGGCTGGAGGAGGGTGTCGTAAACCAGTGCTTGGAACTTAGGACGGGACAGTTAGTTGTAGGGCGGGCACACCGCTAACTCCAACATCGCCGGTTTACGACATCCTTAGTGTGAGCACTTTTGTAGCGTTATACACCAATCAGTCAGTGAGGAAAACTGATAAATGTCAACGCATTTTGAGAATATACCTTTGATATTCCTTACAGTAGCTTGTAATTTTTTTTTTTACTCGCATGTTATGTGATTGTTACCTGGTGGGTGATTCAAACATCTGTTATATTTGTGTCTCTTGCAGTAGGCTTGCGTGCGATGTCTGCTGACTTGTGTTAATTCAGCTTTTGCTTAATCAACACACAAGGGAGTTAACTGACGCTCGAAAGACTTCACACAAACACACGGTAAATCTCACCTGGCATGCGAGTAAATACAAGGTACATAAACTCCACCAGAGGTACATCATCAGCTTTTGCTTGCTGAGCCTAAGTTAAGACATTAAAAGGTCTAAGCATCGTGTTCCTATTCAAGCCCACACTGAGCTAGACATTTTTTTCTCGGATTCATCCCCACTGAGCTAGTCATTAAAAAATCAAAACAAAAAACAACAACAAAAACAATCTAGCTCAGTGTTCAGCCCACGCTCGGATTCAGCCCCACTGAGCTAGTTTTTTTGTTTGTTTGTTTGTTTGTTTGTTTGTTTGTGTGTGTGTGTGTGTGTGTGTGTGTGTGTGTGTGTGTGTGTGTGTGTGTGTGTGTGTGTGTGTGTGTGTGTGTGTGTGTGTGTGTGTGTGTGTGTGTGTGTGTGTGTGTGCGTGTGTGCGTGTGTGTTTTCCTAGCTCAGTGTTCAGCCCACTCGGATTCAGCCCCACTGAGCTAGGACCCTTTTTTCTTTTCTTTTCTAGCTCAGTGTTCAGCATACGTTTGGGTTCAGCCCGACTGAGCTAGACATTTTTTTTTTTTATAGCTGTATAACCACGCTCGGGTTCAGCTTCAATGAGCTAGACATTTTTTTTTTTAGCTCAGTGTTCAGCCCACGCTCGGATTCAGCCCCACTGAGCCAGACCGTTTTTCTAGCTCAGTGTTCAGCCCACACTCGGATTCAGCCCCACTGAGCCAGACCGTTTTTCTAGCTCAGTGTTCAGCCCACACTCGGATTCAGTGTTCAGCCCACTCGGATTCAGCCCCACTGAGCTAGTCATTTTTTCTAGCTTAGTGTTCAGCCCACACTCGGATTCAGTGTTCAGCCCACTCGGATTCAGCCCCACTGAGCTAGTAATTTCTTCTAGCTTAGTGTTCAGCCCACACTCGGATTCAGTGTTCAGCCCACTCGGATTCAGCCCCACTGAGCTAGTCATTTTTTCTAGCTCAGTGTTCAGCCCACGCTTGGCCAAGAGCAGCTAGCTAGGATACTGGCCTCGGCTGCCCTCGTTTCGTCCGGAAAGTCAGTCAGTGCTTGGAATGTGGCTTTACTGCTGCCTCTCGGTACTTCACTTCAACCGAGAACCATACATGTTTGTCAGTAAAGTGTGTGGGCGAGGTTTCCCAGGCTGAGTGCAGAAGTTCATTGATATTCCCTTGACATCGCAGCATGTGAACACTAAAACATCACATACACTGCGTGCTGTCAGTGGGTAGCGGAAATGCTCTGTGACGGCTGTATACAGCAAAGGTGTCAAACTAGTAGTTGGTGTTTTTCCCCACACCCACTCTCCGGTTCCGTCTCCTCTTTTTATTTCTCCTCTTCTTCCTTCTTCCTCCCCTTCTTCCTCCTTCCTTTTCAGTTCTGTTTCTTTTCGATCGAACCTTCCTCTTTCGTCCCATCTTTCTCTTCCTCCACCTCTTTCTACTTCTCTTCTTCTTCCTTCCCATCTTCCTCCTCCATCCTCCTCCTTCTAGTTCTCTTCTTTTTCTTCCTTTTCTTCTCATTCTCCTTTTCTTCCTTCTTTCTTTTTCATCGATCCCCTCTGAACCTGTTTTCCTGTTGCTTCTCATCCATCTTCCTCCTCTTCCTCCTTTTCCTACTCCTCTTCCTTCTCCTCTTCCTCTTCTTTATCTTCCTCTCCTCTTCCCTCTTTTCTTTGTCTTCCTTCTCCTCTCTTTCTTCTTCATCCACTCTTTGTTTTGCTTCTCCCCTCTTCCTTCTTCCCTCTCCTCTTTCTCTTCCTTCTCCACTCTTACTTCTTCCCTCTCCTCTTTCTCTTCCTTCTCCCCTCTTCCTTCTTCCCTCTACTCTTTCTCTTCCTTCTCCCCTCTTTCTTCTTTCCTCTCTTCTTTCTCTTCCTTCTCTCTTTCTTTTTCCCTCTCTTCTTTCTCTTCCCGGCTTCTCTCTTTCTTCTTCCCTCTCCTCTTTCTCTTCCTTCTCTCTTTCTTCTTCCCTGTCCTCTTTCTCTTCCTTCTCCTCTCTTTAATCTTCTCTCTCCTCTTTCTCTTCCTTCTCCTCTCTTTCTTCTTCCCTCTCCTCTTTCTCTTCCTTCTCTCTTTCTTCTTCCCTGTCCTCTTTCTCTTCCTTCTCCTCTCTTTAATCTTCTCTCTCCTCTTTCTCTTCCTTCTCCTCTCTTTCTTCTTCCATCCACTCTTTGTTTTGCTTCTCCTCTTCTCTTCCTTCTCCTCTCTTTCTTCTTCCCTCTCTTCTTTCTCTTCCTTCTCCTCTCTTCCTTCTTCCCTCTCCTCTTTCTCTTCCTTCACCTCTCTTTCTTCTTCTCTCTCCTCTTTCTCTTCCCTTCTCCTCTCTTTCATCTTCCCTCTCCTCTTTCTCTTCCTTCTCCTCTCTTCCTTCTACTCATTTTCTTCTCCCGGCAGTGTGATACTGCAGACGCAGAAATTTTAAGTTGCCCTTTGTTGAGAAACAGGAGCTGACAAGCTGATAAGCGTTATGTTCTCCCTTTAAAGTCTGAGTAAATCAAGACATAACAGCTAGACATGCTTTGCACACCGCTGGGAATTTCGTCTTTTGTCCTAATATTTCTCCAAATCTTTTCTCCTTACTCTGTAACTGCCCTAATTTTGGCTAACGCAATTTCCCGTGTGGGGCCCAGGAATAAAATAGGTTACCCTATTCATAGTCACAAGCCATTTAGGCAGGTTCCTGTGCATACGGAGTATAAATTGGTACCAAAACATGTGCTGTTGAGAGCAGCGATAGAGAGATGCTTGTTTCTGGATGTTGTAACTGTCAATTAGACAAACCTGTGATTTAGTGACTTGTGTTAGAACTGGTGTTAAAGAATTTTGAATGTGTGATTCATCCTGAGGTGACCCAATGCGGCTGACGGGACATTAAAATCCAGGAACTCTCTCTCTCTCTCTCTCTCTCTCTCTCTCTCTCTCTCTCTCTCTCTCTCTCTCTCTCTCTCTCTCTCTCTCTCTCTCTCTCTCTCCTCTCTCTCTCTCTCTCTCTCTCTCTCTCTCTCTCTCTCTCTCCTCATTCCTCCTCCTCCGTCATCACGGAGTTATGACGTCATTGATCGATTTGTCGAAGGATCTGTGGACATGTTTTGTTCTCAGCCTCACTGAAAACAAACCTAGCCGGGATTATGCAGTTTGCGTGTCAACGCAGCAATTCAAGAACACCAGTGCAACAGAAGCGTTATGGTAGGGGCCCCTAGTGGCGGCTTTTAGAACGGAAGGACTAGAAATGAGTAATTTCCGCCAACACTGCTTTTGGCGCTGAGTCAGTCCCCAGTCGACGATCTTGCGACACGGATTACATCTGTTTATTGTTGTATGACCAGAAACTGACCTGTCAGTGTGTGTGTGGCCTGGCGTTGGCCTGTTCTCATTCATTTGACCACCACCACCGCCGCGTAACCACCACGAGGTACCACTGCATAACCACAACTACCACTGTATAACCATAACCGCTACGGCATAACCTGAACTACTGCTGTGTAACTACAACTACTACTGCATAATATTAACTACGACTGTATAACCACACTTACTAACAACTACGGATGTATAACGACAACTACTACTGCATAACTGCAACTGCTCCTGCATAACCACAGCTACTACTACATAACCGAAACTACTACTGTATAACGACAGCTACTACTGAATAACCATAACTACTGCTGCTTAACTACAACTACAGCTGTATAACCACAACTACTACTGCAT
>OY757545.1:7433687-7436187 GCA_963584105.1 Alviniconcha strummeri
AAGAAGAAGAAGAAGAAGAAGAAAGCATAAAAAAGAAGAAAGAAAAAAAGAGAAGAAAATGAGAGGAAGAATTTCAAGTTTAGACACAAAGAGAAAGAAAAAGACAGAAGGGCAGAAAAAGAAAGAAAAAAAAAAAAAAAAAGGAAAAAAGGAATCGACATTGAAAGAAGGAGAGAAGAAAGGAAAACCACAAGAGAAACAACACATCACTGACTGAAACGAAACAAAGAGAACGAAATAACACATACAGACAATTCAAAAGAATGAAAAAAAGAGAAACAAGCACATCACTGACTGAAACGAAACAAAGAGAACGAAATAACACATACAGACAATTCAAAAGATTATTTTTTTTTTAAGAAAAAGAAGAGAAACAAGCACATCAGTGACTGAAACGAAACAAAGAGAACGAAATAATACATACAGACAATTCAAAAGAAAGAAAAAAGAGAAACAAACACATTACTGACTGAAACGAAACAAAGAGAACGAAATAACACATACAGAAAATTCAAAAGAAGAAGAAAAAATAAACAAACAAAACAAAAACAAAAAACAAGCAAAGCAAAACAAAACATCAACAGCACAAAAACAACGAAGCGATCCGAACAAAGATATTTTTTTTTTTTTTTTTTTCTCAGTCTGTGACGTACAGTGTGTCCTTGAAAACAGCTTAAAAGAATAGCCACAAAACGTAAACTGGAACAAAACCTATTATAATGAATTTAATAACGAAAAAACAACAACAAAATCAGTTGTGTGTGTGTGTGTGTGTGTGTGTGTGTGTGTGTGTGTGTGTGTGTGTGTGTGTGTGTGTGTGTGTGTGTGTGTGTGTGTGTGTGTGAATCAATCAAAATATGCAAACGTGCCTATCTTCTTCTGACTCACACAATATTCCAGAATAGTGAAGACTTAGTACAGAATTTGTTGATTTGTGAGAAAAAAAATGCCAACAGTGTAATTTGATCTGCAGATTCAGACAAAGGAGGTTTTAGGCGTTCCCGTTTTGAAGTTCCCCTCCCCGCTCCATCCCCTTTACTGCACCGTAAAGCATCGTTCACAATCCACCAATCACAGCCGAGCAACGATCTACTCAGGCAGTCAGTAAGTGCGTACTACAAAGCCACAATGCAAAGCTATGATTTTCTGGAGTTGTAAACCCTGTCCTCCCCCCCCCCCCCCCCGTCCCTCCCTTCCCCCTTCCCCTCCCATTCCCCCTTCCCCTCCCCCTCTCCCCCTTCCCCACCCGCCCTTCTCCCAGCATCCCACCATACCCGTCTCATCCTCCTTTCCTCTTCTCCTTGACTTTTTCTCTTTTAAAAAATATTTTTTCTGCTTTTATTGGCGATATTTCCCCAATAGCTCAAGGAAGAGAGCCCTGGGTGAAAGAAGAGATTCAAGGAAGGGGGAGGGAAAAAACGTACGCAAATCGACAGTTAACGATGAGCCCCGCATAAAATGTGTGCCGACGACCTTTTCAATAGTGAATCATCTCACATGTTGGTCTATTTTACTAGAGCTCCATTTAAAGACGCTGTCGCCCAAAACTGAGCTATCAACGCAATCTATAACAGCTGTGCGATCTTCTTCACGTGTCAGAGTTCAGTTCAGTTCAGTTCGCGTCAGTTCAGGGTGGCATCTATGCGCTGGTATAAGCCCATATGCGCTCATCAGTCTCTCAGAAGCCGTTTTCCCCAGCCGTGCCTTTGAAACAGTTTCGATTAATGTTCGTCTGATTGACAGTGGCTCTTTCTCCGCCTTTCACTGAAGATCGTCGAGCGCTTACTCTTTCTACGCTTTCTACGCTTTTCTCTCGTTTTGATTCTGGAGTCAAGGTGGAATAATTTGGTCGTTCGGTGCAGATTCTGGAACGAAAGAAACCATTGGTACATGGTTGCATGGTCTACACAGAACGAATGGCGAGATGGCAGTAGTTTCACGTGGTACCAGCCAAGTAACAGCGCTGTTACTACACCACTTCTATGCATATTCATACTCGAGCTGTGTAAAGCGACAGTCGCTCTTTCAGAGTCACATGCGATTAGAACGGAGTGAGTCTGCTCGGAAACAGAGAACACAGTGCTATATAAAAACGATCAGTTAGTCAATCAGTCATGCCGTCCCTAATAAGCCTTGTGGTTTCTGTGGACGTTAAGCATCATGTTTACTAATCAGTCAATCACAAAGCAAGAGTCGTTTGGTGACTGCATATGCAATGCATACATCTACACCAGACAAAACGTTCTCTTCCATTTCCGTGCTTATCCGGTAAATGCAGGCAGCTAACTCATTATTCTCTCTCATTTTGGGGGTTCGCGTTGTCCAGATGGTATGGAGTGTGTTAGTAGCTTTTTACAGTGCTCCAAACAAAAGATCCTTGATTGTAGATGGCAAGATTGGAACGACCATATTCAAAGCAATGATTGGTGGAAGAATTTGGTCGTTCAGTGCAGAGTCTGGAACGAAAGAAACCAAACTATAAAATGTTTAAAACATCAAA
>OY757545.1:7441187-7449474 GCA_963584105.1 Alviniconcha strummeri
TTCGCGGCGCTCACTCCCGGCCTCCCAGAGCCGATCGGGGAATTTATCTGGCAACAGGAAAGGGTCAATGACCGCGAGCGGAATGCTTTCTGGTATAGTCAGCCAAACCATGTCGACAGAGAAACAGTCTTCCACAGTGAGCACTGGAACCAACGGCAATCTACCGACAGCTCAAAGTCTTTAAATCTTGCAAGCTGTGCTGTTTACACTGAAAGGTAATTGGGTGCTCACTTCCGAAACAGTGCTGGCTGTTCGCCGAAAACATTAGGTATGTTCGGACTCGAGGTTTGCGTGGCTTGGTTTGTCGGTTGTTCAGTTCAGTTCAGTTCAAGATGGTATCTTTGCGCTCGGAAAAGCCCATGTGCGCTCCACCCTGTCTCAGAAGTTTCCCCAGCATTGCCCCTGAACGTTTTAATGTTCGTCTGATTGACGATGGCCCTCTCTCGTCCTTTGAAACAAGGTTGTCTAACGCTTCGTCTTTCTACGCCTCTCTCCTCCAGGCGATCGATGGTGTGGTGTCCTTGGTTTTGTGCCCGCAGGTAGTGTCTCGGTAGTTTGTCGGTATTTTGGATGAAGTACGAACCAGGGATCATGTCAGTCTATTTCGGTGGAAGTACAAGCAACGGATCATGTCAATAGACTTTGTGGAGGTACAATCAAGGAACCACGTAAGTGCATTTGGTGTAAGTAAAGACAAAGGGTTTTCATAATCCCAGCTCTTATGATTAACATGATCGGGATCACGGCTAGTATAATCATGGCTGTAATAATCACGGTTGTTAATCACGGCTGTTATGATCACGACTCTCGTAATCACAGATGCCATAGTCACGGCTGTCATAAACACGGCGGTCATGATCACAGATCTTATCATCACGGCTGTTAGAATCGTGGCTGTCATAGTCATCGTAGTCATGATCACGGCTGTTAGAATCGTGGCTGTCATAGTCACAGTTGTTATAATCACGGCTGTTAGAATCGTGGCTGTCATAGTCATCGTAGTCATGATCACGGCTGTTAGAATCGTGGCTGCCATAGTCATCGTAGTCATAACCACAACTGTCAGAATCGTGGCTGTCATAGACATCGTTGTTACAATCATGGCTGTCAGAATTGCGGCTGTCATAGTCACAGTTGTTATAATCACGGCGGTCATCATTACGGATCTTATCATCACGGCTGTCAGAATCGTAGCTGTCATAGACATCGTAGTCATAATCACAGTCGTTGTAGCCATAATCACAGCTGTCAGAATCGTGGCTGTCATAGTCATCGTAGTCATAATCACGACTGTCAGAATCATGGCTGTCACAGTCGTTGTAGTCATAATCACAGCTGTCAGAATTGTGGCTGTCATAATCATCGTTGTCTTAATCAGGGCGGTCACGATCACGGATCTGATAATCACGGCTGTCATAATCGCCTCTGTCATCATCACGGCTGTGGCAACCGTGGCTGTCATACTCGTGGTGGTCACAGATCACAGATGTTATAATCACGTTCCCCGTCCCTAATAAGCCTGATAATTTATGTGGACGTAAAGCAACACTGAAACGAAAGCCGAAAGATCCGAGCTCAGGAGCTGTGTGAAAGTCGAGGTAGCAGTTCTGGGCTCCCCGCCCCTAAAAAGCCTAATGGTTTCAGTGTGGAGGTAAAGTAACACTGAAACGAAAGCTGAAACAGCAGAGCCCAGGAGCCATGTGAAAGTCGAGGTAGCCGTCTTGGGTTCCGCGTCCCTAATAAGCCTGATGGTTGCTATGGACCTCAAACACCATGAAAGAAGAGCTGGAACATGTCATGGTCTGGGTGGGACCGGTCTGCAATGATCTGGCTCCGGACAGGCTGCTTGACACAAAACAAGGATTGCGGTGTCCACATCCTGCACAGAATTAGACAGACTTCAGTGCCGGGAGTCAGCAGCGGTTGGAAGTCTGCGCACTGTCGCAAAGTAAAAAATAAAAAGGTCTTCGCCCTACTGCTAAAAATGTGGGATAAAACACACACACACATAAACCCCGTCTCTTCCACAGACTCGCCCTCTCAGCTCCAAAAGCTTTCACCTCTAATCAGCCTGACGGCACAAGGCAACAGCTGAAAAAGAAAAAGCAAGACCACAGCCACTGCAGGGAAATGTCATCCATGAGGCAGATCAGCTGGCAAGATGGAAGTTGGAATCAGTTCAGTTGGACTGAGCGAGAAAGATCAACACCATTCAAGCCGCTCACATGGGCAAGTCAGAACTTTCATCTAAAAGAAATGGAAAAGCGGAATTCTCCAAAGGAAAGAGAGGATACAATTCACACCAGGACGCCACCCACTGACCGACCCGCTGGCTGGGCCAAACGACCATTTGGCCCCCGAGAACAGGCCGGCGTGAACCGAAAGGCCGCATGAAAAGGATTGACATCAAACCCTCGGCTCCCTGGGACTGGGGCGAAGCGGATCAAACCACAGAACATTTCCTGTGCGGCCCAGCTGTGAATCAGACTTTCGCTTGTGATTTTCATGATTTGTGTCTCGCCCTCGTATGACCTTCGTGGTGGACTTGGACTGGGTGGGGTTTCCCCTCCATTCCCCCCCCCCCCCTTTTTTTCTTCTTTTTTTTTTTCTCCTTTTTTTCCCCCCTTCCTTTTTCTTTTTTCTTTTCTTTTTCTTTTTTCTTCTTCTCCAGGTTCCACCCTCCAGAATTCCCTTCAGAAAATGTCAGTCCTTGAAGCTCAGGAGTCGTAAGCACATCGTTTCAATAGAGACTATTATGGTCCTCAAAAGGCATATCGTGTCCGCTGTTTAGGTACGCCAGGTCAAGAGTGTTGGTTCCCGCGCCTTTTCTGTCTTCCCCTGACCTTCCCTTTCCTCTCCGACAGATTCCCTCTTGGGACTCATTCAAGTCAAACCTAAAGATATTTCTTTTCCCAAAACTTTAGACCTGCCATGTTTTCCGTTCCGTGCTGCTCTCTTCATCTTTCTCAAGTCTCTCTTTGCTTCCCGTCTTAAATTATGTGTAAATTAAGTTTTATACAGTCTCGTGTGTGTGTGTGTGTGTGTGTGTGTGTGTGTGTGTGTGTGTGTGTGTGTGTGTGTGTGTGTGTGTGTGTGTGTGTGTATGCGCGCGCGCTTAGTATAGTCTCTACGGACGTGATTTTGCGCTTCATAAATATTTTAATTATGATCATTAATAAAAGTGCAGTTCCGTTATACAAGTTTTCTCAGCTATAATTTCAAACGCTGGGATTCTAGCTTTTGCTTTCTTGTCTTTGCGTGCACGCTGGCAAACAAACATTCCATGCTTTTCCGCTTACAATAATATACTGTACAATATGGAGGTTCTTGACGGCAAACGGCTTTCATTCGATTCGAATCTCGTGACCTTCCGTACGTTCTTCTGTTAGATGAAGCTGGGGTGTCTTGCTGCACAATTCCGCGAATGGCGTCATTCTGATGAAGATCAGAGTCAAGATCAAAGATGGTCAGTATTCTCAGGCCTGCGCGTTAGTCACAACCGTCTTAACGACTGACCATCTCTTTACCAGGCTTATTAGAACTGCTCGATTAGAACTCTGTCCCTGTCAGACAGGCAGCATGACAATTAACAGAACATCTGCTGCAGGCATTCCCAGTGCTCGACAACCTCAGATGTCAGCTTTGTTCGTTGGGGACTGACTCCGGAAGTGGCGGAGACGCTTTTTCTGGACGACCTTGAGGATGAAGTGTGCGACAATCTTCGTAAAGAGCATCAGAGTTTCCACTGGGGACAGACAGCCCAGGACGGCCACCTTGACTTTCACCCTGTTCCTGAGCTCTGGGCCGAGGAAAGTAAGTAAACATGGTGCTTAACGTCCACAGAAACCATAAGGCTTATTAAGGACGGTAAGGGCCGAGGAAGGACAGAGCTATGTTTAAGTATGAAAGCTCACCATGCCGGCGATAGAGATATACGTCCTTCAAACGGCGGTTCATGCTCACCATTGTCTGGGCTTATCGCGCTGGTATCGCCTTTTACAGAGCTATAAGGAGCTATCGGAGCGACGTACGGGACGGACTTGACGGCTCCTCCTCACCTCTCTATCGTTCCCAGGCGGAGAGACAACAAACACCTGCTGGCCCACAAACAGCGCTATGGAGGCCAGTCAGTGGCGAGGGTCAGACGATGACCTAATATTGTAATAAGCCTGACGACCCACACTACGAACGGGACGTGCGGCACTAGGTATGTGGCGCAGCCTCATCCGATGCTGTTGGCGAAGATTCCGAACTCGTTCCGGCATACCTGGAAATCTCCGATCCCTGCCGGCCCGGCTTCCGGCCCCACACTCCCAGCCTCGGTTTACGGCATCGTTCTTCCAGGGTGCTGGAAAGTGAGGCTCGGAGAGAACTCTCACTCTCTCTGTCTCTGTCTCTGTCTGTCTCTGTCTGTCTCTCTGTCTCTGTCTGTCTCTGTCTGTCTCTGTCTCTGTCTGTCTGTCTGTCTGTCTGTCTGTCTCTCTCTGTCTCTGTCTCTCTGTCTCTGTCTCTGTCTCTCTCTCTCTCTCTCTCTCTCTCTCTCTCTCTCTCTCTCTCTCTCTCTCTCTCACACACACACACACACACACACACACACACACACACACACACACACAAACACACACACGCTCACGCGCGCGCGCGCGCACACACACACACACACACACACACACAGACGCGCGCGGGCGCGCACGCACAACACACACGTCTATCTCTCTCCCCTCCTCTCCCCCGTCCCTGCCCCGACCCCCAATCACTCTCACTGTAGTGGAGGCATGTTTCTGAGGAAACGGGGCTGAACTGGGGGGCATGTTATGGAAAGTGATGCATGTTTTAGCACCTCGCTCTCTGGAGGCCTCTCAGTGCCCACGACCTGGTAGCCAGCCAAGCCAGCCAGAATCGTGTCACCCGCTGTAGAGCTGGAACGAACGGACCAGGCGAAGAACAGTTACGTTTCCCCGCCCCTCTCCCCCCTCTCCCCCCGCCCTCCCTCCCCCTCCTACTGTTTCTTTCACGGTGCTTTACGTCTACAGAAACCATAGGCATATTAGAGGCGGGGGGTGGGGGGGGGGAGGTATGGAGGTGTGGGAAGAGGGGGGTATATACCTATCGTACACTGTCACCACCAGAATGACTCCTGCAATAAGATGGGCAGCAATGAGAGCCTGTTTAATGTTTCATTAATTGTGAGGGACAAAGTCACTAGACATTTTTTGAAGAAAAAGGAGAGCCGAAGAGGAATCGAGCCAAGGCCTTTCTGCTTACCAGCCTAACTCCTTACCGCTAGGCCAAACCGGCATACACCCACCCTCAAGGTTAGTATTAAGTAAACATGGTGCTTAACGTCCACAGAAACCATAAGGCTTATTAGGGACGGGGAGAAGGGGAGGAAGGTGGTATGGAGGTGGGGGGAGAGGGAGATTATATACCTATCGCTACACTGTCACCACCAGAATGATGGGCAGCGACGAGAGCCATTCTAATGTTTCAGTAGGAAATGATGGACAAAGTCACAGGACAGTGTCCACAAACCACAACCTTTCTGAAGAGAAAGGAGAGCCGAAGCGAACCGAAGTCCATCAGCTTACCAGCCTAACGCCTTACCGCTAGGCCAAACCGGCTCACGGGTTAGTAGTTGATTTATATAGCTTTTTCATATGGTCGATTACAGGTCCGAAGATACGCAAGGAGCCTAACGATTTGGGTCACTTTCACTTTAGCGTATAACTTTAACACCTTTAGCAAATAAGTGTGTTACTATAGCGACGAGGGCGAGCCAACCCTCTTTGGTTTCAGTAACGGTTGCTATCATCCTGTACATGTAGGAGTTACTTGAAATTTAACGACCATAAAATAATGGTGATATATCAAGGCGAAACATGAAACTACATCGAACTTACCATCAGGCCATACCTTACCAACAGACCGTTCCTTACCACCTGGCCACAAATTACCACCAGGTTGTACCTTACCATCAGGCCGTACGCTACCACCATACCGTTCTACCACCATACCGTTCCTTACCACCTGGCCACAATTTACCACCAGGTCGTACTTTTACCACCAGGTCCTACCTTACCATCAGGCCGTACCTTACCATCAGTACCATCAGGAAGTACCTTGCCATACCTAACCATCAGGCCACAATTTACTATCAGGTCGTACTTTACCACCAGACCGTTCTTTACCACATGGCCACAATTTACCACTTGGCTGTTCCTTACCATCAAGCCGTTCTTTACCACCAGGCGGTTCCCTTACTACCAGACCGTACACTACTACCAGGCCGCAATTTATTTACCACCAGGTCTCAACCTACTCACAGTTCGTATCGTACTCCTAGGCCGTTCCTTACCATCGGGCATCAACTTACCATTACCACCAGGCCATAATTTACCGGCCGAGAGGCCGCAACAGTGGCACGCAGAAAGTAGCACAACTATGTTACAAAAGCCCACCCAGGGAACCTTGGGAGGAAGAACCTGTTATGCACAAAACTGACGACGTTTTAATCCTCAAGTATGGCTGCCAAGTTTTCCGGGATGATCTCACTGAAAAAGCAACACCACTGGATTTCCAAGTTTTCTAAAGCCAATGCTGAGACTCTGTCAGCCCTATTTTCGACACTGTTATTATCCCAATTACATCTCCCTCCCTCCTCGTAGTAACTGTGGTGAGATATCCCACACACGGAGTTAACTGGGTACGTGCCTCCCCCCCCCCCCCCCCGCCCCCTCCCCCCCCCCCACACACACACCCATCACCCCTCATCTATAAAGTAAAAACGGTCCAAGACTTTCACTCTCTTCCTTTTTGTTTCTAACGCTCGCTTCCTCTCTCTCTCTCTCTCTCTCTCTCCTCTCTCTCTCTCTCTCTCTCTCTCTCTCCTTCTCTCTCTCTCTCTCTCTCTCTCTCTCTCTCTCTCTCTCTCTGTCTAGCCCGATATAACCCTATGTGGTTGACTGGGCTTTAAGCACCAACTAACTAACTGTCTGTCTGTCTGTCTCGGTCTCTGTCTCTGTCTGTCTGTCTGTGTCTGTCTGTCTGTCAGTCTCTGTCTCTGTCTCTGTCTCTGTCTCTCTCTCTCTGTCTCTCTGTCTCTGTCTCTCTCTCTCTCTCTCTCTCTCTCTCTCTTCTCTCTCTCTCTCTCTCTCTCTCTCTCTCTCTCTCTCTCTCTCTCTAATTCAAGTCAACAGTGTATGTGCCTGAGTGTGCCATAACAGCCCTACCATCAGGAGAAGCCCAGCGAAAGTTTGTTGACCTTTGGGCGAGTCGAGTCAGTCAGTTTGGCTCTCTGGCTGAAAGATGGCCCCTTTCTCACTTTCTCTATCGTCAACTTCGCTGAATGTCAGCGATTGGCGCTCATGCAATTTGCCACATCAAAGTGTTGGCCAGTGTCCAAGACTCGACTGACGGGCCGGTACGAGCCCACCGGGAGGTTTTGCCCAAGTCTGCTCATTCATTGACCGCCCATCCAACTGGGGCAGCTGTGGTCTGTGCTCGCTTTTCATGTAGCATTATTTCTTCTTCTTCTTCTTCTTTTGCTTTCTTCTTCTTCGTCGTCGTCTTCTTCTTCATCGATTGCCTTCTTCTTCTTCTTCTTCTTCTTCTTCTTCTTCTTCTTCTTCTTCTTCTTCTTCGACTGCCTTCTTCTTCTTCTTCTTCTTCTTCTTCTTCTTCGAGAACTCGAACTCGAACTCGAAAACTTTATTTTACAAGGATTGGAGAGAGAGAAGAGAGACGAGAGAGAGAGAGAGAGAGAGAGAGAGAGAGAGAGAGAGAGAGAGGGAGGGAGATTCATGGTCAAAGCAGCAGATTATATTCTTTATTATTTGTGTTCGTTTATTCTGCTTTGTGAATGTAATTCAAATTTCCTGTGTTTACTGAGAGGACGGATAAATAGTCTTGATTCTTGATTTTTCCCCCGCTACTTCTTCTTCTCTTGCTTTCTTCTTCTTCTTCAACTTCTTTTCTTACTCCTCCTCCTATTCCCTCTTCGTTTGGAATGTCAAATGACGGTGTCAGTTCGACCCTGAGATGTCCACTGTGACTGGAAACGACGTTGAAATCTTCGTCTTTTTGTTTGCCCTTATTTCCCCGGGTCCTTTTTGTTCCTTGTGTACACGTGTGTGTGTGTGTGTGTGTGTGTGTGTGTGTGTGTGTGTGTGTGTGTGTGTGTGTCTGTCTGTCTGTCTGTCTGTCTGTCTGTCTGTGAGTGAATATGTGTCTCATGTGTGTGAGTGTGTGTAGAGGGGGGAGGGCTGTGCGTGAGTGCGCGCGAGCGTTT
>OY757545.1:7449674-7467607 GCA_963584105.1 Alviniconcha strummeri
TGGCAGAGCTTGCTCAGGATGAACGCCCCCCACCCTCCTCCTCCTCCCCATCCACCTTCCCCGACGACTCTCCATCGTCTAAGAGAGTAGCGCGGGTTATGGCTGGCCGTTTTTAGTCCTAATCAAACCAATCACAATGGGCGTCTTCGGAAGCACGGGCACGTCCGGTATGGCTGGCAAATAACGCCATTTGTCAAGGGTGTTTGTGTTACCATGCAGCTTGGGGGTGAAATTCAAAGAAAAACAATCCAAAGTGGAAACAAAGTTTGTGCGGTAAGAATTATGGCTGTCGTATATGAATGCGGCAAAGTTCGAAACACTTTTTTTTTTTTATATAGAATCAACTCGCCAACAATCGTGGCCGTGCGAAACATGTTTTCATTAAGCTGTATCGCCCTACTCGTGTTTTCAAAAGTGAAAATCCATTTGTAGAAAGAGCTCGGCACAGTGGAAGATAATTGCCTCATTGATTTCATTGGACAAATAGAACGCTGCACTCCATGGTCGTCCACGCTGGGTCTTTTTCTTTCTTTCTTTCTTTCTTTCTTTCTCTCTCTCTCTCTCTCTCTCTCTCTCTCTCTCTCTCTCTCTCTCTCTCTCTCTCTCTCTCTCTCTCTGTGTACCGGAGCCCAGAAAAGCGCTATTGATAAACACAATCAAAACAGTCATCCGTACCGGATTCAGTGCCACGCGAAATCGATCTTTAAGTTCAACCACCAGGCATAAACACACGGCCAAAAAAAAGAAGCTAAACAAAAACGCAAAGCTCCAAAAAGATAAAATTACCGCCAGAAACAATCTGATAAAATGACGCGAAGAGCTATTTTCTTCTGATGTCAAATGTAAAAGCGCGGTGCGCGGCCTCTCCGCCTCTCCTCTCCCGGGCCTGATGGGCTCTTGATGCTCCACGAGTAGACAATGCCGATAAATTAGTAACGAGGCGGGATCGATGGCAAAAGTACCTTCGCTTCCACAAGACAAGCCGCGCCGGCGATGAAGCCTGACAGCGGATGAGATGGAAGGCAGCGGTGCCATTGTGCTTCAGGACAATCTACTGGGCGCCTAATGCCATCAGATTGCTGGCCCGACTCTGTGAGTCACTTCAGGACACGCCACGCGCGCCGTGACAACAAAAGGGAGGCAGACAATTTCCTTCCTTTTCAGCTCCGCGCTGGGCTGCCTGATCAGAGCTCCATGTGAACGGCCTCGCTTCCTCCTCCTCCTCCTCTTCCCTCCATCCCTCCCTCGCTCGCTCTGTGGCCTGCTTTTCCCGTGAGGCGGATGAGAGCGTCCTCTATCCTTCTCCTCACCCCCCCCCCTCACCCCCAACCACCACCTTTTCCTTCCCGGATCCTGCGGCCTCTTACTTGGTCAGGATGATGAGCGATCAGCTGATTGTCATCAAATCTTCAGCTGTGATCGCGAGAAAGGGTTAGCTCTGCTCTGCGGCATTGCGGCACAAAAGGTACCACATGGTGGCTGGCTGGCTTGGCCTTCCGCACTGATTACCGAGAGGCTGTTTTGTTTGTCGGAGAGTGGCTGTGCTTGCTGTCCATGAAAAGGTCAATTTGGTGGCGAGTGATTGATCACACGTTACTGCTATGCAATGGATGGCTTGTAATAAGTTACAATAAAATGTGTCTTGTTATATCATGGGCACTGTTTTTTTTTAAATTTAATTTATTATTATTGTTATTGTTGTTTTCGGTGTTGTAATTCTGCTATGCAGTGTCACGGGTCAATTATCTTCATAATGATGACGCGTAAATGAACTGATATGATGAAACAATTATGATGATAGCGCAGGGAGTGCAATACTAAAACGAATCAGAGGTTTGTTTGCAGTGTAAGGGAGGGTCGGGGGGTTGGGGATGTGGGTGCGGTATATGCACAGAGGCAAATATAAAAGGTGCGTCTACTCCACAATTATAAATGGACCTCAATAATTAGTTGGTAATTAGTGAAAGTCAAAACAAGAGATCTAAATTTTGCAAAGCACGAAAGCTGTTTTGCTCGGTCCCATTCTCCCACAAGATGCTTAACAATTTAACACTGGACAAAGCCTTTCAAAACCCACGGACACAGTCTACAGTAAGTGAACCCCGGACCACGGAATACAGATGCCTGAATGTCAAAAGCACACACACACGATGTGTGCCTTTCATGCGACTCCTCGAGCGAACACTCGTGATGCATGTTCTGCACGCCACACTGCGCGTGACAATGCAAGCAAATGACCACGTGCGCCAACGTTGCAATGTGTTCTCCTTGTCGAGCACTTAAATGGACACCCCGGTTCTCAGCTCGAAGGCTGTGGTGCACTGCTGGTCATCCAGGTTGCCGTACACTGCTGGTCTTCCAGGCTGCCGTACACTGCTGGTCTTCCAGGCTGCCGTACACTGCTGGTCTTCCTGACTGCCGTACACTGCTGGTCTTCCAGGCCGCCGTACACTGCTGGTCTTCCAGGCCGCCGTACACTGCTGGTCTTCCAGACTGCTGTACAATGCTGGTCTTCCAGGCCGCCGTACACTGCTGGTTGACCAGGCCGCCGTACACTGCTGGTTGTCCAGGCCGCCGTACACTGCTTGTCGTCCAAGCTTGTCACCGGACTCTCCACCAGCCACAGTTGACGCCTGAAGTTGTTGTGTCGTGTAGTTGGGGCGAGGGTGGGAGGGGGAGGGGGGCATGTTTGCACAGGAGATGCTCTGTTGTCATGCTGCCGGTCAAACCCGAACATCGCTTTCCGGCACCTTCCTCCAAACTCTACCAGATTTGGTTACACCACTGAAGGGGCACTTTTTATCTCCGCGCAGCTGTCCACCGAGGCGGTCAGCGCCCTCCGAAACGTTTGGGTACTGATAAAACTGGAAGCAACGTAGCGCCCAAGCATGCACGTACACATGGCACGCATCCACCCCGGGTAAAAAAAAGAAAATTGTTCCGTCTCGATTCAAACGATTTGGGTTTATTTGAGCTGGCGTAAGCAACATGGCAACATAAAACAAACGTCTGATATAATTAGAGTTGTTTGTAACAAACTTACTACTGTTTGAGCAAAAAACTGCTCGTTAGCTGACAGTTTTCTGGGACCTGCGGCGTAACTAAATACAGTGGTTGAAGGAAGGATGTCGTAAACCAGTGCTTGGAGTTTGGCTGCCGGTCTGATAGGACAGTTCTGATTGTTCAGAACCACTGACGTTCCCACTGCAAGATTAGTCCGGACATAACCCTGTGCGGCTGACTGGGCTCAAAGCACCAACTAACTGACTCAACTGCAAGACGGCTCTGTGACAGAGTTCAGGAGCTGTGTGAAAGTCGAGGTGGCCGTCCTGGGCTTCCCGTCATAACGAGTCTTATGGTTTCTGTGGACGTAAAGCAATATTGAACCGTGCTTACGCATTGGTCACAGTTTTTCCTTAATATGTCAGCCCGACATCCGAGGACATTAAGCTCTACATCATCATCACGGCTCAGTGACCTGTGCAAACGGAAGTCTGACTGGAGTGGATGGAGGTTCTAACGTTCAGGTTTTTGCCTTTTGCGATCTGGACGGCCTTCAGGACGACACCGCTGGAGGCATCAGCGCTGTGGTCTGGTCTTGTTTTGATGGCCTAAGCAAATTTAGTCAAGTTCCCATAGCAACAACAGCAACAAGTCATGTTACCCTAGTTGATTAAAACAGCCAAGTTTCCAATGCAACCAAGTTCCCGTAGCAACAACAACAAAACCCAGCTTAAATCCCTGTAGCAAAACAAATTCACATAGCAAAAAATGGTCACGTTCCCATAGCGTAAACAATCAAAATCACGTACCAAAAACAGTCAAGTTCCCATAAGCATAACAAGATAGTTATATTCCCACTGCATAGCAGAACAGTCAAAATCACATGGCAAAATAAAACAACAAGGAAAACTGATCAGGTTCCCGGCGCAGCAAAATAAAAATAGTCATATTAATCCCGTAGCAAAAACAAACAAATTTCCATAGCAAAATGGGTACCTTCTGCAAAGGCTGACTTACTGGTCCCTTTTGCAAACAGGTTCCTGTTGCAAAATAGGTTCCCTTTGCAAATCGAGTTCCACAGCAAAACAGGTTCCCACAACAGAAATATTCCATTTCCCACGGCAAAACAGGTTCCCATACCAAATAAGTCGGGTTTCCACAAAGGTGGGAGGGGGGTGCGTAGGGTGCGTCCGTAAACTCATATCGGGAAAAAAACGACCAATTTCTCGTAGCACAAGCAATCACATTCTTGGTCTGGGTTGACCAAAAAACAAAAGAAAAACAAGACACACACACAAAAAAAAAAAAAGCTTTCAAAGCGAGGATAAAGTATACCATATCAGCCCTCTACCACTACCACATTCCCACCTCTCACCCAGCCACCCACCCCCGTCACTTGCTGGACACGCATGCACTTGTGCCATCGCAAGTACTGTGGAGTTTGTACGTATACTCCTCAAACTTTTCACAAGGAGCGGCGCTAGCCTTTTACACAACGATTAGCCCCAGAAAAAGATCTCGGGTAACACGAACTTGAAGCAGTGACAATGGCCGGAATGTCCTCGCAGCTTTGAACCGAGGGGCGATCAAACAGCTTGAGCAATCAAAACGGGATCAGCGGGGCAGCTCGGGGAACAGCCAGGGGGAGCAGCCCGCCTCCATCCATTTGGTGAGTCGTGACACAGCAAAGCATTACATCTCAGCAGCAAACCCTAACTTGTGCTGACAAATTCATTTCCAACCGAAGGCGCTTGCTGTGGAGTACAAATTCGTCCCTTATCTATTCAGAGCTCAGGAGCTGTGTGAAAGTCGAGGTGGCCGTCCTGGGCTCCCCATCCGTAAAAGTCCTGATGGTCTCTGCGGACGTAAAGCTACACTAAACTTGAACCTAACCATACCCCGCGAGGGACTAAACACCCGGTTGCCTTGTCGTTGGATAAGACAAGGCAGTCATGTTCCATGCACTGAAAAACGGGTTCGTTTAGCCAAAAAAGAAAAAGTACCGGTGAGTTCCCATTGTATAGTTCAATACACAAAAACAGCCCAAGGGTTACCTGTAGTTCCAACGGACGCCAATTTTATATATAACAGTCTCGAAGACACCGAGAAAGAAAGAAAAATATGTATAATAATGTCCAAAGCAGAGATAGTCCCTGCTACTTCCTATGGCAAAAATAATCTACGGAGTACCAGATATAGTTCCCATGCATGGTAAAAAGCAATATAGTGGGTACCAATATAAATATACATTAGTTCCCCTGGTAAATGCAGTCTAGGGGTACCAATATAGTTCCCATGGCAAAAGCAGTTTAGTGGGTACCGATATGGTTCCCATGACAAAAGCAGTCTTGTGGGTACTGATGTAGTTCCCATGGCAAACGCAGTCTAAGGGGTACCAATAGAGTTCCCATGGCAAAAACAGTCTAGGGGGTACCGATATAATTCCCATGGCAAAAGCAGCCTAGTAGGTACTGGTGTAGTTCCCATGGCAAAAGCAGTCTGGGGAACCAATATAGTTCCCATGGCAAAAGCATTCTTGGGGGTACTGATGTAGTTCCCATGGCAAAAGCAGTCTAGGGGGTACTGATGTAGTTCCTATGGCAAAAGCATTCTTGGGGGTACTGATGTAGTTCCCATGGCAAAAGCAATCTAGAGGGTACCGATGCTGTTCCGATGGCAATGGCAGTCTAGTGGGTACTGATTTAGTTCCCATGGATGGCAAAAACAACCTGGGGGTACCGATACAGTTTTCATGGCAAAACAATCAAGGCCGGGGTAACATGACTATAAGTTTCATGGCGAATACAGTCCAGGGAGTAACATGATTAGTTTTCATGGCTGAAACAGTCCAGGGGGTAACATGATTAGTTTTCACGGCTGAAACAGTCCAGGGGGTAACATGATTAGTTTTCATGGCTGAAACAGTCCAGGGGGTAACATGATTAATTTTCATGGCTGAAACAGTCCAGGGGGTAACATGATTAGTTTTCACGGCTGAAACAGTCCAGGGTGAACATGATTAGTTTTCATGGCTGAAACAGTCCAGGGGGTAACATGATTAATTTTCATGGCTGAAACAGTCCAGGGGGTAACATGATTAGTTTTCATGACTGAAACAGTCCAGGGGGTAATATGATTAATTTTCATGGCCGAAACAGTCCAAGGGGTAACATGATTAGTTTTCATGGCTGAAACAGTCCAGGGGGTAACATGATTAGTTTTCATGACTGAAACAGTCCAGGGGGTAACATGATTAATTTTCATGGCCGAAACAGTCCAAGGGGTAACATGATTAGTTTTCATGGCTGAAACAGTCCAGGGGGTAACTTGATTAGTTTTCATGGCGAAAACAGTCGAAGCCCTGGGAACCGAATTACCATGGCAAAAACGGTAATGAGGGACGGCGGGGGGAAGGGGGGCGCGGGTGGGGAGGAGGGGTCATGGTACCCATAGCTTCATACAGTCTAACGGGTACCGAATTATAGCAAATAAAGAAGAAGAAGAGGAAAAACCCAGTATGCACCTAGTTCCCATTTATCCCCCCCCCCCCCCCCCCACCCGCCCAATATCATCAACAAAATCCCGAATTAAGTGTCCAAGAGCCAGCCCTCCTCGACTGTAAAAAACAACAAAAAACTTCGGTATTGCCTACACCTTTCAACCCAGAGTGATAATTATACATCCATTTATACACGTACGTGTAGAACTCTCACTTTCAGTGCTGTCAGCGCATACAATACATGTAGTACACAAATCGATAGCAGTAACAGGCGCCTTTTCTCTCCCGTCCCAGTCACCTGTACTCACACCTCCCCCAACGCCCAGGTGGTCCGGAACAAACGAAATTCATTCATAAGTCGGGCATTACCTAGGTAAAAGCCCGCCCAAGTATTTCCTGTCGGTCTCTTCAGCCCTGCGCGGCGCGTACCAGCAACATAAATCTTCGTGTTGACGGAGGGGCTGAGACAGATCTACGCACACCTGACTCAGCCGGGGAAGGAGAGGGTGGGTGTGTGTGTAGGGAGGGGGAGGGGGGGTTGTTGGGGGTGGAGGAGGTCTTAGAGCGGGGGGAGGGTTTGAACTCTCCCCTTATCAGCCTGACAAACTTCGTGGGTTAAAATGTGCAAACTTCGTGGTTTAAACGTGCAAACCTCGTGGGTTCAAACGTGCAAATTTCGTAGGTTAAAACGTGCAAACTTCGTGGTTTAGACGTGCAAATTTCGTGGGTTAAAACGTGCAAACATCGTGGTTTTGACGTGCAAACTTCGTGGGTTTAGACGTGCAAACTTCGTGGGTTAAAACGTGCAAATGTCGTGGGTTAAAACGTGCAAACATCGAGGGTTAAAACGTGCAAACTTCGTGGGTTTAGACGCAGAGAAAGGCTTAGAAGGTTTCTAAGCGGGAAAACTTCGTGCATTTAGACATGAGAGGAAGTGGGTCTGAAGTCTCCACTTATCTTGTGGGCAGACTTTATGCGTTTTGACGTGCAAGCTTCGTGCGTTTATACGTAGAGAGGAAGAGGGTGTGAACTCTCCCCTTATCTGACGGGTAAACCTCGTGCGTTCTGAAGACGTGCAATGGGGAACTGAGTCTGAAGTCTGCCCTTACATATCAGGCACACTTCGTGGGTTTAGACGTGCATGCTACACGATGATGATGAAGTGATGCTTAATGTCCTCAGATGTCAGTTGACATATTAGGGACAAGCTGTGACCAATGCTGAAGCATAGTTCAATATAGCTTTACGTCCACGGAAACCAAAAGGCTCGTTAGGACGGACGGCCCAGGACGGCCACCTCGACTATGTGCATGCTACAGGACGAGTTTTGTTTTGTTTTGTTTTTTATAAATCTTTTCTTATCTGCCGCGCAAACATCGTGCATTTAGACGTGCAAGAGAATAGGGTTTGAACGTGGGTTTAGGCGTGCAGAGTAAGAAGGTCTGAACACTCCCCTTGCCTGCCGGGTAAATTTCGTGGGTTTAGACATGTACATGAAGGGGGTCTGAACTCTCCACGTGTCTGCCAGGCAAACGTAGTGGGTTTAGACGTACAGATGAACAGAGTCTGAACTCTCCACTTACCTGCCGGGCAAACTTCGTGCGTTTACAAGTGCAGAGGAGGAGTGTTTGAACTAACACTTACCTGCCGGGCAAACTTCGTGCGTTTACAAGTGCAGAGGAGGAGTGTTTGAACTAACACCCCCCCCCCCCCCCTTACCCGCCGGGCACACTTCGCCCCTTGCCTGCCGAGCAAAATTAGTGGGTTTAGGCGATTGCATGTTTCCCTCTCCGTTGGCTTGGCTTATCTTGGAATTGTAGCCTTCTTTCAACTCCGGGCAACTTCCATTCATTTCAACTGAAGGTTTCCTTTTGTTGCCGGAAATGACATTAGACTTACTGCCCCCCTCCCGCACGACATTTCTGTGTTAATTGGCTAGAAAAGCGAGAGATAAGTAGAATTAATGTCCATGCATGCAGCGTTTTGATGGGCGCGTGAGTCTGTGAATGAATGGGTGTCTTACTCTAGTTACAGCAGACGTGTCCCCTTGGTGAAAGCTCTCTTAGAACGTCGCTAAACTTACTGTTGTCCGGAAAAGTGTTTTCGGCCGGACATTGAGAAAAGGCGCAAGAATACTGAAGAGTTCTGTCGAGAACTGAAACTGACCACCCACTTTATATACTATCAAAACTCTGGGGTCTGGAGACCAAGTCATACGAATATATATATACGCGCGCAAGCGCACACACACACACACACACACACACACACACACACACACACACACACACACACACACACACACACACACACACACACACACACTGTATTCTGTCACTGAAACGATCGGTTTAGTTCTGATTATTTAAATAATTCATGACACTTTGACTTTACAAACGCTCTGTCAGCGACAGCCTAGCTTCACGGTTTCTTTCTCTGTTGGTGTTGTTTGGAGCGGTTATTCTGCCTCTGTCTTGAATTTTCCAGCATCTCCTGTGTCTATTTCCTGCTCTAACCCCCTCCCCCCCCCCCCACCCTACACACACACACACACACACACACACACACACACACACACACACACACACACACACACACACACGCACAACAGAGACGTATGGTGTGAATGTGCGATTGTATGTTGTTGTTACTGCTGCTGTTGTTGTTATTGTACACAGGTTTTGTGGATGTACCCCCCCCCCCCCCCCCCTTGTTTTCTTTCCTTTTGCTGTGCATGTTAATGTTACGTATTGTAAATATATACTATAAAGTACAAATTCATGTGCATTTTTAATAGCTACATTTGATAAAAAGCATGAAAACTAATTTCTTTTTAAAGGCTGTTACAAAAACAAAAACAAATCACAAGTCCCGAGAGATGTGAACAAAACCTGTGCTTCACAGCTCGTGAACAGAAAATTCGTGAATTTACATAATCCAGGCAGACGGCACGCTAACATGTATGAGATTCAACACGCTCAAACTTTCGCACGCAAGATCTTAAAAACGAGAGAGAAAAAAGCAACAACAAAAAGCAACATCTTGCTTAGATTAAGTCAAATTATTCCAAAGTAGAAATCCGTCTACCATGAACTCCGATGAGGAGACATAGGGAGAAAAGTCAGCTTCATTACAGAACCTCAGCATCGCTCATTTGAACGGAAAACGGGAGGAGGCAAGAGGGAAGGAGGAGGGGGGGAGGGGGTCAGAGGGCACGAAAGAGTTAAAATCAAAACCTCCCAAATATTTATTTCCCAGCCAGATGTCCCTCCCCGCTGGCACCGCTAATAAAGTGAAAGTGAAGATCAAATACCTGGATGTGACCTCAATTCCGACTGCTTCACATCAAAGGAGTGCTTCCCGTGAGCCTTGGGGCAGCCAAGGGGATGGAGAGCGAGTGCGGTGAAAACACATCATCATAAACACACTACAGGACTCCTGACGACTCTGGCCCGGCGTGTAGTGTCAACGTTCACTTTCATAAACACCGCTTCCTCCTCCCTTCTGTGTGTGTGTGTGTGTGTGTGTGTGTGTGTGTGTGTGTGTGTGTGTGTGTGTGTGTGTGTGTGTGTGGTGAGGGAAACTCTGCGGTGTCCGCCTGTTTATCTGTTATAGATTATATATATATATTATCGCTCTGACCCAGCCAGCTATGTTCGGCAAATTGAAGGTCCTGTCCCAAAACCCAGTGAGTACGTGGGAACTGATTGCCAGCACTTGTTGATTCAACGACCGAGGGGAGCTAATCAGTCGGTGCTTTAAAGACGACACACGCACACAACAACAAAGACCTCAGTCGCCTTCAGTAACTCTCACCTTGTTGGTATCATCAGCTACGATCACGTCACATGAACATTCGTATACATAGGACACCCAGCACAGTGCATTCGTCGCTGATCTCAAGAGGCAACCAAAACAGAAAGGATGAGGGAGAGTTACACGCTAAGCATCGCTTTTAGGCACCATGCGTCTATACTGGATGAAGGATGTTTTGCGTGTGTTTGCAGTTTGAGGAAGAGCAACAAAGATAGTGGTAGAGAGTCTAAAACTTCACTGGTTCAGCCATAGGCCCATATCAATGGAGGTCAGACGAAAATTAGTATACTATACACAATATGTGTCCCAAACTCCAAGCACTGGTTTCCGACATCCTTCCTTGGAGGAGGCTGCCGGAAAGCGATGCTCGGAGTGTGTATATGTCCATACAGTTACCTACAAGGCATGATTACAGGCTACTTCTTCTTGTTGATCATTCAAATCGAAACAGCATTTTCTTTTCATGATTGTCTTGATGTGACCTTGTGCGGCTAACAGAACGTTAAAATCCAATTTCTAACTAACTTCTCTTCATGAAGGCTGCGTGTGCTTAATATACACTAAACACACAATTATGTCAGTGTTGACAAGGAAGAACTCGACTTTCTAATCTGAAGGAAGTATGGAATGAGAGACCGAGAAAGCCAACAGACAAGAAAGGTTGGGGGGATGGCACACAGAGAGAAAAAATCTGAAACAAGAATGACTGCTAGTGTTGTAAAACGATTCCCAAGACTGTCATGCCAACATTCTTCCAAGCACTGGATAGGAAAACAACATGGCTCAACCGAAAACGGGTTTAGCCTTTCATCTCATTTTATATCGTTTTCCACCGTTTAACTGTTGTTTAAGTGTCGTTTTGTAGCTTGATAAAGGGGATTACCCGGACAATTTGCAGATCGTGTTTGTGTCCTAATAAATAGCATTCTTTTGAACCTTTTATGTGTTTGGATCTTGCCAAACACGGAGGTTGCATCATCATTGTCATCAACAAACATCCTCCCCAACTGTACACACACCCGCGCGCTGCATTCAAATTGCTGTGCACATTGTTTCCTAATCTCACGAGCGTAACCTTTGACTAATTGATAACCAAGTCTTTCTGGCCGTGCAAAGCCTCCAACAATGCTTCCATACGAAACCTCACTTCCCGCTTCATTAACTTTTAAGACCCCAGCACGGCGACTGCATAATAATCATTCACAAGCGACACAGCCTCAGCCCAGAAATAACGTGAAAGCCGCAGAGACATTAGCCTTGAAACATCTTCAGAAAATCAGAAAATCACCAGCGGACCACTGAATCATTTAGTTCCATTAATCATAACGCAAACCCGCTCCTTAATCGAATTTCGCCGCGTCTCTGCCCACTCCAGAAATTGGGTTTTTCGGAACAGATAAAATTTGCACGAGTTGCCAGGCAGGCGAGAGAGACAAGGGCCCCTACACAAAATGACAGGAGTCGGGAAAAGACGGGATGGGGTTCGTGCAGAGGACACCGCGCCCGGGTCGCAAAGAGGATTACGTCCAGGACGGGCACGTTGCTAATTAAGGTCTTGGTAATCTCGGCTTCCGTGCCCGAAGGGCGGAGGTCACTCTGAACGTTCCTCAAGCATGCAAAAGTATAATTTTCTCTCCGATTTCCGAATTGCTGCCTTGAAGCTCAGGGGCTCCAAAGTGTTAGAGACGTGTGGAATGGTTAAATTGTATTCTATTGGGAACGCTGATTTACAAATCAACTAATAAGGTAACGGTGATTCAGCCAATAGTATAACTATAAGCCAATCATTCGGTAAACCCACAGCCATAACATCCCCACTTCCATCCCAACCACTGTCTTGACAGTCACAGAAACGCAGCCATACCATCCTACCTACATTTTAACCAACGTCACGACAGTCATGGAAACCCACAACCAACGTCATGACAGTCACAGTCATGGAAACCCACAGCCATGCCATCCCACCCAACGCCATGACAGTCATAGAAACTATGGGCAATTCCATCTACTCCTCGACAGCCACAGCCCCACTCAACATCACGACACAGCCCTACCCCCCTCAACATCACGACACAGCCCTACCCCCTCAACATCACGACACACCCTACCCCACTCAACATCACGACACACCCTACCCCATTCAACATCACGACACAGCCCTACCCCCCTCAACATCACAACACAGCCCTACCCCCCCCCCCCCCCCTCAACATCACGACACAGCCCACCCCACTCAACATCACGACACCGCCCTACCCCCAACTCAACATCACGACACAGCCCTACCCCCAACTCAACATCACCACACAGCCCTACCCCCCTCAACATCACCACACAGCCCTACCCAACTAACATCACCACACCGCCCAACCCCCCTCAACATCACCACACCGTCCAACCCCCCTCAACATCACCACACCGCCCAACCCCACTCAACATCACGATACAGCCCTACCCCCCTCAACATCACCACACCGCCCAACCCCACTCAACATCACGATACAGCCCTACCTCCCTCAACATCACCACACAGCCCTACCCCCCTCAACATCACCACACAGCCCTACCCCCCTCAACATCACCACACCGCCCAACCCCACTCAACATCACGATACAGCCCTACCCCCCTCAACATCACGATACAGCCCTACCTCCCTCAACATCACCACACAGCCCTACCCCCTTCAACATCACGACACAGCCCTACCCCCCTCAACATCACGACACAGCCCTACCCCCCTCAACATCACCACACCGCCCTACCCCCAACTCAACATCACGACACAGCCCTACCCCCAACTCAACATCACCACACAGCCCTACCCCCTTCAACATCACGACACAGCCCTACTCCACTTAACATCACCACACCGCCCAACCCCACTCAGCATCACTACACACAGACTCAGAGAAACGCCAAGGATGACCACGGCACTGGACACTAGTGTCCAGGCAGCCTGGCAGGCATGTTCACTCCTATGAGCAACGGGTGGACACTCAAGCCACCTGCTTTGAGTGCTTCTCCACACCTACCCCGGCCCCCGGCAGAGTTTCCACCCGACAGAGCACCAAACGCCTTGTAGTCGTTTTACTGCCCCATCAACGACACCTCCACTTCGCACTTAAAAAAACGTCTGTCGTTAGCACGGCGGGTAATCCCCTGCTTTCTGACCACCCCGCCTGTCCCTGGTGACCGCCCACTCGCACCCAGTCAAAGTCAATAAAAACCTTGTTTCTTCTTCTATTTGTGTGTGTGTGTGTGTGTGTGTGTGTGTGTGTGTGTGTGTGTGTGTGTGTGTGTGTGTGTGTGTGTGTGTGTGTGTGTGTGTGTGTGTGTGAAGGGGTGGGGGGAGCTGTGTGAAAGTCGAGGTGGCGTCCTGGGCTCCCCGTCCCTAATAGTCCTTATGGGCTCTGTGGACGTAAAGCAACACTGAACTGAAACTGGGGTGGGTGGTGGGGGGCTGGTTGATTGGCGAAGGTCTGAATGACTCGGGACTAATTAAAGCTCAAGAATCCGTTAAGAATTCCCCGAACTTTGATCTCCTTTGATCGCGACCGCAACGTGTGATTTAAAACAGCGCTTGTTCCTCCCAAGGTGACCTTCTGCGGTTGACGGGACGTTAAGATCCCAAAACTAACAAACTAACACCTTCACTTTGCTATGCGGTTTCAGCAAGCAAGCTCACAAGCATCGATGGCAGGCGGTTGGACCAGGTAGTAAAAGCGCTCAGCTGGTAAGCAGCTGTCCTGGTTCGAATCCGGTTCGGATCTCTTAAACTCAGTTACCCCCTCCACACACACAACCCCCTCCCCCCCCCCCCCTTTTTTTTTTTTTAAGTTGTGATTTATGCAGACTGTATTGTGACTTTTCACCAAACAATACGGAACAAAACGAAAAGTATGAATCTGAGTAATGTCTATGCACTTAATCGATCCCAGAAGCGATGTTTTATGACGTTTTACTCTATTTTATCTGTATACTCTTACCTTTGTTGCGTTGAACTGTCTACTTGTCCCTTTATAGTGTAGAATTCGAGTGACCCAAAAGAAAAAAAATCATTTTATGTACTTATTATGATTAATAAAGTTATTTTGTATTTGTATTGAAATGACTAATTGATTCCCATTCTTAATGGTGGCGACAGTATTCAAAAAGAAGGTGAATCCCCTCTTTTTGGTAGATTAAGTTTACAAGTACTCTCTCTCTCTCTCTCTCTCTCTCTCTCTCTCTCTCTCTCTCTCTCTCTCTCTCTCTCTCTCTCTCTACTGAGATTTCTGTCCCTACAAGAACCTCCCCGGAGACAACTCACCTCCAGACAAGTTTGTCAGCACCATCACGTATTCATTTTCTGTTCTTGCTGTTGCTTTTGTTATTTAATGTGTTTTTGTTTCTATCTGCGGATCAGCGAATTTATGACAAAATCATGACGGATGCGGCTGGACCTTCGCCTGTTGTTAGTTATCCTTAGAGAATGCATTCTGGGATCCAGTTACCACTAAAGCAAACAAAAGATACGGATTCAAGTCAAGTAAGTTTGGTCAAGGCCTTCAGGCCCACCCCGATGAAGTGGATTTTCACGCGAAGTCAGACCCGTGGCAAACGACGTTTCACGCATCCGCGGCTGTTTGGCAATTCACCAGCTTCAAAGTGGCTTCAAAATCGAGAGGACGTCGTCTTTAGTGGAAACACTTCAGATGGCGTGCAAGTGCGAAAATGTCAGCGTGTGTGTGTGTGTGTGTGTGTGTGTGTGTGTGTGTGTGTGTGTGTGTGTGTGTGTGTGTGTGTGTGTGTGTGTGTGTGTGTGTGTGCGTGCGATAGTTTACACTGCAAGAATGAGATTGCTATACAGTGTTAATTCTACAGTTTATAACTTTTATACATGGCTGATTGTATTATTATGTCTATTTGTTAACGCACTGTAATGAATGGAACGTCTCCAAGACAAATTCCTGAGCACATTCTGATGTCACTGGCAAATAAATATTCTTGCAAGTCAGCATTCACCAACCCACATATATATTTCCGCGGTCACCAGAAACAGACAGAAGGCATTTAACAGCTAATATCACAAAAAGCGTTATGGGAACTTACTAGCTTCCTATTTTGCAAGATAACTGCTGTATCTTGAATATATAACTATTCATAAAAAGCATTTGGGTTGAGAACATTCTGAGCTTGAGTTTTCAACCCCTCTGTCCGGTTTCCATGCTCACCTTTTGGGACTAAGTCATATAATGTTATATTTGTATCTCGCTCGGTGGTGAGATTGGTTAGTTGGTTACACTTGTTTAACGCCGAATTGTGTCCGAAGAGGAGTACTGGAGGAGAACGAAATCCCAGTGAGGAAGAGGGATACTATTTTACCTAACACTACACTGTCATCACCGCAATGACTCCTGCATTACGATGGGCACCGATGAGAGCCATTTTATGGTTTCATTAATTATGAGGGGCAAAGTCACAAAGACAGGGTCCACAGAATCGAACCTGATTCCGTTTACCAGCCTAACGCCGTTGCGCTAGGCCAAGCCGGCTCCCGGGTGATGTGACTCATTCAATGGTGCTTAACGTCAGCGGGTGATGTGACGCTACCCCGTTCGTTTATCTGCCACCCCATCAACCAGCACTCCGCCCCCTTCACCTCCCCCTCTTGCCCCAAGGGTCAGTCCCCCGTGAACCTGCGCCCCTTGTCCCCTAGCCTATTGTGCCCCACAGGACAGCAACAAACTAAACCGCTGAGATAGCAGTTCCCTGGGGTGGGCAGCGGACACCGCCCGCACACAAACCTGGCAGGTGGACACTTTGCACACACTCTAGACTTCTGATGATTGGAGGCTGTTGTTGCGCGGCAACCTTGCCCATGGCAGGCTAAAGGGAGCGCCATCGTCCGCTCGTCCGCTGAAGCTCTCCACCCTCTCGCCACGGCTAAGAGGGGGTGGTGGTGGGGGACGGGGAGGGGGGGGGTGCTGAGTCAAACTCCAAGCACTGGTTTACGACATCCTTCCTTTGGAGGAAGGTGCCGGAAAGCGATGCTCGGAGTGTGGTGCAGAGTGTGGCGGCAAGGTCCGTCCCAGGGATGGGTTGTTGAAGGTCCAAAAGACATGTCATCGTGGGAACTGCGGGGTTCTTTCGGCTTTCCGCTATAGTCACCATTGTGAAGCGCTTAGGGCTCATCTCGAGATGAGGCGCTCAACAAGTGCTTATATTTATAAATAAAACAAAAACGATCTTATAGATTTTGTTCACCGAGGCACAAGAGTCGAAAGGAGCTTTTTTAAGCTCGATGGTGTCACTGATTCGGGAGTATTCTCGGAGGAATCTTCACTGAAACCCTCCTGTTCTGTGGAGGTTAACAACTTCCGGTGGACGTCTTCTGGGAGGTTTTAGCATCAATTTGTGCTGCCCCCCCCCTCCCACCCCCCTGCGGTCTGATTACATCATAACCGATGCAATTCTGAACATCCCATCCCTCTAGATACTTCGTCCTTCGATAGACGTTATCTGAAGTCCACTGCACTAGCTAACACCTTTCATACTTACAAACTTGTACTAATACTTTCTGATTCATGAACGTTCGTTAGGGGCCAGGGAATCAACACACACACACACACACACACACACACACACACACACACACACACACACACACACATACACACACACACACACACACACACGCAAAAAGTTGACGATAAGACGGCGACATCAGATCGTGGGGGATTCTATAAGCCAGACACAACATTGCCTCATAACCATGTATCACTGTCAATGCCAGAGAAACGATGTATCGGGTTTCTTTCATTCAACGTCAGAAAGGCCGAGGAAATAAAAACCCACTACACCTTTACGTTAGGCCGACATTTCCTATTACTGCTGGAAACGTAAGATGTAAAATCGGTTTCATTACTCCTCGCCCACAGACAAAAGGAAAAATAATCAATCTCAGCGACTTCAAAATTAACTCCGTCATACAAAAAAGAAAAGGAAAAGAAAAAAGAAAAGAAACAGACGGTATTCAAATCAACGTAACCGAACCAAACCACGGCGCAAGGGAGACTACTCGGCGAAATGCAACACACGATACAGTTTATTTAACTCTAATGCGAGGCCATAAAAAAGCCGAAGGGGAAAACTAACGGACTAATAACTCCACAGATCCGAGCCTGAAAGATCAAAGCAGACCGGCGAGCAATAAGAACCGGATGGAGGGAGGAGAGGAGGAGTCGAGTTACCGGAGGAAGCAGCAGACGACATCATCAAGGCCGGTAACCCGACACAGGTGTAGGAGAGTTATTTCCCATTTTACCGACGATTCCAGCAGCACGCAACCTGGGTCCTTCTTACCGAGACAGTGAGTGTCAGCCCGGAACAGAAGACTGGAGTAGGATGAATGACTGCATTTGATGTTTGGGTTGTTTTCTACACCAGAAATTTAATGGGGCTACGCTATAAACAGTTTTAACTTATTTAGAGCTTTTTTTTTTAATTCAGGAACTAGTGTGAGGTACGTGGACGTCCTGGGCTCCCCGTCTCTAACAGTCCGTACGGTCTCTGTGGACTTAAATCAACATCTGAAAAATGAGAAGCTCTTTATGCTGTCGATTTAAAACAGAA